>OX411748.1:3054594-3696697 GCA_948252205.1 Orthosia incerta
CGGGTGGGTTTTAGTCAGTAAAAGTCTGACACGCCCTTTCGCTTCATCTAGAGCGGGAGAAGTCATTGGATGATTTCCCACCCAAAAAAAAAAGAATGTATATACAAGCAGAGAAGTTTGTTTGTCTAACAGAATCGTAGCCCGAAAAGGACCCATACAATAATGGCCTTGACTAATAATTACATAGACAACCTCCTACAACTATATTATATATAAAAATAAATAAATAACCCAAAAAATCAGTTTAGTGCAGCATTTTAACGCGATTATTGTGTCTTCGGTGATTAACTTGGCCCAGTTTTTTATCCGTAGTTAACTCAAACAATGGTTAAATACGTTAACAAATGTTTTAAAATTTCGCTAAAATGCGTTTTTTCATCACAAATGGTCAAACAAGGTAAAAAGTTAATTATTTGACGATTTGTTAGGCTAACAATAAATTTATGAATAAAGGCTTTGTACCGATTTTGTAATAAATTTAACACACAGTTAACTAGGAATAAAAAAAACTGGGCCATAAATGAACTCAACTGTATCTTAACCTAAAATATGTTTATACTGATGAGGAAACATAAAATGCTATTACCTAGGTACGATATGAAACGCAGTATTTAGCGATTCTAAGTTTATAGATGTTATTTATGACTATGTGCAAATCTGGACCTCTTAACAAGAATCTACTTTCTCAGCAAGTTTCCGAGGACTCCTCAACAAAAGGAAATGATTCATAGCCACCAGGAAATGGGATAATAAACCTGTCTCGAAATATTTATTATTTTGATCTTTAAACCTCGCACCTTAGCGTTGAAGGGACAGGGATTATTTTATTTAAATGAAGGATGATATTAGCCTTTAAGATGGTCAGTTCTGGTCCCATTACAGGGGAAAAGGCCTTTTAAAACAGATAATGAAAAAACCTTTATGCATTTCTCTTATAAATAACTTCTCGGTATTTGTTTTAAACTTAAGTGAGTCTTGTCTCAGATTAATTTAAAACATTGTTGTTCTTTTAAATTTTCGGATTCTGTGTTTCCCGATAGCTACAATCCAGGGGTCTTTAAGTCAAGAGTGAATAGGTTACTTTTAGGCAGTAGTAGTGTTTCACTGTCGACCTCATCATCGCTTACCATAGGGTGAGATAGTGGTCAAGCGCGAGCCTAACAACAATAATTTTTCAATCAATTTAAATTAAGAATAGTGTGATTAACAAAAAAATTATTTTACTGTAAAAAGGTATTTTAATGACAGATATTGGTAAAAGTAGAGTCATTTTGAAAATATCTTAAAAAGCACCCCACGCTTTTTTATAATAAAATATTTGGTTTTTATAATCACAATATTCTAAATATAAATTTACTGAAAATTATTTTCTACTTTTTAGTTTGGTTTTCTATGAAAGCGTGTTTTTTTTTTAGTTTGTTGAAACTATTAGTTACTTTTTACCAAAGAAACCAGTAGAACTATTTTTTTAGTTTGTTGAAACTATTAGTTATTTTTTACCAAAGAAACCAGTAGAACTATTTTTTTAGTTTGTTGAAACTATTAGTTATTTTTTACCAAAGAAACCAGTAGAACTATTTTTTTAGTTTGTTGAAACTATTAGTTATTTTTTACCAAAAAAAAACCGTAATGAAACCAGTAGAAGAGCACCGATTATTGGGAATTAATCTACAGAAGGTAAACAATCTTAGTAGAAGATGACCTAGCGAATAACCCCTTTAGTGCCTTTTGGGAACTTTGTTTCTCAAGAAAATTGTTTTTCTGTTTTTATCCTTTTGTGTCTGCTAATTAGCAATCAAGGGGATAATGACCATTGCTTGATTTGACTGATAATCTTACCCATGATTGATAGATATTGCACCAACTTTATTCAAATCTTCAAATCCTTGTGTTAAGCTTGATATAATGTTGACCTTATCACACATGCACGTCTATCAAAGGTTAAAATAAATCTATCTTTCTGAACCATCATTATGATGTAACGTCCTATCTCCTTGTCTGTGAAGTAATTTCTGACATTACCAGCTGTCAGTCACTGACATTCTGATAAACCGCAAAAGTTACGTGCAAAATGTGTGACCGCAAATATTTGTAAATGTGTATTTTGCTGGTTAGGACAAATTGTTTCGAAAATAGGTTTTATTTTTTAGATTGCAAATTGTGCACATGGACTGGATTGCGAATATTTTTTATGTTATTTCAATACAAGTTTTAATATGTGTGCGTCCATGTTTCCGGAGTCAATTATCTTTAAAATAAAAAAACTTTTTTACAAAAAATACTACCGACTTCCAAATAAGAAAACTACAAAGTGAAAAATAACTTTATTTTTGGAAGTCGGTGTCTTTCGTAGATAAAATTTTTTTGTGTTATGGACACCGACTTCCAAAAATAAAGTTATTTTTCACTTTTTAGTTTTCTTATTTGGAAGTCGGTAGTATTTTTTTGTATAAAGTTTTTTTATTTTTCACTTTTTTGTTGTATCTACCTAATAGGTGAGTTGTTTAGTAAGTTTCTTATAACGCCGGAATAGTTTACCAGAAAATCATGAAACTTGAAAAAAACCGATCAAATGAGAGAGCTGCTTACCCCTTAAGACCGTACTGGCGTGATGTTATGTAATGAAATGGTATAAACAACAAACAGACATGCAATTGCAGCAGTCCCTAAAGATTTGCCGTTATTTATTGAAGGATTCTGTTGTATATCTTCGAAGTTCTTCATCAGATCTTCACCAAATTCAAATGGGACCAATTTCGGAACATAAAAAAAAAACATACAAGAAGTCGAACATAGAACCTCCTCCTTTTTCGAAAGTTGGTTAAAATATCACAATCATTTTGTTCGTCAGGAAAGACCTCAGCTGAATTGACACTTAAAATTAAAATTAACGCTCAAAGGCGTATAACCAGAATCGCCATCATTGGTAGAATAATATAGTTGAGTTGAATGATGTATTAGAAGATTATATTTTAATGAGAATGATCATTTTCATGAAAACATCGTGAGGAAACAGGCATGTCCTAGAACCAAAAATTTGAAGACATGTGACATCCACAAACCCGCACTGGGCCCGCGTGGAGGATTACGGCCCATTCCCTCTCACAGAGAGGAGGCCTGTGTCCCAGCAGTGGGCACATTAATAGGCTGATGATGTGATGTGTGTGATGTGAGAATGATCCTGAAGTACTGCCCGTAACGAAATTTCTGTAACGGTAAGAAAGCCACACTATCGCTTACTGCCATAGGCAAATTTTGCGCCGGGAAAAATCTAGTGGTTGATATAACTATACGATGGTCGTATTTTTGGTTGTTTGCTTTCAAAAACCATAAATGATTTTATTTCTGTAAGTTGGTTTGTACAAAGACTTTTAAATGTCGATCATATTTTTAAAACTAGATGAGGTCGGCGTTTCCTATCTGACTACTCTGAGAAGAAAGGCCGAAACAAACTCAGAGGTTACAGTCTCTTTTAAAGTCCAGACAAAACAAAAATCTTGGTTAGATCATGTGAAGACCATGTAGATTGATGTCTGAAATGGTCTTTTGTGGAAAGAACCAGCCAAATTGAGTGGACCTGTTTAGTCAGTGCACGCATTTGTCAATAACCGAGCGGCTCAACACAGAATTTAAGGAGCTCAACGATTCGACGAACAATACCAAAGAAAGGACATTCGGGTAGTCCCACCAAACAACCAAGTTTTATTTTCAAAATTTCATAATGTAACTTAACAAAGAAATCGCGTAAATTAATTAGAATCCATTTGCAGAAAGATGGAAATGCAAACAAATGAACATTGCATAAAATGGACTCATATTTTTATTAATTCTCCGGTCTTATTAAGAGACCAGGGATTGAAGTAGAATATTATATTTCTAACACTAATGAAGATGTCCCGCATAATTCCTTTAGGTCTGATAAAAGTAGAAGGTAAAGATTTCTGGAAACTGTGGTTAAGGTTACACTAGTCGAAAATTCTTCTATTCAAACGTAGTTTAGGGATTATTCCACTGTTTGACGATGTACGTTCAAAATAAAAAGTGATATCAATTTGTCTAATCATTGTCTAGCCTGTATGGAAACAAAAATGTAAAAAAAAAAATGTTAAGAGCGTCGAAAGTTCCACATTTCAACACTAATTTTAACGCATCTTTGGTCGGAAATAAATACCATAAAAAAAGGAAAATTGCAAAACGGCCACCATACTGGGATAGATTAGTAGTTCAAGAATGCAAAAAAATATATTTTCAAAATGTACATTTAGTCGTTTTATCATGATATCTAGACTCCCAAAGGTATGTTTGTTAAATTTCGCGCGCTCGTGTTCGTTCTAAATCATCATCCATTTTGCTACAAACTTGCAAAAGTGCTAATTCGTACACGAACTATCTTCTTACTGCTCATCACAGCATCTATCTCTTTCGCACGTTTTGTCGGATGAAATAGCATGCATTTTAAACCCGCGCACAAAATAGATCGGGCCGTCGACTAGGGGAACCTTAACAGGAAAACCTTCCATTTGCATAGGTATCGTGTAATTAGATTTAATATTTTTCTCAAAAATGGTATGTAATGTTGTCATAACATCTCTAAAAAGTATCCATAAAGCTCTACCGGAGACTTATTCACAACTGTCCAGTAAGAAGCAAGATTTTAAATTTGGAATCTCCTACTGTCCAGTAAGTAAGTATGTAATTTACTTACTGGACAGTAGTAGGGATTGGTCCGATATATCAAAAGTTAACTCATACTTGACCAGGAAGGCTTACTTACTGGATTCTGCAGTAATGTACTAATACAGAACATGTCAAAATTCAGCGTCCCTGTCAATTTACTAATAAAACACGAATAATATGACAGTAATAATAATAAAGCCCTTTATTTTGAACTACTTTTACATATTAAAATTGAGTTTGGTTAGTTTATACTCGTAATAATGGCTCGTAGTTCAGCGTTCAATTTTTACTGTTACGCATGTTGTACATATCCTAGATTTGTGTCCCAATTATAATGCAATCATATACCTAAGTACTAATCAGCCTGAAGAGTTAAAACAGTTGTTAATTAACTTTGAAACAACACCTGATAGTGTAAACATCGAACATTTTATAAAAAATAACCTTTAACTCCTCTTTCCTTTTTATACGCTCTTGTAAATTCATTATTATAATTACTTTGAATGAAATGAAATTCATTTATTTGCAAAAGATTTACTACTAGATTACATCAGTGTTTACATTACAAAAATGGACATGGCTATTACACATAATATGATCGCTATCCTTCAAACTAGGAAAATCCTGTATCTTGAAGAACAGTTTTCTCTAAAATTTAAATGGATTTTTGAATATACACATGTATTTATTAATTGAGTACTAGCTCTGATGTTAACACATTATTATTGTAGTATAATAGTATTCATTATTGTAGTGTATCGTGTATATAGTTAAATAATATTTAACTTAATTAAATGTAAATGGAAACGCCGGGAGGGGAAGCCCTAGGTACACATACATAGAACTTATTAGTATTGTTCTTCAGAAAGGCGCAGTACTCATAACCAGCGTGCGTGTATTTCTAGACTAGCTTCTGCCAGCGACTTCACCCGCGTGAATCTCGAAAATTATACCGAACATATTCTCGGATTAAAAAGTCTAATCTCTATTAAAAAGTCCAGATCCGTCCAGCCAATTGAGCGTGAAGAATTAACAAACATACAAACACGCACACACACTCACAAACTTTCGCCTTTATGACATTAATATATAAAGAAAACCACCTGCTACTATCCTTATATACTTCTTTTGCTTCACTCACGTTCGTTATATATATATAATATATATATATATATTAATAGTGTGATGTGAGAGAAGTATGTAAGGATCGTAACAGGTGGCGTTCTGTAGTTTCTGCCTACCCCAATGGGAAAAAAGGCGTGAGTTTATGTATGTTACTTAAATTCTGTTAGATACCTCTTAATTAAAATGAGTATTAGTAATACGTACCACCTCACAAACTTGTATAACCCAAACGTGCCCAAAACCTAGTTAACACTAAATGATTAACTTTGATCACCATTACGCCATCACCAATTAGCATCTTCATAACCCCTGATCATCAGTGATTGCTGACAACACTTGAATGAAATAACCTTGAACGTCATAACTGTAGGTAGCTTTATGTGATTTTTATACATGGTAACACCGAAATTGCTGTGATTGTGTGTAATACTGTAATTTAAATAGTTATATCCAATAGTGAAACCATTTTAACCTGTTGCTTGGTGTTGCTAAAGCCATTATTAGTTGAAATTTTTTGCTATCAAATTTAAAAAAAAAACAGATAACTTGTTATGTTGTAGGTGCATCATGTTATAGGAGGCGAGCCTTCTTTAGGGTTCCTTAGTCAACAACACACAAGCAACGCTTGACGAGGTCGGTCCGTGGATGGGTGACCATTTCAACATACCGAGTTTCCTCCGTGCCTCGAAAAGCACGTTAAGCCGTTGGTCTCGGCTGTCATTTGAAGATCTTTGACAGTCGTTATGGGTAGTCAGAAGCTTGAGATCTGACACCAGTCTTGCCAAGGGGTACCGTGTTACCCAGTTACTGGGTTGTGGAGGTCAGATAGGCAGTCGCTCCATGTAAAACACTGGTAATTAGCTGAATCCGGTAAGACTGGAAGCCGACCCCAATATAGTTGGGAAAAGGCTAGGCAGATGATGATGAGTCAACAAGGAGGGGGAGGAGGGAGGAATAAAAAGAAGAAAATATAATGGTGATGTTTTTTTTTTCCTCGCCTATTCCATTGTGTGGGGTATCGTTGGATAAGCCATTCCAAAATATTACGGTTCTGTCAAAACGATTTTTCGATTCAGGGAAAATAAAAAATAAAATCGAAATAAAAAGAAAACTGTAACTAAACAGAGCTAAGTAGGCTTTACATGTTTACGAGTAATAGTCGACCAACTTATAAAATATACTTGGGAAAGTAAATATTTTGTATATTGATGTTTAGGGACAGCAGTTTTCTAACGGCAAAGTTAATTTTGTCCCCTCGTTAGGGCAATGTTCAGTACTTACTTTGTTAATGAACGTTAGTAATGTTAGGTACCTATTTATTTTGGTGAATTTAGCTGTTTATACGAAACCCGTCCGCGAGGCAGACTCGCACTTGGCCAGTTGTTTAGGATAAGTAAGCGCATCACACTATTCCTAACCACTAACTCCTGAAAACTAAAATACTAGTGGGGATTACCATAAATACACTGATATCATGCAGCTCGACGATAATGATTCAATTGACTTGGACCCCGCAACAAAATGGATCAGAAAATATGAAGAAAAGCGGTGGAGTAAGGTAAAACATAATTTTCAACACACTTGCTCATAAAGTGGCTCTAATTTCACCGCAATTAGGCATATAATGATACCTGTAATCAAACTGTGACTTTTTCATTGCTATTATTCACAAGTGAGTTATAGATTTTTTTTTAATGGTTTCCTGCCTTCATTTTAAATACTTTTAAATTAAACTAATTTTAAAAGTGTCACAAATCAATCCAATGAAAATTAATAAAATAAGTCATTAATTCTAATCCAGTTAAAATGGAAGTATTTTCAATATAATAAAATGTAACACTGTTAATCAATTAAAAGTGTCCCATTCGACATTAATCTCTTTCTATTCCTGTCATGGAAGTAGTACTTACTATATCCATAACATGATATGGGTAGTAATTACTATTTCCATGATATCCATTAAATACATAAAATGTGGCATAGCTTCTAGTCAAACAATTCAGCAAAATGCTAGAACCTAACATATTGCTTGCTCGTTTCATGCAACTTCGTATTCAACTAGATAATTTCAACTTGTACGTGTTTAATAAATAAAACTTGCCCTCAAATATAACTTTTGTTTCTCTGCAATAAAGAAAACTTGAAATTCCCCATTTTGTACGTGGCTAAAACGCTATCCGCGAAAAGCTAAAAAAATAAAGTAACCTCATTGTTTTAGTCTATGGCCGATCGCCATTGTTAGATGCGCGCGCATAGGAAAACTGATCAATTTACCCCGCCATTGCGAAAAATTTTTCACAACTCGTTTTCACTGTTGAAAACGACTTTTTTGTATTATTTTCTTCACAAGTGTGTTGAAAAACGTCGTATGATACATGTGTGTATTGATGATTACCGTCCTCGGCTCTCTTAAGACCCTCACCTACGGCTCGGGTCTCAATGGCGCCTCAGCGGTAATCACCAACATTGCACACTTGTACCATAATGTACTATTCTACTTCTCTTTATAGCAAGGAGATAGAACTAACGAAGCTAAGCACACGCACACGCAGTACCGTCTTTAATATAAGGGCGACCCAACCTAAGAGGGTCCCGAAGGACCGATAATTTTTGTCACATTTATTTTCAAAAAATTTTTTTCGGGCACAGTAACATTGAGCACCCGGGTAAAAAATAAAAATTACTTTTGTCTTAAAATTTAGTTTAAAATTATGACGATTTTATTTAACCGAATTAAGGGAAAATCGAGTCAAACCACTATCGTAATCGTAACCAAAGAACCAGCAGCGTACGTCTAGCAGCATTAATGACAAATCTTCTTATATATAAAAATGAATCGCAAAATGTGTTGGTAAGCGCATAACTCAACAACGCCTGGACCAATTCGGCCAATTCTTTTTTTTAAACGTTCGTTGAAGTTCATAGATGGTTTTTACGTTTTTTTTTTTTTTTTTTTTTTTTTTTTTTTTGTGTAGGGTAGGTGTAGGGTAGGTGTAGGGTAGGTGTAGGGTAGGTGTAGGGTAGGTGTAGGGTAGGTGTAGGGTAGGTGTAGGGTAGGTGTAGGGTAGGTGTAGGGTAGGTGTAGGGTAGGTGTAGGGTAGGTGTAGGGTAGGTGTAGGGTAGGTGTAGGGTAGGTGTAGGGTAGGTGTAGGGTAGGTGTAGGGTAGGTGTAGGGTAGGTGTAGGGTAGGTGTAGGGTAGGTGTATCTTGGTGTTTTTATGGCAAAACGAAGTTTGCCGGGAAAAGTTAGTTATATTATACATTTGATAATAAATAGAAGATCATAGTAGAAAAATGTTAGTATAATTCGCTTTCTTTACTTTCCAAAAGGGCCCCAAATTCTTGTGTGCCCAAGGGCTCCAGCATAGTTTAAGACGGCCTTGCGCACACGTCCCTGAGTGCTCAGTGGCCTAACTCTGTTTTATCTCATCTTAATAACTGGGAAGCCACAGTTGCCTAGTAAAATGGATTTGGATCCAAGCTACAGGCTACTACTGATAATTTTAAATGGAAAACTATTACCATTTTTCCGACCTATCGAGCTTAAGAACTCACACATGGCTGAAAGAAGTAGCTCGACCAGTTTAACGAAATGATAAATGAAAGAAAAGAAGAAAGTAAAAATATTTATTTGTAACCCGCACAGGAGACACGAGAAATAAGTCAAATAAGCACCAAAAAGGCTGCTATCTCAGCATGTGCAGCGATATTACAAAAAAAAAACGCTGCGCTGATATTCTGATAGGGCCCACTGTTGATGCCATGAACACACTTACGGAAACGCACATACACACACACACACTACACTACACTAGATAAGTGTAAGGCCCTAAGCTATAGTTTATCCACCTTTTTCTTTTTATTTTTACCATGGAGAAATGCTCATGCTTACTGCGCTACCATGGGGAGATAGCGCAGTTATGTGGGTCTCTAACCCACTAAAACTCCACGGTGTCCTCCTGTGCCGCTTATGGCGGGAACACGGGAACGCGGAAGCATACATCCGCGAACCCGTCGCGGCCGTGACCACCCCAGGGACCAAACCGGCACATGGGCGCCAGACGACCCCGTGTGTGGCACCTTTGGTCCTCCTGTGACGGGTCAGGACAGTGGCCCCACCACCTACCACTGTTCGGCCGCAGGGGATAGGGAGAGCGGCCAACGCTATACCGACACTCCTCTCCCCTTGCGGCCCCACCGCGTCCGCCATCAGACGGTGGCGACCCCGTGCAGGCCGCGGAGGGTAGGGCGAGCGGCGCACTAATACCGGCACTCCTCTCCCGCCACGGCCTTCAGCCGCGATGCCTACCATACCACATCGCGGCCCGCCTCAGTTGCGATGGCGCCCATACGGCACCGCAAGCTACTTATTGGCCGCTACGTCGTCGGCTAATCGGCAAAAGCCCTGACGAGCGGCCCCTCCTCGGGTTCCTAAGCCACGGCTACTGAGCCCCCCCGCCTCGACAATGCGGGAACCCACCGGGGGGGACAGTTTATCCACCTTAACTTAACCCTAGCTTAGCCTAGCAACTACAAACCAGCCGTTAAAAGTATTCGGTGTGTACGACAGTGGCGCGCGGCGGCGGCGGCGGCGCACTCCCCGGGTATTTGCATATTGCTTTATCATGTACCTCCCTCAGACAAGGTTTTGCAATAACTGCCCCATACAAAAGAAAAACAACGTGAAAAGGTTCACTTTAATATAGAAAATTGTATATATTTTTCTGGAGATGAAAAAGAAAACGATAACTAAAATCTAGACAACGATTAGCTCTTCTGGTTCCGCGCACGTATGAATACGTTCTGGTTTAAAAGGTGACTAATATCCAAAATGTCTACTTACGCAATGTCCACATAATGTTCAATTTTCGATATTTTCAATTCAGAAATGATAAAATCTCGAATTTATGTCCAAATCTAAAAATGTTCTCAGAATAATTCTCAGAATCAAGTCCTGAAAAATCAAATTCATAATATGTCAATTCTTATCAGCCCTATAGATAAGTACTCTATAGGTTTTGTGTCGAAAACCTATAGGGTAGCTCCCGTTGACCTAGAATCACGAAATTTGGCGTAAAGTAAGGTCTTACAGCACAAATGAAGGAAAAATTCCAAAAAATAAAAAAAGGTTGAAAATTAAGGTAACTTTTGGTACTTACAAGTTTTCTTCGAAAATATAAACTTTTCGATATTTTTAAAACTTATCCGCCAACAAAATTGGTACCAATTTTATTATGGCGGTATAATTGGTAGGTACGAAACCCTCGGCGCACGAGTTCGACTCGCACTTGACCGGTTTTTTTATTATTGATATGGTCGCGTTTGACCATTATCTATAGATGCTATGAAAACGTAATCCAAGTACTGGGTAATCATGGTTCCATCTTATCACCACAATTGCATGAACTAAAACTTCTGTACCTTTCTACCAAGTAACCACACCCATTACACCACGCATTATTATCAGTGTCAAACAAAAATAGTGGAGCGAAAAATTGCGAAAATTGCCATCACGAAATTCAGAAAATGGTGTTGTGTGTGCAAAAAATTGGCGGAAAACTCGCCCACTCTCATTTAGTAGTTATACGTCATCGCGTGTGGGCGTATCGTACTCCTACGCTTATTGTTTTGTTCCATGAATGAAGTGAATAGGGTGCCAAGATGAAAGAGTTTACTGCAGTTTTATTAGTCATTTTAGAAAAGATTTCTTAGAAGTGTTTTAACTGACCAAACTTCAAAATCGATAAAATGGGGAACTTAAGACATTAGCTGAATAGTTGACATCCGCCTTTGCTTGTC
Source organism: Orthosia incerta (assembly GCA_948252205.1). Classification (NCBI taxonomy): domain Eukaryota; kingdom Metazoa; phylum Arthropoda; class Insecta; order Lepidoptera; family Noctuidae; genus Orthosia; species Orthosia incerta. Next base: position 3,066,196 of record OX411748.1, read on the forward strand.
ATACCAAACCATAAGAAATAGTGAAATCTCTGAACACAAAACTATAAGACAATCTACACAAGCAAACGCTCTGATTCTTTTCGTGACGCGATTCAGAGTTTTATCACAATTTTAAAACATGTAATTGTCATTCGGTAATTTGATAGTAGTTGGGACTTTCCAAAATACGAGGTATATTATGTGTCACCTCAGTAGAGGCTGTTTAATTGTACCCCAAATTATCATTCATAGCCTGCTGCAAAAGTAAATTTCCTTGAAAGGACTTAGACAAATTGTTATAGTATCAGCGACAAGGATTAAAAAAAAACGGTCATGTCCGTGACGGACTTCGCAAATTTAGGGTTTCGTACCAAACCGCAAAACAATTTGGTTGTAATAGGAAAAAATTAGAAAATTTCAAATAAAAATTTGATTTACCAATATAATGGTATTTTTTAGTAAAAGATACATAATAATAAACATTATCCCCAAATTGGGCCCATTAACCTATTAACTAATATGTCAATGAGAAGTTAAAATTTTTTTGGAACAATATTCTGACTTTGATGGCTTCTCATTCCTTTGCTTTCTAATATTTAAAAAAATATAGAATATAGTATTTATGTACTCAACGAGCTCTAAACAACGATGCCCGATGGAGTGGGTAATTTATTTATGGTCCCCTTTGTCTGTATGGGAGCCCCCCATAAATATCATCATCATTTCAGCTGTAAGACGTCCACTGCAGGACATAGGCCTCGCCCAGGCGTGACATAACTATATTTGTTTATTTTTTGACAATTTGTATGGCTTTTGGTCAGATGCTTATACTGTGGAAATTTGAAGATTGTAGCTCCAACCGTCTGGCTGTAAAACCTGTGTGACAGACGACGGACAGACAGACAGACGGACACGTGAGTGACAGCAATAGGGCTCCGTTGTGACCGTTCGGGTACAGAACCCTAAAAAAGCAAAATGTATCTATGGGGTTGACAAGGGGTACCGAAATGTTGACCTCTTTAATTTTCGCAATTCGACCATCTATCAGCCTCCCAACTTATGCCAGTCCAATCCAAGCCATCTATACTAAGAACAGCGGAATATTCCTCGTCTTCAATGTCACAGAAAGTACTTACACATGTCGGCGTCACTTAATACTACAATAAACTTTTATGTCTCTCTGCTAGGTTAATGTTCTTCCTAAAACGAAGCTGGTGTCGATAAGCGACAGTTGGCTGAGTTAAGTTGAAGTACGATGAGTATTTACCCGTGATTTATTCCTAACCACTAACTCCTGAAAACTAAAATACTAGTGGGGATTACCATAAATACACTGATATCATGCAGCTCGACGATAATGATTCAATTGACTTGGACCCCGCAACAAAATGGATCAGAAAATATGAAGAAAAGCGGTGGAGTAAGGTAAAACATAATTTTCAACACACTTGCTCATAAAGTGGCTCTAATTTCACCGCAATTAGGCATATAATGATACCTGTAATCAAACTGTGACTTTTTCATTGCTATTATTCACAAGTGAGTTATAGATTTTTTTTTAATGGTTTCCTGCCTTCATTTTAAATACTTTTAAATTAAACTAATTTTAAAAGTGTCACAAATCAATCCAATGAAAATTAATAAAATAAGTCATTAATTCTAATCCAGTTAAAATGGAAGTATTTTCAATATAATAAAATGTAACACTGTTAATCAATTAAAAGTGTCCCATTCGACATTAATCTCTTTCTATTCCTGTCATGGAAGTAGTACTTACTATATCCATAACATGATATGGGTAGTAATTACTATTTCCATGATATCCATTAAATACATAAAATGTGGCATAGCTTCTAGTCAAACAATTCAGCAAAATGCTAGAACCTAACATATTGCTTGCTCGTTTCATGCAACTTCGTATTCAACTAGATAATTTCAACTTGTACGTGTTTAATAAATAAAACTTGCCCTCAAATATAACTTTTGTTTCTCTGCAATAAAGAAAACTTGAAATTCCCCATTTTGTACGTGGCTAAAACGCTATCCGCGAAAAGCTAAAAAAATAAAGTAACCTCATTATTTTAGTCTATGGCCGATCGCCATTGTTAGATGCGCGCGCATAGGAAAACTGATCAATTTACCCCGCCATTGCGAAAAATTTTTCACAACTCGTTTTCACTGTTGAAAACGACTTTTTTGTATTATTTTCTTCACAAGTGTGTTGAAAAACGTCGTATGATACATGTGTGTATTGATGATTACCGTCCTCGGCTCTCTTAAGACCCTCACCTACGGCTCGGGTCTCAATGGCGCCTCAGCGGTAATCACCAACATTGCACACTTGTACCATAATGTACTATTCTACTTCTCTTTATAGCAAGGAGATAGAACTAACGAAGCTAAGCACACGCACACGCAGTACCGTCTTTAACATAAGGGCGACCCAACCTAAGAGGGTCCCGAAGGACCGATAATTTTTGTCACATTTATTTTCAAAAAATTTTTTTCGGGCACAGTAACATTGAGCACCCGGGTAAAAAATAAAAATTACTTTTGTCTTAAAATTTAGTTTAAAATTATGACGATTTTATTTAACCGAATTAAGGGAAAATCGAGTCAAACCACTATCGTAATCGTAACCAAAGAACCAGCAGCGTACGTCTAGCAGCATTAATGACAAATCTTCTTATATATAAAAATGAATCGCAAAATGTGTTGGTAAGCGCATAACTCAACAACGCCTGGACCAATTCGGCCAATTCTTTTTTTTAAATGTTCGTTGAAGTTCATAGATGGTTTTTACGTTTTTTTTTTTTTTTTTTTTTGTGTAGGGTAGGTGTAGGGTAGGTGTAGGGTAGGTGTAGGGTAGGTGTAGGGTAGGTGTAGGGTAGGTGTAGGGTAGGTGTAGGGTAGGTGTAGGGTAGGTGTAGGGTAGGTGTAGGGTAGGTGTAGGGTAGGTGTAGGGTAGGTGTAGGGTAGGTGTAGGGTAGGTGTAGGGTAGGTGTAGGGTAGGTGTAGGGTAGGTGTAGGGTAGGTGTAGGGTAGGTGTAGGGTAGGTGTAGGGTAGGTGTAGGGTAGGTGTAGGGTAGGTGTAGGGTAGGTGTAGGGTAGGTGTAGGGTAGGTGTAGGGTAGGTGTAGGGTAGGTGTAGGGTAGGTGTAGGGTAGGTGTAGGGTAGGTGTAGGGTAGGTGTAGGGTAGGTGTAGGGTAGGTGTAGGGTAGGTGTAGGGTAGGTGTAGGGTAGGTGTAGGGTAGGTGTAGGGTAGGTGTAGGGTAGGTGTATCTTGGTGTTTTTATGGCAAAACGAAGTTTGCCGGGAAAAGCTAGTTATATTATACATTTGATAATAAATAGAAGATCATAGTAGAAAAATGTTAGTATAATTCGCTTTCTTTACTTTCCAAAAGGGCCCCAAATTCTTGTGTGCCCAAGGGCTCCAGCATAGTTTAAGACGGCCTTGCGCACACGTCCCTGAGTGCTCAGTGGCCTAACTCTGTTTTATCTCATCTTAATAACTGGGAAGCCACAGTTGCCTAGTAAAATGGATTTGGATCCAAGCTACAGGCTACTACTGATAATTTTAAATGGAAAACTATTACCATTTTTCCGACCTATCGAGCTTAAGAACTCACACATGGCTGAAAGAAGTAGCTCGACCAGTTTAACGAAATGATAAATGAAAGAAAAGAAGAAAGTAAAAATATTTATTTGTAACCCGCACAGGAGACACGAGAAATAAGTCAAATAAGCACCAAAAAGGCTGCTATCTCAGCATGTGCAGCGATATTACAAAAAAAAAACGCTGCGCTGATATTCTGATAGGGCCCACTGTTGATGCCATGAACACACTTACGGAAACGCACATACACACACACACACTACACTACACTAGATAAGTGTAAGGCCCTAAGCTATAGTTTATCCACCTTTTTCTTTTTATTTTTACCATGGAGAAATGCTCATGCTTACTGCGCTACCATGGGGAGATAGCGCAGTTATGTGGGTCTCTAACCCACTAAAACTCCACGGTGTCCTCCTGTGCCGCTTATGGCGGGAACACGGGAACGCGGAAGCATACATCCGCGAACCCGTCGCGGCCGTGACCACCCCAGGGACCAAACCGGCACATGGGCGCCAGACGACCCCGTGTGTGGCACCTTTGGTCCTCCTGTGACGGGTCAGGACAGTGGCCCCACCACCTACCACTGTTCGGCCGCAGGGGATAGGGAGAGCGGCCAACGCTATACCGACACTCCTCTCCCCTTGCGGCCCCACCGCGTCCGCCATCAGACGGTGGCGACCCCGTGCAGGCCGCGGAGGGTAGGGCGAGCGGCGCACTAATACCGGCACTCCTCTCCCGCCACGGCCTTCAGCCGCGATGCCTACCATACCACATCGCGGCCCGCCTCAGTTGCGATGGCGCCCATACGGCACCGCAAGCTACTTATTGGCCGCTACGTCGTCGGCTAATCGGCAAAAGCCCTGACGAGCGGCCCCTCCTCGGGTTCCTAAGCCACGGCTACTGAGCCCCCCCGCCTCGACAATGCGGGAACCCACCGGGGGGGACAGTTTATCCACCTTAACTTAACCCTAGCTTAGCCTAGCAACTACAAACCAGCCGTTAAAAGTATTCGGTGTGTACGACAGTGGCGCGCGGCGGCGGCGGCGGCGCACTCCCCGGGTATTTGCATATTGCTTTATCATGTACCTCCCTCAGACAAGGTTTTGCAATAACTGCCCCATACAAAAGAAAAACAACGTGAAAAGGTTCACTTTAATATAGAAAATTGTATATATTTTTCTGGAGATGAAAAAGAAAACGATAACTAAAATCTAGACAACGATTAGCTCTTCTGGTTCCGCGCACGTATGAATACGTTCTGGTTTAAAAGGTGACTAATATCCAAAATGTCTACTTACGCAATGTCCACATAATGTTCAATTTTCGATATTTTCAATTCAGAAATGATAAAATCTCGAATTTATGTCCAAATCTAAAAATGTTCTCAGAATAATTCTCAGAATCAAGTCCTGAAAAATCAAATTCATAATATGTCAATTCTTATCAGCCCTATAGATAAGTACTCTATAGGTTTTGTGTCGAAAACCTATAGGGTAGCTCCCGTTGACCTAGAATCACGAAATTTGGCGTAAAGTAAGGTCTTACAGCACAAATGAAGGAAAAATTCCAAAAAATAAAAAAAGGTTGAAAATTAAGGTAACTTTTGGTACTTCCAAGTTTTCTTCGAAAATATAAACTTTTCGATATTTTTAAAACTTATCCGCCAACAAAATTGGTACCAATTTTATTATGGCGGTATAATTGGTAGGTACGAAACCCTCGGCGCACGAGTTCGACTCGCACTTGACCGGTTTTTTTATTATTGATATGGTCGCGTTTGACCATTATCTATAGATGCTATGAAAACGTAATCCAAGTACTGGGTAATCATGGTTCCATCTTATCACCACAATTGCATGAACTAAAACTTCTGTACCTTTCTACCAAGTAACCACACCCATTACACCACGCATTATTATCAGTGTCAAACAAAAATAGTGGAGCGAAAAATTGCGAAAATTGCCATCACGAAATTCAGAAAATGGTGTTGTGTGTGCAAAAAATTGGCGGAAAACTCGCCCACTCTCATTTAGTAGTTATACGTCATCGCGTGTGGGCGTATCGTACTCCTACGCTTATTGTTTTGTTCCATGAATGAAGTGAATAGGGTGCCAAGATGAAAGAGTTTACTGCAGTTTTATTAGTCATTTTAGAAAAGATTTCTTAGAAGTGTTTTAACTGACCAAACTTCAAAATCGATAAAATGGGGAACTTAAGACATTAGCTGAATAGTTGACATCCGCCTTTGCTTGTCATACCAAACCATAAGAAATAGTGAAATCTCTGAACACAAAACTATAAGACAATCTACACAAGCAAACGCTCTGATTCTTTTCGTGACGCGATTCAGAGTTTTATCACAATTTTAAAACATGTAATTGTCATTCGGTAATTTGATAGTAGTTGGGACTTTCCAAAATACGAGGTATATTATGTGTCACCTCAGTAGAGGCTGTTTAATTGTACCCCAAATTATCATTCATAGCCTGCTGCAAAAGTAAATTTCCTTGAAAGGACTTAGACAAATTGTTATAGTATCAGCGACAAGGATTAAAAAAAAACGGTCATGTCCGTGACGGACTTCGCAAATTTAGGGTTTCGTACCAAACCGCAAAACAATTTGGTTGTAATAGGAAAAAATTAGAAAATTTCAAATGAAAATTTGATTTACCAATATAATGGTATTTTTTAGTAAAAGATACATAATAATAAACATTATCCCCAAATTGGGCCCATTAACCTATTAACTAATATGTCAATGAGAAGTTAAAATTTTTTTGGAACAATATTCTGACTTTGATGGCTTCTCATTCCTTTGCTTTCTAATATTTAAAAAAATATAGAATATAGTATTTATGTACTCAACGAGCTCTAAACAACGATGCCCGATGGAGTGGGTAATTTATTTATGGTCCCCTTTGTCTGTATGGGAGCCCCCCATAAATATCATCATCATTTCAGCTGTAAGACGTCCACTGCAGGACATAGGCCTCGCCCAGGCGTGACATAACTATATTTGTTTATTTTTTGACAATTTGTATGGCTTTTGGTCAGATGCTTATACTGTGGAAATTTGAAGATTGTAGCTCCAACCGTCTGGCTGTAAAACCTGTGTGACAGACGACGGACAGACAGACAGACGGACACGTGAGTGACAGCAATAGGGCTCCGTTGTGACCATGAATGAAGTGAATAGGGTGCCAAGATGAAAGAGTTTACTGCAGTTTTATTAGTCATTTTAGAAAAGATTTCTTAGAAGTGTTTTAACTGACCAAACTTCAAAATCGATAAAATGGGGAACTTAAGACATTAGCTGAATAGTTGACATCCGCCTTTGCTTGTCATACCAAACCATAAGAAATAGTGAAATCTCTGAACACAAAACTATAAGACAATCTACACAAGCAAACGCTCTGATTCTTTTCGTGACGCGATTCAGAGTTTTATCACAATTTTAAAACATGTAATTGTCATTCGGTAATTTGATAGTAGTTGGGACTTTCCAAAATACGAGGTATATTATGTGTCACCTCAGTAGAGGCTGTTTAATTGTACCCCAAATTATCATTCATAGCCTGCTGCAAAAGTAAATTTCCTTGAAAGGACTTAGACAAATTGTTATAGTATCAGCGACAAGGATTAAAAAAAAACGGTCATGTCCGTGACGGACTTCGCAAATTTAGGGTTTCGTACCAAACCGCAAAACAATTTGGTTGTAATAGGAAAAAATTAGAAAATTTCAAATAAAAATTTGATTTACCAATATAATGGTATTTTTTAGTAAAAGATACATAATAATAAACATTATCCCCAAATTGGGCCCATTAACCTATTAACTAATATGTCAATGAGAAGTTAAAATTTTTTTGGAACAATATTCTGACTTTGATGGCTTCTCATTCCTTTGCTTTCTAATATTTAAAAAAATATAGAATATAGTATTTATGTACTCAACGAGCTCTAAACAACGATGCCCGATGGAGTGGGTAATTTATTTATGGTCCCCTTTGTCTGTATGGGAGCCCCCCATAAATATCATCATCATTTCAGCTGTAAGACGTCCACTGCAGGACATAGGCCTCGCCCAGGCGTGACATAACTATATTTGTTTATTTTTTGACAATTTGTATGGCTTTTGGTCAGATGCTTATACTGTGGAAATTTGAAGATTGTAGCTCCAACCGTCTGGCTGTAAAACCTGTGTGACAGACGACGGACAGACAGACAGACGGACACGTGAGTGACAGCAATAGGGCTCCGTTGTGACCGTTCGGGTACAGAACCCTAAAAAAGCAAAATGTATCTATGGGGTTGACAAGGGGTACCGAAATGTTGACCTCTTTAATTTTCGCAATTCGACCATCTATCAGCCTCCCAACTTATGCCAGTCCAATCCAAGCCATCTATACTAAGAACAGCGGAATATTCCTCGTCTTCAATGTCACAGAAAGTACTTACACATGTCGGCGTCACTTAATACTACAATAAACTTTTATGTCTCTCTGCTAGGTTAATGTTCTTCCTAAAACGAAGCTGGTGTCGATAAGCGACAGTTGGCTGAGTTAAGTTGAAGTACGATGAGTATTTACCCGTGATTTCTGAATTAAGTATTTCAACTTGAGTATTTGTCAAGCTCTTGCCTGAATCTTTGGCAATAAAACATGTGTAACTGTAAATATTCAATTATGAAACCAGTAAAATATTCAGGGTGGATATAAATAAATCTGTCTGCATTTCCTAACTATGTAAAGGATGGCTTTCAGTGTAGTCAGATGTAGCTTAATATCAGTATTATATCTGGAGTGACTGCCTAGATGACCTCCAGAATCTAGTAACTGGGTAGCACGTTACCAGGCAGGCTGGCAGGGTAGATAAAAGACATGTTATTAGTGATGTTCGTCCAAATCCTAGTCATTTAATCTAAACGAAAACAAGAATAAACACAATCGACCGCCCATTGTACACTTTGTTTTTGAAAATGTTTGTCCTGTATGTTTTTTTATTTTGTGGTGTACAATAAAGTTTATAATAAATAATAAATAAATAATAGGTTTACAACATACATAATTAACTTACGCACATTATCATTCACAAATACCTAACTGAAATTTGAAAGAGAAAAAGAGACAAAACTATTTGGCGATATGCGGAATAGAGTGAAAGTCCCACAAACCTACAAGGAACAGGGGGGATCCTCCGACCAGACGGGTGTTGTGTCTGGTCCGGGCAACTGTCCGACGGTTATTGTCGGACTGTTGTATTGAAAACTATGCTTGTGCGATACAGGATTTGTGTGACGTCATGTCATTGTTTTTTTTTTTTTATTATTGATAGTCTCGCGCTTGACCACTATCTCACCTGATGGTAAGTGATGATGTGGTCGACGATGTAGCGCGCTTACCTAGAAGAAACCTATTCACTCTTGACTTAAAGACTCCCAGGTTGTAGCTCTCAGGAAATACAGACTCCGGCAGGGAATTCCACTCCTTAGCTGTACGCATAATGAAAGTATTCCCAAAACGTTTGGTGCGTATGGGTGGGATATCCACCATGTACCGATGACGCATCGCCGTACGTCTTGTAGTTCCATGATGGAAAGGGCTAGGAGGAATTAGTTCATGCAATTCCAACGCACACTCCCCGAAATGTAACCGATAAAAAACCGACAGACTGGCAACTTGGCGCCGATGTTCAAGGCTCTGTAGCCTAGACTCGAACAGTATCTCATTGCCGATGAGCCTCTTGGCCCGCTTTTCGATTCATTATTCATTACTTCGTAGGCCAGTTGATGCCGCTACAACCACAACAAATATGCATCTGAAAACCATTTTCCCAACAAATTTTTTCAGCACCTTCACACATAGTACATAAATCTATAAATAAGGGAGATAATTTCAATATCATAGTAGCACTAAATATAAACGTTGAATGATAATAGTAAAATGTTTACCCTCAGCCAGCAGCCGAGCTAGCAAGCCTGAATGAGCAGCTTTTTGCGTGGGATGAGCGTTCGTTCAGTAATACCAGAGAAAAGGCGTCAAAAAATGAAGCAAACAATTTTGATGGTAAAGCAATTTATCGTTAGCGAAATCATTAAAATAACTTTGAATAATGGAGTTTTCTTGTACAGTCAACAAAAAGAGATAAGCGAGCAGCAAAATTCAAGTCCTTTTAAAGCCTTGTTGTGGTTAGCGAATCTGTGACGTGGTCCTTTTTGTATGTGTAATATTATCTTTCAAAATGATTGCGCAGTTAAAATGAATTTTGTGCTTAAACAAATTGCAAATTAATATATTTCTTTTTACAATTATTTTGTAGATTGTACATGAATTTCAAAGAGAGTCCTAAGTACGGATATTTAAAAAAAACCGGCCAAGTGCGAGTCGGACTCGCGCACAGAGGGTTTCGTACTTGGCAAATTGCGGTATTCGATTTATGACGTATTAAAAAAAAAACTACTTATCTAGTAAGTAGTTTTTTTTTAATACGTCATACTCGTTAAAACCAATTTTCGGTGGAAGTTTACATGGTAATGTACATCATATATATTTTTTTGTTTTATCATTCATTAATTTCCTAAATTTGTTTTTTTTTGTTCTCTTATTTTAGAAGTTACGAGGGGGGGGACAAACATTTTACCACTTTGGAAGGTTCTCTCGCGCAAACTATTCAGTTTAGAAAAAAAATATATCAGAAACCTCAATATCATTTTTGATGATCTATCCAAAGATACCCCAAACATATGGGTTTGATGAAAAAAATTGAGTTTCAGTTTTAAGTATGGGAACCCCCAAAATTTATTGTATTTTTCAAATTTTTGTGTGAAAATCTTAATGCGGTTCACAGAATACATTTAATTACCAAGTTTCAACAGCATAGTTCTTATAGTTTCGGAAAAAAGTGGCTGTGACTTACGGACGGACAGACAGACAGACAGACATGACGGTTCCGTTTTTTGCCATTTGGCTACGGAACCCTAAAAAGGAGCCAATTCCACCTGGCTCCTTCTTTCCGTGGTGTGACCGTGCCGATAACGGACCATCTTGATCTTCTTGGCGTTACGTTGACATCGACCCTCAATTATGGTCCATTCATTGCGGCATAAGCTCAACTGGCTGCCAAAAAGTTGGGGATCCTTGCAAAGGTGAGACGGTACTTCACGCCAGAACAGTTGCTCAACTTGTACCAAGCGCAAGTTCGGTCATGCATGGAGTACTGCTCTCATCTCTGGGATGGATCTGCCAAGTACCAGCTGGATGCACTAGAGTCGATCGAAAAACGGGCCAAGAGGCTCATCGGCAATGAGATACTGGTTGAGTCTAGGCTCCAGAGCCTTGAACATCGGCGCCAAGTTGCCAGTCTGTCGTTTTTTTATCGGTTACATTTCGGGGAGTGTGCGATGGAATTGCATGAACTAATTCCTCCTAGCCCGTTCCATCATCGGACTACAAGACGTACGGCGATGCATCATCGGTATATGGTGGACATCCCACCCATACGCACCAAACGTTTTGGGAGTACTTTCATTATGCGTACAGCTAAGGAGTGGAATTACCTGCCAGAGTCTGTATTTCCTGATAGCTACTATCTGGGAGTCTTTAAGTCAAGAGGGAATAGGTTTCTTTTAGGCAAGCGTGCTACATCGTCGACCACATCATCGCTTACCATCAGGTGAGATAGTGGTCAAGCGCGAGCCAATCAATAATAAAAAAAAGCGCAGTGGACTGTCAAAAATATATTAGCACTAAAATATATTAGCCAATAATATAATATTTATTGCCATACATTTAGTACTTTTTCTCTAATTGTAGTGCTCATTAATAATAGAAATTCAAGAAGTACACGTTATGTTAAAACATTTTCTAAAACCTAAAAATATCGAAAAAATCTGGGAATGAAAAACTACGGAACAGTTACGAAAAAGTACTATTATCCTGTTTCCAAATAACAAGGTAAACAAAAGCCTATAGACATTCGCCCACATAAATACCCGCAATACGAACCTCTGTACCTAATACAAATTGGAACGGTCTTAATAAGAGTGATAAGGTCACCCAATATTGTTTGGTAATAATTCCATCTTAAGTTTACCTTCCCTTCTGCCTTTGTGTCTTCGCAGCTTTGTTCTTTTGGGGATATTTGGCTAGACAGTTAGTTAGTGGCCCAAATTCGCAAGGGCTTCGGGCTTTTATATCATCATTATTGAATTACACGTAATTAGAGCAAGGATATATTGGACAGGAGTCATCCAGACGAGCGAAATGTGGAGCGACTGCTCATTACCAGTCCTCTGAATATTCATGCGTCGTTTACCGTCGCGACGTAACGCAAATCGGTCGTGAAGTTTCACAAAATACCCACTGGGAAACATGTTTTTTGTCTGATGCCCGCAACATGTTGTTTACTACCCACATCTATATAAGCATTGACGTCTTTCAGAAAGCAAAGAGGTGTAATCCAAAATAAATTGATGCAAATGAGCAGACAGATTGCCATTGAAACTTTTGCCCACTTCTCCTTCACAAACTACGAGGGAGGATGAACGTATACATATGATCTGACATATACGTCGCACACCGTACACTCTGACCTTTCCTAAGCGGCTTGCATTTAACATACATGGAATGCATGTGAGTTTCGATTCTCTCAGTCCCAAGGACCGCTCCCGAAATCGTGACATCGATTAGACGCGAACGGCGCACAGTAATCGAGTAACACGATTACGAAACTATAAAATATTATGGAGTTAAGTTACGTTACGTAGGTATTTCGAGTTGCGAATTGCCGTTCGCCAAGCGCCGTCCGCCGCGCGCCGCTCCGCCAGTGCCGTGTCGACCGCTGCGCGAATCACTCGTACGTCCGCGCCCGCGCTCCGTCCGCGACTCGACTCGTGCTACCCTGTGTACCTGTGCCCTGTGTTATACCCCTAAAAGTACGTAAACAAAACACTAACTTACCTGTGAAAGTGCGGTCCGGATTTATATTGGAGCGGCATCAAACGCGTGCGTATTGCTTGTTTGTTGCGAGTGGTAGAATCTGTTGCATTCTGCAGGTGCTTGCTTGTTCTTTATTAATTGAAAAGTGATTGTAAAGCGGTCACGGCCGAGGCACACATGTCCGGCCCAGTTTTCACGATCGTTGCCTCTGTCTCGAACGGATTCCATGGCTTGCTTGCTTTTCTTTGTTTACCGCCGGGAGATGTTGTTGCTGCGTCTTGCACTTGTTGATTCGTGGCGAGCTGCGACGCTGCCGATTAATTTTGTTTCGGCAGCCGACGAGTTGTTTGCCAAAATCTAACACTACGCATTTAATCGTTCTAGTGCCAGAAGATTGTTATCAAATCATTAGTCTTATTGCTATATGTAATGGATTGGGAGTAATTCCATCCAAATCCTCTATTTGTTTCTCCAATATATAGGAACCCTCTTTCATTGATTTTGGAGTAAAAGTATATCCTTCATAAAATCCAGGTGTCGTAGAATTTGCTGACATACCTATATCGAAATCCACTTCAGAGAAACTACCCTATAAAAATACAAAATGCATTCTAAACCTGATTCCTGTTCTGGAATATACAATAAAGAAAATGTTAAGTACCATCACACAGAAGTGAAGAAGGAAATAAAAGAAAATATAGGTGATCCAGAAAATCTAGGACAAGAACCTTTTAGGACAGGAAGTATAAACATTTACGAAATTGTTCCCAAAGCATTTGCAAATGACTGTGATGGGACTAACGTTAACAACAAAAACTTAGCAATGACAAAAACGGAGTGTATTGGAAAACCGGCTGCGTATTTCTTTTTCCCTCATAAAAACTGATACGCAGTAAAAGAAAACACACGCTTAAAATTTGTTCATTTTGTTTTGCTTGTTTTTTTCATTGAACTTGAACTTTGATTTTGTCTCAAAAACTGTATATAAAAATGTAAGCTTTTGGTTACTACTCGTATGCATTCCAATATAAAATTTTTGCATATCTTTGTATCTTTCGGTAGATTTCTAGAACTTAATAGTACGTTAAATGACGCGTACTTTAGTCCTCGTTAAGGCGATTTTCCGCCTGCGGAAACCTTGTACTGCGAAAATCGTTTCAGCTGTTTCTAAGTAATCTTTGACTCACATTATATATACTTTGTGTCCGTTTTGTTATGGTTTTACCACAGATTACTGTTTGCTACACAGATTACTGTTTTCAAATTGTTACACAGTATCTACAGCTATTATCTATCGCAGCTTTAAAATTATTTCGTGGAGTTCGACCGTCATTATTTTTTCGACTATCACTCTTAACTTTGGTATAATTAAAATGAATTATAATTCTGTCTCTTCAAATGTTCATCACATTTATGATTACGATAGGCCAGTGTGGAACAAATGAATCGATTATAATATGGATCGAAAGCGAGCGATTTACAACGATCGAACGATTACACTATGCAAAACATTTAATATAACTGATAGTGAAAAATATAGAAGTTTTAATAAAATAATATTAGAATAGGATTAAATAATAACCATGGCAAATATAATTTAATGAGTTGCTATGTTGACGAGTGACGGCGTATTGTATATTGGCATTAATATTGAAAATCTTGGTGTTTTGTGTATGCGGCTTTGTTTTGGCATTATTGAATTCGCTGAAATTGCACAAATTGATTAAAGATAAAGAAGACCAAGAAAAATTATGATCTTCAAATACAATAATAACTCTATGAATTACGTTATTTAAACGTAAATTAGCAAATATCAGTTTACTTTGTGGACCAACAAAAGATAATTAAATATTGTTCCAATTAACAGCTGGTACGAGATGAGAAACTAACAAAATAAGATTACAGGATGAAAATAGAGAGGAAAGGTAATAAAATCAACAGCTTTAGCACAGAATTACGATGAAACAAATTAGAAAATAAGAAAACCTGGAATATGATAAAAAGTATAATTATACTAAAGTTACAGTTAAGATCTAGCAATAAAGAATGTTGGACCTTCAAAGTTGTAAAGCCCACAAAGACAAGCAGAGGCAGATAGGGATTTAAATGAGGTTGGATCTGGCAAAGGTTACTAGAATGGCGCAGTAGAAATATCGGTTTCGTGATTTTAATCATTCTAGAAGTAATTTTGTCGTTGAAAGAAATTAATGATAAAGCTGTGCGGACACCAAATAATTTGTAAAAAGGACAGGAGGGTGATTATGATAATGATTAACATAAATGATATAATATTGATCTAATAACAATACTACACCAAAAAAAAAACATGCATTGAATTCTTTCAGGCGGGTTTTCCAATACAGTTCAAATAGACAAACAAATGATAACAAGTGACACATAAAACACATGTGCCAAAGGTGTGTTTGAAAAAAAAACACACGTGTAATCTATGATGGCAAGCCATTACCTGAACAGCCGCACAATTTATCTCCATATGACATACTATAGATTATGTATAATCCTGTTACTAAAACGTGACCAAGCTAATCTTCTTTGCAGAGAGGTTTCTATGTTACCAGTTCATTACAATACGTTAGTTTACTTGTTTTCCAATGTGGATGTATGTGGATGCCTTAGTTCATGTTGCAGACTTTTGTTGTAAAGATATTCTCGCGTTTGACCACCATTTCATCTGATGGTAAGTGACGACGTGGTTAACGATGAAGCACGCTTGCCTAGGAGTAACCTATTCAGTCTTGAGTTAAAGATGATTGGATATATTTCTCTTATACTGATGTGATAAATGTGAAATTCTGGCCTGGATTAGGGCATAGGACACTAGTGATTGAGCAGTATGTTCCCGTAGGATTATTTTTTCGACATTTGCGACGGCGAAATATTATAAAGGATTGGTCATATTTTTCTTGACATTTCTTTCATTCTTTATCCCGGTACTTTGACAACATCACTCATGAAATAGATGTTTGATGATTTTAAATAAAATGTCAAGATTTGCATCAAAGCCGTTCACAAGTCGTCATCTATTTGGTGACGTATTCTTTTTTGTATAAATGTTTCAACACTTTCAACCATTATATTTCTATCCTAACTAATACCATACAAGGACGCACAGGACCGATCAATGTGGCGACACTTGGGAAAGGCCTATGTCCAGCAGTGGATGTATTTCTGAAATGATGATGTATACAAAGAAGTACATTTCGCAAAAAAACATACACTTCAAATAATAATAGTGTAACACCGGATGTAAGATAATGTGATGGCTACTTGTCTAGATGGTCGTCGTATTGAATTAACTTGCTATCGGTACAGCAGAATCAGAACTAATTATTTGATTAAACTCAGTTGCTTACTCGTTGCTGATTTACGTCCGGTCTTACTACGTATGCGCGATGACGGGTCTTTTTTCATCTGAGTCCTTAGTGCAAGATTTTAACTTGGTCGATCGAAATAATGTAAAGTTGTCGAGTACATTGAAAAAATCACAATAATCCCACTGATTCCTATATATAAGGGATCGTTAAAGTAACCAATAGGTACTGTTAGTAATGAGCAAAATATTTTTTTCTACAGATTCCTCAATTGAATACACGAGACTTCTCCATACACGTGCTGAAATCGAAAAAGAAATGAAATGAAGTAAAAATGTTAGCAATAGCTACAGAATTGAACATTCTCAAAGCTTATAGATGGCTGAATGTAGAAGTTATCTGTTGGAATAAAAAGTTCTTTTTATTTTAGTTAAGACTAGCTGCCGATGTTAGTAGGTACTGCCCCAAATAACTATATATATTGAAGCCTTTGTGTTATTCTGATGTTTAAAGCTGTATAAAATACATTGTATCGAAATTTGTTTTGTAGGTTCATTGTACGTTCACTTTGAGAAAGAAACTGTGTCCAACAATCAATCTCGGCCAAGATCCTCTTCCACAATCCAAGTGTGTTAAATACCTAGGTTTCTACTTGGATGAAATAAATGAAAGATCACATCAAGCAGAAGAGCAAGGAAGTAAACTATCGCTTGAAAAATCTTTTGTGGCTGCTTGGCAGACAGTCAACATTGTCTCTGAGCAACAAACTCTGGGTCTACAGCTCAGTCATAAAACCCATTTGGACTTATGGAATACAATTATGGTCCTCGGCTTCCAAGTCAAACATCCTTTGCCTCCAAAGAGCTCAAAACAACATCCTTAGGACTATAAGTGGTGCAGCCTGGTTCACCCGCAACTCAGAGATTCATGAATATCTCAACATGAAGACTGTTATGGAAGAATCCAAACAGTACAAAGACAAATATACAGATCGACTGAAACATTACTCTAACCCATTGACAAGTACGCTTCTAATGTGTAATCCAATTAACCGCCTGAAAAGAGCAAATGTGCTATTCTAATAAGGAGAGTAAGGGCGATGGCGCTAACTCACTAAAACCTCTACATACTTCAACCCATCTGATTATAGTCTACGGACTGATCGCAGATTGACCTATAAATAATAAAATAAACTTTTTACGGGAAAGAGTAACAAACATCCTCCCAAACTTTTCCGTTTATAATAGTCGTAGGATTCTTATAGCAGTTCATTTTCTGACTTTGGAACTTTGCGATAATTGTGTCATCGGAACCAAAGCTACTATATATTGCAAGACGATAGTTTTCCGATAGTTTAGTGTTGTTGCCTCAGTATAGCCGAGGTTTATAGGCCATACATTTTTAATCAGTCCTTAACTACTGTTCTCGAGTAGATCCAGGCTAAGCTTTGAATCATGTGTTATGCATGTTTTGATATTCAGAGTTTTGAAGTCTCTCGACTTTAAACCCTGTTCGTTCTCATCAGTTTTATCTAACTTTAAAGGTTAGAATCGTGGGCAGAAGTTACGATTCGCAGAATACAAAGCGAAGTCGATAATCCTTTAATCGATACTCCGAGAATTGCTAAATTTTTCCTTAATGGTTTTATTGTTTTAATTTAAGGGTGTATGCTGTTTTACTTTTGGACTTAATTTTGTTGAAGTAACCAACTTGCAGTGAACGTGGTGGTAAACGCTCACTTATTTGAAGAGTCTTTAATCCTGCAGCCTGCCAGACCCAGGCTTATGTCATAAATAATAATATATAAAAAGTTCACAACTTAACTAAACCTATCTATCATTGTTATCTAACAATCTTATACAAAACCTACTAAAAAGAGGTCGTGCCCTTCTCCGTCGCATCTTTTATATCTAAAACCTTGAAGGTCCGATTGTGTCCTCCTTTTTCGTATTTTTATATGGCATCAGCTGACCTATTGCTAACCTTTTCTGAACCGGATACTGAATGTAAACTAGCGAGTCTAGTGACACTCCTTGACAAGTTGCCAGTGCGATCATCTTCGTGAGAATTATCAACAATGTAGGAGCCTGCTTCATCATTATTATATATTATGCTAATGTTATGCTTCTATGTTTTGGTAATAAATGTTCATTGATCAGACTGCATTTGTTGGGTAATCGCAAACCCTACTGCTGAGTATGAGGTCATAGGTTCAATGCCCGGGTCTGGTAAAGTGATTATTTATTTGGGCAAACAAATGACTACAAACTACAGCAATACATCAAATTTAAGCATGAAGAAAAACTAATTTGCACCCAGCGTCATATTCCACATAATATACAAAACATTTGACAAAATTAATATGAAACTAAAATTTTGTAAATATAATTAAGTGCTATTGATAAAACTTAACAGGCATGTTTATAAAGAAATATACGAAGTTATATAAAATAAATTTTAATATTAATATAGTTTTTTTTTTAATGATTACAATTAAATATATTACAAAAAACATATTACGGATTAAAATATCAACAGAAGTAATTGTACAAACAAGGCGTCGGCAAAATAAATTCAATTCTTTTTAAATTAATACATTTTGTTATTATTATTTAAAAAAAAGAAACAACGAAAAAACTTAAAAAATAAGAAATACTACGAGTGTGTTAAGTGTTATTGTATATATTATTTATTTCCATCTGGAATTTCTCAGTTGTAGCCCGGAGTATGGTCCCGGTTGATGACAAAGGGCTCGTCTCCTATTACGTAGGACTAAAACATAACTAGCTAAATGTGGGTGTACCTAGTATACGTCCACTTCTGCCCAACCTTACGGAATGCAAGCGTGATTTTATGTTGTTGTTTTATGTGATCAGACGCTACTGGCTACTCTAGGATGGTTACTAACTTTTCCGCCGGGCCGGAAAGAAATGCAATGTTCTAATGCGAATAACGGACATACTTTTTTAACCGACTTCCCAGAAAGGAGCAGGTTCTATGTATGTTTTTATTTTTTTTATGTATTTTCACCGATATCTCCATCAATTGTTGACCGATTTCGAAAATTCTTTATTGCTTGTGAGAGTATGTTCCGAAATTGGTCTCATTTTAATTTAGTGAAGATCTGATGAAGAAAATCGAAGATATACAACAGAACTCTTCAATAAATAACGGCAAATCTCTCGGGATTGCTGCAATCGTATGTGTTTTTGTGTTGCATGTGTTTATACCATTCCATAACATAACATCACGCCAGTACGCTCTTAAGGGCTACGCAGATATCTCATTTCACCGGTTATATTCAAGTTTCATCATATTTGGGTAATATATTCTGGCGTTATAGGTAACTTACTAAACAACTTGCCGTTTAGGTAGGTACAACTAAAAAGTGAAAATAAAATAAAAACTTTTTACAAAAAAATACTACCCGGCTTCCAAATAAAACTACAAAGTGAAAAATTACTTTATATTTGGAAGTAGGTGTCCATAACGCAATAAATTGGTACCTAAGAGAGACACGGACTTCCAAAAATAAAGTTATTTTACACTTTGTAGTTTTCTTATTTGGAAGTCGGAAGTATTTTTTTGTAAAATGTTTTTTTTTTTCTAGTTTTGTTGGTGGTCGGTTGTGTTTGATTTTCACGTTTGGTATTATTTGAAAAGGGTATTTGATGCCTATAACTACTATACTATATCCATGATGCCTTTAACAGTCCTCCTATTAATTTTATTGTAATTGAAGTTTCAGCACAGCTAGTTATGAAATGGAGTGTAACTAACCGTCATCTGTAATTACCTGGTAATCTCATTTTACTATCGCAATAATATTCCCCCATTGGCTTTATATAATTCTTGTGCATTAACTTTTACGATTAGATAAAAACAAGTTGTTGTTATTAAAGAGAAATGACAGAAAGAAAGTTATTTCTATAATTACCGAAGGCTTATATTTGGTTCTGATTTATTTATTTATGTAAAAACAACTTCAAACAGGGTGCTTGTAAATTCGATGTAAGGTTAGACAGTTGAAAGTTGAAGCAACCCGTCCCATTACCAGGAAATCTTAACTCCGAAGTAAAAAGTACCCGAAAGACATCCAAAATTCTTTTTACATGCGACTTCTAACAGAGACTTCATAGAATTCATATAACCTTCCGGACCACCACTACTAGAGACTAGAGACTTATTTTACACTTGCTTATGCCCGTGGCTTTGCCTGTATGAAAAGTGTTAAATTATCCCAAAGGAATTTATCGATGAAAATTATCCTTTGTCCTAATCCAGGTCTATCCGTGTGCCAAGTTTCATCTAACGTGAAAATGTAACAAACAGATAGACACAATCAGAATCAGAATCTTTGTTTGTAAACATAGGTAGTACATGGTGTGTGAGTTGTTATAATATTACGTAGATTCTCTATGATTATATGACAGACATACATTTTCGTTATTATTAATTGTACCAACAATCAAAATTGAATATACTAATAAAAAACAAACCTTTATACAAATACAAAAGGGAGACGGAAAAGAGCTCATTGTGCATCAAATAATTCGTCCTCATCGAAATACAGTCTATTTTCATAATTTTCCTTGTTTTCACAAGCTTTTTAGGGTTCCGTACCCAAAGGGTAAAAACGGGCCCCTATTACTAAGACTCCGCGGTCCGTCTGTCTGTCCATCTGTCTGTCACCAGGAACCGTGATAGCTAGGCAGTTGAAATTTTCACAGATGATGTATTTCTGCTGCCGCTATTACAACAAATACTAAAAACAGAATAAAATAAATATTTAAGTGGGGCTACAAACGTGATATTTTTGTCGGTTTTTTGCAATAATGATACGGAACCCATCGAGTGCGAGTCCAACTCGCACTTGGCTGGTTTTTTATTAATTACAAGCTTTTTATTAACTTGCAATTTATGTATGAATACAGTATGTAAGTGTGTTCGGGTCAAATCTTGCAACTGAATTTTGAAGCAGTTATCCTCAACCGATTAATTAAGAGGAAATTTTGCGTACACGTTTAGTTTGGATGACAATGCATGGTTAGCTAAGTGACGTCATTCTAAATCCAATACGGCGGACGGTCCAAGATGGCGGACTAGTTATTTTTTATGCACTGCCATGATATTGGTATCAAATGAAAGGGTTTGCTGAGAAGATTACGAAAATGCTTGTATAAAAAAAAAACAATTATTTGTTTTGTTCAGGCATTTATATACCAGTAGATATATTGTTGTTCTCAGGTAATTGTAGCTTAATAATTTAATTTAAAGGTAGGTACACCATGACTCCCATGTTCAAGAACCCATTGGAAATCCATGTCATCTTCCACATTTCATTCTTATCCTTATTTATTCTTGACCCTGTCCACTATGTGGTCTCTAAAGGGTACAAAATTTACAACGGCCCTCTCCTTATCACGTCCGAACGAGTTTTATCATCAGCTTTATTTAAAGCCTTCAACTGTTATCGGCCTTATTTATTGCGTGAGAGAGCCTGGTTTAGCTTGACCACTACTTTATTGGGCGACTATCACGCTAGTTAAAAAGGGGTAACAGTAAAGTTCAGAGTTTATTGAGAGATAAAACAATTTCTGTAAGATTTTTGCTGAATCTGTGTTTTCGTTTTTTTTTAGGTGTTTTTAGGAAAAAAACTATGGATTGCATGTTTAATCTGGAAACGATGATTTAGTTATATTATAATGTATTAAATAGTAAGATGACATTTTTAGGGTTCCGTACCTCGAAAGGAAAAAACGGAACCCTTATAGGATCACTTTGTTGTCCGTCCGTCCGTCAGTGTGTTAAGACCCTTTTTCTCAGGAACGCGTGGAGGTATCAAGCTGAAATTTATATCAAATACTCAAGTCTACTATCCTTTAAAGCTGTGAAAAAAAATCAAACTTCTAAGCCAACGCAATCAAAAAATCCAGCCGTTTATGCCGCAAATTTCCTCAAATTTTCGAGACTCGCAAGAGAATCAAAACCTACAGGGTACTTCCCGTGAACTCAGAATCTTGCAATTTGGTACGAAGCAAAGTCTTATAGCACAGATAAAGAAAAAAATCGCGAAAACCGTAAATTTTTTGTTATATCATATAATAAAAATATTTTGAATAATTTTAAACTTTCTACCCCTTTCCTCATGGACGCGTAGAGGTATTAAATTAAAATTCATGTCAAATACTCAGGTCTATAATACTTTTAAGCTGGTTTGTACGGAACTCTCGGTGCGCGAGTCCGACTCGCACAAAAATTATAGAAATGCAGATGCAGAACATTTAATATATAAAAATCAATGCCACTTTTCGTTGTAATTTTATAACTCAAGAACCTATCCAAACCGAATGTTTAGGCATTGTTCGGACTATTTAGTAGATGGTTTATGAGAAGTTTTCTTTCTTTTTTTTTAGATAGGGTAGGGTAGGTAGGGTAGGGTAGGTGGGTAGATAGACTATTTTTTTTTAACCAAGAATAGACCCAAAGACGTTTCCGTTGATCTAGTTTATGCCTTTTATGTTAAAAATAAATGTAGCAGACACTATGTTAGCCACAGATCTATGAACGTCCATGATACATATTCACCTACAAATGTATTAGGTGATATGTACTGTAGGCGCTATATTTTATGCAGAATCAGCACTGCCTCGTCAAAGAATGTCAGATATTATGCTGAATGCGTGACACCCGATCTATCTACGTCGCTTCGGTATTAAATGTCTCCGTGTTACCTGTCAGCACTATAAGGGTAATACCCGGTTTCATATTGTAACATAACATCACGGCTGTATCGTCAGAAGTGTTAGGCAGAGTTGCATTTATAGTTCACCCCAACTTCACAACTTTTTTTACAAGCTTAATATTACCTTTTCGTATGACGTATTCCACATTGGGCACCCGTTTTAACGGCACCTGAGGTATTCCACATTCGGCACCTATCAATATTTTTTGCAGGTGCCGTAATTGGAATGATTTATTATTTAAAATTTTATTCCAAACTAGCTGTCCCACGCGGCTTCGCTCCCGTTATCTGGCTACCTACCTACCCATACATACATGAATGTTGCGTAACTTTAACCGCTTACGCAGCGCACGCAACGGAAGCTCTCAAAAAGGAAAAAATATCCCGTTTTTGCAACATTTTTCATTTATGCTCCGCTCCTGTTGTTCTTAGCGTGATGTTATATAGCCTTCCTCGATAAATGGACAATCCAACAAAAAATATTTTTTCAAATCCAACCAGTAGTGACTGAGATTAGCGCGTTCAAACAAACAAACTCTTCAGCTGTATAATATTAGTATAGTTTTGGCACCGAAATGGGTAAGGGTAAAAGGCGCCGGAAGTAGAATACCTCAGGTACTGTTAAAACGGGTGCCCAATGTGGAATATGTCTTTCGTATGTGTGTCCGGCAACTAGTAATCCATTTTTCAAGCACTTCTTGGCATCCGATAAAACTGAAACTTGGTGTACTCATGTAACTTTGGAAACATTGAAATTATTGTACTATAATAGGGAACTGGTCTCATGATGGAGCCGGGAGGTGGCTATAGCAACTCCTCAACTAGACAAGATAGCACCATCGTGTTTTGGGCTCATTGGATGTGACGAGTGATATGAAATTTCATAAATCTTGTTTTTAACCCTTGACGAAAAAAGAGAAGAGGAATGTTATCAGTTTGACGTGTGTACCTGTGTATATGTGTATGTCTGTTGCATCATAGCTCCTAAACGGATGAACAGATTTTGTTTTTTTTTTGTTTGAAAGGTGAAAGTGTTCTTAGCTATGTTTGATGAGAATCGGTTCAGCCGTTCAAAAGGTATGGGCGCTTTACTGAAATAATCGGGCGGTTTTCGCAAGATATCGTGTCATAGTTACGTGTTCAATAGATTGTCGATCAGAATTTCAGAATGGTATTTGTACAAGACTTAAAGTGTGTAGGTACATGGATTTTCTAGTATGTTCTATTCTATAGAGATTTACGCTTTGGAATGTGCGACACCATGACAATTTAAAAGTATCTGTTAATTGAAATAAATGTTTGAGATTTGGTGGTGGATAACGTTGCTTCATATTTTCATGACGCAGGGAGATTAAGAGTCTGTCATAACCCGCCAATCTTACCTCAGGATCCCCAAAGAAAAGCATTCGAAGAAAGCTTCTTCAAGTAAACGCCACCGCCAATATCCTCTCAATAATCCCTTAGTTTCCTTCGCCGCGGCACCTGGCATAATCTCCTCGACTATTGGAATTCCTCTCGAGCGTATTAATTGTGACCTTCCACACTTCAACGGTTATTAAAACAGACATTATTATGTATATATATTAACTATGTATTCCAGTACAATGGTCGTCGTAATCGTGAATTTGTGCCGCGTATTATATATTAGTTAAATTTAAGTGTTTTGTGACTCCTGTTTCTTTTAGTTGTATGCTTTTGTTGAGGCATATAATTGCTATTAGGTGCAAAGTATTTCCGTAAACGTCTGCTTTTTGGAAGTTTGATAATTGGGGATGCAATTTAACTTAGTTTCATGAAGTAAACTGTGGCCTTTTTCACTTGGGGTAGGCAGAAACTAAAGATCGCCGTCTGCTTTGATACTTACATAATCCTTTTCCTTCATTTACGTTCATACATCTGGTCATACATACACGCTTGTTATGAGTACTGCGGTACTGCGCATCTGGCCTTTCTGAAAAATATCACCGATAAAATCACCTAATTTATATCTTTTTCAACACACTTGCTCATAAAGTGGCTCTAATTTCACCGCAATTAGGCACATAATGACACCTATAATCAAACAGTGACTTTTTCATTGCTATTATTCACAAGTGAGTTATAGGGTTTTTATTTTATTTGATTGGTTGTGTTGCATTGTTCTTAAAAAAGTTTTGATACAAAAAAGGTCGTGCTCAATAGTACAAATAAATTAATGTACCTATCTATTGCTTGCTCATTTCATGAAACTTCGTATTAAAATAGATAATTTCAACTTGTACGTGTTTAATAAATAAAACTTTCACTGAAATATAACTTTTGTTTTCTCTGTAATAAAGAAAACTTGAAATTCCCTATTTTGTACGTGGCTAAAACGCTATCCGCGAAAAGCCGAAAATAAGAAACCTCATTCTTTTAGTCTATGGTCTACCGCCATTGTTAGATGCGCGCGCATAGGAAAACTGATTAATTTTTTGCCGCCATTGCGAAAAAATTTTCATAACTCGTTTTTACTGTTGAAAATGTTTTTTTAGTATTATTTTATACACAAGTGTGTTGAAAAACGTCGTATTGATACACTTGTGTATTGATGATTATCGTCCTCAGCTCTTTTAAGACCCTCACCTGACGGCTCGGGTCTCAATGGCGCCTCAGCGGTAATCACCAACATTACACACTTGTACCATAATGCACTATTAAGTTCTCCCCTTTTTTAGTCACCTTAATAATAAAATAAAAATAAAAAAAAAATAAAAAAGCCTTTTATTTCTTGCGCTATCACATAAACTACATTCTTATTTCCTAATCTATAATCTATTCTATACTTAGTTTTAATTCTATTATATTTAATTTAATTATACTACGTTTTAATTTTATTTTTGAACTATTGTTTATATATGCAAGAACCCCTACTTATGTGAGGGTGAAGGCCTCCTCCAGATTTTTCCACTTTTCCCTGTCTTTAGTTATTGTTTTCCAGTGTTTCCCTGCTATTTTTATTATATCGAATTCCCAGCGAGTTGTTGGTCTTCCTCTTTTTCTAATGCCTGCAGGGCCCTTGTACCATAATGCACTATTAAGTTCTCCCCTTTTTTAGTCACCTTAATAGCATAAATTAATGTTCAACAGAAAATAAAAGCGTCGGAAAGTACTCTATATTCAAGTCTGGTTAAAAAAGGGCACAATTATGAACCTTTTTAAGAAGGAGATGAACTCTCTTGCTCGTTAATTTCTTGTATCGTGCATGCATTTGCGGATATATATCGCATATATAGAAAGACCTAAATAAACTGTCTGTAGATGTGGACTATGCAAATTTGTTAATCGAAAAGAGAACCCCCAGCCGAGAATACAGCCTCATATAAGAAATATGCTGGTTTTAAATTCGTTTCTTGATACGCAATAAGCAATGATTGTAATATCGGAATAAATTCTAGAATCGCCAGTGCACGGCCAATCAGGAATGCCAAGGTCGGACATTTTCTCCACCAGTTATCAGATTAGAACTTATAAAGTAGCCTTCGACGTTAGTTTACAACGCATAGTAAAACTTTTAAAGTTAACAGTAATTTCGAATATATTTGTAGATTAAGATTTATGCAAGCAGAGATGCTCGGACTGAATTTGACATGGACAGAAGTATCCTCACGGATTTCACCAATGTCGGCTCAACTTCAACAAGAATACTTATATATAATTGTATAAATCTAATGTGTTATAAAGTATATTTTTCTTCTATAAATGTAGTTTGTAATAAGTGTTGTGGAAATCAACTCTTTTTATAAAAGACCCTGTTCATTTAACCTTCAATAAACATGTTCAGGAGCAGTGGTGGCCCAGTGGTATCGGCCGCGACTTACAAGTTGTAGGTCGTGGGTTCGAGCCCAGGCAGGCGCTTTACTTTGTGTGAATTATTTCATCACCACTGCTCTCAAAACGGTGAAGGAAAACATCGTGAGGAAACTGGCATGCCCTAGAACCAAAAAATCGAAGACATCCACAACCCGCACTGGGCCCGCGTGGTGGATTACGGCCCATTCCCTCTCACAGAGAGGAGGCCTGTGTCACAGCAGTGGGAACATTAATAGGCTGATGATGTGATGTGATGTGATACATGTTCTCAAACAAACTGCAAACAATTATAATAAAATTAAGACATTAAACGTTATGACACAAAATGAGACAAGTGACAAATGGTAAACATTCCACAAACACGAAATGTTGTATAATAACTTATAATAAGTCATTCCGAAATGCCCGGAAGACGGTGAAACAGATTCTCATTTAGATAAGAAATACACACAAAATTGGTGTTCAAAATTGGTGTTGTTGCTTAATTAGTAAGTGGCAGAATCAGTAGTGTACTGATTGTAAAACATTGCAGAATATGACCAGTAATTAAAACAGTTTTGAAATATTGCACTGATGCAAAATTGTATCATCTGCATTATTAACATTGTTTTAAATAACGTCTTCCTTTAAATAATTCCGATTTTGCAACAAATTATTTTTTTAACAGCTTAAGACTACCTCACGGTCTAGGGGTCGGGGGTTGTGGGCTTCTGAAAAACACCTAGACCGTGAGGGTAATGAGAGTCAGGTCCAACGGCTTAGCGAGGTTTTCGCGGATGGGTTCGACCTCGGTAAGT
The DNA here is from genome assembly GCA_948252205.1 of Orthosia incerta. Classification (NCBI taxonomy): domain Eukaryota; kingdom Metazoa; phylum Arthropoda; class Insecta; order Lepidoptera; family Noctuidae; genus Orthosia; species Orthosia incerta. Next base: position 3,093,437 of record OX411748.1, read on the forward strand.
GTTGCTTAACCAAAAATATCGATCCATGTGGCTGTTTTTATTTAGCCACCAGCTAAAATTATCGTAAATTACGTCATCCTTTAAATAATTTAGATTTGGCAACTAATTCAGTTTTCAAGAAGCATAAAAAGAGTCCAAAGTTTTGACTTGTCGTTGACGAAAAATTTGATCCAAAGTCGTAGAACTTTACCGTTTAAACCTGCTTGGAAGTTTTAATTCAATTTAATTTGACAGTTCTTATTAATAATCTCTTTCTTGTTTATGTTTTACTTACGTTTAGTTAGTACGCTTCACGAATTTTCTTGCTGTCACAAGTTTGACTTATAGTGTCATCTTATTTGTTTCTTAGGATGTGTGTATTTGTAAGCTTCTCAAAATAATCTTACTCCCTTTTAAAACCTTAAGAACATAATCAGGCAAAGCAAAGTCGCAAGGCAGTACAGTTACTCACATTCCATAAGGATCACCGACCTCAACCGTGAGTCGGGCAACCCAGGATAAAAAGAGAAATAAAGTAATTTAATTGTGACAATATTACAAGGAACGATTTGATGAATGAAAGAGTTCAAACACAGTCATTCAATCGTTCGTTCACAAGCATTGTGGGCATTGCGAAATTGCTTTTTGTAGTTAAAGGCTTGTTTGATATGCGACTCTGATACGTCTTTCAGATTCTTCCGGTGTCGAATAACTGGCTGACTGTAAGACTCAAATCGAGGATAGTTTGTGTGCGACACATGTCTCGCGCAGTCTCGCGACCGACACGGTCGGTCTCACCTTAACAGGACCCTATCTAGATCTCTCTTTCATCAGTAGTTGCGCCAGGGAAATTACTTTTTGATAACTGAGAAGTTTACCTTATAAACACATAGTTAACAACAACGCCAACATCGCCAACATCGCCTGTATTTCCCAAAAAAGTAGGTAAATAAATTGAAAACTGTTGCAAAAGAGGTAAAATAGAACGTTGTAACGAAACCTATCTTCTGAATGTAAAACACGACCCATTTAAGTCTATATTGATTCAACAGACAGCCTACAAAACCTTTCACAATCGGCGTCACATTCCGTCGAGTCCTTGTCCGACCCAATACTTCTGAACCTAAAATGTGTGTCTAGTTGTCTAGATAAAAACTTTGATAACAAACGTGTTATACGAACAGTATATCGTTTGAAAAGCGTAGGTGTTAAGTGGCAATATGGCTGATAAGCTAAATCAATACTTGTAGGTTTGTGCCACTCATTTAAGTTTAGATCTATTAAGGCTATGTTCTAGATTATAATTAAATGGTTGATCGGCAGAGCCTGTTGTGAAAGGTTGGGCAATTGATTCTCAAGGTCGCCTTTATTAGGTTTATAATCCTTTTGAATAGTCACGCGGACTCTGGCTAGGGATATGGTGCCGTTCTCTTTTAGATTGAGCTTCATTTGTTTTTCATGAATTGTTCGAATTTTTGAATGGGGAATGAAAATCTGTCTCCTTTATTGTAGGTACGGTATGGAGTCAATTTTGTTACTAGATTCAGCTTCAGCGTTGAATTTCATAGAAGAATGTATAATGGAAGATTAGAAAAATAGCCTTTATTTCATGTAACCAGTTTTGTAAAAAACACATCTCAATGTAGGGTTTATGAATTAACTCTATCAGTTATCAGGTCAGGTTGTCTTTTGACATAGGCTTCCTCTAAATCCCTGCACTTGTTTCTATCTAGTGCTATTCTTGTCCACTCCTTTGGTCGTCCTCCCATCTTTTTAACTGTCTACCTCTTTGTCTCTTTCCATTTCTTGGGTACCATTCTGTAACCTTTCTGGTCCATTTTTGTTCGCCACATGTGTCCCGTCCATCGCCGTTTCAGTGTTCTCGTTATTTCGTTTAACAACAACTGATTTTGAGTTCCTTTTTCCAACTATGCTAGGGTCAACTGTCAGTCTAACCGGATACAATTTAATACCACATATTGCATAAAACCAATATGGCCTCCATAACCCAGTAACTGGGTAATACAATAAACCTTGAAAATACTGGTTATTAGAAATTCGGGCTTCTGACCAGTTTCTGTTATATGCAGTAGAGACTGTAAGGCTCATAATCCATTCGACCCCTTTATTAAAACCAGTGAAGCCTGCACCTACCCGCATATATATCATACATATAGTATGTCAGTTTGTCATCGATATGAGTGTTCTAGTAAGGCAGGATGTTACGTAGGCGTCAGTATCTTATCTCCTACGTTTTGGAACACCTATTGAATATTTGTGACGAATATGTAGGTGTATGTAAATAGGTTGTAAGTTGTCATGCTAAAAGTGTTTTTTTATCTGGTGAAATAGATTAAGACTTGAAAGGCATTTAACAAAAAATTATTTGCACTATATTGTTACGCGGCTTCGCTCCCGTGGTGCACAAGAACTGCATTTTCCAGCTTATGTATGGCATAATGATAACTTTTTATCACTGAAAAACAAATCGAAAACAAACCGATAATATTAGTGATTACCTCTTGCAATTTTTTTCTTATTTTTAATATTAAGCTTAAATAAATAAAAAAGCAATGGTATTTGTCATAACATTTAAAATAAAAATACATCACGAGCAAAAAGGATACTGGCATAAATGATGTCACAGTGTAATGTACAACGCATCAGAGAAAAATATAAACGAGGCATGAAATGACCCCACTGGGCTTTTAAAAGCCAGTAATTTTTATTAATGTTTATTCGTAATTTTGAGTTATCTGTTGTACGTATTTATATTATAAAAATCTGCGACGCATGTTTTAAATGCTTTTATTCGGGAACTTCTTTTAACAATTAACGTTCAAAATAATCCAGCAGTGCTGCAGATATGTAACTGCATCACAAACTATGGGCTACCTACTTCCCTGTCCTCTGTCGCCTAAACCTGAAGTCAAAAGATGCCACCAACGATACCGTGAAAGTGCTGAAGTAATGGCCAGCAAAATTTACCAACTTGTGAAGTTTGATTTCATGACACCCGCAAAGATGTAAATTGCAAAAATTATGGGGCCTGAAGATTCAAGGATGGAGTTGATTTCTTTCAGATTTACAGATTAATCTAATTCTCGTCTTTATAATTAAGAACAAACTAATTTCTACGTACCGGATTGTTTTAAAATTAAAATCCATATAAATTGAATACGGTGGGTGTAGAAAATTACTAATTAACGTATTTGGACGCAAGCTGCGTACGGCTAATCGATTCGGACACACACATTATCACCCGGCACTCCTTTATAGCCGTATTTTAGTTAATTTTGATCTTGAAAGTTGTAGTTTTTGTAGAGGAAGAACTTATCGTTGCCAGGTTGTTGAGAAAATCTGATAAATTTTTTGGTCTTTTGAATCTCAACACAACAAATTATTTGGAGTCAACACAGACAGGCTGGCTAGAAAGTAGGTGACTTTTCAGATGTAAAGTCACTTACTTTCGAGCTAGTCTTGCGCAATCCCAGCCTAAAATCTACATGATCATATTATCTAACCTATATAAGTTCAATGCCTAGATATAATTTCCAGTAGTCACATTTCCGATAAATACCCAAACCAATTAGTGGATAAAATACAGAACGTCATTCGGGCATTTACTGATTCCGAGAAACAATTATTTACGATGAAAATGGTTAAGCAATTAAGTATTCAATTTTATATGGAAACGTCACTTGGTGTTCCTCTTTTTAGATAGCCTTCAATGATACATTCAAGTTAAATGTTGATCATTGTTATTTTCCATCATATTACGATTAGGTAGCAAATCACCTTTGGTTACTATGTACCATGGCTCCTATATTCCACTTCATGATCACCATCTAAACGATTGCACCATTTTATAATACTGGCCAACAAAGTGCCCTATGAAGAATAAGTCCTTTGTAGTTAATCGCGACCAGTACTTCAACGATAGCCAGAATAGTCACAGCGCAGGGATGCAGGTTGATGTCTACGGAGCCGGTCCTCTAACACCTGTAACACTGCCGGTACCGGTTTCTGTAATTGACCAGACAAGACGAGCTAGACGCGTAGCATAGAGCGAGTCTCGTCCGACATCTCGGCCCTTGATTTTAAATTGAATTAGATAGTGTTTTGTTTCAGGATTTTCTACAGAAACAAAAGCTTGTAACCTTGTAAGTTATAAGCCTACAAGCAAACGAAAATACAGCTGACAAACGCCTGAAGGTAGGCGTTGTTTTTTTCTTTGTGGTCAATCAGTCCACAAGGTGTCATTGGGCGATAGCATGACGTTTTCAGAGAGCTGCTGTTGTTAAATCATATCATCATTGTTCAACGTCTCCAAAAGATCTTTGCACAACTATAAAGCCGTGCAATCATTGGACTTATGTCCAAAAACATTAACTCAAGACTTCTTCAAAAGGCCGATAACTTTCATTGAAATTTCTAATGCTCATTAGGTGGCACAGCAGTGCCCAAAAAGTCAGGCAGGAGATGTCGATGATGATAAATGCTCGTTTCTGCATGAGAAGTTGTATTTGCCCAGAAGCGAGATGCTTACCCTACAGATAATATTAGCCATTGTACCTTAATGGCCGGTTTCTGATTTAAGTAAAGCAGCAATAATCAGTTGAGTATTGTCAAATAATTTAGGAAGCGTTTGAGTATTTTACGTTTCACAATTGAGAATCTACCTAGATCAGTTAAGTAAGTACCTACTTATGTATGGACGTGCCAAAGTTCCATTCACTTTCTCTTTCACCCTTACGTTCCATTTTACAAAAGAAATCCGAGACATCACAAGATTGCATAAATTTTATTTATAAATTTTATACAGCCATTAAAAGTACAATAGTATTATATTACTTCATTCAAGAGTAAAAAATCAAGTTTTTAAAGATGTTATAATCTTTAATAACTTGATTTTTCATATTCAAGCAATTTCAAAGATATCTATTTGAAATGTATATAACCTTATTATGAAACTATGAAATGGATCGTAGGCACTAGTCAATTACTTCAAGATTGTCATGGCAACCGTATTTATTTTGTCAATGATGTCTTATCGAAATAAAATAATATCTAATATAATTTGTTATTCCCAAAATAAAGAATTGAAGCTTATAATTACTAGAAGTGAATGTGTTCAGACCGAGCAGTTGCTGGTTCTTGTGATACCTCATAGAACTACAGAATATTTTATTCAGAATTTCACAAGATCTCTCAAGTGCCCCTTGTTCATCTGCATTGGAATCTGGTTGCAATTGTGATTTACCAACAAACATGGACTATTGTGATGCAATTTTTAATGAGTGAACTGGGTTTTCAAGACCAAAGGCTTTGCTAGCCATCGAAGAGCCTCCGAAGAAAAATAGTAGCCAGGGTCGGTGCCATTGTGTCGGATACGAGTATTATGAAGGAGGACTGTGTTTTAATATGTGTTAACAAACAATATACTACACCTAGCTATCTGCCTACTTATTTTGTAAAATAATAAATAAATGAGACTTATCATGTTGTTTTTATTATCTTTTATTGTTCTGATACCAAAATCGTATCATACAAAAGCTAAATTCTGTACACATTTTCATCGTTGTAACATCTTCTTGTCTTGTGGATCCTACTAATACCTATTCTATATAGATATGAAAGTCTGTATGTTTGGATATTTGTTAATCACACCTCAATGGTTGAACGTATTTGGAAGTATATACTTTGGAAAACAATTACACAATTATGAGAATTAGAACCTAGGATATAAATTAATATAATAAAATAGATATATAATAATAAATACACGGCATAATAAAACCTTTTATTCTGAAATCAGATATAAAACTGTAGTTTATACAATATATGTTTATAGTTTATAAAATATCCCTATTCTCAGTGTGCCTCTTGGCATAGGCCTCCACTAACAGTTTCCACTGGGGTCTGTCCTGAGCTACTCGCCAACACCACAGTGCACCGTCGCTTACTCTTTTTGCCTACATCTTGGACCAGCGGTCTTTCACATATTTCATTCGCGTCTTCCACGTCTTCTTTTCCCATCTCTTGTGTACCAGTTTGTCACTTTTCTCCATGTCCCTTGGTTATCGCGCATTACTTTTCACATAGTTCCTGTTGATCAACTCTCGGTTTTCGCGCAGGAAAAGCTACAGGCGACCACAAACACATTAACTGGCACTTTTTGAATATTTTTCTTGTTGATCTCACTCAACATCGTCATCTGCCGAAAGACTGCTGGATACAGGACTTCCCCAGCGTCACCACATCAACCGGTCCTGTGCGTCTTTCATACATCGGATTCCCGTGACCAGGTTGTCGGTCTACGGAGGCCTTAAATGCGTATTACACCACGCGGTCGCCACTCCAGAACTTAACAGCCCCATTGACCATCCGTTCTTCGAGCATCTGAGATATATCAGGCGTGAAATATTTGCATCCAATCTAATGTTTTCGATAATTCAGGGCGAACACTCTTCTTCCACGCATCGGTCTTCGTTGAGGTATCTCCAAGGAAGACAAGGATGTATCTTCGTCACTCGTTTTATAAGTTTATATATTATTTTGTATTTATTTCGCTTGATCACCGTTTAAGCACAGGCTTGTCAACTATCAACTGCCAAATGTAACCAGTGTAGCCAGATTCGACGAGCCCCAAATCGGCAAAAATTTTGTTTTTGCTTTTATAAAAAACTCAAGTCGACCATTATTCACTAAAACCACGAAACATTCTTCGAAACTTCAATGCGTTAGACACAATAATCATTATCGGTTCCACATAAAACATTTTTCAGCATTTCTTTATTGCCCCTGTGTTGTCGCGACTGAAGTATAATATAAAATAGTGATGAACAGTTAAAAGCATTTTGGTTACCAATTATTTTCATCATTCCTCAGATAATGTTGTATTAGATAGTCTCATTCCGAAATCGTCTGAAATCACCCCATTTTTTTTTCTGAGGTAGCCTAATTGCCACCACTCGTAAAAATTGGTCGCCCCAACATGGATCCGAGTAGCCTAAATGGCAAAAAGTCGCCCAATCTGGCTACACTGTTGATGTAACGTTGACAACGGCTTCAGAAAACTTTGAGAATTTGAGAATGATCAAATGTGTTTTCTCAGTTGAGAAACCCAATTGAACGTCAATGAAGGTTTTTTGTATGACATAAGGTATACTTTGGCATGACTTGACTACGTATACTCAAACCGTGCTCAGCATCGCAGAAAACTTAAAGTGGCAGATGATCAAGGGTGACAGATGCTTAAATCGAGATCAGCACATACTTAGCGTCGAATACTCAAATCAGAAACCCGCCCTAGGTCACTGATGACAGTATTGCTAACCATACAGTTGGACAACAAAAACGACAATTTTTTTTTTTTTTTGAAAACCCCCGACACATTTTTATTTCATGCTACATAATTTATCTACTAGTAGACACGCTTCGATCGGCAATCTATTGAACACATAATCATGACACGATATCTAGCGAAAACACCCCGAATTAAAAAGTAAAACGCCCGTAATACTACCCTACGAATACTCTGTTTTGTTTTTCAAACAAAACAACCGAAATCAAAATCGGTTCATTCGTTTAGGAGCTATGATGCCACAGACATATATAAAAATACACATATACATATAACACACACACACATGTACATACGTCAAACTTCTAGCACCCCTCTTTTTCTGTCGGGGGTTAAAAAGACACCGCGCCTTAGAAGCTGACCTACACGCGTTTAATCACAAGCCACTAAAAAGCCACACTGACACAAATTAAGATAAGTGAAGGCCGCACAAACAAAACCACAGCATTTACTAGTCTGAGTATTACCAAAGTGCTTGGCTAAATAATACCAGCCGCACGGCTCGATCTTCAAGCTTAAGCAGCGCTGGCCGAGATCACTTCGTGGATGGGTGACCATCTTAACATAGCGAGATTCCTCTGTGCATCGGAAAGTGCGTTAATCTGTTGGTCCCGGCTTTAATTTGTAGATATTTGACAGTCGTTAGGGATAGTCAGAATGCAGGAAATCTGACACTGTCAGTTCATGGGGTGTCGTGTTACCCAGTTGCTGGGTTGTGGAGATCAGATAGTTAGTCAATCCATGAAAAATATTGATACTCAGCTAAACCCGGTTAGACTGGAACCAACCCCAATATTACTCATATTATAAATGTGAAAGTTAGGATAGGTGGATGTGTGTGGATGTATGTTTGTTACTCAATCAAGCCAGAACGGCATCGCGGATCTGGATGAAATTTGGTACAGAGATAGATTATAGTCACGAACAGCACATAGGATATTTTTCACCCAGGGAATATGTTCTCTCAGGATAATTCCTGACTATCACGAGGGCGAAGCCGCTTCCAGGAGCTAGTATTACATAGTTGGAAAAAGGCTAGACAAATTGGATTGGATGGAATATTACCAAAGGGTGACCGAGTAGCACGAAGGGCTACAGGTACGTAGAGTTAGATAAATACGCGCACCAATCAGCTGTCGCCTAACTTTCACTGCGGTGCACTGACGCAATGCTTGGACATACTGATACAACTATAATGTAGAAGTACAAAAGGTCCATTCTTGAATAAACTGTAGCAAAACATACACGTGTTTCTTTCCTTCATCATCATCAATTTATATAGCAGTCCACTGCTATATAGGACTGTCCAATCGCGTGTCATTAATTTTTCTCGGGAACTCTCATTGAACTGCTATCAGCCAATCTGGGAAGATTCTCACTCAAGCTCAACCAAGCCTAACGCTCAGCAACCTTACAGATAATATTATGATACTAGCGTAGAGATGCCTCATCCTATTCAAAGTAACTGTGCCGACGTAACTAGCACTTTTTGAAGGACTATACGGACTATTTACTAAAAGTACACGATCGTGTACGGTTCCGTTCTACGGCTATATATGGTTTTAGCAGCGACTTGCAAGTAAAGGGGTTTACTCGGTCCGTGACAATTTTTTTCTTTAAATACAGTGCTGATTTTTTTATAGTATTTTTTGCACGTTTTTTTAGTTTCATTGTCATAAAATGTGTTACAATACATATAAAAAAAAGTTTGGCATGCCTCAGTAATTTAAAACCGCGCCATCTATTGCCATTAATTTTAAATTATTCGTTCAAATAATCTTTGAAATGTGAATTAAGATATAAGAAGATTTTTTCATAATTTTGTGCATATGAGAGTTGATTAAACCAGAACATACAATTTTGAAGAGCATTTTAAGAAAATGTTAATTTTGCACACAATTCAATAACAAATCGATGCATATCGCGCCATCTGGTGATAATTATTTGAACCAAATTTTCATTCTTAGCGCTGGGATTCCGGCAACTATATTTGACTATTCGAATCGTAATGCTATAGGCGAAAAACTGATAAAAATCCTACATATACTGCTCAGTCAAAATAACTGTGCACTTGGCGCTATCAAGTCACTCTGACCTTCGAGTCTCGCTATTGGCGCCCGAGACGAACGCGGGGCGCCGCGCATATAGGCGGGAGGGGGGGAAGTGCTTAGTTATATTGACAGAGTAGTATGTCAGAATTCAGAACGTATACGAGTATGTAAGTTTATCACAACTATGTATACAGTCACAAATTTCCCAAAAAACAAAAAATACACGTGACATTTCTTTATAACTTTACCAAACTCTGCTATTCCTGTGTGAATTATAGGAATGAACCTTCTATCTCTTTCACTTACTGCTCGGACACACTCGGCGTTGATCGGGTTTTATTTAGGGACGCACGACTTTGTTTATGAAATTATGTAAACTTTCAATTGATGCTGCATCTAGTTACATATGGAACAGTCTAGCTCACGTAATAGTGTTTCTTCAAGTACCTAAGCCAAGAGAGAAAGGTAGCCTTGATTATCTTCAATCTTTCTTTTCTTCTACCGATAATGTTTACTTTAGAACCTGAGGGTCTGTCTTATGTCTCATCAAGGTCGTCTCTTTTGTGCCTCCTACAATCTAATCTTGTTAGTAATTTTTCGTTATTCCATTTACTAAAACTGGACATTTACTGTGAATCATAGCGAAATCAATAAAAACCACATAACGCTTGACTTATTTTCAAATCCAATTTGGTGTATACGTGTTTTTATACACGCGCCACCATAACATCGATACCAATATTATAAAGAGGAAAGATTTTTTTGTTTGTTTATATGTTTGTTTGTACCCAATAGGCTCCGAAACTACAGGACCGATTAAAAAAATTCTTTCACCATTAGAATGGTAAATTATTCCAGAGTGATATAGGCTTTTTTTTAACGGGTCCTGTGGGGTGGTCCACGGGAGTGAAGCCGCGGGGCCGCTAGTACGATATAATTTAAGTATAGAAAACAAATTTCTCCAGAACTGCACCAATTAATATCTTCATACATTTTCCTAGAAAATATTGTGCTCACTCATCAGTATGCGATTATAGCAACCGCGGTATATCGCATGAGCGACTAATTGCATCGTGGATCTGCCTTCGTACTGCGACTTCTCGCAAAATAATCACATGATCGACTCTCCGAGATGTCGCAAGAATAATCGCTTGAACGATTCGCTGATAAGCTCATTTGGTACAATTATTGCTCAAGCGAATTCTTCGCTTGTGATATTCTTCTTTGTTGTAAGAGGTTGTTGTCTCTTTGCAATGTTGGTAGTTTATGAAGTTTGTGGTATTTGTGTGACGTTCATTTGTTTTATTAGTTACTGGTATTATAACTTAGCTACTTTTAAAATACGCTGCATTGGAAGGCGTCCCTCCTTATAGATGTGGTAATACTTGGGGAGGCCTATGTTCAGTTGTTCGGTTCAGTAGACGTGTTTTGGCTGATATAATGATTACTTTTAAAAGGCTTTCCACCATCCCCTAATACCTATCATAAAACGATCTGTAAGAGTGTAAAAATTAAGGTCCCCACAGTATCCAATGACAGTACCATTGAAGCGAGAGAAACCTTGAACTTATGAAAAGAAACTGCAAGTTACAGCTCACGATATTACAACACAGAAATGCTTCTACGTTAGTTTGGTGTTTGAACAGGAAAACCCCTCAAAACCAAGTAAATAATGACTAAGTTAACAACTTGATTTTACCAAAATTGGAACCGAAAATTCATGGAAACATGACTTGCGTTAACAAATCAAACGAATTAGACCGATAAGATATCAATTTACACAAATAAAGTAATTGTTATTTTTTAGGGAGAATCGTATTAGGTAAAAAGTAAAATCGTATTGCGCCAACCACAAGTAACATGGGATAAGGGCAGGAAGAAGATGATGATGATGATATTATGTTTGTAAAACGATCTTGAAACAATGATCCGATTGCGTAAATTCTTTCGCTGAAAGAAAGTTACACTATCTCTGACCACCTTAAGCTTCGTTTTCTTCGTCATGACGATTATTCATCTAAACTATTTATATTTGTTTTTACCAAAATATGCTACTTTTGATATGCACGATTCCTGTAAGATGAGCCTCCAGAGTGAAGTCGCAGCAAGAAGCTATGTCTCTAATAAATCAGTGGAGTAGTCTTAGTACAGCTGTTGTTAACTGTATTATTCTTAATAAGGACGTATTATACAAAGTTAATTTATACAATGTTCTTATAATAACTGATGGTCGCTTGGGACTAATTCAATAATGACAATTATATATTTATTGGGTTCAATAGTAATTTGAGTGACGGCGACGTTATTTAGTTTATCTCGGTTAATATTGTAACCTTCTTTAGATGCTGTTAAGATCTCAATGTTTGAACTTTAATGATGTTCATGGCTTAAATAATTTCTAAATAAAACATTGGATTTTAATTTTTCTGTAAACTCAGGGTTTTTTCATTCCTTTCTTGTGATATGGAATTAGTTAGGTTTATAAATCCTGAAATTATTGATGCATTTAATTTTATAATTACATATTATTTTAAAAAGCCTCATTCATGACTACTGTGTGTGATATACACACGCCTGGAAGTTAGTCAGTAACCACAAAACATAATAATACAATTATATTTATCGATACAAATAAAGGAAACAAATTTTATAGCTTCACAAATTTGCAGTTATTACCTTATATTAAAAATAAAAACAGCAACAAATTGATAGTTATTAACTCAATAATCGAGTATAACAAAAGAATCTAATACAACAAAATAATTGCTAAACTCGATTTTAAAATGTCAATCAATATTGGCCTACATATTTACAATAATTATGCTGTCAAAATTAGCAATTTTCAACTCTTTGTTTTTACTATCAAAGGTTGTATAAGCTGCACAAATAATGTTGCCGTTCTACAAATCAGCATTCATAATAAATAAAATAGTTATATACAAAAGTGAGTGTACCAAGGCTGACTAGTGTTCATGCTACTATCGTGTGCTCGAATTTTTACCATCGAACTAATATACACCTTGTTCTAATACTTCTAAGGTTCAAATACCTTTTGTAGGTCGGCCTATAGGGATTTGTCTACCACGGTAGTTCGTTGCCATTTATGGAGGTAGCTTTCCTTGCTGGTCTTTGTGTTTGATTTATTACTACAAAACTTTGCTTCAAATATAAATTTTTCTTGACTAAAATTATGGATTTGGAGTAACTGCCTGTACTAAGTTTTTATATAAAATAAATTGGTGTTTTCTGGTTATAGTTTAGATTAGCTTTGATCATTTAGAAATATGGCCTAATTAGCAATTAGCTTTGAGATTTAGAGAATGATTTACGGCTTTGGAACGTAAGCAAGATTTTTTTTTATATGTATTATCAGATCTGGACGGAATAGAATAGATAGCAATCTACTAAAATATAGTATCATAGTAAAACTGCGCAGGTCTATAATCGACTAAAGGAAATAGGTTATTCAGTTGATTGTGTTGGCGATCACAAGAAATTTGTCATTCATCATCATTTGATGAAGATCAAGACTTGCTTTTTGAGTTTTCCTTTTGTATTTGAATATGTTTATTTTGTGTACAATAAAGAATATGAATATAAGACTACAATTCAGAGGCAAACTCCGACGAGTAAACACTTACTAAAACTAACCCTCTTAGTAGAATTCCCTTGTCTAGGGTCTAACAATAAAGTTGTAGAAAATAGTACAAACAATTGGATTAAGAACGAAGACTTTAGTCGGGAAGGTATGCCACCCGTCGGCGTAATGCTACTAGAAAATAGATGTAAAAGTAGAAAAAATACTACGCTCGATTGGAGTTGTTATTTCTTTTGTCTTTTGAGAGCCTATAAAGGAGATAGATAGGAGGCAATTTGGCATTTTGTAATAATTCAACCATATTGATGCTATTGTCGAAAAGTATTCCGTGAATTCGAATTGTGATAATTTTTGGAATATTTAAGTAGTGTCTTCTATGCTATGAAGATTTAATTCTCTCTCGTTATGTAGTCTATATTCGAATTGGTTTTCAGTGTAACCAAACGGATGAGCATAATCGGTAGTTTCCCAACATTGTATCGTTCTATAATCATTTCTAATCATTTCGTTCCGAGAATTTCAGCGAGTTGAAAAAGACCTTCTTGTTTTACCGGAAATAATCAAATGATATGTCATCTTGTGCTACCTGGTCATTAACTTTCAATAATTATGTCATTACTTTCCGTATGTGCCAGTCATCTTTACTTAGCATTGTTTGTGTATTGTTTCCATGTGGTGCAACAATGTATTCTGCAAAGATTCGAAAATCTTTTAATGCTCACAAGTCATTCGATATAATACGAGTATAACATCTCATCCTGTATTCACCGATGGGTTTAATTAAGACTAAGGTTAAACTCTGCCATTAAATGCTTCTGTATCTGAAACTTTATTGTTTGGTATATCAAAATCACTTTCATAAATTTTATCAGACGTAGATAAATTATAAAATATTTTCTAGTGAAGCCTATCATTAACTCAATTACTATTCTGGATTAACAAGAGCCGAATAATATTCGAAGTATATACAATACCGGAATATTGTAGACCCCGTAAGTTTGTAATTAATCTTACGGTTTTAAAAATTCTCAATATATTGTGAACAGATCTTTTCAAATACGATAAACCAGACGCAATTTCGTTAGTTTAAAATATAAACGTTACTTATTGAGAAGAAAGAGTTTACAATATCGCGCAATTTAGCTTAGCACTTAGTGCTTTTTTATTGTTTTTATTTGAGATGGGTTTGGTTTGGGTTGTGCTTACAATAATCGGGCGGTAGCGGTAGTTACAGTATAATCCAGATGAATGGTATACGACCTTCATTAAATTCTCCCATCCCAATGCCCAAAACCACGCGTTAGCATATTTAATGAACTTTGATTATTCGAATGAACTGTTAAAGTCATTACGTCTGCATTTCAACTCATGTGTCATATATATCGCTGGCATGCACTAAACCACAGCGCGTGGCCGAATTGTTGCTGTTTTGCCCCGTATTCCCCCGTTATTGCTTCCAAATCAGTTTATTAGGAGCATCTAAATTTAGCTTCATTAGTAATTAATTAGTTTCATGTTGTTTTTCATTGTATTTTGCTTTGTATACTTACGATTTGCTTATTATGAAATTCATGACGGATATGTTTGGTGTTTATATTTTTTGTTTTTTATGTATGCTCACCGATATCGCCGTCGATTTTGAACATTTTTTTTTTGTTTGAAATAGTATATGCCGAAATTGGTCCCATTTTAATTTGGTGAAGATCTGATGAAGAACTTCGGAGATATACAACAGAACTCTTCAATTTGCAAATCTCTCGGGATTGCTGCAATCGCATGTCTGTTTATTGTTTATACCATTTCATAACATAAAATCACGCCAGTACGCTCTAAAGGGGTACGCAGATGTGTACATTTCACCTTGATACACTCTCATGTCACCGGTCATGTTCGGTTTTATAATATTCGGGTAATCTATTCTGGCATTATAGGTACCTTACCAACTACTAAACCAACTAAAAAATGCAAAATAATTATATTTTGGGAAGTCGGTGTCCATAATGCAAAAAAATAGTACCTACCAAAGACACCGAGTTTTTTTCCTGTACATTCATTTTGATCTTGTTTATAAAATTTACTTAAAATAGTTTAGTTAACTAGTTACCTAAAAATATGTATATTAATCATAGGGAGGAGCGGTACCACCCAATACCAGTGTTACTACATGCTTCCTGGGTAGTTCCAGCCACTGAATAATATTGTAAAATAACCGTTAAAGAAATAAACTTCACTTTTTAATATTTATGTTATGTTATTTCTTTAACCCAAATTAAAATGTTGTTGACCTCTACGATGAATTCATTCGCATTATCTCTTGGTTCAATTAAATATATATTGTTATTATAGATATCGGTTGTTGATTTCTTGATAGTGGATTCAGTTTGATTGTTATCAAAAAACTGTTAATTTTGATGGCGGAAAACATACTTTGACTCATGTTATACTTACTTAGCAAGTCAGAAATATCTTTTGGTAGTGTCTTTTGGTAGTGTGGCATTAAGTCCGCCTTTGTACTTGTGCATAAAGTTTTAATAAATAAATAAATAAATAAATACGTATACATAAACTCACTCACTCGGAGGATGTATGTGACACCTGCTACGATCCTTAAATGCTCTTTTTACCCGGCTGCAAGGAAAGGGTTATGTTTTTCGCGCGTATCTTGTATGTTTGTATGTATGTACGTTTGTTTGTTTGTATGTATGTAATATTCTTTATTACCTCATATCTTTCAAACTACTTGGCGGATTTTTATAATTAGGACATCATTAGATAGGTCTTGACCGCCCAAGTGTTCTTAGCTAAGTGCCGTTAAAAAAAAGGAACATGGCGGAATTTGGACGCCATATTGTGGGGGTTGCAATTTTTTTTTCCTTCCTACCTATCGAGTGGGGTATCAAAATGAAGGGTTTTTAGAGGAGAATACAAAAATATAAACTACTTATATGTTTAAATGTCATTCGAAAAAAAAAATGATAACTAAAAATATGAGGATAGATACATATTCGTAAACTGGCTGACCCCCTGATCCTCCTACTGCACAACATGTTTTTTTCTTGTTTACAGCTTTTTAGTTCGCTTTTTAAGCAGGCGGGTTTTTTATTTTTTTGCTTCATTCACGTTCATACATCTAGTCATACACGCACGCGGCTATGAGTACTGCGCACCTGGCCTTTCTGGAGAACATCACCAATAAGATATTATGTACTTGCTTCTGCCAGCGGCTTCGCCCTCGTGAAAATTGTTTTATCATCCTAAAGGAACATTATAACGAGATGAAAAAAAGTTTTTTACAAAAAATACTACCGACTTCCAAATAATAAAACTACAAAGTGAAAAATAACTTTATTTTTGGAAGTCGGTAGTATTTTTTTGTAAAAAACTTTTTTATTTTTCACTTTTTAGTTATACTAATAGACAAGTTGTTTAGTAAGTTTCCTATAACGTTAGAATAGATTACCCGAATATCATGAAACTTGAACAAAACCGATCAAATGAGAGATCTGCTTACACCTTAAGAGCGTACTGCCGTGATGTTATGTTATGAAATGGTATAAACAATAAACAGACATGCGATTGCAGCAGTCCCGAGAGATTTGCCGTTATTTATTGAAGAGTTCTGTTGTATATCTTCGAAGATCTTCATCAGATCTTCACCAAATTAAAATGGGATCAATTTCGAAACATATTATATCAAACAAAAAAATAATTTTGAAAATCGGTCCACAATTGACGGAGATATCGGTGAACATACATAAAAAAAAAACATACAAGAAGTCGAACATAGAACCTCCTCCTTTTTCGAAAGTCGGTTAAAAAGTAGCCTATGTGCTATTCCAGACTATAACCTATCTCTGTGCCAAATTTCATCAAGATACGTTCAGCCGTTCTAGCGAGATTGAGTAACAAACATACATTCACACATCCATCCAAATTATCACATTTATAATATTAGTGAGAAATAAGATGTCCTTCTAGAGCGTATAGTTTTTTTTATTTATTTATTTATTGGCCTATCTACAATTGTTACACTAATAATAACCTTAGAATACAAGCAATAATATGAACTAAGTGTACAATAAAATGCGATAGACACAGCATGCTTGCAGTTTGAATAATATTTTATCATATCTAATACTCGTATAGGAATCCTTCGTTATCTTCTATCTGATTTGAAAGTATTTCCTCTGTAAGCAGTTGAAGCAACTACTATTTTACTGTCAATCGATCAGGGGGGTGACCATAAGCTCTTAGAGCGGTATCAATTTGAGATCGAGTAAGTGACAGATGTATACACGTCAGATACATCTGTCCCTTATTCGATCTCAAATTGATACCGCTCTAAGAGCTTATGGTCACCCCCCAGTTTGTCAAAACCTTTCATAACAAGACAATGGCACTGTAGTGCAGAAAATCTGGTATATACTAACTAGAACAGCATAGAACTTTATATAACTTCAGTCAATTACAATGCTTATGTGAGTACGATTACTGCAATACAGTATGTTTCGAATAACGGTTTTTGAAAGGCTGAAATATGACGTGATTTAAAGAAATTAAGAGAAAATATTTTAGTAAGGAAAACATAGGGGCACAGTAAATATCTTTTCTTTTTCAATTCATGGAATGTCTTTTAAATTGGTCCAATATTGGAGGAGGAAATAGATGAGAGGCAAACATCGAATTATGACTTTTTACTTTGGAAATTCAGTCGATTTATCTGATGTCTGCGACCGCATTTCCTCTTAAATCACCCATGAAAATGTTTTTATTTTCCCTGTTACTAGGTAACTATAACTATGTCTTGCCATTTTTAATGTAATTTTCAGAAAATCGTAAACATTCTGCCAACAACTGATTTGTAACTTTCAATAAATTTTATATAAAAAGTATCTTTTATAAACTCTGCTAAATCTAATCATGCAATAATGTTATCGTACGCTTTCGATCCATGGCATAACACTTTCGTCCATGACAGTACTTATCGTGTTTTTTAAATGGACGTTGGTGCTGATTAAATACGCAGATGTGCCTGCCGAGCGTGACTTGTGACGAATGCGCACGTGTGCTCGCATGTACCGGCTTCCGGTTAGCTAGAGTGGGTTACTGAGTGAAGAGAGTGAAGTGGGTGAGGGTCTGTTCAAACATTGGCTAGATGGAGCAGTGTAATGGGGGGAAGTTGCTACGATTGACTGTGGTTTAGTTGCCTAAGGTCCACTTGCGCCATTCCGGGTGGAAAATCCGCATTATATGCCCTCCGTCCTGGAAGGGGCGGGGGTGGGGGGCGAAGGGTCTCCTACTGGCTAAAAAACACCCCGGTGTTTCACAACATAGGATACTGCCGCAACAAGAAGCTGAGGTGTTCCCTCCGCAACGTCTAACAGAGGCGCGCGTGGAACACTACGCACCGCCACCTCGGGTCCTGATGTATGGGGGGCGTCCGTCGCCCCGGGACCCATTTAGGGGGGCTGGGAGAGGGCGTTGTCCGCCCTCCGCCGATGCTAATCCAGCCAATTATGTGTGACATATTATTTTGTTATTTAACCACGTGTTAGCAACTAACTCTGAGTTAAGTCTTTGGTGTATGTGGGCCTTAACCTCTTGGCAAACATTCTATGGGTAATGATGATTTTCAAAAAGCCAAAATGAATGGGATATTCTCTACCGAAATGTTAAAAGTCATGGTGTCCTATATTCCCCTAGCAAAGAAAATACTCATGAATATCATATTCTGAAAGATTTTCTGGTGCAGTTTTGTTTCGTGTCATGATTTAGATCTTTGTTTCCTTGGCTAGTGTATATTCAGTATTTTTTTTGTAATGGTATTTCGTAACGCGTAATTTTCCACTAGACACTTTTGCATGGCTTCAGCCTTTCAGGTCATGTTCCTTGGTTTTACTGCTGATTATTTCGCCTTTTCTTACGATTTCATTCATCCGTCATCCTTCTTCCCTGTCTCGTGCTTGAGGTCCTGGGTTTGATACTAGAGTCAGTTATTGTCATTGGTTTTTTAGGGTTCCGTACCCAAAGGGAAAAATCGGGACCCTATTACTAAGACTCCACTGTCCGTCTGTCTGTCACCAGGCTGTATCTCATGAACCGTGACAGATGAAATTTTCAAAGGTGATGTATTTCTGTTGCCGCTATAACTACAAATACTAAAAACCAGAATAAAATAAATATTTATTTATTTATTTATTTATTTAAACTTTATGTACAATGGTGATATTTAAGTGGGGCTCCCATACAACAAACGTGACTTTTTGCCTTTTTTGCAATAATGGTACGGAACCCGATGGCGATTCTGACTCGCAATTGGCCGGTATTTTTAAAGTAAAACTATTGCAAAATTAATGTGACAAATTGCCAAGCACGTGTTAAAGATGGGTCTCAGTAGTAGCTCGAATTCTGGTTTGTGCCCTATTTGGTTCAACCTCCCATTTAGGGGTCTTAAAAGGGATGTTGAAATGTGGGTATACACTTCTGCCGCATCCTTCGGGAATACATCCGTGAAGGTTATGTTAATTGTAATTCATAGGCAGTACATACTAACAATCTTTTGCGCTGTGACCTTTCACGGGCGTTTGCGTCGCCATCGATCACGCCTTGAAACCGTATTAAGTTCAAATCGTTTCATTTTGATCACACCATGAGATGTAGCTAACAATTCATTCGGAAAATAAAACTGAAGATCTCTGTTGATATTTTGTCTTTACATAATATTTTTTTTTCACACATAATTCTAGTCCATAGTTTTTACATTCATACATTAAATTATAAATAGATAAAAACCCAAAAAAAAAATTGATGATTAATTAAATATAAATAGTCAACAACTCATAAAAAATAATAATTAAATTGGCAAAAAAAAATGTCAGGCGAATTATATAAAGTTGCACTCCTTTCTGTCTTAAGATCTAACATTCGATAATTGATTCACTTGTTAGTTAACATACTAGTTTCCATACGACCATTAATTGAAGCTTCAGAATAGAAGACAAATATGCTTAGCATTGAAGGTACACCATAATAGTAGTTTATGCAATGGTAATATAATAGGGGTTATTAAAACACGAGCGTGGATTTATCACATGAGGCGAAGCCGAATGTGATAATAATAACACGCGAGTGTTTTAATTCCTAATTATATGCCGTTGCATACACTATTTTATCTTCACTCATACAGTTGAAATAAAACAAAAGTGGAAACGGAAAAATATGTGGTATGGCGGGCAATTTAGATTCTCATTGACTGAGCAGCGCGCGCCTCCATAGACAATTGACACTACTTTTCTACATTAGGTCAATGAGCCCCGCGCCAATAAATTAAAAAGTAAAAGTGTGCTATACAAATTAATTAGTTATTATTTTATGATGCAGTTGTTTGAAAATCGTAGGAAAATGTTGCACTGTAATGTTTTTTTTTTAATTTACCTATACAAGAATATAAAGTACGTGTTTATAGAATATTTTTTAATTTCTCAATTGGAACATTACGTTGTGAGTGTAGATAAAATAAATTATTCCGTTTCCTTCATCAACCTAAGTAAAAAAGTACATTTTACCATTCTTCTCTTTATAATCCCATAAAAGGCGCCATAACTGTAGACATATCATATATCATGTGAGTACTAACCTTGACATCAAACCCGGAACCTTGCGTGTAAGTTAACGACTAAGGCACTGGAGTTTAGTATGGATAGTAATTTGCCACGCTTATTCGAGTTTTCACAGTTGACCTGATGGTTATCTGCCACAGTGTAATGACACACAGTAGACACTTATAATCTTCTTTGGATTGTTCGTTCCTGTATGGCATTAGATACAGGTATTCAGAAGACAGAAAATTTGTAACCAGTTTTGTCAAGATGTAACGTGTTATCCAGTTACTGGGTTGTAGTTGCGGGTTGGTAATCATTCCATGTGAAATACTGCTATTCAGCTTTATCCGGATGAACTGGAAGCCGACCTCAATATAGCCAAAATACTCGTTGGCTTATCGATTTTACTACCCACTGCATGCTGGTGTGCAATTTGATCCTTTAACTTAATTCCGACCTAAGGGATTTACAAACACCCCAAATTAAGTTTATACCATCGATGCAGCAGACCGCCATTCGAGACCGCCTTTAAATACGACCCCCATGGGAAATTATGGTCGAGTCTATTTTTAGCCAAGATACGGTATT
Source organism: Orthosia incerta (assembly GCA_948252205.1). Lineage (NCBI taxonomy): Eukaryota > Metazoa > Arthropoda > Insecta > Lepidoptera > Noctuidae > Orthosia > Orthosia incerta. The sequence goes on from OX411748.1 coordinate 3,114,620, forward strand.
CATAGTAATTTGTGTCGTCTTTCGTGAAACCTCTTTTTTTAATTAGCTTCACGAAACGAACTATTTTTAGAGTACATTAGCAATACTACCTATTCTTGTGGTTTTGTTCGTTTAATTAAAATTTAATAATTCAAAATTCATTGCTATCATTACGCACTATTTATCTGGAATAAAGTTATTTTGATATTGAATTTTTACTATTAATGTATGAACAGTTTAGAAGAATAGATCATCAATCTTTTTTGTTAGAATTATTCAACGAAATATTTTAAAGGGTTTCGTACTATCAAATTACTTTTTTGTAGCCTCCAAAAAAACACGCAGAAGGAACTCAATATTATGGACCGAGTTCTTTCTCTACGGAGTATTTGTATAAACTCCGTAGGATGTAAGCAAAACAAGAAAACTATTTGGTACCATTTAAGCATCTTCATATTTCCTGCCCTTGCCCCATGTTACTTGTAGTCGGCACAACACGTTTTCTTCTTCCAGTCTATCCTGTCAACTGTCACGCTAAACCTAAAAATGTTACATCCCCAAAAATTCTTTCTTTCTTCTCAACTTGACCTACTGCAGTCCCAACTATGTTATACTGTGACACGTCAAATCCACATTATGTCCCCGTAATAATCTCATATGGCTTTGTTCAGTGTCTGTGAAATAATGGACCTTACATATCTTTACATTTCCCAAGGTATCTGGATAATTTGATGCTCCACGGCCTTGCAAATGACACCCTGATAAGGAAAAAAGTAATTGGATTCCTTCACAATAAGAAACTTGAAATTTGGCCTAGTTTATTAGTCCTTTTTTTGAATATGAAAGGAAAGGCTTTGCATATAAATTCTTTTAGACGAATCACACTAATATTATAAAGGTCTGTGAGTGTGTTTGTATGTTTGTTACTTCTATACGCTCAAACGGGTGGACGGATCAGGACGAAATTTGGCACAGATATAGATTATAGTCAGGAATAGCACATAGGATACTTTGTTATCCCGGTAATAAGTTCCTTCGGGATCATTTTCGACTTTCACGCGCGCGAAGCCGCTGGCAGTAGCTAGTATAATAACAATTAGAAATTAGTTTTTCTGGACTTTATTTCTATGATTGATTGACTTAACTAGAGGCTCTAGACTAGTGGCATTCGATGTCAGCGAAGGTGATAGTCGAAATGAACGAATGACAATGTCAGGGATTGATCACGTGATTTTTAGATATCGTTTCTCAATCCCAATTTTGCCTTTTTCACAATCGCTATCGCCACGCATTCGATGGTAGAATATCACTTATCTACGGCCTAAGGAGTATCGTGTCAACTTGTTACTGGGTTATGGTTAGACAGATAGTCGTTCCATGTAAAACACTGGATCAACTGCATCTGAGGCCGTTGATTGATTTATAGAGACCGATATTTTGTTACTGTCTTTCTGACAATAACTTTGTTTTCATCTCTATAAAAATGACTCATTTATAACATAGGTGCACTACATCTCTCACAAAAAATAATTTGAAGACCCTAAATACCAAACAAAACCAGTTTAACCCAACATCACCATAACTTCTGACATTGATGGTCATCTCCATAAATACGGCCACAGGTGACATGCTAAACTTAAGCTTAATTTATGACCCGATAAGTAGAATATTTTCAATAAACTCAGAACGTGAAATTCCAAGCTTTAAGGTTCAAGGTAAAATGAAGTAGTATCGAAGCGACGTTATAAAAAAAGTACATAGCATTTTAACCCCTATGTCCACACATTTCTATCGAGTTAAAAAGACACTGGCATTCGGTCAATGCACGCGTCTGTTCTCTGGGTCCCGAAGAAAGATCCAACCCAGCAATGCACAACGCGCAACTAAACAACAACGCGTTTTCAAGAAAAAAAACTAAAACTGCTCCACAGATACACCTCCTATGAAAAGCGTCATAGCTTCGTTGTCGCATTCTCGCGTAGCATCTGTCTGTAAAATAAAGGTTGCAGTCGGGGAAGGCACTCTTGGAAATGAGGTGTTAAAAGCTTTATATTACCATCGGGAGTTCGATCGTGGTTTGTGGCCCGTGTTACTGGATTAGTTCAACGTTTATTTTTATTTTGATAAATATGTTTGGTTTTACTATTGATGTTTCTTTGTGAGGTATATCATTTAACAATCGTAACATACTGTTGTTTTAAGTATCATTGTTTACTTTTACTAGGCTTCTTAAAGCTTCATCATCGTCTTTCATCATCATCTTCCTCTTCTTGTACCATGTTACTTGCAGCAGGCGCAACATATTTCCTTCTTCCATCCTTCCTGATCAGCGGTCACGCTATTCGTTTTGCTCTTGCAAAAGATACGTAATAAGCCTGCGGGGTATTTAAGTCAAGAGTGAATAAGTTATTTCTAGGCAAACTGTTGCTACTCCGTCCTCGTCGACCACGTCTGAGATAGCACTTGTCAAACTCGAGCCTACAAATAATAATGAAAAATTATTAAAAATTAGGCTATCAATTTTGATTGATAAAACCAATATATTGTTCATATTATTGTTATGAAACTACTGAGGTAGTTATTTCTAAGTAGCTATGTGAAGGAGGCTTTCGACATGTTTTGTGTATTTGCATCGTTCATCATCTTTTTCTTCCAATTCATCAATCTTGGCCTAATGGTCATTGCATATTGCTAATGGGACGAAATTAGCATTTTGTCTGCCTCCTAGGCTGTTTTATTGCAAATCTTTGCAATTGCAAAAAATACATTTTGTTTCTTTGTAAATTTATTTTGGGCTTTTGAATATTTATTGCATTGTTTTAATGTAAATGGAAAGATAAAGAGAGAATAATAGGTAACGGTGTCGTATTTGAGAGCCGAGTTTGAAATACTAAAGACTCTGAATTTGGGTTTCCACGTAGACTAGCGTCGACATCCTAATTTTAAGGTAACATGTTTAAGAATAGCTTAACACATATTATAGTATATAACAGGATCTTATTGGTGACATTCTACACAGCAGCAAAGTGCATAATCAAATCATAACCGGCATGCGTGTATGACTAGATGTATGAACGTTAATGAAGCAAAAGGAGTATGTAAGGATCGTAACAGGTGGCGTTCTGTAGATTCCACCTATCCCCGTGAGAAAAGGGCATTTGTTTATAGATAGAATATGCTATAATTAGTTAATCAAAACTTTAACAATGTTAACTTAAGGATTCGTACGTATTAAATTCGGAAAATCATTCATCGCCTAGCCTTTTTAACACGCTTTTATAAGCTTGGTATGTATGTATCTATATATCTATGTATCAATGTAACGGAATCTTTGAATGTGATTTTCACCCCCTTCAAAACGTCGGATTGATTTGAAACTTTGCACTAGTTTGTCCCAGTATCCTTACCAGGATCTTCAGGTTCAGTGACTTTTTAGTTTAATTTACAATTAAAGCGTGTTTTTTGGTTTTTAGAACTACAATTTATTCCTATGTTACACAATTTCTCATCAGTATAATATTTTGTAAAAGCTTTACCTATTTGAAAATCCACATTATCTACTCGAGCAAAGGGAGAAAGGTATCTCCGATGTTAATTTGGGCCGCCTTTATAAAGGCAGCAACGAGTACATTTCGCAAGTATTTACGCACGCGCGATATTATTTCCTTATAGTATTTAATAAATTTTAGTGGCGACAGAACACGTTTCGCTTTAGGACTTGTTTACAACTGTGGGTTATTGCAATGGTTTATTGATATATTGCGTAGCTATAGAGTGCTTAGTACCAAAGGATTGTTCAAAAAGGAAATTGGCTTCACTGTCCTTTGCTAATCATTCAAGATCATCATCATCATTATCAAGGACGTCAACTGCTGTACAGTCAAGGGTCAAAATGTGCATTCTTACTCTCCCAAAACTCAAATGGCTAGTTTTTGTAGAAGAAGTTAAATTATTCACAACTGATTTAATATGTTTAAGTTTCAAGGAGCTCGTGGCTAAATAATAACAGCTGCACGGGTCGATCATCAAGGTTAAGCAACGCTTGACGAGGTCGGTCCGTGGATGGGTGACCATTTCAACATACCGAGTTTCCTCCGTGCCTCGGCAAGCACGTTAAGCCGTTGGTCCCGGCTGTCATTTGAAGATCTTTGACAGTCGTTACAAGTAGTCAGAAGCTTGAGATCTGACACCAGTCTTGCCAAGGGGTACCGTGTTACCCAGCTACTCGGTTGTGGAGGTCAGATAGGCAGTCGCTCCATGTAAAACACTGGTACTTAGCTGAATCCGGTAAGACTGGAAGCCGACCCCAATATAGTTGGGAAAAGGCTAGGCAGATGACGATAGAAACTAAAGTTTACGTTTATACTAACCGTGACAAGTTGTTCATCCTAAAAAAAAAATATGCAGCTGTTTTGGTAGAGTGTGACAGCACTTTTGATCTTAAACTGTACATGGGCATTTCCAAGCGTTGTCACATCGACCGGTCCTGTACTTCTCCCTTCTCGCATCCAGCAGACTGCCTAGGCCCTCACTAGGTCACCGGTCCACCTAGCAAAAGGCCTTCCACCACTGCGTATTTGGGTACGCTGTTACCACTCCAGGACTTTTCTTTCCCATAGGACATCATATCTAAGCGATAGAGCAATGTACCCTGCCCACTGCTTCTTAAGTCTGGAATTCGATAGCTTAAGATCCTTTTGTCATTTTCTGCTTTGCTCTTTTTTGACTGTCAAGGTTTACTTTTGGGTTCAAATCTTCTATAGTTTTTTTGCCTTATAGCTAAAACTTTAAACCCACTACGGGTTTGTCCGTCGCCTCCAACTTCTTTACCAATATTTGCTGCATATTTACCAAATTTAAACACTACATCATGTCTAAGTTTATCATAATTTATTTCACTTGTGTCCCCAGCCCTACAAGTGTACCAACCTCAGTACCTACCTACAAGTGTACCAACCGTAGTATCTGGGCTAGTCGTACGGCCTCGTGAGATATCGGACACCGATCGATATGTTTCGTAACTTTCGGCACTGCCTGCCTGCGTATCAAGTTCTTAATTAAAGGTTTTAAATTAGATATGTATTGCTTCGAATGCTGGCGTTGATTGCTTTGGATTGAATGAATTGAATTGATGCCTTTACGGAGTTTATGTGGTCTCTATCATAGATAATGTTTTGTTTTTATCTAAGTCGGTTGTTTGTTCTTAGTTTTGCCACAACACTGCTGAAATTTTCTTGAGACTTTCTAGTTGATTAAATTCCTAGTCTTAACCAATCAAATCCATTCTATTTGGAGACAGGTCAGTTGATGAGTTAAATTTTTGAATGCTCTCTCTATCTCGTCCACTTACCAGGATTTCTCTAATCCTATCTTCTTTAACACAAGGTTAATTACTTGCTGGTACTTTAACACTATTTTCCTTTGACCTATCTCTTACGATACGGATGCCATTAGTGTGTAATCTATTCGGAACTCAATTCTGTTTTTAATGGCCAAAGTCGTAAAGAAAAACGATTGTAAAAATACGACGGTTGAGTTATTCTCGTAAGATTATCTGGACACTAAAACCCATTCAGTTGTGATGTTATAACGTCGTTTTGTAGTTGTACTATATTAAGTTAAATCTTCTGAATAAAGACGAAGAAGAAAGATAGAGCAGGAAAACTTCGCAAACCACAAGTAAGGCGGAGTAATCAATGGTACTCAATGCCCAAGATAACTAATTATAGACAATACAATTTTTTTATGAAGCACTGTCCTACTGTTGGGCAAAATATTTGCCACGTCCTTCCAGGAATTAGTTATTAATAGTCATATATTAATAATAAATGACTCGGTGTTAAATAGTCACTGCATTCTCTCTGCAATAAACAGTCCTGTCTGCTTTTAAAACAGATTTCTTGTAACTGGCTGCGAATTTCCTCGAATTGCTTCAACGACGACGGTTGCACTTAGCTGATAAGGGACTGGTGAAACTGGCTGCATTCGCATTCACTCTGACGTAACATATGCATCGAATAAAAGCCGATGCCAAAGAGTAATGAGGAAAATGGAGTTGCCTTAGAAAAGAAACCTAGAGTAGTTGATAGATAGAAACCTATAGTTGAATCCAAAGTTACAGGCGTTACACACTCTGTAATGAGCACTTCAATCCACTTGTTACTGCCGTAGATTTAAAACAACATTTAGAAAAACAAACTCAACTACAAACTACGGCAGTAAGAAGTAGGATAAGGAGGTCACAAGGATCTGTAACTCCGTCAATCAGACTTAAAAAGATATCGGAAAGAAAATGTATTCATAATAGTTTATAGCTATTAGTAAATTGCCTTCAAATGCCCAGTAATCTGTCATACGCCCTATAAATTATTAATCTTTCGTTTGATTGGTATGCAAATACTTTGCTTTCAATCTTGCGTTGACCGGCTTAGATACAATTTTCGCCATAAGCATTCCATTTCTTCCTTACTCCGTGGCGCAACCATCGAATTGACTAACACGTCTAGGTCTAAGCCTGCCTAGTATGTTATCCCCCTAGTCTTAACTGGTACGCGGAATTTAGACTGAATGAAGGCATGCACTCAATCGTATGCAAATCAGCACGGAAGTGTAAATGAAACCCAAAGTATTTGAGAAATCATATAATCCGTGATGAATGGATTCAAATACTTAAACATTTTAATTGCCTTTGAAATTTTTCGAATATTTTTAAACGATTAAACTAAGTAAAAATTTTAGTACTTTAGTTGTTTTGTCACCGCTTTTCAATCTAGCTTAAGGAAATTGGATAGAAAGGTTAGTACTGAATTTTTTAGGTCCTAATCTCTTTAAAGCTTGGTTCTTACTTCTTACGTGTTATTTGGGAGACAATGATTAAATGAGACATTTCTGACAAGATCTCTCCATATATAGGAGACCTATGTAATACTTACTACGTACTTGCTCGCATAGCGAAGAATAATTAAGAGCAACTATGTTTATCTACTCTCATGTTTAGTAAACTATTTTTAGAATACCTACTTTATTAAATAGACACTAAACTTCTGTTCATCGTCACAAAACCTGGTTCTAATTTCTAGCGTCAGGCTGAATCTTCAATGAAGTTTCATATGATTGGTATAGCGGGGAATGTCGGATGAATGAGCGGCGTCCCTAGAATGTTGGGCCGACGCCAGCCAGACTAGCGGGGCAAAGGTTTCTTTGACTGCACTTCATTTAACTGTCAATTGGTGGTTTATGTAACTAAATCTTTGGGTGTCGAGTCAGACTATAGAAGAAATATTAAAAGCGATGGGAACGGAAGAGATGGATACACTGTGTGAGCATGAGAAAAGGGAGTGAATGATAGTGAAACGGTTTAATTTGATCACTTCTATGCTAAAAAGTCCCCAACAAGAAAGAAACAAGCAGACAATGGAGACCCTAAACACGTGCTTGTTATCAATCAGTAAGATTTAACACTCATATAAGGTTGCAAATCCAAAAGGTACTAGGTGAAATAAGCAATGGCTCAAAAGTCACAATGAATGTATCCTTTTATTCACATTACAGGAAACATGGGATCATTCAAGTAGATGCCGAAACTATGGAAGCCGAAAAGCTACAAAAACAATTGCTGCAACAGGTGGCGTCGAGCCAAAACTGAATGCGTCTTACCTTTTCCTCATCTCAAAATCAACTCCTAACTCTACACCATAAAGTCTAAATCCCAATGTTAGAAGTAAATCCTCATGTTATGTTGTGTAATAGGCGGTAAGAGTGTGACTGTTGTCAAAATGACAACGAACCCATTTTGGCTAGTAGCCAAATGGTAAAAGATTAAAGAGTGTTTTAAGTTTTATCAAGCGTAACAAACCGTTTAACGATTTACCTAATGAGGATGTAAGAATGGTGTCACATGGTGGATACAATTTTGTAGGTACTAGGCACTTAGATTGCATTTATTAACTTCATGTCAATATCAAGGTGTTAAATCCTTACTGAAGGATGTACTGAAATGTATGTGGAGGAATACGTAACATGTCGTGAACAAAGTGTTGAGTATGAATGTAGATCATTATAAGGGTAGAGGCAGACCAAAGAATCAATAGATAGACTGTGTGAAAGATGAGATGGCTACAATAGCGGTGACTGTTGAAATAACACTAAAAGAAGAATAAAGAATTAAAGAAAAGACATGTTACGACTTGATAAGGGTTGGTATTAAAACTGAACCGGTAAACCTACATTACAAACAAAAGAATGGCTATCCTAAAGTCGAATAAACACAAGCCTAAAAAAATCTCAATCACCGAAAAGCCAATGAACAATCCATAAAATAAAGCCGAAACATTGTTTCAATAGACACGAACAGAAGGAACAAGTAAACATCCATAACTTTTCATTCTCACGGATCGTCGGTCTCGAGGCACGATGGAGTTGGAACGAACTTTTTTCAATCAATACGGATTTTTCATTACGTTTGTTAGAATTTACACGTAGAGGTAAATATTGGGGTGTATATGGTATTTTACATGGTACCTTTTGTGTGATTGTTTGTTTGTGCGTTTGTAGGATTGGCTTTTGATTTGATTGTGTGTCTGTACTACTCGACGTTGCGTTAGAGGTGAACGCGGAGCGCCGCTCGGGTAGACAGGAGTGGGGTCGAACTGCACAGTTATTTTGACCGTATTGTAGATTAGAAAATTGGTGACATCATCATCATCTTCCTGCTCTTGTACCATGTTACTTGTGATCGGCGCAACACGTTTACTTCTTCCATTATGCCCTGTCCTCTTCTTCTTCGTCGTTATCAATGATTCTATAATTATATAAGTTTAGACCCGAATTCAGCCACGGTAACAGCGTTATCATTTACCTCCAAAGGTCCTTCAGGGTGCCAGTGTTGTTGCACAGAGAACACGATAGGAGGTGAGGCATTGTTTGGGTTTTAGTTCCGCAATCGCACTGCGGGTCATTGGTATACCCCCATCTAACTCCGTTGGTGACCTGCAAAGAGTTTTTCTGCAGGCTCACCATAGTTGGAGTCAGAGGAGGATGTTTGAGGAGCCACAGTCACTTTTCATTAATTGGTTTGGTTAAACCCAGAAAGGTTTTTCCGAATCCTCAATCTGCCCGTTGGCTTGTCCACATTGAATAAAGAGTGTCGTTAATCTGTCTCCTGCTTGTGTTTTTCGGAAAAAAAGGCCACTTCTCTTCGGATCTATTCCTGCAAGCGGGTACAGTGTTACGAGTGGCGTTGGTTTTGGCCACACTGGGCATGCGAATTCGCCAGCCGAGAAACAGAGTGCTAAGCCCAATTTACGAAGCACATGTGGAAAGGCACCCCAGGCAGTAGATATCGGACGGCGAAGCAGATTATTGTCCGTCCTGCCACCGTCACGCTATCACTCTCACTGACTCCTTTTTCTTTCATACTACTCACGCAGTACATCCATACTGTTAATGGATACGAATAAGTTTTTCTATCTCCCATTTTCACTCCTTCTATTTATATGGTATCTAAATAAAATCCTGCCTTTTATGTTTTGTGAATTTGCTCGAAGTAAGTAAAACACTTCCTCAACGATTTGTATTAAAATTTAAATCTTTGAGGAAACCAAAATTTCTTGTGCGTCATTCTAAAATAAATGAACCTTTTTCCCTCTGCACTGTCGAACCCACAGGCTCTCGAACTAATCGAAAATTATATCAAAGCTTTACGAGCCACGGTGCCAAAGTGCTTTTCCTCAAGAACATGAGGATATCTATCCTTTAAAAACATAACCCCTGCAAATATGTTTTATCTATCTATCTATGGTTCAACTCAAGGTTCACCCCAACAGCAATAAGAAAGCCAAAATGCAACAAGTGGTAACCCTAGCGACCCTAACGACAAATAGAAGAGCAGAAGGATCACTTCTGGAAATATCACCGTCCTTGTCGTCTTTAGAGTCTAGACAAAGAGCCATTCTGTCAGTGATATCGATTTTCTAAAATTATAAAATGTATTGTAGTAACAAGTGGTACGGAAGAATCACGTGGTGATCCCTTTTAAAGTTTGACTTATCGACAATCGATCACGTTGATGGAACGTCACTTTCTCCACACTTCTAGAGCCTCTTATCCTCTTTTTTTGGACGCCATGCCAGAAGAAGAAATGCTTTGGAAATATGTATGTTTAGGTAGGAGTTAACCATCCTCTTTAAAGTCACCCTACTTCTGAAAACAATTGATAAATACAGGATTAATAATCAAGAAAGAAACAGAATTATAAAAAAATTACGATCACTAAATCTTTAGTGATCATTCTGTATCGTTAATTCTCCATGCCTGCGTCAGCCTTGCTTGTGCCATTCACGTTCAATTTGAAACTTCTGCCCATATTTTCCCATTAATGGTGCAAGCAGCTGTGACCCAGTTTTTGTGTCAAGGTTGCCTCCCGGAGCAACAAGTAGGAGCCTAGTTACTCCCCGTGAAAGTGTTCGTGATAATCAAACATGGCCGAATAACTTTTATTGGGTTAAAACAATAAGATTATTGGAAAAGAGAAGATTGCTCGACAATGTTATTTGGTTGTAATTTATTGATTTTTGGCTTATGTTTTGTGTGGACAAGGGGTTGTCGAAAAACAAATCATTGTTTTAATTTTTGCACTGTTTAAAGACTTTGTAGCACACGTAAGATTTGTGACTGCAAATGTACTCGAAATACAGGCGAAATCCTATTATAAGACAACTTTTTTTAAGAAGGATCAGTACTTTGAGAAAGGATGGTCGAGCTGAAAAGTTTTGGAGTGGCGACCGCGTACTAGAAGACGCAGCGTCGGAACTCGGAAGGCCGCTCCCGCTTGGTGAACCGATTATCTGGTTTTAAGGTTTTAGGAACCCGCTGGATGCGAGATGCACGGGATCGGTTGATGTAGCAACACTTGGAGGAGGGCTATATTCTGTATTGAACGTCGTTCGGCTGAAGTAATGATGAACAAACAAAAAACTAAAATAGCCTTTATTACCTGACTTTTACAGTTCATTTTAAATTTATCCTTAACTAACTTAATTTAGACTGTTTTTTAGTCAGGTTGTCCTTTGGCATAGGCCTCCTCCAGGTTATTCCACTTTTCACGGTGCCTTGCCGATCTTCTCCACCCCTGTGGGAGATCGTCCTCCCACCTTAATCTAGACTGTTTTTTAGTCAGGTTGTCCTTTGACATAGGCCTCCTCCAGGTTATTCCACTTTTCACGGTGCCTTGCCGATCTCCTCCACCCCTGTGGGAGATCGTCCTCCCACCTCTTGTGTTGCCTGCCTCTGCGCCTTTTCCCGTCGCGTGGGTACCACTCAGTTACTTATGATGAATACTATAATCTTGTTAAGAAATTTTGAACTTGACCATGAAGAATTATTGTAATTGCTAAGAAAACTTTAACCGTGAATGTTATTGAACCATTGTTTGCAAATATTTGTAATAAAACTGTCACAGTTTTACTTATAATTTAATTGTAGTTAGGTTTTAATTGCGGTTTCTTTAGGAAACGACTATTTGTCACGCGAGGTATTGGCTAAGTAATTCATGCGTTCTTGACGTAGTTATTATTCATCCATAAGTCATTTTTTAACATTGACTAACAAATGATTTTGTGTGTTAAAGTAATTTTGTAATGTTTAGGTATAAGTTATTTGTTTTAAGTAATTTTGGTAAGCTTATGTTTATGAGTCTTTAGGATTGGAGAAAATGAAAGCATATCAGACACCATCAAAATCAAAATGTTTATTTGCCAGAAATACAAAGTTTTGAAGAGAAGATGTTAAAGCCTAAAAGAAAACAAAAAATTTACACGCTTGCTTGCAGGCAGAGTACAGTCATATTCTATTTACAAGCATGCGTGTAAATTATTTATAAAAAAATTGTAATCATTAAACTAAAAAGAAACCATTACAACATTCATGCATTCCAATAAATTAAATTACAATTGTTCATATAAGTAGATACCAAAAAAATAAAATAATCATCATCTGCCTAGCCTTTTCCCAACTATATTGGGGTCAGCTTCCAGTCTTACCGGATTCAGCTAAGCACAAAAAAAAATTAAATAATATTAAAAATCAAACGTTAAAAATTCAAAAAAAAACATAAAATAAATTCAAATGTCAAAATTAAAATTTAAATATTTGTATAAAATACTGACATTATTATTTGTTCATTAAACCATTATTTCCATGTTCTACAAATTCCCTATCACTATAAAAAACCGGCCAAGTGCGAGTCGGACTCGCGCACGAAGGGCTCCGAACCATTATCGCAAAAAAACGGCAAAAAAGCATGTTTGCTGTATGGTAGCCCAACAATTTTTTTTTTTCTGTTTTTAGTATTTGTTGTTATAGTGGCAACAGAAATACATCATCTGTGAAAATTCCAACTGTAAGTATCTAATGAACAGCTCAATATGGCATAAAAAGGCATTTTTATGCCATATATATATTTATATTCTAGATATCGTTGGATTTCCGGTGCCGATAATGCTAAATGAAAAGCTCAGATTACGATCATTGATTGTAACTTTACTTCGTTTTTTGGCACGCGAAGTACATACAATCGCGTCATCTAGTTAGATGTATGTCTGTGGTCTCTGCCAAGTTGCATCACAACACCCGGTCCTTTGCCTTCCGCTTCCAGTTTGTTCCACGGTCTAGGATCCGTGATCCGTGGTCTCCATTCTAGACTCGTCTGCTTCTATGGCTACCGGTTTTTACAAACATGGACAACAATGTTTAAATACATAGGGCCTTATTTAAAAAAAATCTCTCAGCTATGTAGCAACCATATATCTAAGTCGTCTGTGGTAGCAACTGATAACCAGATTCTAAATTTAAATTTTCAGTATTTTTGGTTTAATGGGCATTCGAATTTAAAATCTGTTTAACAGCTTAGAGATGTTTGTTAACAAGGTCCCTGTTTTCAAAAATTATAAGATTCAATGTTAAATCTCATACACAAAAACATAATATGTTTCCGATTTCCTTAATAGCTATAATCTTGCGTGGTTATTACATAAACGTAAAGAAAATCGAGGCTGACTGCTTTTGAGGTAACGCTAAATGATCAACCTTTCTAAATTCCGTCCGACCGTATTATAATCATTTGAATATTATATAACATCACATAATAAAATGACTTCATTCATTAATAAAACCATAACTAAAAAACCGGTGGAAGCATTAATAATTCCTAATGAATAAACATGATTGAATTGGAAATCACTAGCGAGAGATTCCAAATGTTCACAAAATAAAAATAGGATCCTGCATTTGACAATTTTGTTTTCTTTTCTTTTAAGCTCTAGAGTTTAAAGGTTATTTCAAATAATAAAACAACCAAGAAAAATATAGATTTGCTTTTCCCCCAAACATACTAATGGGTTCATAATCACGACCTTTTAATACCGGTTTAACGGGTTTTGTCGGTTTCCAAAAACGCGCAGTAGACCATCAGATATTTTTTAATATATTCCGGTTCGCCATAATCATCATCATCATCATATCAGCCGAAAGACGTCCACTGCTGGACATAGGCCTCCCCCAAGCGTCGCCACATTGACCGGTCCCGTGCGCTGTCCTGTTCGCCATAATGCTTTATTGTAAACTTTTCACTAGGCTTAATTCCCGTGATTTATTACCCACCCTATTACCCATTATTTATTATTTCATTATTTATTATTTGTTAACCTATTCAGCAGGAATCAGATTATTTTCAAGACAAAAGTAGCTTGTGATACTTAGCGATAGAGTTACTTTATATGTCTATGAAATAATTTTGCCATCGGATGTGTACGCATACAAAGAAACAATTTCATCTCTCTAAAATTATTCTTTTTATGATGTAAATTAAGCTACCGTAAACAAACAGCAGCTGTAAACAAGCATTCATATTAAAAATGTAAATTAAACAAGCTTTAAAAATTGCATAGTCACGAGACAAAAAAGTGTGTGCAAACAGCTCAATCGGACACTAGGAAGAGGGTTAAATTTAACTTCAAGATTTGATTACAGACACCGGGACAGGTCAAACTAAATAAAAGCTTGAACAAATAAACCAACCAAGACTTCATATTCTCCAACATAACCCCATAAAATCTCCAAGCGCCAATCAAGAAGCCAACTCCATCGTAGACCAATTCGGTCTCGGCCCAAATCGTAGCAGTGTGCCGACGACCCCGCGACGAGGTCACTTGTTGCGGCTAAGAGCGAAAGTGGCACTGCTTGTCTGCCGTTACATTACTTGTGGTCCATCGAAACTGAAAGTACTATAGAATGGAAGAGTTGTTTGGGTTTTTTTCGGTAAAAGTGTTAGTAGAAATGGTTTGTTTTTATCGTCTTGTTAGAGCTGGTTTGCTGCGGTGTTTCGGTAACTAGAAGTGCTTCTGCCCAAAATTTGTATGGGAGACACAATAAGGGCGTCTTTTCCAGTTCCGTAAAATTGATAAGGATAAAGTTAAGATGATGAGCAGTATCATATGACATCAAGGGATGCCTTGATGTCTTTTCCTAGCAAGGAATGTTATAGGCTGGAATTTAATAGTCTAGCAGGGGCCTCCTCCGTTTATACATATATACCAAGCCTGTTCGTTAATGCAGTTAAATAAAGTTAAATTTATTTTTATTTGGGACAATCCCACCCCACTATTCCCGAACCACTGCAACTCCTGAAAGCCAGAATCAACAGTGGCAATCACCAGAAAAGCGCCGAGGCAATGAAGTTCGACGAGGTCCCGGATAAAGAATTTAACTGTCTTGGATCCCGCAACGAAATTAATCAGAAAAGAATATCGGAGGAGTAGGAAAAAATAATATAAATTTCCACTTCCCTCCATATCAAGCAGGAGACAGAACAAACAAGGCCAATGGGCACAAAGGGTCGTTTACAACTGGGATAAGCCCAGTTGCCTAGCTCCACAAATAAAAATTAGCATTAATATTAATGGGTCCTAACATTGTGAGCTGTTATATTTGATGCCAATAATAGGTATGGCAAAAACGCTTGAAGGCACGGATTTTTTTCTAGTTTCCACAAGGTCCGTATAGTAAACAACTCCTGATGCAGCCTGTACATTATTCAACATATGAAATGAAATGAAATAATTTATTTGCTAAATGTAGGTATACAGATTAGATGTTGTTTTTTTGTAGAGCAAAATGTATTGCAAAATTGTTTAATTTAATAAAAAAATACATTAAAGAATATTAAGGTAATCATTACAAAAATCGCTATTTAAATTCAATAATTAAAAAAAAAAAAAAAAGTATTAAAACAATAATAATCAATTACAACAATGAAATTTAAACACAATAGTTATGAATGTAGCCAAGATGAATATATAATGTCAAAATATCAATAAAATGTCTTAGAATATGCATGTCGAATCAACGTAAAATTAAATAATAAGAGTGTCAAAAAATTAATCAAATGTCAAGTAAAATAAATATTAGTCATATCTGTATAAAATTAGTCAAATGTCAAAAATAGCAAAAAAAATACATTATAAAAGATTTTACCATAAAATTTTAATAAAATACAAAATGTCAAAAAAATAATTACAATGTAAACTATAAAGTTTTATTATTGAAAAATTCACAAATTGAGTAATAACATTTATCAATTAAAAAGACTGACAATTTCTTTTTAAAAAGTGGAATGGACTCGTTTTTAATTTCATCGGGTATTTTTTTAAAGATAATTGGGCACATACATATAACACTTTTCCTTAATAATGCAGTGTTATGACCAGTAACACGTAGCATGTTTGTATACTGCCTTCTAACTGGTCGTGTTCTATTGTCAGACAATTTATCAAAAAGATGCATATTAGATTTTACAAAAACAGCCATTTCGAAAATGTAAAGTGATGGAAATGTTAGCAAATTTAGGGACTTGAATACAGGTACGCAACTATCTGTAACTTTCATGTTACACATTGCCCTTATGCATCGTTTTTGAGCCTTGAATACCTGTTCTCCCAGACTACAATTTCCCCAAAATATTATTCCGAATCTCAGAATTGACGCCACTAAGCCATGGTAAGCAACTAATCTGGTGGGCATATTCACTTTCCTGGAAAGATTAAAAAGCACATACGCTGCTGTACTCATTTTTTTGCATACTTCTTCTGCGTGTGGCTTCCAGGTTAGTTGGCTATCTATCAATATACCCAAAAACTTTGCAACTACACATTACATAATATTGCGTTCATTCTGCCAAAGAATACACTCCCATAAGATATGATGTGCAGATTGTATATAAAGTTAAATTATTGTTATTTATTATTGTAAAGTTAAAGTTAGTAAGTTAAAGTTGTTATTGAAGTTAAAATAAATATGTCATAAATATCATGGGGTTAGGAACTAACTCGGAGTTAGGAGGATAACCCGGGGTGGCAAGGGGCCCTTAAAGTGTTAAAGAACATTTCGTTGCTGGAAGATAAATAAATACTATTTCCTCTGAATGTCTTCCATCTATTTCTAGTTTTGTTTACAACTAAAAGATAGCTGTATTTTTCAGTATATTCTGTGCGTCACAAAAACGGCATCGCTATGAAATATGCATCTTCTAGAAAGTTACTATAATGGTACAAAGACCTCCATGGAAGAATACTTGACAGATTTAAATGTCAAAACAACAAATTGCCTATGGCATACGTCAGTGGAAGTTGTTTATTTTGTCTCGCCTGGTTTTATTATACATACAAATAATTTATAATAAGTAGTGCTCAATGTTTACTATAGATTCTTTACAAATGTTTTATCTAGATCTTATATATGAAGTTTGCTATTCCATTGTGAATACCACAATAGATATCAAAAACATACAAAATCTATGGAGAATACGGCATAGTGTGGAATTGTTTTTGAACAGGGTAGTTATTATATTTAGCACTTAACACGAGAAACCAGGCATTATAACACCGGACTTCTTTACATGAATACTAACCATAAAAATGCGACAACTTCATATATTATTATTTCGCTGAATTGAATATTGCCTAATAAAGGAGAGTGGTCTACGAGAAAACATTGCGCCGACCCCAAGTCACATGGGACAAGTAAGGAAGTAGATGTGATGATGAGTTTCCTAGCCTAGTCTTCAGATTTTTTAACTAATACTATACAATCCCAGAACTGGAATAGGGTCTAATATTATTCCTGCTTCAATATCATTGCAAATCTCATAAAACACTACCAATATAACGTATTAAAAGTTACCGTCATATTTCCTCATACCAGGAGTATATAAAACGAAGAATATGACAGGACAGGATGGATTATACACTGCCCTATGATCACAGCTTAACCTGATTCGACCTTCGTGATATTTTTACCTTATAGTCTTAGATGTTTTTTCTTCCTTTCTGTCCTTCAGATGTTGGATCCGATTATCCTTATAGCCTTCGATAAAATAAACTCGGTAGTTTTCTACACTTCTCTTGGCCTTGTGTATCTTTGAAGATTTTCTATATTAGTTCTGAAGATCTAATGAGCTTTGTGGTTTCTAGGAATCCAAATAATTTGCCAATTCTGCATAAGTTTTGGAAAAGTAAGTCTAATCGGCCTGTATCATCAATTTGCCATCCATGTATAATGTTCGTGCTTTTTGACCCTAAGAGGCTGTTGTAGGAACCTGAACTTTTAAGAGTGTTATGATGAAATGATCTTGTCCTTTGGGATTTATCCTTATCAGTACTATTTCATAATCTTGTCCTATGGTGTTTGAACGTATTATACTCTGCATTAATACCTAATGCCACAATGGATTGGTCGCTTCCGTTTGGCCGCGAAGAATTTGCAAAGGCATTGACTGCGAATTGGTCTTAATTCGTCTTTGGGTCATCTTCGTCTTATTTGTCTTGGAGTATTGGCTGATTTAGCAAATGTTTGCCAAATGTGGGTGTGGTTTGTTGTTTAATTGCGGTCTTTATTTTTTTAGAACTAAAAATCTCGTGATTAGACGTGACATCATTTTTGAACCGGTTATTTATCGATGTTCAATACGCATATATCGTCTGTTCCATGTAACAGTATTCGACAGGCGTGTAATTTTGATATTTGCATTTCATTTTGTTAAATATTAAAGTGATTGTAAATCAATTACAATGTTTAAAACCAAATACTTTTTACGTACACGTCCTTGAAAAAGTTTTAGTTTTAGAGGCTGCGCTTACGCTTGGTTATACAATACCAAAGATAATTGAAACAATTAGTGTAATATAGAATACAAAACTTATATTATGTTATTTTGTCCACAGGGCGCTACCAGTGATCAAGTCTCCCGTACAAGCATGTAGTGAACAGTGAACGATAAAATACATATTTTCACTCGCGTTCTAACTAAAAGCAAGATGGCCGACGTACTCGAAATCGACCCCGTGGACGATGACCTCGGTTACGATTACGAGACCACAAAGATTCCTGATATCATTGCCCCAGACGAAATGATCGAATCTGGGTACCAAGAGGGTTCCGAGCAAAGTTATGGGGACCGTAGGGATTCGAAGGAGGGTTTCGGGGGCGAAGGGGACTCGGACAGTGGTGTGGATGGGGTGAGCAGTGGCTGTAGTGTGGCTGATGACTGTCCAGTGGTGTCGATCAACGATGTGGTGGCTTACTACGATGATATTCGTCCGAGGAGGCGGCATGTTCCCCAGCTCAGCTTCTACAACGTGGACATCGAGCGACTGGCCATGGATGCTCTCGTTCAGGTGAGTTTAGAAACTAAGTTATGTTTTAATCTTACCCCCGATTTCTGAATTAAGCATTTGAAGTAAAGTTTGTAGTCAAACTCTGCTTTAGCCTGAAAATCTGTAAAAATTTGGCATCAAACCCCAGTTTGAGACTTAACCCAAAGTGATAGTTGGTAGATACTATTGATTATTTGATCTACAGTAAAGATTGCAACGTTGCTAGCATTACGATTAGGATTTATTTGCCCAGATAAGGTTTTTCATACCTTTGTATTACCTTTGTCTAAGGGATCAGCATTCTACGTGAACATAAAAACATATTGTCCAAGTGCCCGGAAATGTTAGTGCGAGTCGGAAGCAATATTTCGTAACGGAATGCCGGACGTTGTTTTTGCCAATTTATCTAGGGAAATAGGTACCCCATTAGTCTTACCCTGGCTATCTGAACGACCTTTATAATGAAGGGTACAAGATTAATATACACTTTGGCATTAACGATACCACATTTTTTAACCCTTCTTGGGTGAAAAAGAGAAACGAATGAATATATTGTAGGAATTCTTTCCTTTATGTGTTTTCATTTTATTCACAAACCAACTGTTGCGCTTCTTTGCGCGACTTCCCTGCGTAGCTTTAGTACTTTGATTAGCCTTTTTTTATATCCCGCCATAATGTTATAGGTGTGTGTGCCACCTTACTTGAGAAATTATTAGTTCACCATACAAACTTCTACCCGCCTGTCCCGAGGATGATTTTATTATTATTATTATATGTCCTTCCCAGGGTTTCAAACTATCTCCATACCAAATTTCATCGAAATCGGTTCAGTGGTTTAAGCGTGAAAAGGTAACAGACAGACAGAGTTACTTTCGCTTTTATAACATTAAGTATGGATAGTGAGTGATTTTTGCGTTTGAATGTGAATGCTTGTAGATGAATACCAAAGAAATGATGCTTGGAATTAGTGAAAGGTAATATTTCTTGAAAGAGGGTGTCTATATTAAATATTGATGTATGCAAGAAAAAGATAAATGCTTCGCTAAACCCAAATAAGCTGGGAGAAGAGCAGTAAGGAGGAGAATGATGATTCAATATTTATTCAAGACGTAATAACAAAACGAGAAATACATGGATTACTCAATCGCGTACCAGGGAAGCATAGATATGTGGCAAGCGATCTCAATGCTCACTTTAATATGCAAAGCATTTGCTCTCTCAATTAGAACATAGATATTTCCGTACGATCTCTTGACAATGACAGAATAAGAAATACGGAACAAGACAAGACTACTGGGTTTACTAAATAGCAATGAATTTTGTATTCTGTATGTGTAATTGCAGTTCAAAGCAAAGTAAAAAAATCTGTCTTCTATTTGCTTTTAAATTTATAGTAAGTATAGTAACTATAACTAGTTTGTAAGTAAATAGACGGCAGATTTTTTACATTTGAGGTGGTATTTTTGCTTACTTTTTAGCGCACACTTACCTCCTACTTGAATTCTGAACTGTACCTGGAGTATTTTAAGACGCTCTCCTAAGAAACCACATTTAAAAGTCATTAACATAGAAACGGTAGTATATTACAAGAGCTAACTAACGTTTTATGTATTTTCTAGGAAGTTGAAGAGCTTCTAATAATGTGAAAAATGTACTAAAACTTGCGTAATATTTTGTAAGAGTTCTGTTCGGTGCAACTCATTCTGATTAGCTCTTTGAGGTAACTTCTCAGACTTTATCTAAAAAAGAATACGCAAAAGCATGAAAGATAAAAATATACATAAAATTCGCATTAACGATGTTACTTAGAAAATTAATTAGCATTGCAAAGAATATCGTTGCATATCTATTTTTAAAGCCGGCCTCGGCAAATAACGATATTACCTTTTTAAGTAAAGATCTTTCTGCAGTGGAATGACCTCTTGGTCTATAATTATGCATTAAGTAATTTTTATCTTAATATTCGAATAAATTATCGTGTAATTATAGATGTTTGATTAATTAGCATTTGCTATGATATATGAGGGTACCGTCTGTGGGTTTTGCAAGTATTGCTTTAGTGAAAACGTATGTTTGCAATATGGGTTCCGTCCAAAATTAAGAGACTCAATCAGAATTAGAAGACCTGATTGAATCTCTGAACAGCTTTCTCTCTAACCTCAAACTCATTAAATATATAGATTTGATTGAAGATTAACCACCGCACTGTGGATTGGCAAAACATATCTCCGAAAAAAACCAGACTAATTTATTTATCTAGAATTTATGCACAAAGGTACAATGGCGGACTAAATCTTAGATATTCTCTACAGATTAACCAAGGGTAGTGAAGAGATAACATGGCAGATGCATTGTTTAATCTGTTGGAAGTCGAAACAGTATTATAAGAGTATTTTAATGCAATTACGAATAGAGCTTTAATGTTAAAACTATTGGACTCCTTTCGTCAACAAAGACACGTAGTTTTTGGTTCAGATGCACATGTAAAATAAATTACAAAATTGTCCAAACAATGTTACTCTTTATCCTTTAAAACTTTTTCAACAGCACACAGTGCAGTGAATATAACATGGAATAGTTATATAACACTAACTTTGTTACAAAACCTATGTTTAGCTCTCGGATCGGTACCTTTCTCTTAATGTTGTGTGTTGTGTGCTGTGTCGAGATGGATTATATTAGTATTACGTAAGGCTGTTAGCTTTTGTTGCCGCCTCATTTTGTACCTTTGGATTAGTTCAATTGAATTTGATTGAGGAAAAAGATGGTTAAAATGTTTTGTGGTTAACTACAATTTTGACTTATCATCATCGTATTTATTTCATGTCATGCTCTGTGAGAGGATATCCCCCTATTGTTCATACACTTCATACTTCTGAAATATTATTTTATTTCGTGGTGGATATAGTCCTCGATCTGGAATATTGGAAAGCGATGGATGCAGTATACGGTCTACAATGAAGCCATGGTTCTAGTTCTAATCACAGTCAAACACATTCTGTTCTGTAGAGGTCACTTTTATTAGTTCGATATCAACATATTTTCTGCCATCTTTAGTCAGCTGGTCGAAGTTACAGTTTACCTTCTATTTCCACTTTCAGTTCTTCTTCAGGATCTCTGTAGTTTCTAGGGTACCATTCCACTAAATTATTTAATTTCTGTATTTTTAATTTAGTTAAGAATAAAACGTGTTGCCCGGACCCCAAGAGCAAGGCAAGAAGATGATGATTTGTTGTTTCATTAATTTGGAAACCAATTTCTAAATAACAGAAACGCCTACTTAAATAGTAATTATTTAAAATATGATCTTGGATTTCACAATAGTCTTTCGTTTGTACCTGTGATAACATATAGTCATTATTCTCACAGTCTGACGTAGATAATGATATAGCATCATTTTTAGCAGTGAAAGTGAAATTGACGTTGGTCTATGTAATATCAAGTTTGTGCGCCAAAATTATCACGACATTATCTACCTGAACATGTTCGAGATAGTTTTTGTATTCTTCTTCATACATACGAATGTTATCTTGCCTGATACCATCAGGTTTACGTAAAGTAAATAAACTAACATTGCTTCATAAAAAAAACTTGACATTTAAAGGCGCTTTGTAAACTCTATTTGCCCTTGTCATTTACATTTCAATATAGTGAAAGGTCGAAAGATCAACACTGATTTGGCCCACTGCTGGGCTAGGCCTTTCTTTTATTGTGCCATCATTATCCAGGGTCTACCCGCGATGGCAACTATGACGTCTGCTCATCTCGCTGCTGGACGACCATCATTATTTCTGCCAGTCCTTGGACGCCATTCAAATATCATTTAGTTTCTTATTATATGTTATATTTATTGTTTTAATTTTTTGTGCCTTTACTATCCCCTAGTCCCACTGCAGGACAAAGTCCTTTCCCATCTTATACTGTCCAAAGTAATGTTTTAATCTGAATAAATACAAGAGCTTTAGAAGCTAAGATAAATAAATCAGGCTTAAAACTACAGATGATCTTCTGCATCCTCGATGTCTAGATATTCTGGTTTTGCTTCGAGCGTCTGCACTCGATCGCGTAAACCAGTTTTTTTGTTATGATGTCATCAAACTACAGGTGCTTGTTGATTCTCTCTTGTTTTGTTATCATGCTAGTAACGTAATTTATCAAAGCATAAGTTTAGACATTAGGTACATTAGGTACTGTAGTTGGTCTTTTCATTCGCTTTTATTCTTCATTTCGTGTTGATTTTACTCAATTTTTTTTGAACAGTATTATGTAGCCTTCATGAAAGCTCTAATTTTAATGTATTTCAGCTGAACATAAGTGTAAAAACCACTACTTGATGCTTCAAGTATTGTTTTTTACACTTTTTCTTAAACTACTCATCGTGTGGTTCCGTTTTATATATTTGTTATATTATAGCTCATACTCGTATGGAGATATTGATATCGATAGAGGTAACGTTAAAACATCACCGACTTCTTTTTCGACTATAGGTCTGATTTCTGTTTTAAAAGAAACATCAATTTCATCCTATATGACAAAAAAAACGGCCACAACCACAGATACTCTAGCCTTTACAACACCTTCTATACATATCCTTTAGTCTTTCCATACTAAATCTAACTCACGGGACAGCCATAGATACTAAACTGTAAGACATTAAACCAATGGCGTTAGCTAAGATGTAGCATCGAACTAGGGCATAACGTTACGTCATGGCCTTTCATCATGGCGGTAAATGGTTTAGCTTTGGAAAATAGGAACCAATGGTGGCTAGTGTATTTAGTACTAGACTTTTGTACTAGTCTTAGTAAAATTGGTGAATGGTGATAGTAAGTCCATAGAAACGATGGATGGATTTGAGAAAGATGATAGTCTGAAAAGAGAGAAAGGGATTGAGTTCTGAGGTAAAGCACTATGAAAGAAGTAAATGAGAACTGATCGGTGCATGAATGGTGATGGGAAGACCAAAGAAACGATGGATTGATTTGAGGAAGATGCTATGAATATAAAAGGGAGTGTGTTCAAAGATGATAACTCATAGAGATCTACGACAGCAGACATACTATGACGACCCAAATGAATTAAAACTGATTGCTGAATGGTAGCAGGAAGACTAAAGATTTTTTTTTTTTTTTTTTTTTTTTATCTTATATAGGCTCGCGCTTGACCACCATCTCACCTGATGGTAAGCGATGATGTGGCCGATGATGGAGCACGCTTGCCTAGAAGTAACCTATTCACTCTTGACTTAAAGACCCCTAGGTTGTAGCTATCGGGAAACACAGACTCCGGCAGGGAATTCCACTCCTTAGCTGTACGCATAATAAAAGTATTTTCAAAACGTTTAGTGCGTATGGGTGGGATGTCCACCATGTATCGATGGCGCATCGCCGTACGTCTGGTAGTCCGATGATGAAACGGGCTGGGCGGAATTAGATTATGCAATTCCATCGCACATTCCCCGAAATGTAATCGATAAAAAACCGACAAGCCGGCAACTCGGCGACGATGTTCAAGGCTCTGGAGCTTTGACTTAACCAATGCCTCGTCGCCGATGAGCCTCTTGGCCCGCTTTTCGATCGACTCTAGTGCATCAAGTTGGTATTTGGCAGAGCCGTCCCAGAGATGAGAACAGTACTCCATGCATGATCGAACTTGCGCTTGATACAAGCTGAGCAGCTGTTCTGGCGTGAAGTACCTTCTCACCTTTGCAAGGATCCCCAGCTTCTTGGCAGCCAGCTGAGCCTTTGCCTCAATGAATGGGCCAAAATTGAGAGTCGATGTCAACGTAACGCCAAGCAGCTCAAGATGGTCAGTTATTGGCACGGTCACACTTCGGAAAGTTGGAGCCGGGTGAAATTGACTCTTTTTTGCGGAAAAAAGACACGCCTGGGTTTTAGCAGCATTAAACCTGACCAGATTGGCATCGCCCCATTCGGAGACTGCCTGCAAGGACAGGTTTAAGCGCTCCACCATGGCCTCCCGGAGAGACTGGACCTGAGGCCCGGTAGTACGAGCGTTGGACAAGTATCTCTCAGCAACAGTGCTGTCGTCTGCATACCCAAAGGTACCGGGTTTTAGCAGATCGTTAATGTGCAGCAAGAATAAAGTTGCTGAGAGTACTGACCCCTGAGGGACACCGGCATTAATATCCAAGTGGTCCGACGAGCAGCCATCGATAACCACTCGAATGGACCGCTCTCTCAGGAAGTCTGCAATCCAATCACACAGACCACCGGGCAAACCGAATGAAGGAAGCTTACCAATAAGGCTTTCGTGCCAGACCCTATCAAAAGCCTTCGAGATGTCGAGGGAGACGGCAAGCGCTTCCCCATGCCTCTCGATGGCCTCACTCCAGATGTGAATGGCATACGCTAGAAGATCCCCAGTAGACCGATTTCGGCGGAAGCCGTATTGGCGGTCACTCAGGATATCGTTAGTTTCTAGGTATGCCAGGAGCTTAATATTGAGTACGCGTTCCATACTCTTACAGAGTATGGAGGTTACAGATATGGGTCTGTAGTTGGCCGGGTCAGCTCGGCTGCCCTTCTTGGGCACAGGCTGCACGTTAGCCTGCTTCCAAGCATTCGGCACTTTTCCAGCCTTATACGAAAGGCGGAATAGGCGTGTCAAGATCGGAGACAGTTCAGGCGCACAGGTTCTAAGAACAATTGCTGGTATTCCGTCAGGGCCGCTAGCCTTGTTCACGTCGAGGTTGCGCAGCACCCTACGGACGTCCTTTTGATGGATACGAATGTCCGACATACTCGTCACGCATCCATCAGGAGAAGGAGGGGGCCGCGCGTCACCAGGATTCAGACGTGAAGATTCCGCAAAAAGAGAGGCAAATAAATTTGCCTTATCCTTAGCGGAGTGGGCCAGCGACCCGTCAGGTTTTAGCAGTGGTGGTAGTGAGGGACGGCAGAAGTTCGACTCGACCGACTTAGCCAGAGACCAAAACGCTTTACTACCTGCTGGGTAAGAAGCAAGTTTGGTCCCTATTCGGCCAATGTGGTCGAACCGAGCCCTTCGCAACACTAACTTGCAGGACTTGGCAGCCCTGTTGAAGGCCCTCTTCTTCAGACCCACGTCACTCGCCTTACGCGATCGAGCGTCGACCCAAGCCAGGTACGCCCCATGTTTAAGCGCGTCGGCGCGCTTACATTCGGCGCCAAACCATGGCCGGTCTTCGCTAGACATTGATACGTCAGAGAACAGAATGTAGTACTCCATTCCCTGACGCAACACATCCGTCACGGCGTCCGCGCACGACGATGGATCAGTCGAAGAAAAGCAAGTAGGCTGCCAAGGATAGCATGCGAAGAAAGATCGCATACCATCCCAATCTGCTGACTTGTACTGCCAAACACGCCGGGTGCCTCTTGGGCTGGGATCGGGCGGGGAATAGACGGATACAGACTTCACCAGACAGTGGTCGGAACTACCTAAGGGTGAACCTATCGACACAGAGTATCTGTCTGGATCTGTTGTCAGCAGAAGGTCCAAGCAATTTGCTGTGTGCGAATCAACATCCGGTACCCTCGTTGCCCCCTGGACCAGCTGGGTGAGGTTTAGCGCTAGCGAAAGCTTACGCATCTCCCGTCCAGCATGGTCAGTGCACTGGTATGGGAAGAGCCACTCCTGATGGTGGGCATTAAAGTCCCCCAGTAACACTAACTGGGCGGAAGGGTACCGCTGCTGTGCCGCATCAGCCGCCTCACTGAGGTACTCTGTGAGCCTGGTTGTCTCCTGATCTCCGCTGTGCGAACGGTAGACACAGGCGTAGATAATTTTATCCAGACCTGTGTCCACCAGAACCCAGAGCGTTGTGAATTTGGAGTCCTCAAGGTTACGGAGACGCCGATAGCAAGTGTCGTCACGGGCGTACATACACACACCCGCGCGCGGTTTAAAATTGTGCTCCAGGGTAAACCCTGGGTAAGATAAGTACGACACGTCTGACGGACTCGCTATCTGCGTCTCCGTAAGGAAAAGCAGCGCTGGTTTCTCAGTCTCCAGGTGGTAGTGGACTGCAGAGAGATTTGAGTGCAGACCTCGAATGTTGGTGAGGTGCACTTTGTGGGGGAGGGAGTGCAGCCGCTGTTTAAATTTTGAATATTTCCTTTTCCTTGGCATTATAAAGAGTGAATGGAGGAGAGGAGTTGGAAGTGAGACGAGGTTCCACGCTGCTAACCTTCAGACACGCACTGAAAGGACAGCATCATTGGGGCACTAGTCCGGAGACTGCGGGGACGCCCGAGCCCCGAAGATACAAGGCATGGTCTTCAGGAATATGTTATCATAGTCCTGAAGATCATGCCTTGTTTGTGGCTACGATGAGATGGGAGCTGAGCGAAAGATGATGTCTGATATCCTATCAGTTGGTAAAAGTATGGAAGAATAAGACATGCTAAGCCAAAACCAAATAAAATGGAAGATGAGATGTTAAAGAATCACTTTAATGAGAATAGAATACCTATACTTCACATGGAAGTGTAATATCTGCAGACCCAAGTAAAGTAAGAAACAAATGAATGCGTTTAGAAATACATAGTTAAAAGTGGATATTCTATGGATAAGCAATATTCGCAGATGGTGAAGATCGTTATTTTAAATGGCGAATGTGTACGTGACCTGAAGATTTTAGGAAACCGA
This sequence comes from Orthosia incerta, assembly GCA_948252205.1. Taxonomy (NCBI): domain Eukaryota; kingdom Metazoa; phylum Arthropoda; class Insecta; order Lepidoptera; family Noctuidae; genus Orthosia; species Orthosia incerta. Next base: position 3,141,955 of record OX411748.1, read on the forward strand.
AATTTGATAAGATCTTGAAAAAAAACAGCTTGCCTATACTTAGCTTGTCTTCACTTTTGCTTAACGAGCAAAAAATATACGTGTAAAATAAAATCAAAATACTTGCTTTTTCTTATTACATTTAAAGAGTAATAAACCAATGGCTCTTTTTAATCTAGTTCAATGTAACCATGAAGGTTGTTTTATACAGTGCGAGCAACCTTTTAGTAAAACTGTAATATTTTATGTAAATTATTCAGTACCTAAATTATCATTTGATATCTCTTGTTGATGAAGGTTACTGAATGTTCATAGAAAATAGTATTGTTCTGTATTTTTTATGTGATGAACTTTACAGTCATTGGATAAGTCTAATTTACGGTTCATGGTTTGTTTTTTTTAGCTATAAATCTTCCATATTATTTAAAGAAATAAGTAACTGATAAAATGCACCAGCTATTATGCGTAGGTATTTAAAGCATTCTATGTATTTTTCCTTAATAACAATATTATTATCCAGGAACAAGACAACCAATAAGGCTGAAAATTATTACAAAACAACTGACGTAAATTAAAAATAATATAGTTTGAATATAGAATTCACTCAAGAATTCACTTGTTGTTAAGCAATAGAGATGTTACAACGGAGAATGTATCTTATGCAATGACGGGTAATCGCGATGCATCATACGGCCGAGTGTACAACGAAGTTTGCCGAATATCGACGAAAGATTGAGAGGCAAAGGTTCTATTCTGACTTTTATGTTTGATTCTAAAGACCAGAAAAAAGACGGTATCTTTCTAAATGTGCTTAAAATCGCGTCTTTATCATTCATTTCTGTTAGTTTACTGGTAAAGTTAACAGATTTTTCTGTAATTTTAGAAAATTTAATCTAATCTAAATTTTTAAAATTAAATTTCTGTCGAAAATTCTATAGCTACATTAGCGTTTCCATTGCTTTTATTTTGTTTGCCTTAAAATTTACTGTTACAATTTCCTCGAGATAAAAATGTTGGTTTAAAAAAACTTGCATTGTTCTTTCAAACTCAAACCGATTCAGCTTTTATTCGCATTTATTTAACTTGAATTTCTTCAGTTGCTATGTTCGCTAATTCTACGCTAATAGCAAAATGGATAAATTCGTCATGGTTATTACAAAAACTATGCGGGTGTAATCGCAGCAATCTCTCTTTAATTTATTCGATGTATTCACATTCAGCCACTTTCGACATTCGTAGACCGTAGTAGTGTACTCGCGGCCTTAAAATCGTTTTCTTTATAACAATCTCTCTGGTTGGCTTCTCGTCTTTTTTTTCTATTTCGTAATTCGAATGGCTGCTGGTAATTTTATCGTTTCTGTGTCAATTTGTTACAATATCGATTTTGAAGTTCTACCTACGTGGTAGGTAAAGGTCGTCGTTACGTCAATTGAAAGGTATTTGGATTGAAAAGGTGTTTAAAGTTCAGTTATTGACTAACTTGTGGTATAGGCAATGCGACGGTGAACAATGATTTTGGAATTATGTTGAATAAGTAAGATACATTGTCCAGATTACTATTTGAAACGTAAATCCTGCTGTTGCTAAAAACATAGTATTTCTTGAAAAGGCAACTGGTGCTCTTCCACAGACTAGAACACTTTTTTTTTTCTGCGAGTCCTGTTATCTGCACATTTCGGACAGTGATAGGTGTCCATCAGTTCGGAAGGACTTGCGAAGGCAACAAACTCGTAGCAGAATCCTGGTCCGAACCCACCGAAGAACTTTGACATACTTTTTTAATTATTTGGATATCACTATTTCCATTCATCAATGGCCATCACTTGACACACAATAAAAGTAGCTAACGGCTTATATTAATTTAATTTTCCTGAAAGCTCGTCCTGAATTTATTTCATAAGAATGCTATCTAAATATTGGACCGCCTTCAGAATATCACAAAAATAAGTACAGAAATACCATCAACTGAAAATGAGTATAATCTCAGCTTATAAAGTCCGAAAAATCTCTTAAGGTGCACTGTCGCTAAGTCATCATCATCATCTGCCTAGCCTTTTCCCAACTATATTGGGGTCGGCTGCCAGTCTTACCGGAATCAGCTAAGTACCAGTGTTTTACATGGAGCGACTGCCTATTAATACCTCACTCCTCCTATCGAAGTTGTCTTACTATGGATGTCAGCCTGAGACAGTAAAGTGGTTTGAGAGTTACTTGACTCACCGTTCTCAGTTTGTCCAGGTGACGAGCGACAATGATGGAGCTGTTAAATCCTCTGGTCCAAAGCGCGTGAATAGGGGTGTACCGCAGGGATCGATCTTGGGCCCGCTACTCTTCATTCTTTACAGTGCTGACATCATTAACTGCCTTCTTAACACTAGGTTCCACTTGTATGCTGATGATCTGCAGATTTATCTCTCTTTTCATCCCCAGCAGTCTGTTGACACTGTAAAAAGACTGAATGAGGATTTGGATAGGATCGCAGCCTGGTCTATGAGAAATTCCTTAGTTTTGAACCCAGCTAAGTCTAAATTTATACTAATGGGATCAAGAGATTTTTTGGGTGAAATGGCTAATGGGAATTTGGACTTGAAGATTGACGGATGTTCGATTGAAAGGGTCCGGGAAGCCCGTAATCTTGGGGTAGTATTTGACGAATTCCTGCACTTTGAGACCCACATCATGGAGGCTGTGCGGAACTGCTTTTACAGGCTTAAGCTTCTGTACCGTGTGCGTCCCTACATAAGTGTGGAGATGCGTATCATGCTCTGTGAGTCACTAGTTCTATCCAAGCTGAACTACGCTGACACTGTGTATGGGGCGTGCATTCTGGGCAGGAGCGAAAGGTTGATTCAGCGAGTACAGAATGCTTGTGCAAGATTTTGTTTTACCATTCCTCCTAGATCTCATGTAACGCCTTTTCTAAATAAGGGTAATTTGATGAGAATGTCAGATCGTAGAAAGCTACATTTGGCTACCCTGCTCTTTGGCATAATTCTCACAAAAAAGCCAGACTATCTATTTAGTAAACTGACCTGGTCCCGAGATGTAAACAAGGTCAGAACGAGAGCTTCTGCCTACCTTTTGTTGACGTCTCACAAAACTGCTGCATTCCGAGGCAGTTTTAAATTCGCTGCCTCTCGTATCTGGAACGATCTTCCTCCGCCGTTTCGTGCTATGAAGACCATTGGAACATTTAGTACTAATTTCAAGCAGTACTTATTACTCAAGCAAAAAGAAGCCAGCGTATAAACTTAATTACTGTCATGTTCCTTGTTCTTAGTTTATGTTTTCTGGCGAACACTACACTGAAGACTTTACTACACTCAGTAATATTCACACCACTCTGTTTTATTCAATACCAGCTATATTTTCACTTTGTTTATTTACAGAAATTTCTTACTTAATTCACCAATTATTTATCTTTTTTTTTTCTTCTCATTTTGACAGCCGACGTCAACCACGGATTGGCGCGCTCTCTCGTTTGTCTACGGTTTCGACAAATGACTATTGAGCCGTCGGGTTTTTGGTCGTATATTTATTGTGTTTTATTTACTTATTTGTTTTATAAATTATACACAAACATACTGTAACTCACCTTCTGTGTTTGCACTATTTTGTTATTTGTTTTATTCTATTTTATTCCTAATATATATATTGTATGTTTCGTTCCGTGAGTGTGTCCGTGGCATCAACAGTGGGCCTTATCAGAATATCAGCGCAGTGATATTTTCTTTTTAATATCGTTGCACATGCTGAGATAGGAGCCTTTTTGGTCTCGCACGGGGTTTTTTATATTTTATTGTTGTTTGTGTTTTGCTTATCTCGTGTCTCCTGTGCGGGTCACAAATAAATATATTTTCTTTCTTTCTTTTCTTTATCTGACCTCCACAACCCAGTAAGTGGGTAACACGGTACCCCTTGGCAAGACTGGTGTCAGATCTCAAGCTACTGACTACCCGTAACGACTGTCGCTAAGTGCCGTAGGCTAATTTAAAAAAAAACACGGTGCCTGTGGTATAAACCACGGGCGCAAAACCCCGGCAAAAGCTATAAATTCCAAGATAAACGTTCTTAAAATAGTTGATTCTAAGGACATAATAAAGATTGGGAGAATGGAGGTTTAACGATTTACCATGTTTCACCCTTCGGCCTCATCGACCATCTGTTCTCGGTCGTTAGCAATGTGTCCATTGTCAATTTGCCACTTTAGTTTGGCAATTCTTCGGGTTATGTTGTACCCTGGTTCTCCTGCTGATATCTTCATTTCTTACTTGCCTCAGACTAGGCAGTTTTTTCTAGTATTTTATCTGGGAAAATCCAAGGTTCATTAAGGCAGACTCGTAGTTTAATATGAGATTTGCCTGAATAAAATTTCTCTAGATATTCAAGGCTAGTTAAAATTATGATCGATTCAGCAAACAGTGTTGTGTCTATCATTGTTCCAACTAGTACTTCTGAATCTTATTTACCCAGCGTCAAACTCAAGAATATGAAGACCTCTTGTCTAACAATCCTTTTGTATTCGACCTATAAATAGGGTATTGTTCAGTATTTCGGGACAATAGAATTGCGTGTACTTCGTAGGGTTTTAGTGGTTCCTGTTATTTAGATGTACCTATACCTTCGAAAATATGTTGTTTTGTAAGAAGATCCTCCTTCTCTAACTAATGTTCAGCGATGTTGTAGCTGTCATTGTTACAAGCGTAGACGACCTGAGGGTAGGTAGTCTCAACTTTGTCCATTACTGTTTTATTGTGTTTACCTATGTTTTGTATGTAAACATTCTCTAGATAAGTTTGATGGTCAAGGCAGAGTTGTAATGGTAACATGTATATCGTAGGCCTCTTTTCCTACAGAGAAGGCAAGATCATTGATCACCACACTTGCTCAATTAACAATAAGTCCAAGTTTCCTCACGATATTTGCCTACAACGTTGTCAGCGATGTCCAAGGTAAATTTAGAGAGTACATAATAAATGTGAAAAAGTCACATTGGTACTTGCCCTTATTTGAACTCGCAACCTCAAATACAAGAGTCTCTAAGTCACTGGGTAACATCGACATACAACAGGTAAAATCAGAATACAATCAAAATCGAATCTATTTCCTGATATCAATTTTAATCCTGTCTGTCCCGATCGTTTAGCTAACAGTCACTAGTATTCAGTATTCAAAAGCCTGTTAAACCCAATACTGAGCAGTAATTGAATTTCGAAGGCCAGGAATTAGTCGTTCTTGGAAACATACCAATTCAGTAGGGCCTTTTAGACTGGCATGTGCAGCACGACAAAATAATTTCGTTACATCCTCTCGTGCTGAAAGGAGATGTTACCAAGTTTTTGTATAGTCAGTCATGTCTTATTAAATTGTGGGCAAATCATCATCATCATTATCATCTCAGCCGAATCATATCCACTGCTGGACATAGGGCTACTCCAGGCGTCGCCACATTGACCGATTCCGTGCGAGAAAACGCCTCGAGAATATTTTGTCACGTTAGCCCCGGATGAATATAAACCAATCTAAACGTGGGTGGAAATACCAGACAAATGATTAATTATCCCGTTTTCCTTAATACAAAGAAACTTTACCACGTGTACCAGTGATAAAAATAGCGATAATAAGGACTGCAATAAAAACATGACTTCTTGTTTTCAATTTTAAATGCAACATAGTTTTTTACTTAGGTAAATACGGTCTATTGTCATATTTTTTGCAGTAAGTCGTAATTCTTAAGATGAATGAGTATTGATCTTAGAGTATGAATGAGAAAAGCTATAGAGCTTAGTTGAGAGCTGATTTTGCAAACGTTAAACATCATGTCAAAATTGACGTTTGTCAATTTTTGTTCGGCACTGACAAATAATCTTTTTTTTAATAATAATTGTATATAAGCCGCTAGAATTTATTTTCGGATTCTTAATCTAGAAATTGAAGTTGCCAAACTCTACCATGACAACCTGCCAATTATTCAAGTAGGTTTGACACCTTCTTAGCTCCAAAGTCTCCATTCAGAAACCTAGTGTTAGCCTTATATTGCAATCTATGCCAACATTTATTTTACCTTTCCTAGTTACGAAACTAGCACATAATATCACCTGGTGTTACGCGCAGTAACATCAGCTTAATACATTTATAATGCTTCATCATAATTATGTCACGTGATTGCACCTAGCAATAACTAAGACGCAGGCGCAGTCAATGTTTCAAAGACAAGGTTGAGATGTGCCCATAACTTCGTAATTGTTGTGGATCTGGGTTCTGAGTAATGTCAGGTCAGGTCGATTGTTTTAAGATAGGTAGATACGTAAAACCGATCACTGCCCCATCTGTCTAGTTGTCTCTGCTGCTGAGATTCTGTGTACAATTTCCACCTGGTGTAAGTTTTCCATCTGGAATTTCTACCTGGTGTGTGTCCGATTCTATTCCCTGTTGATGGCAATAGATAGCGCTCTTTTACATGAAACTTTTATGTAACTGGCGAACTTTGGGTATACTATTTATAAACAGATATTCAGAAGAAAGCATTTGTTACCACTTTGTGGCGACAATCTTATTTTTTACTAGCTGTTCCACGCGGCTTCGCTCCCGTCGACTGGCTACCTACCTACCTACCCTACATACATGAATGTTGCGTAACTTTAACCGCTTACGCAATGCACGCAACGGAAGCTCTCAAAAAGGAATAAGTTTGCCCGTTTTGGCAACATTTTTCATGTATGCTCCGCTCCTATCGGTCGTAGCGTGATTTTATATAGTCTATAACCTTCCTCGATAAATGGACTATCTATAGTTCTACGACAAATCATTTACGGTTCAGGCTGTGCGATTGTGGAATGAGTTGCCGTTGCCTGTTAGACAAGCCCAGTCACTGGCTTCTTTTAAGAACCTAGTTAAAAACCATTTCCTTTCTCTCTAACGCTTTTATATTTGGATCTAATTTCTTTCATCATTATTCAAAATATATATTCTTCTGTCCCTTCTTTCTTTGAATTTGTTAATATGTAATAATATGTATGTATATATCTAAGTATATATATATGTAAGTATATGTGTATTTAAGTTTATGGATAGTATTTACTATAACAATATAGTTTAGTATATATTTATGTTTCAATGTAATAGCAGTACACCACAGACAACCCTTTTCCCTTGACCCGTTTTTGATTCTAAGTTCTCTCAGTCCATCCAAAGGTTGTCTGATAGATATCGCTGTCAGCGATAAGACCGCCTTTGTACCCGTATAGTTAAGTTTTTCTTATAAAATAGATGTGTAATTTTTATGGTGTACAATAAAGTATATTCTATTCTATTCAACACAAAATTTTTCAATTACAATCAGTAGTTCCTGAGATTATCGCGTTCAAACAAACAAACTCTTCAGATGTATAATATTAGAACTGAAAACTGATGTACAATCAGACGTGCAAAAAAATAAGAACAACACAAAAAATCTGATTGACATCTACTCGATGTGAATATTACATGCACTTATAAAAACACTTACTATTAAATAAATTAAAACAAATCAAATCAAAACTAAATCAAAATAAAATTAAAATAAACAAAAATTAAATCACAACACAATTACACAATTTAATTACTAACACATAATAAATAAATAATAAATAAAATAAAAAAATAAAAAAGCTTTTATTAATTCCTTATAAAGTTATAACATTATCACAAGTATTTTATCACCATCATTACTATCATATGGAAATCAGAATTTTCATTCAGTATAAATAACCATTTCTTACAATATATCAATTAATTTAAAATTTCCTTTACAGAAAAATTAAAAAGATCTTCATTCCATCAATCATTAAATTTCATCTTTCCAATAATTATAATCTCAATAAATTAAAAACACAATAAATTAAAAGAATATAGAAGTCCATTAAATAAAATTTACAATAAAATTAGATCACACATTCCAGGTACATAACAAATTATCACATCATTTATAAAATTCATAATCAATTTCATTTAAAATGTCACTTGATCAATTTCTCACTAGTGTGCGGTGTTATTGATTTGATTGCAACAATAAGTGAATTCAATTTATACTTAATTAACAAATTATTATGTTATTTCCTAGATTATTCCAAAAATATACATCAAAATTATATCATCAATTATAAGGACCGCCTAGTGCGGTAAAAGCCTCCTCCTTCTGTCTCCATCCTGGTCTATCTCTAGCTAGTCTACTCCATGTTTTTCCTATTAAGCCTGATATGTCGTCGCTCCATCTCTTATTGGGTCTACCGCGTCGTCGCTTTTTGTTTATGGGCCACCAATTTGTTATTACTCTTGTCCATCTTTCATCTCTTAATCTTTGTACATACTAACACATGGTCTAATTAATACTTACACGTTTTTATGAATCAGTCGTACCCATCATTCATGTTAAAACAACGATCATCATTTGGTTTTTAACAATCTTTTTATATATTGTTAGTTTTTGAAGGTGACAATTCGAATTAAAGTTTTTGTTATGGGTTGGCAACGAGAGAACGGTGTCCTGACGTCATTTTGTAGTTAGATCTATGGAGCATTCGAGGTGACAGATCAACGATATTATAATGTTTTAGGCTGTTCAGACCTGAGTCAAGGCTGTTTTAGATAGACTAGTTTTTTGCCCTGTACAGACAATGATGGCGTGATGCTACGAGGCTGACTGTAGTCTAAGTCAAGCTGTAAAATAAAAAATGTTCTATCTACTTAGATATACCCACGTTTCACCTGCTATGTTTAAAATTCCATCTTTTGTCAGCAACCGGGCTCAAATACAGGTCACGGGTTGCTAATGCCACTGAGGAATTCCTGATGCAAAACCCCACCAAAACATTGACCAGCCCGTGCATAGAACCCAGAATCTCATGGCCAGAAGTAGCGCTAACGGTCACTGGATTAATGAGGCAGTCAGCAGGTTCTATTTATGTTACTGTGGTTTTTTTTTACCAGACTGCGCGAACTAAGAAGGGTAATGTGTTTATCAGTCTATGTATGTATGTATGTTTGTTCCTATGCCGCGTTCTAGGGACCAAACGCGTAAGTCGATGTTTATAAATGACATTTCGTTAGAATCGTCTTAGTAGCGCGAGTGTCACTGGCTACATTAAAATTGCAAAAATAATTTTGGGTGCCATATTTTGGGGGTCCGGTTTTGTTTTCTTCGAAATCCATCGAGTGGGGTATCAAAATGAAGGGTACAGTGAACCCCTCATTGAAATGTGTGAAAGAAAGTCGAAAAAAAATACAGTTAAACAAAATTTGTAAATTAAAAAGTTTATCAAAAACTCAAAAGCTCGACTGCTTAAGAAGCGAACCAAAAAGATTTAGACAGAAGAAAATCATGCTGTGCAGTCTGAGGATACATATGGTTTTGGTCAGTCAGTTCGCTTTTACCCTGGCATCTTTTTGTATGGGTATGCCAGTCAAATTTGTTAGGAGCCCTGGCTAGTATAACAACCTTTTTTCATTAAATATGCTGATATCCCAGAAGCGGTAATTGCATCCTCTCATTACGTAAATTAGGTGATTCAGGTACCTTTCTCGGTTAAAGCAGCAGTTTATTTACTCATTTAAATTGTAAATGTTGGACGAATCCGTATAAAGGGAGATGTAAGCGATGTGCCAGTAATCTGATCACGCGCATACTTAGGCTTACGTATCTTTAAAGAGTTTTACGTAATGTGTGTCTGATGATCTGTTAAAGGCTGCAGGAATCCGCTAGATACGAGAAATATCTAAAAATACACCTGCGTTTGAAAGTAAATCCGTTTGGGGTTGAAACATTAGGTCCATGGGGTCTGAGTTCTCATCGAGTGTTTCGAGATATAAGTAAACGGTTAGTCGACACTTCACATGACTAGAGGGCTGGGCTTTTCTTTGGCCAAAGAATCAGCATTGCTATCCAACGTGGCAATGCTGCCAGCGTTCTGGGTACATTTCCCGTTGACATCAATGTGGACGAATTGTTTTGGCGCCCAATGAGCCCTCCCCTTTTCATATGCGTTTTTATATAGTTCGTATGTGTGTACTGTTATTTTTGTTGCAATAAATCAAAATAGCAAAATTTAATAACAATACTGTAGTTTATGATGAGGTCCGCTGGATGCGAGAAGCACAGGATTAGTCGATGTAGCGACGCTTGCGGGACATCCATGTCCAGCAGTAGACGTTTTTCGACTGAAATAAAGATAAAGTAAGGGTTTTTTTTGGCTTGGAACATCATTCAATGACTTCGCCCGCTCTGGGTGAGACGGGCGGGCGTGTCAGACTTTTACTGATTATAACCCACCCGTGGTCCTTCAGTTGGTTGTGCCAGGGCCGCGGTAACTCGTTTTAAAATTTATCCGCGACCCAGACAGGCATTGGCCCTAGCATTAGGCACCTTCACTTTTGCTGACATCCCTTTGAGGTGCGCGTGGAACTCAACGCGCCGTCGACTCGGGCCTGGTCCTTATCGGACGGTGAGCTACCCATTACTCGCCGTCCGCAAGCCCGCGTTTACGGTGGCTGAGAATCAGCTTGCGACTCCCGACGACCTTTACTTTTGCTGACATCCCTTTGAGGTGCGCGTGGAACTCATCGCGCCGACGACTCGGGCCTGGTCCTTATCGGACGGTGAGCTACCCATTACTCGCCGTCCGCAAGCCCGCGTTTACGGTGGCTGAGAATCAGCTTGCGACTCCCGACGCCCAGGGCGTCTCCTGCGGTGGCTAGGTGCATGAGGGCGTCTCCGTTGCGTCTCCCTCACGCGTTCCGCCTCCACCTTCGCGAGTATTACTGCTTCGCAAAAGGAAGAGACAGCTTCCCATACCCTCTAGCTCCGTAAAATAGCCTGAACCAGGGCCAGTGCAAGAGGTCGCCACCGCCAATCGCCTCCACGAGGACACGGCGGTGCCCCACTCAAGCGGGGCAGACCTCCACCGTGTCCTACGGGAAATCCACACATCATCTGGCAAGACTGGTGTCAGATCTCAAGCTTCTGACTGTCCGTAACGACTGTCAAAGATCTTCAAGTAACAGCCGGGACCAACGGCTTAACGTGCTTTCCGAGGCACGGAGGAAACTCGGTATGTTGAAATGGTCACCCATCCACGGACCGACCTCGTCAAGCGTTGCTTAACCTTGATGATCGACCCGTGCGGCTGTTATTATTTAGCCACGAGCTCCTCCCTCCGGGAAATCCACACAATGGGCGTTTAATCCAGCCTAATCCTGAACAGTAAGATAAAGCAAGCTTGCAATCCTAATTGCATTACTTTCTAATCCTCAGCTAAAAGCACTATATTTTTGTCAAATAGTTTCAGTATATCCAGATCTTTGCTAATGAAGCCTCGTATCTACTTGGCAACATTTGACGCGCGACTTGATGCACTACATGTTGCTTATCATGATGAACGGCAACCAGGATCTTTTGTTTAGTAACGTTTTCATGTTGCGCGCCAGCTGGCAACTTCGCCGAACATGTTGGCCGCCATGTGTTGCTCGTCAAATGTTGCCTAGTGTATACAAGGCTTTAAAAGGGCTTATCTTCACTCCCATGTAGGTCTCACTATTAGGCGCCTCCTAAATTCTACATAAGTCCATACTCTGGAAAACTCTCTTCCAGACTTTTAGCTACTGTCACGTTTAGTAAACGGTTCGTTGATTTGTGATCGTCCTTCACACTGCTATTTCTAAATAACAACTTAATGTGGGATGACTAAGGGTTCGCCAGGTCGAGGGTCTCATTTGATATATCATGTTTCTAATTCCTTTTTAATATCTTCCGAAGAATAGCTTAACAATACTAACCCACTGTTTCTGAATTAGGAAATTCAATTTGATTAGGTATACAGTTTGTCAAATGTTACTTTAGCTTGAAAACCTGATCATGATCATGATATCATGATTTAGCAATGAAGTAGGATTTGACACGTTATTATCAACAAATACTCAATTCAAAAACTGGTTCTTGCTCTAGTCGAAATATACTTCGGAATAAAGTTAACATTTCCAAAAATTAGATTTTATACACTTTTTGAAAGCCTGGCAATTTTTTTTCAGCAAACTGAATCGGTAAATTCAATTTCGGAACGTTCTCAATCTGCGTTCAATGTATCGAAGGCCTTTGTATATAAATATGTAGCTCTTAACAGAACGACTGACCCGTTTTCTCCAGAAGAAATATGGACCCTCATCAAGGAAAGTTCACCAACAAATATCTTTCTTGCAAACAATTAGTCGTAGAAATTGAATCTTACGCAAGGTCATGTGTGAGAACTAATGCCTATACTTAATTACTGCTGCTCGGTCACTACTTAGTAAGTGCTTTGTTATCTTGAAACATCTTAAGCGACAGAACTGTCCCATAGAAAAATCTACTCCGTTCATGAGTTACAAGGTAGATTTTAGCGTGAGCGTGAATGTAAGATAAGTTGGATGTTGTAACACAAACAATGTGGACAGTGAAGCCCTATTGTAAATGAATCTATGTACGTAAAAATCGATATTGCGTTGGCGGATGCCCGCTCAAGGGCGAAACGTATTAAGTACTCTTCAATCGAACGGTTTGCATAGCCTAACAGTGGCTAACATGCGTAGGTTTCATATCAGTACGACTTACATTGCTGGTCAAGTGAGGTCTCATAGAGAAATCCTCAAAGAAAAGCGGCTGTGTATCAACAATTCTGCCTATCGATTTTTCGTCCTTTAGTTCTGTTTGGTGTTTCTATTTCAGGGTATCTTAGAGACTATCGTTGGGTTATGGTGAAGTTGATTGATGTTTTTGGCCTGAAAAGGAATTGAAGATGAAGTTATTATTTTTTACTTACGATGATTATTTTATTATTTCTCGTACAAACACGAAGCGTTCAATTTTTACTCCATCAATAAGACTTTTATTAACACCCATTTTTGACGTTATCTTGATTACAAATAGTTCTCTATTTGTAATCTTCTTTTTAAATCTGTATCCCAATGCCATATTCAGGCTATACTTTTTACCCCATTTTGAAGTTGTCCTGGTCACAAAATCAGGATGTTTTCCCAAAAAGAGTAGGGTTACCTCTATCCCTACTACAGAAACAGTCGTATAGGCCTTGAGTTCACAAGATAAACTACCCACTTTTTTCTATATATCTGACTAGCCTTTATCGTCCCACTGCGGGGCAAAAGCTGATCTCTCCCTTTTCCCACAAAATACTAACTTAACATTATATTATATTTTGGCTTTATTCCCCGACGAGTTAGGCAGAGTACCAAAAGGGGATAAATCCAAACTCTGAGCTAGGAAATGCCTGACCCTGACGGATAAAGCCAATTGAACAGGTATGAAATGCCAGACCTTGATGGATAAAGCCAATTGAACAGGTCTGAAATGCCAGACCTTGATGGATAAAGCCAATTGAACACGTCTGAAATTCCAGACCCTGATGGATAAAGCCAATTGAACACGTCTGAAATGCCAGACCCTGATAGATAAAGCCAATTGAACACGTCTGTAATGCTCCCTGATGGATAAAGCCAATTGAACACTACTGCAATGCCAGAACATGATGGATAAAGCCAATTGAACATGTCTGAAATGCCAGACCCTGATGGATAAAGCCAATTGAACACGTCTGAAATGCCAGAACCTGATGGATAAAGCCAATTTAACACGTCTGAAATACCAGACCCTGTTGGATAAAGCCAATTGAACACTTCTCAATGCCAGAACCTGATGTATAAAGCCAATTGAACAGGTCTGAAATGCCAGAACCTGATGGATAAAGCCAATTGAACACGTCTGAAATACCAGACCCCGATGGATAAAGCCAATTGAACACTTCTCAATGCCAGAACCTGATGGATAAAGCCAATTGAACACGTCTGAAATGCCAGACCCTGATGTATAAAGCCAATTGAACACGTCTGTAATGCTCCCTGATGGATAAAGCCAATTTAACACGTCTGAAATGCCAGACCCTGATGGATAAAGCCAATTGAACACGTCTGAAATGCCAGACACTGATGGATAAAGCCAATTGAACACGTCTGTAATGCTCCCTGAAGGATAAAGCCAATTTAAAACGTCTGAAATGCCAGACCCTGATGGATAAAGCCAATTGAACACGTCCGAAATGCCAGACACTGATGGATAAAGCCAATTTAACATGTCTGTAATGCTCCCTGATGGATAAAGCCAATTTAACACGTCTGAAATGCCAGACCCTGATGGATAAAGCCAATTGAACACGTCTGAAATGCCAGACACTGATGGATAAAGCCAATTGAACACGTCTGTAATGCTCCCTGATAGATAAAGCCAATTTAACACGTCTGAAATGCCAGACCTTGATGGATAAAGCCAATTGAACACGTCTGAAATGCCAGACACTGATGGATAAAGCCAATTGAACACGTCTGAAATTCCAGACCTTGATGGATAAAGCCAATTGAACACGTCTGAAATGCCAGACACTGATGGATAAAGCCAATTGAACACGTCTGAAATGCCAGACACTGATGGATAAAACCAATTTAACACGTCTGAAATGCCAGACCTTGATGGATAAAGCCAATTGAAAACGTCTGAAATGCCAGACACTGATGGATAAAGCCAATTGAACACGTCTGAAATGCCAGACACTGATGGATAAAGCCAATTGAACACGTCTGAAATTCCAGACCCTGATGGATAAAGCCAATTGAACACGTCTGAAATTCCAGACCCTGATGGATAAAGCCAATTGAACACGTCTGTAATGCTCCCTGATGGATAAAGCCAATTGAACACTACTGCAATGCCAGAACATGATGGATAAAGCCAATTGAACATGTCTGAAATTCCAGACCCTGATGGATAAAGCCAATTGAACACCTTAGAAATGTCTGATCCTGATGGAAAAAACCAATTGAACACGTCTGTTGTGTGCTTAAAAGATAAGTAATAAGAGAGAAGTGATAAGATATTTCAATAAGAGTTAAGCCTAGAAATGATTACCTTTGTAATATCTCTCCTCCTAAAGAGCGGATGTCTTACGGTACTAGGCTATCAAGGTCCCCACATCCTCAAAATTGTCCACCAAACCAGTTAATTCAATGAAAACCCACAAGCACCAGGACCTTGAGGTATCGCAGGCGGATCCCGGCGTGATTACTATACGTAGTTAGCTAGCTCGCACGTGGTACAACATCTAATGGGATTATGCTTTGTTTTCGGTCGGCCATTGTAGGAGCGAGGTTTTTGCGCAGTGCCTTGTACGAATAATTGGGGTTGTTAAGGATTTTTAGGGGATGAAGGTCATTGACTGAGCTTTAGAGATGATGATGACGCACCCCTTATGACCAGGCTGGTCATGACAGAGCTGATCGAGTGCAGAACTGAAACATTGCTAAAGTTCAGGGTAAAAGGTGTGGTTGCTGGTTAAATTAAACCCTTGTGTGCCTGAAAAGTGGATCCACGCGACACACAATGGCTTTTTAATTGTTTCGGTAATTTCAACATTCAACCGGTTATGTTGTATGTATGATGCATACCGGGTATGTTTAAAACATGCCTTTAATTTGAATATGTTCAATTTAATTTAATTAGCCACCTTTTCGCTAAAGATGGGCATAAAACACCAATCCCGGTAGTAATATAACTTTATGGTACGCAGCAGTTACGATTCATCATCAGACAGAAAAACAGTCAATTTGTCACCTTACCAATTAAGAATTCTAAATCAAATACAAGACGCATTTATTTGAAATAGCTAAAAATAAATATTAATCAGACAAAAAATCAATCTGTCAACTAAATTGAATTTCTATTTCTGTATTATCTAAACTTTAAAAAACATATATATAAAAATTAAAACCTGTTGTGGTGTTATCACATATCCCATCTCTCAATACAGTCAGACAGTCGAAGGTCAGCCGCTCCTCATGGCAACCTCTAACACTAAAGAAGAATAATACAACAGAATGCTGTGCATTAGGAACAATTTTTTTATAATAATCAACTTTATCAGAATGGTTTTTGGGTCGTATATTATCATCATTTCAGCCGAAAGACGTCTACTACTGGACATAGGCCTACACCAAGCGTCGCCACACTGATCGGTCCTGTGCGTTTCGCATCCACCGGACTCCGGGTCCAGGTGGTTGCTCCACGTAGAGGGAGGCTTTCCAACGCTGCGTTTTCCGGTCGGTCGCCACTCTGGAACTTTTTTCGGCCCCTACGGCAATCCGTTCTGCGAGCAATGTACTCTGCCCACTGCCACTTAAAATTGACAATTCTTAGGGGCTGTATCGGTAACATTGGTTCTCTTGCGGATGTCTTCATTTCTGATTCGATCACGCAAGGAAACGCCGAGCATAGCCCTCTCCATTGTCCTTTGGCTGACTTTAAGCCTTCTGATGTGGTCCATTGTGAGCGAGCACGTCTCTGTCCCAGGAGTTATCACTGGCGACTTCCATATTGAGACATTGTGGTAAGTTGGACGAGAAGATATCGCGCAACTTCCCGAACGCTGCCCTGCCGCGTCGGATTTGACGGTTGACCTCTTTCTCGAAGCTGGACCTACCTAACTGGACAGTTTGTCCCAGGTAGACATAATCGTCTACAGCTTCGATTGTAGAGTCTCCGACTTTGATAGGAGTAGGTGCAACATGGGCATTCAACATCACCTTGGTTTTGTCCATGTTCATCTTAAGACCCACTCTTTCGGCAGCTCTACTGAGGTCAGCCATGACCACTATATCGTCGGCTAACCGAAGGTCAGTGATGTACTCGCCATTGACGTTGATGCCTAGCCCTCTTCATTCCAGAACCTTGAAGACATCCTGCAGTGCAGCGGCGAACAGTTTCGGAAATATGACGTCTCCCTGTCTCACACCTCGCTGCAGAAGGATAGTTTAGGAAGGGTTATGCAGGGGTGTATCTATGGTACACCCACAAATCGGAAGTGGTTTTTAAGTCCCTTGTTATAGGGGGCGAGCATACCGAGCACATTGTGGTTCAACCGGGCACAACGTCTTCTCCATGTTGTTATTGAAATATTCCAGATGGCAAAATACAATAAGACTGTCCGACGTAGGGATTAAAACTAGGACCAGCTGGGACATTTAGGTCTTATTTTAGGGCGTATTTTTGTAAATGCAAGAGGCCGCATGTGCAACGACTAAATAATTGGTTTGTATGGGTTCGATCTTGGAGTGGAACAAAGTAAAACGAGTTTTCTAGTATCTTTTTCTAAGTGAAAAATGGCTGAAAACGAAAGTTAGTTAGTTTTCATTTTTCTTTGTACGTAGGTTATAGTTCGAAACAAAGTTGCAATGTGTAAAACGTGGAACTTTGGATGATATAGCTGATGGTTTAGCAAATGGCAGCTTTTACAGCTATTTTACAGGTTCCGCAGTAGACTAACATTTAAACAAACGTCTAACAAAGTTGCAAACAACGTTCAAAGGGAAAAAGTGTTCAATTTTTGAAACCATCGCTTTCGCAATACGAAGAACCACGTAGGTACATAATATGTCCATTCAGCTCCAAAAATAAAATCGTATTAACGTTCCAATTTCACACAAAGGTTATAGAATAGAACCTTTGTTAACAATACACCACACGATTATTTCGCAAAGAGCCTTCCAATTATCATCCGCGTTGCGGTCCCCGATAACTGTGATCATTTCAAACCTCCTTTGTGACACATAACAACCAGCGTTTTATTATATTTTCATTGAAAAATAAAACCGAGATAACTCTGACTGAAAATAGAACTCTATCTTCTAAAGCTTAAAGTTCGGTTTCAATGTTTATGTGTAAGGGATTTAACGCTTATTAAAATTAGGAATAGACGTGTGCACATAAATTATGTGGTAAAGGATAGTGTGAATCACGACATCTGCATTATATTGGACTGCTCGTGATTGAGGAATATTTTAAGCGTTTCTTTTGGGAGAAGAAACATAAGGGACAGGATATAGCAACAAAGGAACATTGCTTTAAAGAAATAAATAAAGAAAAATATCTTACATGTGTCCCGCACAGGAGATACGAGCGAAAAAGAAAAAAAAATCAAAAATGAAAAAAATCAAATGCGTGTCGGAAATTTCGGGTTCCATACCAAATGTAGAACATATTGGTACTTATTTCTAAAATTTCGTTAGTTAAATATTGTTACCTTATTTTTGTAACCCTAAAAAGAACCCCGTGCGAAACCAAAATGTCACCTATCTCAGCATGTACATCAAAGGATGAAAGGATACAGATGCAAAAAAACTGCCAAAGCCATTACGTTCTAATTGTCAAGTCAGCTTTATAATCAGCCTGTAGTACTGTTGGGGCACATACCTCCTCTGTGAGAGAGAGAGTGGGCTGTAATCAACCATGCGGTCATTGTGCGGGTCGGTAGCCTAGGCTGGCATCTTCAAAATTATAGTGCACGTAGTACCTGCATACTAATTGCGTGAGTTCAAAGAATGGCGCTCACATGCTTTGCTTTTGTCAAAATCACGCAATGAATGCTGTTGAGTGTTGTCAAAATGAAAGGAAGTGCGCGCTTCGTATTGTTAACGTACGATAACGATTACGCAATTAGTGTACTGCATCACTGTTAAATTCTGGGTAGGCTAATAACGTTGCCAGGAGCCAGCCCTATATAAAAAAGTAAAGAATCTATTCTAAGTATATCACGCATCACTTTTATTTTCAATCTACCACGGTCGGTGTACTTCAACTGAAATGTCTGGGAATACAATATCGAACACGGACTATGATAAGTGGTCGGTAAAACGTTCAGTAGAATAACTGCCTAAAGCTTGTGTTAAAAAACGCAATGTGTTTTTTTATTATTTGTCCTGATTATGAATGTGGAGAAAGGTCATGATGCATTTGCCGACTACAAAATATTGTTTTTATTATTTTTAGGCTCACGCTTGATCACTAACTCACCTGATGGTAAGCGATGATGTGGTCGACGAGGAAGCACGCTTGTGAAAGGGATGATTATGATAATGAACGTGGAGTTAGTAAAAGTATGATTCGATCATGGCAATGGGTAGTCTATTTCGGGTTGACCATTTAAGAGGTGACGGGGGTTCAAGTGGTGATCATGGCGATGGTTTTAGTGAGTATAAAATCCCACACTACCTAGGCTTTTCCCAAAAAATCCTTACTTCTTTTGAGAATTTCTCCACGGTAACAGAAAACTACTGGTTAGTCTATAGTATCTGCTTACCTATTTACGAAAAAGCATAAGCTTTTATAAGTCGTCTCTTTCAACATCAATAATTGCTCCTTTCAGCAACTATTGACAAACAAACACACTTCGCGTTCACGTTCCCTTTCTGTATGTTTTATCGACCGTCACCGTCGCTCCTTCGTGACACGTCTCATTTGTGTAATAGTACTAATAGCCACACCATTTGGTAAGAGATTGTGATAAAACGCCTTAATTTATAAATAAAGGTATTACATGATCTCGAGTACACAAATATACAAACACGCAAGCCGATTTTGTAGACTGTTAGTCAAAAATATCACTTTTCTGAAGAAAATATTAAGATGGTTCATAACGTAGAAATGTCTTCGGAAATATTATAAGTCTATAACAATAATACAATTAAACTTAAGACGAACCTAAACAAGACAGGCACAAACCTGCATGAAATGCCTGCAATATAACCCCTGTTTGAGCATTTTGGATATTACTACGCAGTGGGATGAAAGGAGCATTGGTGGCCCAGTGGTAACGGCCCCGCTTTACGTTTCGTAGGTCGTGGGTTTGAACCCAGGTAGGCGCTTTACTTTATGTAAATTATTTCATCACCACTGCTCTAAAAACAGTGAAGGAAAACATCGTGAGGAAACCGGCATGTCCATCTGACATCCACCAACAAGCACTGGGCCCACGTGGTGGATTAGGGGCCCATTCCCTCTGTCACAGAGAGGAGCCCTATGTCCCAGCAGCGGGAACATTAAAAGGCTGATTGATGATGCGGACGAAAAAGGACGATGAAAATGATGTCATGAAAAGATAAAACAATCTTCCGTAATTGACCAAAGTTACCAAAAGAAACAAAACAAACCCAAATAAGCTAAACAATTAAAAACACACAACTGACGTCACAAAGCACAACGTTCTTGCCTACCTCAATGAAAGTCGAATTGATACAGAAATATACTACGTAATATAATGGTGTGCCAACGCGCTTGGCCTACGTCCAGATCTTCCAATCTCTGCCGCGTTGCAAAGGTGCGGGTAGGATAGGTAGCAATTGATACGCAAGGGAAAGGTACAGCGAAGAAATTGTAGCAATAGCTCGTTGGCAGTTAAATTATGCTGTCTAGTCTTTAGTTACGAAAGTAGACGAAGTCTGAAGTTCTGTTCTAGAAGTTGTTATGTTGAGGCTTTTGAATTTGGCCTTTATTAAGTGCTGTATGTATATAGGACTTTGTTATAAAGCAAAGCTTATATATCGACATATAGTTTAAGCACATCATTGATTTCATTCACAATAATTTTGATCCCATAACGTAGATCACCTTTTTCGAAATCCTTTCCTGATTTCGACTCTTGGGGCTCTTCCCGACAAATTGATGTCATCAACTCATGTTGTAATTTCTTTTTTATCCTGTCCGAAATGTTTGCGATAGATAATGTCTTCTTATTTTTCTTTGAAAGTTCATTTAATACACCCTAAAGACATACAGGCTGTATTAAATGACTTTTTATTAAAGGAATTTGTGGTGGGAGGACTTGATAACCGTTGGTATAAATAAAACTTTGTCAACTAGGTTTTGTCTTGTGTATTCTTTCTTTCATCTTTCTCTAACTAAATTGACCTGTCATACATATCCTTTGTCATCTTACTAATGTTATAAATGTGAAAGCTTGGATGGATGTGTGTGTAGATGTATGTTTGTTACTCAATCACGCCAGAACGACTGAACGGATCTGAATGAAATTTGGCAGAGAGATAGATTATATTCTTAGAATGATGGAATATCACATAGGCATAATGGTATAATGTTCATCCCGGTAATGTTCCCTTGGGATGATAAAACACTTTTCACGTAGGCGAAGCACTGGCAGAAGCTAGTGTTCATACATATCATTAATTATAATTGAATTAATGCATTATCAATATGTGACAATAAATATATGCAAAACGGCTAGTTTAAAAATAGTACGATTTAAATAATATATGAACAACCTTGACATTTGACTAACGACGCAAATTCGATCGCGGATATTTCAAAGTGTTATTATATATATTTTTTATTTGTCATCTGCGTTACGATGGTATGTTTAAGCTTTGTTTATGTTGAAGCACGAGCAGATTTTTATTAAATATAGTTTTATATTCTCTTTTTATTTTGGGAGTACTTTTGGCCAGAGTTTTTATAGAAGCGTATGGGGTCTTACTGTTTACTTTCTCCTTTCTATGATTTTCTTCAGTATCTTAAAATAGCTCAGTTCCTGGCCAGACAAATAATACTCCTACACCGTATTACCGTCGTATCGAATCCTCCTACCGAGTCGTATAGATACCGAATTTCCGTCGAATTGAAAGAAGGGCAAAGAATTAAAGATAGAGCCCGCAGGATAGAATTAACATTTTCGACACAAAATGAAAAATTTCACGAATGATTTAACACTGTTCCATTCTTATTACCATTTGCTCCTAAAATTCCAATGCAAAGGTCAAAGAGAAAAAGCCGCCCCGATTCCCAATCAATATCTAATTTTCAATGGAGTAATATCCCAAAATTGTTTACATTTCCACCTGGTATTTTTAATCCTAAAAGGACCCTCATCTGTAAAAAAGATAAACGAACTCCTACGCGTATTGGCCTTCATACTTATGAAATATATTGTGGACATATATACATGTGTAAGTATTACGAGTAAATACTCTTACGATTTTCCGGGTCATCAAACTTTGCAAAAAAATAAAAGTGTATGCAACAAGTTGTGCTTGTGAGCCTAAGGACCGATACCTGATCGGTTTTGTTTCGGTTTATTTTTTATGCTCAGAATAACTTATTGAGTAATGCCAGCGATATGCGGGATGGACATTAAGTGTACGTTTTGTAGTATTCCCAGTACAAGGATTTGTTGACTAGTTTTCTTTTAGTGATTTGGAGGGCTTATAGGAAAAGATGGACAGCTCTTTGAGAAAGATTTTACTTTTGAAGTTCGGATCAACTCTTCTTCGAAAGCTATAGGTACTGTTCCCACAGCCGGGACATATGCCTTCTCCTGTGAGTGAGTGACAGTAACCCATACTTCACTATCGTGTTTTTTTTCGAGATCAGCTCATCAAAAATGATATCCGTCACCTTTTTTTATTTTTATTTTTGATGGGTTTGCTCTTGACTCTAGTCTAGGTCAAAGGTGACAGAGACAGAGTCGACGATGGAGCGAGCTTACCCAGAAGAAGCCTGTTCACTCTAACTTTGAAGAGATTCGGGTTGAATGCGTTCGGAAACACAGACGCAGGTAGTGAGTTCCACTCATTCGCTGTGCGCATTATGAAGGATGTTTGGAAGCGCTTGGTGCGTATTGGTGGAATGGCAACAAGGTAAGGATGGTAACTTGCAGTGCGTCTAGATATCCGATGGTAGAAGGGGGCTGGTGGGATGAGGTCGTGGAGTTCTTGAGCACACTCACCGAAGTACAGTCTGTAAAAGACCGACAAGCAGGCAACCTTTATCTGTTGTTTCCTTTCTTATAACACCTACCAACATTTATCTGTTGTTTCCTTTCTTATATTTGCTTTACCCATCGATCCTGTGCCAGTCATATACAGCCTAAGCTCGCTTATCTTTACAAATCATTTGTCATGTTCAGACTTGTCGCTATCTTGTTCAGCTTTAGTTATATTATCAAATGCCAAATACAAATGTATAATAACTCATTCAAATTGGATATTGACTCATTTATTAGTCAGAAAATCTTTTTTATGATCCCAGTTCTGCTATCGAAAACATGAATAATTTGGTTTCACTCTTTTATTTAACGATAGTGTATCTTATCTTGCCAAGGCTGGGAAGTAAGCACCTGTAATTTTTTTGGATTATTTGGAATACAATATCTACACTAGACGACAGAGTATTGTTCAATGTGGTAGTTTGACAACGTGACGCTGATCGACGGATGAGCCTAATCTGTGTCTGGGTCTTATTAGGGTTCCGTACGCAAGGGGTAAAAACGGGACCCTATTACTAAGACTCCGCGGTCCGTCTGTCTGTCTGTCCGTCTGTCACCAGGCTGTATCTCATGAACCGTGGGAGCTAGACAGTTGAAATTTTCACAGATGATGTATTTCTGTTGCCGCTATAACAAAAAATACGAAAAACAGAATAAAATCAATATTTGATTGGGGCTCTTACACAACAAACGTGATTTTTTGCCGTTTTTTGCGATAATGGTACGGAACCCTTCGTGCGCGAGTCCGACTCGCACTTGGCCGGTTTTTTTAGAATGTTTGTTCAAATATTTTTGCTTTTCTTTTGTTTGTATCTCTTGTAAGAGTGCAAATATATGTTTTTCCTTTCTTTCTTTCCGTATGAGCAGTTTTTGCCATCATCATCGTCATCAACAGTTGCTGGTCATAGTTCCCATTTCTGGTGCTCTACACTCGTGTGCCAGTCTCATGCAGGTTCAACCCGTGATAAGCAAGAATACTGTCCCGGGAATCGGTCATCTTGCTTTTCAGTGAGTAATGACAAACACTCTTGCTCTTCTTAGTTAAATACCTTGCCTGGTTCAGTAGCAACGCGTTCGGCTGACGCAATTTATGGATGTATGTTTGTTACTCAATCACGCCAGAACGGCTGAACGGATCTAGATGAAATTTGGCACAGAGATAGATTATAGTCTGGAATAGCACGTAGGGACACTATTGACGGAAGAAGCTAGTCTTCTATAAAGACTTCATAGCAGGCTCTAGACTGGAAAATACTTTAAATAGCTCAATTGTTCGACCTACAATGTATTCATCTAATAAAAGAATAAAAAGCCGCACAAATCACAATATACTCGTACGCATGTTGCACTTGACGAAGGACGCTCTCGTCAATCATCGTAATGACAGAGCTGCAGGCGGCCATCATGCCCCGGACGTGACGTCAAAAGGACGTAGTGTTTTGTGGTGTGTGTGTGTGTAGCTGTTATTGTTGTGGATGAAGATTGGCAGATGAGAGGATTGTTAGATTGCACACGTGGGAAAGGTTGGAAAGACGATTCCCGGAGATGTAGTGGCACTGCGGCATTCAATTCAAATGGAAAATTTCTTTAATTTGGTTATGAAGAGCCTTATATACATACGTATGTAAAGCGTCTATTGCCGTGTACTATTGAAAAAACAACCTGTTCTTCATTGGAACATTGTTCCTTGAAGCCTCGAATCCACTAAGCAACATTTGACGCGCGACGCGTGAGGCTCAACATGTTCGGCGACGTTGCCAGCAGGCATGTAACATGTCGCGACGAAACAACGTTACTAAACAAAAGTTTCGCGTTGCCATTCATCATGCAGAGAAACAAGTAGTGCATCACGTCGCGCGTCATTATTATGTTATCTAGGCTTTGTGGACCGTACACTTTTTAAATATATTCTTGTTGTTAATCGTCTTGTATTGTTGCAATGATGAGGCAGTTATGTTGCTTTTTTATTGCCGGTAGTAGGCCTACTAATGTGTGAAGTGGGTACAATAAAAACTTATCTTAATAATTAGTGTTTTTTTCGCCAGTAATCAGTGTTATTAAGGGAAGCGGTTGATGAGAAACCTTGAAGTGTCATGGTAGTCGTGTTAATTTGTCGTGGTGGCGATGTGCCTATATAACGCTACTTTATCCAACTAACATAATGATGATGTCTCATGTGACAGCGAAGGTGAGAGGTACTGCACAGAAAAAAAGCGTTGTAAAAGTTCACAGCAGTCTCCATAAAGTTTAACGCTTATTGATGCTAAAAGGCATTTGGCGTGCACTGGCTGCAGAATAAGGCTTAGTTTGACTATGGTCCTTAATAATATGCTGTATATATAGTAGTTTAAAGCTTCCTAGTTGGCCCTATATCTTTAAAAAGCTTGTTGAAATTGGAGGCCTTAGTCGTTCCACATAAATGGAGTGCTTTGGCAAATTCCTGGATTCCGGTTCAAAGACCCACATGTATTCAAATTAGTTGCAACGTGAACCATAAAACAAGGATATCAATTTTAACTTTTTCTAACAAAAACCATATGAAATCAAATTCTTTCGAAGACGGACATAATATACACAAAAAATCCACTTAATACAGTTACCAAAAAAACTAGAGCAAAAACGTCACTGACCTTAAAGTTATGCATTTAAAGATGTAAACAGGAAAATGATAAATTAAAATGTTAGGTCTGTTATGTAATAATTGTTTGTTTTCACTTTTTGTTCGTGTTCGGCTATGTAGCGTTTATTGATAGCTAGTCATCGCTTTGTTTTGTGCGGAGTGTATGATGCACGATTGTTGATACGTTGCATCAAGGTCTGTTTTGATCTTTGGTGTTTTTTACCCGACTGCCGAAGGAGGGTAACGTCTTTATCAGTCTATGTTTGTATGTTTGTTCATATGTGGCGTTCTAGAGATCAAACGCGTTGGCTGAATTTGTTGATTCTTGTCACTAGCTTGGTGTCGCTACCTACATTAAAATTGGAAAGTAGAAAAATGACAGATTTTGGGCGCCATATTGTGGTACCCAGTACAAATAATTTTTTTTATTAAAAAAAAAAACAAAAAACCCGACTACTTAAGAAGAGAACTAAAAAGACAAGTAAACAAGAAGAAAATCATGCTGTGCAGTCGAAGGATACATATTCGCGAGCTGGGTGGTCACCCAGCTCGCGAATATGTATCCTTTCGACTGCACAGCATGATTTTGATAGGGTTTTTTGATTTTTCGAATTAACTTTTTAGTGGTTGAAAAATATAGGAACTCTTTTTAAATTGGCTTAAAACAGTGTAACTATTTTTGAATTTGAAAAGATAAGTATTTCATCATGTGAATATGTTCATCAACCGGGGAGTTTAGTAGACGAATATGTCTGCAGGATCACCTACGGGCCATATCCGCAGTTCTGGCTTCTATAATTCTGTTTATCTGCGATGATCACATACTATATAGACATAGGGCAGACCACAGACATCTCCGCATTAATTCAGCAAAGTTCTGAGCTCCACATTAAGATAATGAGTTATTTGCCCAGCTTTCGACTGTTGATTTACGTCACAATTTGCAGCTACTTTAGAACGGTCTAGATTTTTGGTAGTACTAGCGACTTCACCTGCATCCAGTCACTACAATGAACGATCTTATTCATTCACAAATAACTGACATAACAGTCACTGTAACATGACATTCAACTCCTCAATTTCTTTTCCCACGGCTTGATATTCCATTCATAAATTCAATACGTTTTCAACATTGTTGATGATATTTTAAAGAGACTTGAGAATGCAGGGATTACTGCTGTATCGAACGCTTTTCGCTTGAAAAATGTGAACGATTTTCAATATCGGAGACATGTTTCTATAAGTGAATTTATTTTGATGTCGATCTTTCTATTTTTGGAGGATTTGACGTTGAACTCGAATAACAACCCGTTGTTAGTTTTCGTCTTAAAAAATAATTGCTTGTCAAGTGTAGACGTGATAAAGGATTTGGGTAAAAGTGTGGTGCTGTTGCCCACTTACAAGGATAAAACCCCTTTCTAACCGACTTAAAAAAAATGAGGTTTAGATTGACCCGTATGTTTGTATGTTTGTTTGTCCGCGATTTTCTCGCGTTTCTCTAAGCCAATTTTGAAGTGGTTTTTAGAAAAGTTTTTGTTACATTCTGGAGAAGGTTTTGGTATACAACAAATAGATATCCCGTGATGTCGTCCGCATGGATCCGTTATATGTATGTATGTTGAAACACGCATTTCTCCGAAACTATTAATCGAATCAACATAATTATTTTTTAATTGGATTAAGTATTTCTCAACTTATGAAATAGTTAAAGTTTCATTAAAATCGGTTTGGCATTTTTCAAGATATGATATCTTTAGCAACAAACAGCACGAATGTGTAATTTGAGTTATTATTGGTATTTTGTCAATATTTTAGGTTCCTTGGTATTTTATCAATCTTTTAGGTACCTTAGCCACTAAAAAGGGATAAATAAAAACTATTTCGCATAAAAATTAAACTGACTTCAAAAACAGTTAGTGTTGTTTTTGAAGTCGGTTGATTTTTTTTTATACTAATTGAATATTATTTCAAATGTGCATTACATTAAATGTGCATTATACCATATAAAATGAGGTTAAATGAAATTATATCAGTAATTCATTATATCATTTGATCGCTATGATAAAAAAAGTATATTAAATGAAATTAGGTCATATGATCATTAGAACTTTTATTATATTTCAAACGTTACACACCCATCTATCTATACCATCATTTTCAACGTCTGCTTTCAAAGATCCTCTAACTAAAGTGTTCTTCTAAGTGTTGTTATTTTTTATTATATATTTTTTTTTTTAAGAAGATAGGTAGTTCGGCATTCCCACCGAGGATTGCCATAAACAATTTATTTTCGTTGTGTTGTTTTCTTCTTCTTTTTTAATGTTGTTCTTTTATTGTGTGTTGCTTGTAATTATTATTTGTTTTTATTTGTCGTGTAAATTTGTCGTTTCTGTGCTGTGTCTTCTATTGTGTTTGTACTGAATAAATGTTTTATCTATCTATCTATCTTCTATACCAATATTATAAACAGGAAATATTTTTTTGTTTGTTTGTTTGTACCGAATAGGCTCCAAAACCCCTGGACCGATTTTAAAAATTCTCTCTCCAATAGAAAGTTACATTATTCCTTAGTGACAGAGGGTATTTTTTTATCCCGAAAACGGGCCCTGTGGGGTGGTCCACGGGAGCGAAGCCGCAAGAAACAGCTAGTTAGTAATAAATATATAGCACAGTTCAGAAGTCAGTATTCTATACTGACCCTAAACATAGTGCACTTTAGTAATATTACAAGGGCATTTAGAACACCACATGTACTTTCTACAGTAAACCAAGCAGATCAGACACACTGTTCATAAAGGTGCAACATTACCCAAGCGGTTACAAAACGCTCCCGACACGTGTGAGCGATGGCGTTCTCCGCTGCGCTAGTAAAGTGGATTCTACAAAGTACACTCCTTCATACAACTTATATATTTTTGTCGTAGCACAGACGTTATGAAGGAAGGAAATGAATGGATACTTCTTGTGTGTTAGATAAGCTTTAATAAGTATGGGGTTAGAATTGCTCAGGTATTATTATTTTAACACGCTTTTATTAGCTTGGTATGTATGTATCTATGTATCAATGTAACGGAATCTTTGAACGTGATTTTTATCCCCTTCGAAACGTCGGATTGATTTGAAATTTTGCACACTTTTCAAGTACCGATGACAATGCAATAATTTAAATAGTTTGTCCCATTATCCTTACGAGGATCTTCAGGATTAGCGACTTTTTGAACGAAAAATTTACCATTAAAGCGTTTTTTGTTTTTAGTTTTTAGAACTACAATTTATTTAACCCCCAACGCAAAAACGACGGGGTGTTATAAGTTTGACTTGTGTGTGTTTATGTGTGTGACTGTCTGTGGCATCGTAGCTTCCGAACGGATGAACTGATTTTGATCGGTTGACCCGTTCAAAAGTTATCCGTCTCTCCATTTTACTATTTGAATCTGGATATTTTCAGAGATCATGTCATAATTACGTCTTTCGATAGATTGTTGATTGAAGCGTGTCTACTACTAGGTATATTATAATATGTAGTTTAAAAAGCATGAAAAACAAAAATCCCTGACACAAATATCTCTAAAAAGCAAAAAATAAGCCTCGTACTCGCATCGGGGAACCGCTAAGTAAATATAATAAACTGCTGTAAACGTTGGCAGTTCCCCGACGCGAGTACGAGGATTATTTTTTACTTTTTAGAGGTTTTTTTAGAGGGTTTCTTTTTGTTTTTCTTGCTGTTGTTTATGAATTGGAAAAGACCTTTTCTTGTAGTAAAACGTCTCTTCCAGTAGCACAACGCTGCTGGTACGTAGTTAAGTATTCTACCACCTAACTGACTGGCCAATGTAATGGCGCTCATTTAACATTAAAGCATCAATGTAGTGTGAGTGTCATTATCATAAAAAAGATCGCAGATCAAGAATAAAAACAATAAGGTGATGAACCGGCAAAGATAAACAATAAAAACAAACCGTTGTAAGTATTACAGCCGCAACAGTCACAATACAACACATTTTACAAACATCTGCAGACAAAACAGAGCTTCTACACACGTGTCGGATTCATAACAAAACGATTTCTTGCTACTCATACACCTATTTGTACTAAGATCTTTTTAAGGAAACTTCCTCCACTTCATTCAACTCCGTCGCAATGACAACGGAAAAACTGATTCTCGAATCAGATTATGAGACAAAAACTGTATTTTTTTTTTTCGAGTGATTCGAGGGTGAAATGTTTGGAACTTCAAAATATGTTATGTGGTTACGTTTTTTAACCGACGTCAAAAAGAAGAAAGTTCTCAATTCGACTGTATTTAAGCAAAGGAAGAAAGAAATAAAAATACTTGTTTTATAACTTCATAATCCAATAATTACATTTCAAAACACAACTAACAAGGAAATAATAGACGACAATGCAATGACATTACCATAACATTAGGCGTACGACGGAAATTTTGTTCGGCAAGTTGATACCGATCTCGACAGCGCTCGATATCGAAAGTAAATAGTAAATATAACGAGTGGCAGTGTTGCCGCACGATATATACGTCCAGTCTGAGTTATTGTTAAGCTGCACCGGGTAGGGCTGGCTGGTGAGAAGTTTAGGGATTAGGAGCAAAGTCTTCATTGTCTTTTTTTATTTTTCTCTTGGATATGCAAATAAGCAATCAATCAACAAGCAGGCGGCTCTCCTGAGGATTAGACAGTGGTTACCGCCACTTATGGCTATCTACAATACCAGGGTTACCACATGTGCGTTACCTACCCTTTTCAGAAAGAACTCCTCTTCAATTGTTGTCCATTTCTGTTTGAAGGAGTTAGAAATAGACGTCATTGTCATGTCTTCTGTTCCTTACTCATCCGCTATTCTCTTCTGATAAAGGTTGCAGGATCTAATACAGTTGTATGGTTTCTCTAGAGCTCCTCAAGCTTCATTGCCTCGGCGCTTTTCTGGTCGTCACTTTCAGGACTTTCAGTGTTTGTCAATAGTGTTGCGGGTTTGTCTCAAAAACAGCCTGTATATCAATCAAAGCCTAGCCTTTTCGCAAATATGTTGGGGTCGGCTTCGTTGGAGGTAGGTACGGTAAAAAAGGTAGTTTTACTAAAACAACCTGTATATATGTTTTGTTAAAATACCTTTTTTACCGTACTTACCTCCACCGTCCCTATTTCCCCCAAAACAACCGGTCTTCCACTCAAACAATTGCGTGTGAAAATAATCCGATACTCCTGTGTAATTGAATTGTTAAAAACGTATTGAAAAACCAACGCAATATCGATGAGAACGAACAAAAACACGGGTTGATTTTTCAATGATATTTGCCTGATGGAAATTTTCATTGTAATAACTTTTTGCAACCTACACAAGCTAAAGGTCAATTACAAAAGTGGTTAACTGGCCGTGGAAATACTTTGTTTGTGGGAAGTATAAATAGAATTTCAGGTGAACGATTTGATTCGGTATGAGTTTGTTATTGTGGAGTTATCTTTTTAATTAATAAGTTATCTATGTGGGGTAAAAGCCTTTGCAGACGTGCCATGTTTGCAATTTTTGTGAACTTTAGACTTACGTTTATTACTAGTTTCTGCCAGTGGCTTCGTTACGTGAATGTTGGAAATAATTCCAAAGGAATCCATCCCCTTCGCAATCCATTTCTTTGCCTGAATTCATTAAAAAGGGTTGAGTGGTTTAGGCTTGAAAACGTAGCAAACAGATGGACTAGCCAACAAATTAACTTTTGCATTTATAATAGTAATTAGGATTCTCTGTACCGGAACAATCCTACCGCACCATTCCCAAACCACTGCAACTCCTGAAAGCCAGAATCAACAGTGGCGACCACCAGAAAAGCGCCGAGGCAATGAAGCTCGACGAAGTCCCGGTGAATGAATTTAACTGTCTTGGATCAGAAAACAATAAAGGAGGAGTATTAAAACAAAAACATAATTTCCACTTCCCTCCATATCAAGCGGGAGATAGAACAAACAAGGCCAATAGGCACAAAGGGTCGTTTACAACTGGGATAAGGACAAACACAACAACACAAAAACAACAACTGGGGTCTGTGAAACGGAAGAAGCTACGTTGCAAGATCTCCCTCTAGGTGGACCAACGACTTGGTTAAGGTTGCGAAAATCCGATGGATGCGGAAGCACAGGACCGATCTTTGTGCAACGCTTGGGGGAGGCCTGTGTCCAGCAGTAGACGTCTTTTGGCTGTAATTATGATGATGGATTGTTAGGCTCGCGTTTGATCACTATCTCACGTGATAGTAAGCGATGGTGTGGTTGGTTTGTAGAAAAGTTATTATGAAAACTAATTAATTCAGTACAAAGTTACATGAAATCAATATGGGTAGCAATGGAGATATCTCAAACTTATAAAGTCATAATATTTGCATTCATAAACTATCGCTAAAAGTCCTAAAATTTGTCACAAGTTATAGATTTTCTATATCTGTAGCGAGAGCGACCCTATGAAGTGTGGATGTGTGTAATAGAATTTCGGAGGCGTTTGCATTTTCTTTGTTGCAAGTCAGATCGAACCATAATTTAGTTATGACGAGCTAGCTGAGAAGCCGCCTTGCGTTTAAAATAGGACTCGCGGATTTTGCTACTTAACGAAAATAAAATTGTGCAATATTTCTAGTAAGTTTTTCTAAATAACTTTTCATGAATTTGATGCGTATCGCGAAAAACAGAATTGTGGTTTAGAAATTTTCCATGACGCGATTTGAAATAATATTACTCGCCATTTTCAGTTTAATTTTCGAACTGTGCAACTTGACTTATAACGCCAACAGGTATCTAGGAACTAACACCTACTTCTGTAATTAGATATTTTGCAAATATATAATCATGTCTTTATTTAAAAGACAAGTCAAGCTTGTCAAATTAATTTTTTTGATTTTTTTCTTGTATCATATTGTATTTCTGTCATTGTGTGACTGCCTCGTTGGTATTGTGGCTGCAAGGGCTACTGTGGTCCTGGGTTTGAATCCAAGGTCGGGCACAGTGTTATTGGATTTATCCGTTTTGAATTTCTCAGTAGCTGCCCGGAGCCTGGACTCATGCCCGGCTGCTGGCAATGGGCTAGCCCCCTAGTACATGGGACTTAATCATAACTAGCGAAATGTGGGTTTACTATTGGTGCATCTCTGCTCAGCTCTTCGGGGAATACAGGCTTAAAGTTATTTGCATATGATTTTTTTCTTGCATCATAATTATCATCATCTTCCTGCCCTTGTCCCATGTTACTTGGGGTCGGCGCAAAACGTATTCTTCTTCCATACCGTCCTGTCCCCCGTCACGCTGTCACTGACTCCCTTTTCTTTCATATCACTCTTCGCACAGTATAGTTTAGTATTTACATAGTTTTTATTTACAACATAAAATCTGCAGAAGTACAGAAGTAATAAAGACAAGCCAGTGCAACCCTAGTCTGGTGTTAGCTAAGCCGATCGCCTTTCACGGAACTGTTCACAAGGCCGCGCGTCGCGTGCCCGCGCGCTGCCACGCCGAGCCTCTCGCCCCGCGGCTGCGCCGGCGCAGGCGCGTTGACTTGGCACTTTACTGTTGTTGTTTATGTTTTTTGTTTGTTCTAATAATCAAATCAGCCTATGCCGTCCATTGCTGGACATAGGCTTCTACTAAGCTTCGCCACAATACCTTGTCCTCCACCTTCCGCAACAATCTTTTGTTGTAGCGTCTATTTATGCTGTATTGGGATTTTATTTATATTTTCCATTGCTACGATAAGGCCACCACCTCCTTTTTCCACACATGTTTGTATTTTGATATAGTGGGCTAGTACTTTCGATAGACGTCAAGTTCGTCCCTTCTTCCTTGTTTTGTCTACCAGAAGGTCACCTAGCATATTATGGGACTGAGATGCTTTCTGAGCTCATTATCATATCATCTTCTTAGCTGAAAGACGTCCACTGCCAAGCAAAGCCGCCCCAAGTGTCACATTGAACGGTCCCGTGCGTCTCGCAACCAGCGGATCCCCGCAACCTTCACCAGGTCATCGGTCCACCTGGTGGGAGGCCTTCCAACGCAACGTCTTCCGGTTTGCGGTCGCAACTCCAGAACTTTTCTGCCGCATCGGCCATCCCTTCTGCGAGCAACGTGTCCTGCCCACTGCCACTTAAGTTTGGCTATTCTTCGGGCTATATCGGTAACCTACGGTAGATCACGCAAGAAAACTCCAAACATAGCCCTCTCCATTGCCCTTTGGGTGAATTTAAGCCTTCTGATGAAGCCCATTGTGAGCGAGCACGTTTCGGTCCCGTATGTAATCACTGGCAACACACACTTGTCATAGACTTTCGTCTGAAGACGCTGCGGTAAGTTGGACGCCTCTTTTCATTATCATATGCGGAACAGTTTTCTTATTTATCTATTAACTAAGGTACGAGAGGGGTTCTTGAGGCAGATGATTTAATAAAAATTCTGTTTCATTTTGGAAAAAGTATCGGGCTTTGAAAACAATAACTATTTTAGGTAGAAATTCGGTGTGTTGACACAATCACAAAAACGGGCTTTGCTTCTAAATGCTGTGGCTTGAAATAGGAATGAGATTATCAAGGGAACTATCACCACTCATCTATAAATGTTTGTTCTACATTTATTTAACCGATAATCACAGCCTAGATACAAACAAAACGATTATTTTAACAACGACGCAAACCACAGTCATCTGACCACACATAATATGAAGAGAAAACATTCCATATACACAAACCTATGCGTTTTTTACAATAATTTTCATTGAAACATTTCAGTAAGGTCAACCAGAACCACTTAATATACCGAAAAATAAAACATTAAAAAAATAAAACATCCGTCTTCCGAAATTATAGTTATTGCGCATTTTGTCCTTTTTTATGGAAGTCTTTATATCTATACTAATATTATAAAGCTGAAGAGTTTGTTTGTTTGAACGCGCTAATCTCAGGAACTACTGGTTGGAATTGAAAAATTATTTGTGTTGGATAGTCCATTTATCCAGGAAGGTTATAGGCTATATAACATCACGCTACAACCAATAGGAGCCGAGCATAAATGAAGAATGTTGCAAAAACGGTCAAAAATATTCCTTTTTGAGAGCTTTCGTTGCGTGCGCTGCGTAAACGGTTTAAGTTACGCAAATATCATGTATGATGAAATTTTTCCTCTTTAAAAGTTCTAAAAAAAACCGCGACAGCATATGTCTATCTTTTAAGATTGAATGAAAGAAGAAAAACAAAAGTTGTATACATTCGTATGGAAGTATATTATTTCTTATTCAAATAAATAGTTCAACAAATTGGTAGGTAGGTTAGGGTTGGTTGGGTAGGGTAGGTAGGGTAAGGTAGGTTGGGTAGGGTAGGGTAGGTAGGGTAGGGAGGGTAGAGTAGGTAGGGAAGGGTAGGTAGGGTAGGGTAGGGTAGATAGGGTAGGGTAGATAGGGTAGGGTAGATAGGGTAGGGTAGGTAGGGCAGGGTAGGTGGGGCAGGGCAGGTAGCGTAGTTTAGGTAGAGTCGTGTAGGTAGGGTAGGTGAATAGGGTAGTTATGGTAGGTAGGGTAGGTAGGTAGCCAGTTGACGGGAGCGTAGCCGCGGGGGTCAGCTAGTTTTTTATAAAACGTCAACTAATTCTATAAGTGACGGTGGTATAACTTATAAGGTTGATCAAGGATTTCCATGGTCTATTTTCAAAATCCAAGGGTCAAAGCCAATAAAATTAAAAGGCGACTATCCTGAAAAGAATAATTTAAATCGGCTCCTGATAAAGACAAACCACCGTCTTTTTGAAGTAGTCGGATAAATACCAAAAAAGGCGCTGTCAAATATTGAGGTATTAATGTACTAATATTATCTCAATGCTGTCAAAGCCAAATTGTTACCGTAGACGTGCAGTTGTCAGTACATCGGCAGCTACGCAGGTGACGGGGAGTATTACCGTGTTCACAACCGTGACACTGCCAAGGTCGCGCGTCGATGTGACACTCGATATTTTTCGAGTATACGACCACTGTTTATGTAATTGGAAACCACATTGTCGGATGCGGTCCGTGATTGCTACTTTCACGTGTGGTTATTATATTTTTCGTTTGTTTTTAGTATTATTTTGGTCTGATGATTGATTTATATGTTTAGTGTCATGTATATTCATTTCTTGATAGAAAAAAGATTGTAAACTTTTACCGCCATGAGCAAGCATAGTGATTAATGCTCGTGCTTTCTCTGTATGAAGAGGAATTTGCCCAACAGTGGGACAGTGACAGACTGGTATTATTATTATTTATGTAGGTCAATATATTATTAGTCTTTTTCAATTAATGTGACGATGAGTTCAAAGTGCGTACATTAGCAGCACGTTTTCACTACCTACGTACGACACCTATAAATAAAAATAGCTGATTCACTATGATTTGCATAACGGAAATAAAAATTAAATCATGTTTTTTGTTATACCCATATTCGCTGCTAAGCAGCTACAGTGTTAGCAAAATTGCAATACTGTAGTGCGATTCTGTAAACGTCTCACTGTGAAAACTCGGGTGAAGTGAACATGAAGGGAGCTGTCAAAGTTTCAACATAGCCAATCAAGGTGGAATGACAGTTGTCAAGCTCACTCAACCTAAGATTTGATGGTGAGATGTTTACAGAATAAACCTGCTGATTCTCTTTATTTGCACGCAAAATTTTGCCCGCGGATTCGCTCCCAAGGAATATCCACACACAGTTATCTTGAGGAATTTTTTTCCCGAGATTATGGCCCACTTGCACGAAAAACTTGACACAGATTTATTTTTAACGATTTTGGTTTTGACTCTAGTCTAGGTCAGAGGTGACAGAGAAAGAGTCGACGATGGAGTGAGCTTACCCAGAAGAAGCCTGTTCACTCTAACTTTGAAGAGATTCGGGTTGAAAAGATTACACGAGTTAGTTGCTAACACGAGGTTAAATTGACAGTTTGTGTATACAGTATTGTCAATTTAACCTCGTGTTCTTGAGTTAAGTTTTTCGTGAAAGTGGGCCTAAAAGTAGAATTAATTTAGATTAAATTCTTTTTGCTAACCATTCCAAATTAATAATAATAAGCCTTTACCTAGAAAAATATTGTACAAAATAAATAATTGTTGGTTTTAACAGCACCCATTGACCTAATACATTTAATAACTTTAATAATAAAAGAATTAGTTCGTAATAATTATAATTGGCTGATT
The DNA here is from genome assembly GCA_948252205.1 of Orthosia incerta. Classification (NCBI taxonomy): domain Eukaryota; kingdom Metazoa; phylum Arthropoda; class Insecta; order Lepidoptera; family Noctuidae; genus Orthosia; species Orthosia incerta. The sequence continues at coordinate 3,178,435 of OX411748.1, forward strand.
GAGCCGTAACGTTAGCCTTCATCGCCTCAAATAACAACTAATAATTAACTTCTCGTGTACCAAAGTGTTACGATTTACTAGAAACTGTATTTCATGTTGTTTGTTATAGTACGAGTATTATGTTTTAGATTAGAGCTATTATTAAGGTTTATTTATGCTGTAACTGTAACTGTCTTGCTATCATGGTTCATACAGCCTGGTGACAGACGGACAGACAGACTGATCGTGGAGTCTTAGTAATAGGGTCCAGTTTTTACCCTTTGGGTACGGAGCCCTAAAAACAACCGTCTTCCGAAATTAATGTTATTGCGCATTTTGTGCTGTTTTATGGAAGTCTATTTATATTTCTTTATATTATATTTATTTATTTATATTCTGTAGTCAAGCATTAATAATTCATTTAATATTTAGCATCATCATCAGTATCCGCAGCCTAAATTTGCCCACCGCTGGGAACAGGCCTCTCATTTCTTGTGCCAATCCTCACGCTCCTTTCGTACCCTAATCCAGGTCCTACCCGTGACGGTAACAACGTCTGCACATCTCGTTGCCGGGCGACCAATATTTCTTCTGCCAGTCCTTGGACGTCTCTCGGTTACTACCTTCCTCTACCTGTTATCACTGCGCCTGTCAGGTATCCTGCCCAAGTCCATTTGAGTTCCATAACACGTTTTCCGATATCGAAGAACTAACGATACCATAATCAACCTATAATATTTATATTCCTCTGACTAGGCCTCCTTTCTGTGTGAGCTGACTGTAATGAATAAAAACCGGCCAAATGCGTGTCGGATATCGCACATTTAGGGTTTCTAACAAACCGCAAAATCGAGTTGGTTGTAATAGAAAAAATCAGGTCAAGTGCGAGTCGGACTCGTGCACTGAGGGATCCGTACAAACAGCTACATTCACCAAAATAATTAAATAACATTACTGAAGTTACTAACGTTAAGATAAACAGAATTAAAGGACAAAATTTACTTTACCTTTGGAAAACTGTATACCCCATGCATCGACATAAATCGCGTTCAGTTTACCAACTGCAAATAAGTTAACAATCTTTGTCTTTTGATGTAGGTACAAATTTACAGTTTTTGGATTTTCAAAGGCTTCTTGCCAAATTTCATGATTCTATGTCAACGGGAAGTACACTGTAGATTTTGATTCCCTTGTAAGTTTAAAATATGCGTCATTAATGGCTCGCTCTTGATTGCGTTGATCTAGAAATTTGATTTTGCACAGCTGCAAGGGGTTGCAAATTTCAGTATACGATATTAATTTCAACTCGATACCTCCACGCGTTCCCGAGATACTTGACAAACAGATAGACAGACAGACGGACAACAATGTGATCCTATAAGGGTTTCGTTTTTTCCTTTTGAGGTTCGGAACCCTAATAATCAGCGAATTTCAAATAAAATCTGATTAATCAATATATTGGTACTTGTTAGTAAATATACGTTATAATAAACATTATTATCAAATTTCCAATTTTTTTTAAAACAAAAAAAGTATTTATCTAATCGAAATCTTAAAACCGATACCTCACTCGATACATTAAACCAATATTTTTTGCAAAACCTCTTTTTTTGTATTTTTTTTTACAGTTTGTATGGCGTTGGGTCAACAAGATGCTTATAATATGAAAATTTGGAGACTGTAGCTCCAACCATTTGGCGGTAAAACGTGTGTTACAGACGACGTACAGATAGACGGAAAGACAGACACGTGAATGACAGCAATAGGGCTCCGTTTGGACCCTCCGGGTACGGAACACTAAAAACCACCCTGCGGGCCGAGAGCTGATTGGTAGAATTCACATTGTCGTCCAATTTATTACAACGTGAAGAAACCGATATATCCTCATTTTGCACTGACAACTTCAAATAAGTTTTTTCTCGGAAGTACAGAATCTATGAGTAAGGGTCGTTGCTGACGTTAATAAACTATAATCTTTTCGTTATTATTTCTATGAAAAACAATAAGGAAAGAAATGTCTTGTTTGTTATGGTACTTACTTAATAATTGTAATTATTTCCAAGGAAAGCCATATTGTATCGTAGCCATTAGCATCTTGATAACATTAAACGCACTAGCGATACACCACTCTAACCACTATAACGTATATACAATGCACCCTGCTCGAAAAGTTTTCGAAAAACTAAAAGGAAAAAGCAGAAGCAATTGCTATTTCTCAACTAGCTAATGGAAAGTTCCTGCACTATGAGAACCCGTCATCTTTCTACAGCACATAAACACAATTATCTTCAACTCGACCGCTGCATTGAAATTTTCAACACGAAATATTTCCAAAACCATACATAATATCACGCATGTATCCGTCGAAGGTTTGGGCAGAGTCGAACAACATACATACACACATACATAAACTCCCTCCTTTTTCCCATGGGGGTAGGCAGAAACTACAGAACGCTACCTGCTACGATCCTTACATACTTCTTTTGCTTCACACACGTTCATACATCTAGTCATACACGCACGCCGGTTAGGAGTACTGCGCACATAGCCTTTTTAAAGAAGATCACCACTAAGGTCTAGAACATCACAAATGAGGTCTGGAACATCACCAATAAGGTCTAGAACGTCACCATTAAGGTCTAGAACATCACAAATAAGGCCTAGAACATCACCACTAAGGTCTAGAACATCACAAATAAGGTCTAAAACATCACCAATAAGGTCCAGACCATCACCATTAAGGACTCCTGAACCTAAAGTACACTCATATTTTGCTAGATATGTTAAAGTCTATAATAATACAGGGCGAGCCTATTGCCACAATAACAACCTTATTGACATCAACCAGCAACCACAACAACGTCAACACACATCCAGACTCCGGGAAGAGAGGAGATAGAAAAATCCAATAACAATTTCCCCGACCCAGCAATCAAACCCAGGACCTCATGCTCAGCCGTATCGCTTGTGACCACTAGATTAACAAGGCAGTTACCAAAACCACTTTCATACAAAACTGTCTATATACGAAAATGTGAAAAAAATTAGAGCTACCGTTTTTGTGCCCACCAGTTGGCGCCACTGGCAAGTAAGGTCCTTAAATATAGCTGTTAAATGTTCATATTACGCGCACAGAAGCAAAGTTTGAACCAAAATATTTTTTTAAGTCGAAGAAGTGCGATTAAATATGATATCGAGTACGGCATAGTTTTGCGCAGCCGCTTTTTTCGAAATAAAGAAGGATAACATTTTCCGAAACTTAAAACTCTATTAAAGCACTAGTTGGTAAAACCTATACTAACCTAGCCTATTTTAATCTGCCATATTTAGAGAATATTCTCAACATTATAAACGTAGTAATTAAACGCGCGTTTAAGGCCAAAAAACGGTGACATTTGACATTTTGAAGACCTCACTTTGCACCTGCGCCCCAGCGACAAATTCAAACGCGATAGCCCTCATTGCGCAACACATCAGTCAATTCTGCAAACAAATCACAATGCAGTCAAACAGTCGAACACTCGCTAAAAATCACGCGATACAAAAACTACGCAAATTGCAAAGCAAACGTTATTATTTTGTTCGCTCGAAACACAATAGTTTGCACAAATAATGATGATTCTGTACAAATAGTTGGTCTATATGATCGTGACGCGCTAATCGGTTTGTTTGCCGACTGATTGTCATAATTGGAACTCTTCTGTTGATGTTGGATTGTGTTTCGGAATAAGAATATTGTGTGCTGGATTTAGTTATAGAATTAGTATTAATAGTGATCTAGAAAAGGGGAAATACTAAAAACGTTAGGCCTTTACCCTGCTGTGTTGCAGACAGCAGGGTAAACGCCTCTTCTCATACAGAGAAGGCACGAGCATAACCACCTAGCTTGCTCAAATCGAATTTCACACTTATATTAAGTCCAGGTTTCCTCGCGATGTTTTCCTTCACCGTTGACAGCGAAGTTCAAGATAAACATAGGAAGTACACATGAAAAAGTCGCATTGGTACTGGAAAATGCTTTCACGATTTTACAATATCGTCGAGTGCCGTAGGCTACTTTTTACCCCCAAAAAAGTCTAGGTCCCTGTGGAATAAGCCACGGATAAAATCTAGTATTTCATATTTTGTTGTTATTCTGATGTTTTTTGACATCTTAATATCAAAATGAGAGATTGGCAGTTGTGCCGGCTCAAAACTGCACAACTGCCAATACGTTTGCATTTGCAAAATCAATCTGCCTAGAATTTTCCCAACTATGTAGTAGTTGGCTTCTTAAGTCATGGAGCGACTGCCTATCTGACCTTCACAACCCAGTAAATGGGTAACACGATACCCCTTGACAGGATATGAAAGGCTGAATAAAGTCAAACGGGATGAACAAGAACGCAAGGGTGAATAAAAACAAAATATTGAAGGGAATTTTCACGTTATTTAAAAATTGTTTGTAGCATTTTAGTAGGTATTCCAATATATTTAATAATTATTTAAAAAAAACGATGCTTTGTTTGAAACCAATGAGGAAATTTTAACTGTGATATCACAGTTAAAATTCCCTTCGAAGTTTTGTTTCTATTCACCCCTGCGTTCCTATTCACCTCGTTTGACGGTAACTTAGCTTAGCAATATTCATTGTTATTGTAAGAAAAACGTAAAATCTTGTACGCTAATGACACACTGATAGGTTTGAGTACCTAGTACAAGCAAACATGGTTTAAAAAGTAGTCTATTGAAGTGAACCGCATTATCTTTTCTGTTGACTGTACTACATTAAAAACCAAATCAGTCAATCTGTAGATAAGCGATGATTTGACAAGCTGTCTAACAACACTATCAGCTTTTAACTGATGTTTGTTGTGTGTTTTAATCAGACGTGATTATGTTGCAGAGGTTTTCGTTTAGTCATTTTATAAACTGCTTTTTGCGTCGTTACCGCCATATACCATTTTTTACAGTTCTTGTAATTACAATTAAGGATAATAAAGACAGTGGTGGCCCAAAAAACGTAAGTCGGGGCGATTTCCGTTACTTTATTGACCGAGCGAGGGCGAAGCGCGAGCGAAGCGGCTCCGTTTCAGCTTGGGCAGTTTTTTTTCGTATATCCGGATGTCCGGCTGTTCTCCTCGACAGGTCGTATTTCTCAACTGATTCTCGTGAAATTTTGTGAGCTGATTCGATAATTATAATTATTGCATTTTTGGAAAAAAGGCAGACACGCGAGGTCTACAGCTCACAGAGCCACTAGTGTAATTTATTTATCTGCTACTACTCATTCCATTCCATTTCTCAAACCTGTGTAGGTAGGAAAATAAGATGTGAAAACCGGCATGTCCTAGAACCAGAGTTTCGAAGACGTGTGACATCCACCGATCTTTTGCTATTACGCTTTCTCTTTCGATCAAACCTTCCTTGTTTTTAGTAAGATAGGACTTACAGATATTCTAGACATCTAATCCTAGGTCTGGTCTTAACGGAGTGTAAGTGTTGAGCAACATTTCTCCATATCAAACGTCAGTCCCAGACAGTTTCAGAGTATGACGATCAAACCTTGTTTATAAACTAACCAATCAACTATCTTAGTCACCGGACGCTCCAAGTTGCCCCACAATTATAAACCACTTAACTGTCCCAACAACAATTACCCCAGTCTTAACCAACTTGCCACTAGATGGCGCCACGATCAATTGAACCTGTTGCGAAGGCTCTGCGAATGATCCACTGACCTCAAACAACAATACCCCAATGCAAAAACAACTCTAACAAACAATTTATAAAGAACAAATTCCATTGGGATTTTCCCTTAAGAATATGTCAAACAATTGTCAGGTTATTTTGTGCTATATGTTAGAGAAAATAGAGTTGGTTTTCTATTGGAGGATTGCTATCTTAATGTGAATAAATAGGGAGACGTCTGGAAAGAAAATTGTTCTGATATGGCGGCTAGGACATTATTGGAGTCCCGTGGGTCTGGGACCTCCGTCTTGTTTGTTAGAGCTCTTGTGTCTCAATTAGGAGTTAATAAAATTGAGAGTCGCTCTACGTTTCCTACTTTATTCTTTGTAATTGGAAAATTGAACTGAAGTAGAAAATTCTGGATTTAATTTAGAAGTATAGAAAGTGTTAGGTGAAAATGAGGCTACCTATAGCATTGGGAGTTACGGTTTTTGACAATTGGAATTGCATTATACCTTTTCTATTTATATATAAACAAATAGCCGTGCATTGGTCTATTATCTCGCCTGATGTTAACTTAAAAAAATAATTTGCTTTATTTTATCTAAAGATTTTTGGTGCACCGAATTCTGCATGTTCTGCCGATGGATATTCCTGACGAGTAAATCTTCTATACTTCAAGATAAATCCTACGGAACCTTTGCTGTATATTTTTTATCTCAATAGAGTTTGAGCAGGTTTAGTTTTTCTTTTTATTCTGTTCTCGCACACAAGTGGCAACAGCAGCTTTGTCACCAGGCAGTGTTTATTTAAAAAGAGTATCGTTTCGTATAATCCATATAAATACTCTTTTGGCACTATAGCCTTTAAAAAAAATGTCTAATGACTAGAAATAAAACAGGGTTACTTACTTATCAATAGGTTGTCCTGTTGTTATGATGTTTTTATAGGTCTTAAATCAGTAATTGTTTAACAAATAAATACGAAACTCGTTTACCGAAAATTTGAGGAAAATCTTAAGTTTTGAATTCATGGTTAAAGTTTAAAAGAATTAGGTGAATGCGGATGGTCATTTTTTTAAGCAACGTTTGAGGGTGCTCTAAGAAAAAGAAAAACGAAGGGTTCCGAACCATTATCGCAAAAAACTCTATTTTGTTCTGTTTTTAGTATTTTTTGTTATAGCGGCAACAGAAATACATCATCTGTGAAAATTTCAACTGTCTAGCTATCACGGCTCATGAGATACAGCCTGGTGACAGACAGCCAGACAGACGGACAGTGGAGTCTTAATAGGGTCCCGTTTTTACCCTTTGGGTACAGAACCCTAAAAACAAAAATACAGTATTTATTATATTACTGGATGACTGTCACACCAATGAATTTAATTTCAGACGGAAGATTTAATTTTTCCCTGTCAAATATTTTTTATTTCAAATCGTCAGGAAAAAGAAGTTCAACAATATAATGCAACAACTTATAGTTTGGATTTCCGTAGCATTCCTACTATTTAGGTGAAAAAAAAAACAATTCAAAAGTGTGACAAGGACGAGTAGGCTTAAAATAAATACGTCATATTTAAATAATAACAATTTAAAAGTAGGTATTATGGACTAAAGGCATTGAACTCATTAAAACAATGCACTAATTTCATGGTTTATAAGCGTTACTAGTAAAGGGTAACTAATAGTAATAACACAATAACACTTACTTATGAGAAGAATAACAATAACTTTATTGACCCTTCAGAACTGACCTATTTTCTATAACTGTTTGTTAATGCATTGATAACCAATTTGCATTAATCAGCTCATAACTACGCAGTAAACGCAAAAATAGTGTGATATCAACGCTCACTTGTTTAAACCAATTTGCAACAGCAAAACGATAGCGATTTTTGAGCAATATTTGCTCTACAATACAGAAGTTTTACGGCTTTTGGCGTTTTTTTATAAATAAGTGCATTTGACAAATAGCGAACGATTAGCAAACGATTGTGTAGGGCCTGTACGGACCTACATTGTAGGTAATTCCGACTTTTATTAACCGACTTAACAAAAAAGAGGAGATTCTATGTTCTTTTTTTTTGTGTATGTTATATGTGTAAATCGGTCCACAGTTGGCGGAGATATCGGGGGATATCGCAAAAAAATGGTACCTACGAAAGACACCGACTTCCAAAAATAAAGTTATTTTTCACTTTGTAGTTTTTTATTTGAAGTCGGTAGTATTTTTTTGTAAAAAAGTTCTTGACATAAAGCGTTTGATCGCGCGATGATTGCTGATGAGTATTGTCCATTTCAAATTACATTCGGCGGTTGAAGAAAAGGCGTGGATAACTTCGTTCCTGACGGGGACCCCGACCGCACACATTTTTAACACGCTTGGTATGTATGTATCTATGTATCTATGTATCAATGTAACAATGTATCAATGTATCGGAATCTTTGAACGTGATTTTCACCCACTTCAAAACGTTGGATTGATTTGAAACTTTGCACACTTATCAAGGACCGATGACAATGCAATAATTTAAACAGTTTGTCCCATTATCCTTACCAATAGAGCGTGTTTTTTAGTTTTTAGAACTACAATTTTTTGAGAATATATTTTATTTATATTGCACAAAATTAAGGTTTGCGCAATCATTGTTTATTTAGGTACCTACTGATTTTTCGTCACACTACAAAAACAAAGAGAAGTCATTGAAATAAGGTACGCTATATTGTGTTGTCTTATTGTTTAAACCTATAGGAAACCTTAGCATTGTTAGTTTCTGAAATAAAAGACCTGAATGGTGACTGATTGATTAAGAAGTATTTTATCTAAGTTTTACAGATTAGGCATTAGATTTAGAAACAATAGTCTAAAGTCTAAGGCCACAGAATGTTAAGCGAGACGTATATAGCTCACCTTTTGTGTTATTGTCTTAAATTATTTTTCTTCTTCCTGCCCTTGTCCATATGTTACTAGGGGATGGCCCAACACGTCTCCTTCTTCCATACCGTCCATTCCACCGTCACGCTATCACTGTCCCTTTTCTTTCAAATCACTCCTCACACAGTTCATCCATCTTTTCTTTGGCCTTCTGCTCCCTCTCCATCCATCTACATTTATATTCATAAGCATAACTCTTTTATTAATATATAAAATACGTTTCCTTTTTCTTTATTTTCTTAAATACGACGATCAAATTATAAAGAACCATGGACATCGCTGAGAGCGGGGAAGGAAAACATCGTGAGGAGACTAGCCCTTTACCGTCATGTGTCAAAACTATTATCGTTCGACAGTAAAAAAGGGGCAGTTGTATACAAGTCATATACATCTGTCACTAACGCATACTCAAAATAACCTTGCTGTAAGTGCTTATGGTCACCCCCCCGAACTTAAAATAAATATAAGATAGAAATCGTCACCCTGTCTTGAGCAAGAGTGGTGATCAATGCTCGTGCCTTCTCTGTACGCGAAGACGCGTTTGCCCTGCAGTGGGACAGTTACAGGCTGGTATTATGCAGCTATTTTCCTAATAAAAATATTCCAATAAGAAAATAACATAAAAATTACAATGTAAGCAATATATCAAAACTAAAAGGACCATTCTGAGAAAACATATACAAATCTAAAACTGTAAATGATATTAACGACCATAATAATGAATTCCTTTTCAACGAACGACCATATAAATGCATAGAATTATAATCATTTATTGCATTTTAAACGCATACTGTTAAACATTAATAGGTATACAGTTATTTTGTCTTTTACCTTTTTAGATTCTGATGCTAATTATGTCTTCGACTGAGTTGTGAAGTTGTTTTATTTGATTTCAAATCTGTTTTTTAAGTTTTGGATTTCTTATTTCTATGTGAAATAAGATTTTTGTATTTATTCTCTAATTAATTTTTTATATCATTGATATTTCTGTCAACTCAACCTTGCGCGTGGCGCCATGTGTGCGTGCGCTGTGCGTGGCAGTGACGCGGCAGTGCAGCCACCCACACGTAGCGCCGCGCGCAAAGATGACTTCGACTGCTTGAACTATCTATACCCATGAGACGGTAACACAGTAAGTTATTTATCCATAACTTAAAGAGGAATTCGAATTCAAAAGTCATTTATTCAAACTAGGCTGAGAAGCAGCACTTTCCGAACGTCAAAATTACATAAGACAGTTCCCCAAAAACGCCCACCCTTCACCACTTCCTAGTGCTTTTGCTGGGAAGAAGAAGTGGCGCAACAAACTCCCCAGCAGAATGAAACAAAAAACAAATGTAATGGTTCCTTCGAAAAAATCTTGCCTGGACCGATTACTTTTAAGCTAGCGGTTAAAAATGTTAAAATAGTAGACATCATAGTTACCTATACATTGTATGATATTAGAATAATGTATAAGAAACACATAAATATTATTCTCATAATTAATCATCATCTTCCTGCCCTTGTCCCATGTTACTTGGGGTCGGCGCAACACGTTTTCTTCTTCCATACCGTCCTGTCCCCCGTCACGCTATCACTGACTCCCTTTTCTTTCATATCACTCCTCACACAGTCCATCCATCTCTTCTTTGGCCGTCCCCTCCCTCTCCATCCATCCACATTTATATTCATAACTCATAATACTCATACTACATATACTCATATTCTCATAATTAATGTTCATGACATTTCAGTGTAAAGGCGCCTCTAATATTACAACATTTCTTTTGGTTGGTGTATTAATCAATTCATTGATACTTTCTAATCTCATTAATATTCAATATTCATGCAGTAAATCACACACTTGTCGTGTCCGTATCGCTGTCATATCGTAAGTGTATCGCTAGCAAGGTCATCGAATTTGCATTTAATTGTCTTTTTTTACACCTTCGTGATTGGTAGGCGTAATACCAGGTAGAGATGGTTATTCATTGTGTAATAAGCATTGCAGCATTTTATTCGGTGCAACATGTGAAACAGATTTGTTTTTTTTTAATCATTAGTAAAATGTACTTAATAATAATGGGATGGGTAATGAGATATATTTCTCTTCCACAAAGGTATATTATAGTATGTTTTTTATTATAGATAGGCTCGCACTTGAACACTATCTCACTTGATGGTAAGCTTTGATGATTATGGTCTTCGGTGGAGCACGCTTGCCTAGAAGTATCCTATTAAAAAAAGACTCCGGCACGGAATTCAACTCTATAGCTGTACGCATAAAGTATTTCCAAAACGTACGGGTGGGATGTCGGAGGTCCACCATGTGCCGATGGTGTATCGCCGTACGTCTTGCAGTACGGTAATGAGACGGGCATTAAATGAAGTTCCATCGCACACTCCCCGAAATGCAACCGATAAAAAACCGACAAGCTGGCCAGTCGGCGACGATGTTCAATACTCTGGAGCATAGAGATAAATCTAATTAGAACTCGATCGTGCCAAAAAACGGAGTAAAGTTACGATCAATGATCGTAATCTGAGCTTTTCATTTAGCATTATCGCCTTTTATGCCATATTGAGCTGTAAAGAATGTATAGAAAAAGTTAGCCGAAGCATTGGAAATGTTTTCTTTCATTGTTAAGTAAATTTGTTTTTAAATTGTTTGTGAAAAACTGGCACTCTTGGTTTCATACAGATGGAGGTATCTATTATCTATTTAGATTTATGTCTCTACTCTGGAGCTTTGTCTCGACCAGTGCTTCATTACCGATGAGCCTCGTGAGCCGTTTTCGATCGACTCTAGTGCTGATGCACTCCTCGATCGAAAACAGCTGGTAATTGGCAATAGTGTTTAACATCGATTGACGTGGTTAATATTTCTTTTATTTAGCTTTGTTAGTTTAAAAATTCTGTAAATTTTGTGGCTACTGGTTTGAGATGTGGTCTAGATAAAATACTTGTAATACAAATTGTAACATAAAAATAAACAAGTTACGATTTTGGAAAAATTGCTAAATGTTTTTGTTTATTAGTTATTATTTTTTGCTATAGAAAACTTTACGAACAAGAGTTTCCTAATATTTGTCCTTGTAGGTAATTTGCCGAAACAGGAAAATATAACGAAACTATTTGGGATGTTTCCTGGGTAGACAAATGATAATTCTATTTAGTCCATCAGTGAAATTATCAAATAATATTAGAACCGTATCTTTGCTTCGTCATCATCTGCGTAGCCTTTTTCCCAACTATATTGGGGTCGGCTTCCAGTCTTACCGGATTCAGCTAAGTACCAGTGTTTTACATGGAGCGACTGACTATCTGACCTCCACAACCCAGTAACTGGGTAACACGATACCCCTTGGCAAGACTGGTGTCAGATCTCAAGCTTCTGACTACCCGTATCGACTATCAAAGATCTTCAAATGACAGCCGGGACCAACGGCTTAACGTGCTTTCCGAGGCACGGAGAAAACTCGGTATATTAAAATGGTCACCCATCCACTGACCGACCTCGTCAAGCGTTGCTTTACCTTGATGATCGACCCGTGCGGCTGTTATTATTTAGCCACGAGCTCCTCGCATCTTTGCTTCGTAATAAATAAAAATTGACAAAGATAAAGCGCATCCAAGTTCAGGAGTGGGGGTTTGTGACGTCACTTTGTCAGTATAAAGTGTAGCACACCGTGACGTCACATGATATTTAAACGCACTGTATCGTCGTCACTTTATGTTTTCGTGTGAAAAGAAAAAATAAGTGTCCAATATTTTTTATTAATCTACTGAAGGACAAAAAACAAATTTTCAGTTAACTACCCTATTTTCTAATACTCAACGATTTTCTAATAAATAACTATTAAAATATTATATTAGTAATTCTTTGTTATTTCAAATTGTTATAACATTTGTGGTGATGTGCCAAGTTTTTTTAGGATCAGTGTTTTAACTTTTAGTGATCGAAGATTAACTTTTGACATTAACGAGTACCATCATCATCATCATCATCATATAAGCCGAAAGATGTCCACAACTGGTCATCACCCCCCCCCCCCAAGAGTCGCCACATTGATTGACTAATATATACCTATATAAAAGGAAGATTATATTAGCTCCACGGATATTATTTAAATTAATTACCTACTTAATAATGCCATTCCAATCACAAATCCCATAATCTTTATTAATGTCATCGAAAAATACAGATGTAAATACACACTTACATTTGCATCCACCAGACTAATTGGTAACCAATTATGAATCTTGAAGCGTTGGAAACAGGGTGTCATGTGGAGTTTAATTATTGTTAAAGTTATGTTTGTTTGAAAATACCTGTTGCGTAAAATGTGAAGGACTGACGGCCACTCTACGTTTTACAAAAGGGCGTTGGTTTATTAGTATTTTACGGCCCTATACAGAGTGTTAGGTAAAACCACCGAACACCTCCCTGACGTCATACATATCGTACAGTTTGGATCAAAAGTGCAGTCACACTCAACCAAAACATCATCGGCACTTTATCTCAAGCAGAAGAATTTCAAGTTTGCACGGTTAGTAGGTATAATCTAAACTTTAATTTCTATACAGCTTAAAGCAGTTGATGGCGCGGGTGGGTACTAGCTGGCTAGTGGTTGTATCTCCATAGGTTTTATTTAATTAAGAAAGGGGGAAAGAAAACAAGATTGAGAAAGGCTGCTGATTTCGCAACTAAGGAAAGAAAATTGACCAACCTTAGCAACACGGTGGGCAGTCCAGCTCAAGGCCTCGCTCCAAGTGCTGACGCTGCTGCGACCTTGATGCGCTCTTCTCGGTCCTTTGATGGTGAGAACTATATGAGGGTGGTGCACGGCACGAAACAACGTCAAGGGGCGGTTTTAATCCAAAATTGTGGATAAACCAATCGGAGCGGTACTGACACGACCACGCGGCGGCGGTGTCGGTCGCATTCTTCCCTCAGTACAAAACCAAGCAGCGATAATTAAAAATATAAAGTAAAAAGCGGGTAGAAAAAAAACTATATCCAAAATGAGGAGCGCCAATGAAACGGCGCGAACAGCAGTTGTAGATAATTTAACTTCTTCTACGAAAACTAGCCATTTGAGTTTTGAGAGAGTAAGACTGCACTTTTGACCCGTGACTGTACATCGAGCAATCAAAATTCACCGCGATTTGACCATATACAACAGTAAGGATTGTGCTACCTTTTCAATGGAGATTGCGGAAGTTTCTACTTTGTTCTGTACGTTAGTGAGTGACACCGTTAAGGCGCCTCCCCGAGCAAAACGCCGCGCTAGTCGTTTTTGTGCAGTTTTTAAGAGCTATCTACTCTTTATTTAAAAAGAAATATCAATTAATAAAAATACATTAAATTTCTACATAATGTTGATTCTAAAATTGTAGTAAGTACACTTTTTTTTTAAAGAGGTATATGTTTCACTAATCTCCTTCCAACAAAACCATAAAAATGTGAAATAATTATTGATAGCATGCATCTCCTCGTAAAGTGGTCATTAATTATTTTTTATACTAGCACTAATGGATAGACAATTTGATAACGAACATTTTGTATAAAACTTACAATTACAATAAAACTTACTTTTTTCAAAAGACCAATATTCGATTTTATAAAGATTTTATCCTAAAATCTGGGCGTATTCACTACCGTAATTCATGCGCCACCAGTGCCGCTAGGCCAATAGGAATGCTCATATCTCATGCTGATTTTTTGGTCAGGGTACGGCCTTAACTCAAATCATGCCGATGATAATTATGGCTTTAGCTGAAACTTGTGCTCAGTGCGCATTGCGCGGTCACGAATATTATATGTAACGTCTCTAACCGCTTTCATACCGGTGGTTTTTTTGCCCTGGGGGTTAAACGAGAGACATACGTTAAGTGAATAAAAATGTTAACACAGCAACTCTGAAATATTAAAACATTTCTTAGCTGCTCGCTCCGTTTTGTTTCATACATTTATTAAAGTACAAGTTTATACAATCTTAACTTAAGAACTATGCCCCACAAAACCATTTTCACGGTTTGTTTGTGGGAACGGAACAAATAAAGTTTTTTAGTATAATACATAGTTATTGCACTTAGTAGAGAAAAGCATTTTTTTATATTTTCAGGCTTTTTTCGTAGGATCTAATAAGACTGGCTGCATCTGTTTTTGAACTGCAATTCTCCAGTAAACATACGCAATCGGTTGGCAGTATCGATGTAGTTATGTGAACTTCACAAAAACTGCACCCAAACTGTAATTTTGTTGTTGGAGTAAAGTCCGTCTGTTTAGAGCCGTATTTGTTATTAACAAATACGGCTCTAAACAGACGGACTATTTTATGATTACTACAATTCCTAATTTAACCTACCAGCCTGTATATCTTCTGGTACTCATTTCAGGTAACTAACCTACACCTATGGTAAAGGTTTCGATGGTGACGCCCGATACCATTCATAAAGGTTGGATAATTAAAGTTTATAGTGCGAATAGAATTTGCAATGGAGATCTGTAACTGGAGAACTAAGTTTCTTAACTGTGATAGTAAGGATTTTAATTGTATTAAGAGACTCTTCGTCTAGCAAGAATGATAGATACCATAAGATGTAATCAGGCCTGTATTCAGTTTTTGGTACCTTGGACATCGCTGAAAACGGCGAAGAAAAACATCGTGAGGATACCTGGACTTACAGTTTCTGCTCCATTGGTGTAATTGCTGCAAGGCATTCCAGTGCGAGTTTACTGATAAATTAAAAATATACTATTTCTCAAACATGCTTGGAATTTTGAGCATTATTTTGACAACCTTCTTCGAGATAAATCGCAATTGCTGTACTGGCCATATACATGCGAGCAGTGGCAGGAAAAAGTTGTATGAAAATCCATATCTGTCGTGTTTAGCGGCCAAATAAATTAAATAGTAAACTCATATCTGTCTTGTAATTTAAAAATGGAACGATCCTTTACTCCGAAACATGGCAACCAAAGAGGCAACTTATCAAAGGTTTTATTTAAATTTCGAACTGGCTTGCATATAGAAAGCTCTTTATAGAAAAAAAATAACATTTGATTTCGAAAAGTAAATGTATTTGACAAAATGAGTTCTAGGTGCTACTTAGTTTTAATTGCCGCGCATTATTTGAGAAAAGCACTATACAAGCCTTGGCCACAACTAGGCATTGATGGACTTACGTATGTGTGCCTCGGCTTCGCATCGGCCCACATTTACACGTTCGTCTATCAATGCCTCTTTTGCTGGCCGCTGCAGTAATGTACTATACCAAAAATATGCAAATTTAGAAAACAGTACATCTCCCACTAATAAAAATACAGTTATGGATAGTTTATTAAACCATAAATAATATTAACACAACAATAAAAATAACATAAAATACGCGGGCGTTTTTGGTATATGCGGATATAAATCATTTTAAAACATACATTACAACATCAATGATGTGCATGCCTGTAAGTGACTTGCTTACACAGGATCTTTTCTGAATGTTATTTTCTGATATTAATTTGTATGAGCCTTGTTCGATAAATAAATAAATAAATTCCAATCAACAAAAATAAATAATTGCCCCGGTTCAACTATTCCCAATAACCTATGACTAAACAACCGTTTTATTTAAACATCATTTAACAACCGGTAATCCTCGATTAGCACCTCTATATAAGGTGTATCAGGCAATTCATTATTCAAATACTTTTAACCTTATGTTGGGTGGGCGAATGGTCAAAATAAGCGTACGGGTTGTATAATTTGTAACCTATTGAACGCTGGTACTCGTATAGCAAGTGACATTTGAAGTGCGAAACAAACTCAGCTGCCTAATATGCTAATCTAGGATTTGTCATTTAGATCGTATATTTTAAGAATTATTTTGATTATCACCTGGGAGCGGCTTGATGTGTATCCTTGGTTTGTTTCTAAAGTTTGACAACATTAAAACTGAGAAACTATGTATCCTTATATAGCTACAATAAGTTGTATTTACCTTTGTAAGATCTCTAGGCACTCATATTTATGACCGGCTATTTGACTCCTGAATATTGCTAACGGCTGTCACAAATATTAATTTGTTTTAAACTGCGTATTGACACAGGTTAAACCTTCGTTGTCAGTGAAGTCAAATTATGGGTGAGTGACACAATTGTCACTCATGCCTTAGGCCGACTATACCATTGGTTTATTAACGCAACATCAGCCAAGGGTCTGTTATAAAAAAACTAAGTAAAATTGTTTACGCCGTATCTAGTTTCAAGAATATTTTTCCGTCTAGCTAATTTCCATAGCTTCTGTAGTTAAACAAATTATGAAATCAGCGATGAGTAAGGCCAAGATGGTCCCGATCTCCTGAATTCTGCGCATGCCTGGCTTGTTTTTCACAAAGTTCACTAATTAACGTTAACCACCGAATCTTTGCATTGACTTTTAAGTGGATTGAAGTATTCATTGAACAGTTTCAAGTTATTGGAGCTGAAATTGAGAGAGAGAGGCTAATAAGATGCCCGGAGGAAGTTGAAAATAGAATTCAGCTTTTGTTTGACTGCTTGCCAGAAACTTGAAAAGGTAGTTATATCGATAAATTGTGTGTGTTATCATAAGTAATAACACAGGACTTGCAAAAGTTGATGAAACGTAGGTGTAAATGTCCAGTCGTTCCATTTTTATGTAGAAAATTATTTTATTTTTATATTTTGCGTTTATAACGGTAAATATACTTAAATAAATTTAAATGTTGAAAAAAATCGAACGCCGTAGGTGGGAATTGAAACCACTTCTTTCACTACCTAGGTGAACGCGATTGCAACTACGCCACCGAGACGCTGCACTGGGCTAACCTGCAAAATTCTTCAACGCATTTGGTACTTTTTTTTTCAACATCTTACTTATTTTATAAAAGTTAATTTACGTCATTGATATCCCTCCGTAGACAGACTTTTAATTATATGTATTACATATTATTTTTTCGTAAGTGGCTTTTTTATTTAGAAGGGACTATAAAGGAATATCACACTTAGAGAATCCCCAGTATAAGGGATCGTAGTGGAAAATTGAGTGCTGTGTAATCTAGGGGATTTTAATGGAACGAGTGTAAACGTCAGTGCCTACCAATTTTTCATTTTTTCATTTCAAAGATACGAGTAGACTGCTAAATATACCGAAGACAGTTAGCCGAAGGCTTTTTCTAAGAATTATTATGTTATCATTTTGCGGCAACTAACCTCTTAGAGCAGACTTATCTATTCATATTTTTATATTCGTATTGAGGTCCTTATTTTAATACTATTTCCTCTTTGCTTTCATCCACCACGGAAATAATCTTAAAATAACAGTTCCTTGTACCGACCACTCCTTCTTAGAATTTCTATTAGTTCCATCGATATCATTATTTAATAAGTTACTACGTAGTCACGTACCCAAAGTTCGGTCTGTCTAAGACAATTATTATTTTCTAACTTATTGTTATGGTTTGAGAGATCAAAATGCAATTATGGCAGATTGATTACAAGCTTAATAGTGTTAACAAGGTTGTTTTTTTTTGTTTCAGGTAATTTTCGGTCTTTAAGGTGTCCTAGATGATATTAACCTTGTATGTAAGTAACCGGTGGAGTTATAATGGTCTTGCAAAAATTTCATTTTATATTGTAGTAATAGGTTTTTACAAGCGCAGTGAAGTTAATGCTAAGCCATCGCCACGTCAATGGCGTAGCATTAACCTACATACTTAATCATTGTTCTCCTTTTCTTGTCCTAATTTATTTGCTGTCAACGCAGTGCGTCTTCTTCCATATGTCTCTATCAGCTGTCATCTCAGCATTCATTCTTTTTCTAACCATATCGTTTTCATCCAGTCCAATCATCGTTCTTGAGTCTTACCTCAGAAGATCATCCACATACATACTCAAAACATTTCGTACGACGTGACCCTCATTCCGAAATAATGTCTATTACATACTAAATCCACAATATCTTAGCGGTTTCCCTCATTAATTATTTATTATATTTGAGGACACCTTGGTAGGTAGTTTCAAGTAAATTGATGTCTATTTTCATCTCATTATAAGTAGAAATCAATCCCAAGTTATCTGTGAAGATATTTCTCTGAAGTATCTTCAGTAACAGTAAATAAAATAAATGTAGCTCTTATTCTAACATCTGCTGAAATTCTGCTTTCACTTCAGCGGAATCCACTTGAGAGCTGAAAGCAACTGTTGAAATGTCACAGATACTAAATCTCATTTTAAATCATTTCAGTTTCTTTAGAGCCTTTGAAGTGAAAGGATAAAATGAAATATCAGATAGTTTTCTGCGAGGATAGTGAAAGAGTCGCGGAGCAAAATAGCTGGTTCGATGTTTACGTGTTTCTTAGAAGCGAGACGCGTTCGATTTTCAAACATTCAACAGTTTAGCTAGTGTGATTTTCTTTTTTAAATCGAGTGACGATCCGCCTTTTAAAGTCGATGGATATAGTAAATTTAAAATTTAAATCTACAACTTCCATAGTAGTTCTGAAGAGTGGCAAAATTTTAGGACAAAGTTGAAAAAACATATATTTCTGTAATTGTTTTAGTATAATAATATCTTAATCCCGAAACAAAAATTGTATGACACTTAACTAAATCAATATTATTATGATAATATGTATGTTCACATAATAAATAAGAAAAGCAAGAAGAAGCTCAAGGCCGACCCCAATATAGTTGGGAAAAAAGGCTAGGCAGATGATGATGATGTATGTTCACATAATCCCTAAGATTTATTACAAATGGTCGCACTAGCGTCCAGTTGTGTATATAGCAAATTATTCAAAAGCTAGTGACAAGTATAATTTACACGTATTAATAAATCTACTAGTACAAAATAATTGCGACGACCAAGACTGGCAAGTTTTGTAAGTCGCAATCAGTTTGTTCAAGTACTAATAACTGTATGGAAATTGCAAAACGTGTTAGGAAACTTTGCCTATGTTTTAATATATTACGTGCATAATTTTCTCGTATATTATTTGCAGCTACTGGTTATATATGACATGTTAATAAAGCTAGTTTACAAAAACGTCGTCAATGTAGAGTTTGCTAATAAACTATTTCCAATATCAAATCAATATCAACCGAAAGTCCTGAAAAAATTGTGTTCTCAATTGTATTAAATCAAACTTAGCAGTGGACAGCTAAGTAAAAGGGCACACAAATGTTCACTAAGTTAACCACCTATAAGAAAACATCTACATTGTTAAGTATCTTCTTTATTGTATGGCTGTTGAAAAGGTTCGGTAACATTTATTACTCTATGTCCCCGGAGAGAACGGCACCTATGTCTATAGTATCGTGTAGTCCGAAAATCTTACTACTGATCTAATATTAACTTATTATTAATGATGACAACGTTCCAGAAATTTCATCCGTTTTCAGAACCTCGCCATATTTTGTAAGATTGGATGCTATACACATCATAGTTTGAAATAATAAATTGTTCATTTATTTGTTTATCACTTTAATAATCCTAAAACCACAAATATTTACCAACCATCAATACATTCACGCATGCATGAACGTATGCCTAAATATTGTAATATTAACCTTTGAAGTTGCGTTACAATACTTAACACACATACCTTCAGTAATTAAGTGAATGTATGATTTGTAGCATAAAACTTACTATGTTGCTTATTTGTAATATCGTTAAGCTCGGACAATACTGAATTTACTCGTAGGCTTTTGATTCTTGTTCCCGTTTCTTGTAAACTTTTGTCATGGTTTCGTTTGCATACGCGCATCTTCTTTCTGATTGCACTTTTGTCTGCACCCTTTCTAACTACTACCCACGCTACTGAATATACTCGTAAGCCTTTGATTCTTACTCCCGTTTCTTGTAACTAACTTTTTGCCATGGTTCATTTTGCACAGGCTCTTCGTCCTTCGGGTTGTACTTCTCCACCCTCTCTATCTTCATGTACCTTGTCTCTTGCTTCTGTCTTCGTTTAAATAGATAGTGCGTTGTTATCTGTCTAGAATCGACCTTTTATAGATGTAATGATATTTTATCAGCCTGCAGTTGCAGTTATTCTGTCAAAATTTCACCGTGAAAACTCAGTTGAAGCTTGGTGAACGTCTTTTCTCTTAAAGGGAAGGAACCAGTATTGATAACTTTTATAAATTGCTCACTGTGTTTTAGTGTTTTCTGATAACTTAATATTAGGCTGATATCGCTAACACAATATATCTAAGTTCTCTCACAATATTTTCCATCTTACTATAGATATTTTTCTTAGTATAGGTTAGAGCTCAAACGGTGCTCATAACAAACGCGTTTCGCTTGACATTAGTTAGATACTATTATATCTCTTGGAAGTGTCACCTCTAAGACGGAGTTTCCCGCTAATTTCAAAACAGGAGTCTTCAAATTCCGAGGCATTATACGACTTCTGGGTCAAAATAATATTACCTAGAACAATATTTTTATAGTTCCAAGAAGTTTATTCCATGAATAAAAGTTATGTCAGTTCAGTTACTGCACGCACTTTACTAAAACTATATTTTCTCGAATATGTCATGCGCCTGTTTCTACATGTTACGCATCAACTGTTACGATCTTACGCACGCTGCATCCACCTACGCACTTAAATTGCCATCAAATATATTCTTACTACCTTTTGCTTGAGTTGAAATTCCTTCAACTTAAATGCTTCACTAACTTTGTACGACAGAAGATCAAATACCAGCACCTTCTGGCTCACCTGTTCAAGTATTTACTATTTGCGTACAGGTCATGTTATGTTGGTCGTATATGAGTCATAATGCATTGTTATGGTAGGACGCATGCAATGAAGTCTTACATAATGAGGGCTCAATGAGGGGGGCAGTGGGGGGGCTTCTAACAAGTTTACCGAAGACCTTGGCCGGGTCACGTGGTTGCAGATGACACGCGGGTTTTTATACCCACAATTATTATGACGATGTACTTGACAATAGATTTTAGTGTTTAGAAGCGTTTTTTGTTTGATGATAGGCTGTTAGTATTGCGCCAGCGCAGAGAGTTGGTGACACAAAGTGGTGGCTGCGTTTAGCTGACATTGGCCTCAATTTTTGCCGACTGGCTATATAAGTTGCAATGTTTTTCTTGCAAGTTAAAATAGGAAGAGACGAAGGAAATTTCTAAGCGGTCAAAGGTCAAACTAAAATGTCTTAACAGGTTTCAATCGATGACAGGTTCCAAACATGTCACCTAACCGCTAAAGTTCAACGTGTGAACTTTGAAGTTGGTCATCGCGTATATTTATAGGTAGTTTGCTTCTATAGTCCTGGTATGAAATATTTCAATAATTGATTTATTAAAATGGACGCCCTTCTCAGAAAAATATTAAATGGTACTTTTACCAAATTGGTTTCAATCTCACATATGTCGGCGTTAGAAATGAACTTTTAATTGAAGCTTTGTTATGTTTATATAAACGTACTAGGTTTTGTAAGATAACTCCCGTTTCCTGTCCCACAGAAAACAAGCGTTTCATCTACTTCAACATATTGATGAAAAGTGGTCTTATGACAGCCAGCGATGCCGCTTTCACTCTAATCACTCTGTATTTTTGTAAGTAATTAGTTCACTACTTCTTGAGGTGACCTCCATCAATCAGTTCTTTCAAAGTCATCATCATCATCTGCCTTTGTCCCATGTTACTTAGGGTCGGCGCAAAATGTTTTCTTCTTCCATACCATCCTGTCCCTCGTCACGCAATCACGGGTCATTCCCAAAGTACTCCATTCTTTTGTTCAAAAATCTCATACATTAATTCCCAAGTTACTCCAAGGAATTATTATCATTTATTAAAATACTTATTATTCTGCTCCATAGGTATCTGGAATTATCCTCAAAGTACTCCATCGATTATTCGTTATCAATTTTCTAACTGCCCTTTTTCTTTCATGTCACTCCTCATACTGTTCATCCATCTTTTCTTTCTCCGTCCCCTCACTCTCTATCCATCCACATACATATTCATACTATCTCTTTTAGTAACATGCGTTTCATCTCTCCTCATCACTTGACCATACCAGGACAAACTGTTTCTGGCGCCAATTTCATACTTCTTCTAATATACTTACTCATTTCTGCCTTTATCCATTCTCGTCACTCCGCACATCCATTAGTTAAGTTCAAAGTAAAATGTAGAAATATCCCTAAAGACACATACCTTTCGCACTAGGCAGTTCACCTTCGTTGCGGCCTGGCGGGTGCATCTCAAAGTGCAGTCATAACCGACAGTCGTTCCGTCAAGGCTGACATCTCAAGAATGCGGAGAGATCGTTCCGTGGCGCAACACTGTTTTGCAAACCATCCTCTTGGTTTGAACCTAGTTGTAACATTTGTTGAGTGTAATACGGTTTTTTTGTCTGATTTATTTAGTACTTTGACAAAAAATTTTGTATAGAATGATTTATAATATTTTATTTCGGTGGATGTTAAAGATATAGTCTCAAGAGTATAGAAAGTTTAGTCATCCTTTCTATTGACAGAATTGTGATCATGAATTCGCTTGGTTATTACGATGATTCTGGAATCATGAACATCGATTACATGTTTACATGTGAATGCTAAATTTATTTTTGAGACACTGTCTCTAGCAATATGAAGTCTAGAATTACAGAACCAGATGCTCAGCTAACCAGATGCTATTGCTATATCAAATAGAACATTAACTGCTATGACCTACTCAACCAGCCGGATACATTCACGACAAAAACACAAAATATCGCTGCACAAAAGCCCTTAATGAGCCTACAATCTATCTTAATCTAGGTTAGAACTATAATGTCCAACATGTCATATATTTACACCATTCTTTCATCACAATAACCTCTTCTATAAATTGCGAATAATCATTATGTGGTAGTCATCTATCATGTTAGCAGCTAATGCCTTTGTGATAGGCTAACCAGACGGGTGATGCATTGTCTTTACAAACGACTGATCGCTTATTTAGGACTATCGTTTGACTGTGACTTCGCTTGTCTGGGTTTGGATTTCAACGCCATCTTAGTTAATAGTTAACTCCTGCAGGCATTGCGACTTAGGTCAAGTTTATTCGGATATTCTCATCCAAAACTCTACAGGGATTACTCTAAGTTTGCCTATGTTCTTGTTGCCTTTAAACTATCTCTCTACAAAATTTCATGAAAATCTGCGGTTTAGCTATATACTTTTTTTTTATTCTTCCTCAGTCTTAAAGCTATCTTCTACCAAATTTCATGAAAATCAGTTCAGCAGTTTAGCCGTGATAACCAAACATACATACCTTTAGACATACATTTTCACACATAGACTTGAGTAGACATGAATAATATGAATTGCGAATCAGTGCGTTCATTTCTCATTGAGGTGTCCTAACACTTGTAACCTGTCGTTGTGGACAAATAAATGGTGTTGCCTGTCTGTAACTTGATAATGAATGAGTTTAGTTATGACGTATTTTTATACGCTTGACCTGTATCTAGACAATATGCTTAAATTATGATACATGACGTATGTAGTACATAAAAATATCAGTTAGGAAACGGAGGTCACATTTAGTTTAGATGGACGTGTAAAAGTGTTATTATAAACTAATTTACAACATAGATATCATCTAGTGGTCGCAACCATCCTGGATTCGATTCCCAGGTCGGGTTATTGGGTTTTTCCATCTGGAATTTCTCAGTAGCAGCTTGGAGTCTGAATTTGTGTCCATCATCATCATCATTTCAGCCGAAGGACGTCCACTGCTGGAAATAGGCCTCCCCCAAGTGCCTCGATCGATCTTGTGCGTATTTGTGCCACATGTTAAATTTAGTGTTGTGTTTTTTTTTATTTATTTTTTTATTTTTATTTTACCTTTGTATAGATTCTTTTACCGATTGTGAATGAAGGCTTTCTAGATTTCTAGATGATTGTTAACATTTGTTAACTTTTTATTTAGTTTAACATTATTTTTTTTGTTTGTTTTTTTTAATTTCGTACGACTTATTATCGGGCCTACGTTGTCCCCCCATATCCAAGTACTAATGCTGTAACATGGAAATATTGTAAACACAAAAAAAAATAAAAGAGTAACTATGGAGTTTCTTGCCGGTTCTTCTCCATAGGAAACGACTAACCCGAACCGTGCACCTTTTGTCGACGTTTTATAAGTGCCCATGTAGGCCTATGTAAAATAAAAATATTTGATTTTGATTTTTTGATTTTGATTTTTGATCTTGCAACCAGCGGATTCCCGCAGCCCTGAAAAGCTCATCGCTCCATCTGGAGGGAGGCCTTCCAACGCTGCGTTTTTCGGCACGCGGTCGCCACTCCAGAACTTTTCGGCCCCATCGACCATCCGTTCTGCGAGCATTATGATGCCCTGCCCACTGCCACTTAATTCGATTTGTGTCCGGTTCATGGCAATAGTCTTGTTACCTTTGTCCCTGGTGAATTGTGTGGTTACTATAGGTCCATCTCTATCTAAATCTTCTACTATTGATGTTATATTATTTTTGTATAATTTATATACCTTACAACAGAATGTACCAGATATTTTGATTTGATATGGTGCATGTTTTAGAATATGATTAAACTAAAATAATTTGACGGCTTTGACCTGATGCTGCAGCCAGAATTATTTGCTATGACGCTTTAAAATATTGCTGTGATATATAAAATCAATTTGTGCAAGGTTTTCTTGGAAACATCTTCAATTAATAAATGATTTAAAAATTAAAGCTTCTTTTAAAAGTCTGCTTCCAAGAAATAATATTGAACGATGTCTATTTCAGGTCATATAATTCTTAAGACTCTCTTACGCCAGACCACGTAACAAGGTGGTATATACTTAGCCCGCAACGACTCGGCAAAACTAATTTAAAGCAAGCCATAAAAGCTACGACTAATCAAAACGAGAACGCACAAATGCAAAATTCAACGAACGTTTAAAACGCAATCATGCTCGATATTCTGATTTATAGTATTCATAGCTCCACACTGATTGGAAAATGAAACTGTTCTGTGATTTATTTTTGCGACTAAACGTTAGTTATGTGGAACATCCGTCATTTGATTTCTCGATGCGGGTTTTCCTTTTGATCCATATATATTCCTAGATGAATTTTAATATGCAAATTTTTAAAGCGTGCTATTCATGTTACGATTGGATTTATCAACTGTGTGTCGTCATTTTAGTGTGATTATGTGGTACTGTTTGGAATTTTATGGCTTTGGGAAGTATTTTTGCAGTGATTTATGGACACGCAAATTAGATTCTAATTAAATATGCGCTGTATATTCTTATTGATTCTTGGCAGTTTAGTAGGTGTTAGTTTGTTTTATTTAGCATTTTTATCTATATTAAGAGTACTGAGAGTACCTACTTTTAGATCTTTCTCTCATTTAAACATATCCCACAATTAAACTAAAAAAAAAACCTCTTCTATTCTTAGAATAGCCTGAAATCCTATCACCATTCTCCAGACGACTTCTAGACAAATTAATCGGGTGTTCCATGTCCACCCTTATGCCATACGGGGTGGTATCGGATGAAAATTTTCAATTATCGAGTCGCACCGTCCATGCCCGTTTAATTAAGAAACGCTAAGGTTTCAGGAACGTTACCTAAGGAGCACCACTATGTAATTAAATATTTTTCTTTCATCTAGAAGAAACCAGCTCTTACCTACGGCGGCGTTGCGTTGACGGAAATTATTCCACTGCCAGCGACGATGCCTGTGTCATAGCGAAAATTATTCTACAGGAATATCATCAGCATCATGATCATAAGCTTTTGCCCACTGCTGGGACACAGGCCTCCTCTCATAGAGAAGGAATGGGCTAGTATAATCTACAACGCGGGCCCAGTGCGGATTGGTAGATGTCACATATCTTCTAATTTTTGGTTCTAAGACATGCCGGTTTCCTCACGATGTTATCCTTCATCGTTTACTGGAATATACTGCTGGGCTAAAAAGTATACTATGACCTAATCCAGACCATAGTTTACGTGCGAGTCTTTAATTGAAATCTGTTTAGGACTGACTGATTAAAGGATATACATACAGACTTTATTTTTTAGGGTTCCGTACCCAAAGGGTAAAAACGGGACCCTATTACTAAGACTCCGCGGTCCGTCTGTCTTTCTGTCTGTCACTAGGCTGTATCTCATGAACCGTGGTAGCTAGACAGTTGAAATTTTCACAGATGATGTATTTCTGTTGGCGCTATAACAACAAATACTAAAAACAGAATAAAATAAATATTTAAGTGGAGCTCCCATACAACTAACGTGAAATTTTTGCTGTTTTTAATGGTACGGAACCCTTCGTGCGCGAGCCCGACTCGCACTTGGCCGGTTTTTATAACATGGTATGATTGCTGAACAGTAATTACATAAGGCGTTTATGTTAGTCTTTCGTCTTTCTTCATTGTATAAGAAAGTATACAGAAACTTCGGGAATTGTAGAATGTATAGGGAATCATTAAAAACTTTTGATGAAGTTGTAGAAGTTGGAATTCTATTTTTAGGGAATTAATTAATTTAAATTATGTATTAGGTTTCATGATCCGCTATCTTTGGATTTGTTTGTTCAACAAGTCTGAATTGAAGATATTTGAGTCATAAGTACATCATAAGTATTTGTATATTATGATACTAGCTTTTACCCACGACGTCGTCCGCTTTTTCAACTGTATCATTAATAAAACATATTTTAATTAGGTATGGCTCTCTACAATTGAGTATAGCATCATCAGTGAAAGTATATTATTTTGTGATTGGGAGAACTTCTAGAGATCACCTCTTACAATAATTTTACTGCTTTCTATTAGTTTATATTCATCTTACAACAGAAACTTTCACTACTGAAGTACTAAAGTTACTCACTGTTTATATAAGCAGCAGTATTATTATAAGGGAGGTAAGTACTTTGAAATTTTTCAAAGGTCCAACCTAGTCGTAAAATACCTCTTTATGTTTGACACATGAAAGGCCCACACTACCTACAGTAGCGCATAAGCGTTAAGCGTAACGCGTAAGTAGCGCGATGCGGCGCCGGCGCAGACGCCCTTTGTGCGCGCCACGCGCCGCCGAGCTCACATCGACGGATTAGGCTTTTAGACCGGCTGTGAAGGAGACAGGTCTGACGAGGAATAGAACTGTTAAACAGGTGGGCACATGATAGAGGTTATTTTTGTGTTGCGGTGCATTTTTAATCATACTGTTTGGGCTCAGTAGGTGGCCACGTTTATTTAAGCTTTGGAAGAGTCGCCCGATTGTACGATACTTTTGGCTTTTCAGGATTTTTCACATGGCTTGTGCATGAGACTTGAAAACATATAACTGTAGATTTATTTTTGCTATTCTGTTCTTTCCTATTCCTGGGAAGTCTTTCTCCACTTCTGCCGCCATTTGCAAGTTTGGGCTTCAAAGTCAAAAACATTTCAACTAGGCCATTAAGCGGCACTTTTGAACGTCAACAATTAAAATTTACACGTAATAAAAATTGATTCTACCGTGCATTCGGAAAAGTAGCTAGTTATGGCTTATGGAGTTTCTTGGAGAAGAACGCACAAGAAACTCCATACTTACTCTTTTAAAAATAATAAGTGATTTACAATGTTTACATAAGTACATACATTAATAAATTCATATATGTGAGGACGATGCACCCAGAATAGCACTACATACGCATAGGTATTAATTTGATAAATAGGAACATGGTTCTCACATACTTACAAATATTGAAAACATAGGTAAAATACTTAATTCAACAACAACGGAACAGTATGTGAGTCAATTTCATAAACAAAAAAAAAGAAATAATACAGTAACTATAAATAGGTATATAAATTAACAAGTTTAATTTTGTCTACACTAAAGATTGCCTTATGGAGCAGGACCAGCATGTTTCCAAGCATTCTTATCTTGAATATAATCATCTTCTTCTTTGTAGTATTGGTTCTCATTTTTCCTGAATTGGTCCGACCTTGTTTCACTATAATGATGACATATAACTGACTGAATATGGGTGTAAAACAACATGATATAGGACCACACCCGTATTCCCTGAAGGGTTGGACAGAGGTAAAAACCTAATTAAAAACTCAAACTCATAGACCATTTACAGGCACTTTTGAATTATCAATGTAAGTCAATCAAAAACATGAAGTTATTTTCACGTTCCAAGCGTAGAACTTTACACAACTTTGAATATTTATTTGAAAAATTTAAATACGGACATGCTGTTATGTGAATAACGTTATACCAAAGGTCAATATAGCTTTCAAAGTCAAAGTTACTTCCCACACGTATTAGTTTTATAGGAAATCTTTTTGTAAAACTCAGTCCTGCATAATCGACGAGCTCTAAAGAGAAGTAAAGACTTCAAAGTCAAAGTCTATAGATATTTATTTCAATTGGGCCAGTAAGCGGCACTTTTGAACGTCATACATATAACAAGTAATAAAAATTGATACTACCTTCTTTCCTGGAAACTATCCAATGTCTATTATTTCTATATTCCCTTGTTGGAAACGAGGTTGTAAGCGCTTGAGGAGAGCATGAGGTCGTGCTTGTGAATCCCGGGTTGGTCAAAGTGGTATAGGGTTACTCCATAATGTATTTCTTTCTATACTCCATTTATTATACATTTAAATTATCCCATTTTGCGGCCCGTTCAATCGATTTTGTTTTTTTTTTTTTTTAATAGAAAGCTTTGCCCCACACTAGGAATTTCTTCCTGTATCGTGGGTGCGTTTAAAAACATATAAACTCTCATACACAAACACCCAGAGCCGGAACAACTATCTGTAGGTCATGCAAATATTTGTTCCGTGCGGGAATCGAACCAGCGACACGCAGCGCAGCAGTCAATCGCTCAACCACTGCGCCAACCGTGCGCCCAAAAAAGTATTGCGTTGGCGATATAACAAATGGCAGCTGTAATAAACTTTTGGTTTTGGTAACTGGTTTATGCTTTTCATGCCATCCTTATGTTTACGGGATAGAATTTAAAATCGGTTGAACGGACTGTAAAAAAGGCGTGTAGAAATTTCTAATGTTATTTTAAAATGGAGTATAGTAGCCTGTATTATTGGTTTTTTCATACATGGGAATTAAACATAACTTGCAAAATGTGTATAAATTTGCCTATATATCCTTTGGAATGCTTGAATTATAATTTCATGGAAAAACTTCTTAATAACGGCCTGCGGTCTAGCATGAAGGCTTAGTGCAGGAATTCTTTTGAAATTGCTCTAGTGTTATGTTTCCAGAAAAAAAATATTTTTTCGCTGTAATACTTATTTTCTTAACCTATGGCCTATAACCCTCTTATACCTTATTAATAAAAACACTTTATAACTATATGATTAGTTAAAACTCTGATTAGCAGATTCTAGATTCAAAATTTTAATTATGGTAAGATTAGCTTCTACCAGCTGCTTCGACCGCGTTAAAGTCGAAAATTATCCTTAGGGAACATATTCCCGGGATAAAATATCCTATGTGCTACCCCTGACTATAACTTATCTCTGTGTGTGCGTGAAGAAGTAACAAACACACTCACAAACGTTCGCCTTTCGTGTGATATAGTGTGACTTTTTTATAAATACGGCAGTTTATGTTTACCACTGCGTATTGCACGCAAATAGAAAGCAGCTACGACAAAACAAATATAATATTTTCTAACTAATATTTTTACCTCCATATTACAAAATTATAAAAAACAAACCGTCTCAAAGAAACTTCTTAGAATAATGTTCAGACTAATCAAATAACAGGGCGGTAAGAAAGTAGCGAATTGGATGAAGATGTCACTTTCAATTCTGAACTCAGTTTATAAGTTAAAGAAGATACTGAACTTGTTCTGTCTATAAAAGCAATTTCCTGTTATTGGTGGCGTTTTTACTGGAAAACATCTACTTCGTGTAGTTGTTTTTGTTATTTATTATAGCTTAATTTTATTCTTGGTAGCGTTGGTTATTAAGAATCGTTGATTGTTTTTCGGGGTTAAAAGGTGTTGGCGTTCGCTTCGTTTTCAACCCCTACGGAAAAAGAAGAATGTTGTAAGTTTGACGGGTGTACCTGTGTGTTTGAGTATCTGTCTGTGGTATCATAGCTGCTAAACCGATGAACCGATTTTGATTTTTTTGTTTGTAGGGTTACAGTATCGGGAGAGTTCTTAGCTAGTTTTGATGAAAATCGGTTCAGCCGTTCAAAAGATATGGGCGTTTTACTGTTTGAATCGAGGTATTTGCGCAAGATATCGTGTCAGGGTTATACATTTTTAAATTTTAGTTGTTACTACCTACCGCTCGGCTTCGCTCCCGTGGACCACCTCACAGGACCCGTTTTCGGGATTAAAAAATAGCCTTTGTCACTCAGGAATAATGTAGCTTTCTGTAGGTGAAAGAATTTTATAAATCGGTCCAGTAGTTTCGGAGTCTATTCGGTACAAACAAACAAAAAAATCCTTCCTCTTTATAATATTGGTATAGATAACTTGTCGTCTCGAAAATATATTTGGCTATAGGCTTTTTCCCGCTTTACCACAGGACTGTGCGTTTCGCGATAAAAGCCTATGGCACATAGAGATAATGTAGATTTCTATCAGTAAATTAAACGAACACGAAATTTCAGATATTATCTGCAACAAATAAACTTTTTATATTCATATATTTTTCTCACTTGAGTATTTATAATAATCGTACTTTATTTATATATCCAGGTATTTTATATTTCCTCTATAAGTGGCATATAAATCTATGAGTTTTTAAACTTCATACTCGGGGAAGTACCTTAACGATATTTTAAAGTTTTATAATGAAAGACGTTAGCTGTTTTAATATGTATTTTAATCATATTTTTATTAGCTGATACGTTTGATTTTATCTATACTTAACTGCTAAGTAAATTTGACATTTCAGACTTCATACTCGGGGAAGTACCTACAGATTATTTCCTCTAAAATTTCACAATTTTCATGCTCCTGTAGCTATCAACAATATCCGTAGATAATCCACATTTCCTATTTAAAAATTCACGTGAATCATTGTCACAAAAACTAGACTTATCAAACATAGACAGAAAAACTCTCGATCGCTTTGTTAAACTGCTACGTCATTGTTTTGACATGAATTCACATTGATTATTATTTGTTTGTCAAGGTCGGACAAGGACGTATGGTAATTGGTTGTTTTATGCTCTTGTTACGTGCCCTGCCTACACCAAATCGGCTGAATAGCGACATGATAGCTAATTACGTACAACAGATGTTTCCATATAAAATTGCAACACAGGGGCTCTGCTGACTCGACGCCTCGTGTCGCCGCCGATCACCTACTTCCAATCAGCTGATGTCGCACATGCGTTTCGCAATCATTCTAAAAATGTATTTTTATAATAATTAATTTAGGCACTTTGAGACTAGCATCGTCCAAGTCTAGATTTAAGATTTAATTGTAATTTTCAAGTAATTAAACTTTTATTTAAATTAACTTCGGTTTTTTTAAGTCCTCCGGCTGTCACCTTCATAATTGGCGCAGTCGGTAGGATATTCGAGGCAGTGCGCGGCGCGGTATAGATTTCCAAAATTGATAATCTGCTGGCCCCGATAGTCGCTGTCGGTATTTCCAAGTACCTCGTCGAATATCCGAACATAAGAAGACGCAGCTGAGGACGTATCCAGGCATCGATACAACGAGAAAACCATGTATATGTAAGTCCTTGAAAACTTCTTATAGTGTTGCTTCCTTGTCCTTCCTTTAACCCATATATTATAATATTTAATCAAAATTTTTCACCCAAGGGAAACTAGGAAAAAATCTGTCTCCTCCAGACAGATAAGTAGGAGTAAGGAAGTAGATTCAAATAGGTTTATAGATTCTGATAACTTAGGTTTAGGGTTACTATTTGATTGTAACAATATGGCACTGGACCCCGATACTATCTACAACGCTTTGCGCGCAGTTCCAAATTTCGATGGCAATCCGAATGTTCTAACACGTTTTATTAAAATATGTGATCAGCTCGTAATAAAATATGTTGGAAATGGCCCGAGTCATGAGTTAACTAACTTATGTCTCTTAAACGGCATCCTGAATAAGATCACCGGACCAGCAGCTTCAACTATTAATTCCAATGGCATACCAGAAAATTGGCAAGGGATCCGTGACGCATTAATTAATAATTTTTCCGACCAAAGGGATGAGACCGCCCTTTATAATGACATGTCTTTACTGACGCAAGGAAGTAGCACTCCGCAGGAGTATTTTGACAAATGCCAGACCCTTTTTAGCACCATAATGACTTATGTCACATTACACGAAAATGTAGCAACTACTATTGAAGCAAAACGCGATCTTTATAAAAAACTAACTCTACAATCCTATGTTAGAGGTCTTAAGGAACCTTTAGGGTCCCGTATCAGATGTATGAGACCCGAAACTATTGAAAAGGCTCTGGAATTTGTACAACAGGAATTAAATGTCATGTATCTACAGCAACGTAATGAGAGTATCCCTGAGCGTCGTAACCCGACTTCACAGCAAACGCATTTAACCCAAAGAATGCCACCCGCGGTCCCTATGACCACACCAAAAGTTTTTAGCTACCCTAGCCCAGGCCCCAGCTGGCATAAGCCTATGCCTATGCCTCCGCAGCAGCAGCAGTGGAGGCCAACCTTCCAGCATAATCAGGTACCTCAACGGGCCCCTAATATGCTTAGCCGTACTCAGCAGATGTTTCGTGCGCCCCCGCCGAACTACAACCCTCAAAGTGACGCATTTAAATTTCCAAATAGGAACCCCCAAACGCAGTACACCGGTCCGAAACCAATGAGCGGTGTTAGTCATTTTGTACCGAGACCACTAGGGTTGCCAGTACACGATTGGCGTAGGTTAGGGAACCCACCACCTAGTAACTACTTCAAAGCGCGCGAAATGAATTTTAACGAAATTACTGATTACTATGACACTTACAATTACCCCGACTATTACTACGAACAACCTGACTATTACTATCTCTGTGACCCTTGTGACTTTTATGACTACCAGCAGACCGATCCCGAAAATCAATCAAATGTACCGGATCAATTGAATTACGTAAAATGCTTAGAAGCAGAGCCGTCCGCTACTTCTAAAGCAGATCAGGATTTTCGCAAGGAACAGGATCGAAAAGGATTAAAATAGAATTAAATCTCCAATCTAAAAGGGAATTACGTTACATACAGATATCAGACCCACCACTTAGATTATTAGTAGATACCGGAGCTAATCAGTCTTTTATTAGTCCCGAGGCAGTCGAACAATATTTTTCACATATCCCTTTAAACTTTGATCCATTCGAAGTAATAAACGCTCGTGTAACTAGTACGCACGAACATTCTATTACGATTCCGAACTTTGCTGAATTTAATAATCCCACGAATGTAAAATTTTTTATCTATAATTACTTTCATAATTATATTGGTTTCATAATTACTTTGACGGTCTATTAGGTTTAGATTTACTTGACGGAGCACAGATTGATCTAAAAAATAACTATTTAATTACAGACTTTACAACCATCCCTATACGATTTTATCAATTTAAAAGATCAAATTATCAAGAAACGATTCCCGCTAACTCATCAAAACTAGTGAATATTCCTATTTATAGTCCCGACGGTGACGTTTCGATAGCTCAGCAAATTCATTGTAATTGCATTATTCACGAGTGCATTACTCGCGTTACTAATTGTACTGGAATTGTAGAAATTGAAAACCCGACAGAATATGATTTAACTATTACATTGGACCGGCCTTTACAAGCCGAGATATTCAATACTGAGTGCATTAGCACCGAACAAGACCCTATCCGCGTTAGAGAGGTTTTAAGTCGATTGCGTACAGATCATTTAAATATTGAGGAAAAAACTAACTTAGAGACATTATGTGCCCGTTTTGCTGACGTATTTTATGTTGAGGGAGATCCCTTAACCTTTACGAATAAAATTAAACATCGTATTAGAACGACCGACGAACTGCCCGTATATACTAAAAGCTACCGCTACCCTTTTGTGCACCGACAAGAAGTTAGAGACCAGATAGTTAAGATGCTGGACCAAGGTATTATACGACCTTCTGAATCAGCCTGGAGCTCGCCTATTTGGGTAGTTCCTAAGAAAGCAGATGCATCAGGCAAACAAAAGTGGCGCATAGTAGTAGACTTTCGCAAACTGAATGACAAGACTATAGACGACAAATACCCGATTCCAAACATCAATGACATACTTGACAAGCTTGGTAAATGCCAGTATTTTAGCACGTTAGACCTTGCATCAGGATTTTACCAATGCCAAATGGATCCAGACGATATTCCGAAGACAGCTTTCAATGTAGAGCATGGGCACTTTGAATTCTTGCGTATGCCCATGGGATTGAAAAATTCTCCATCTACTTTTCAAAGAGTAATGGACAATGTGCTCAGAGGCTTACAAAATGAGATCTGTCTGGTCTACCTTGATGACGTAATCATATTTAGTACATCGTTGCAAGAGCACATGATTAATCTAGAGAAAGTATTTAAAAGATTGCAGGAATCTAACTTCAAAATCCAGATGGACAAGTCCGAGTTTTTAAAATTAGAAACCGCGTTTTTAGGACATATAATCAGTGGCGAAGGTGTTAAGCCTAACCCTGATAAAATAGCAGCGATAGAAAAATACCCTTTACCTAAAACACCTAAGGAAATAAAACAGTTCCTAGGACTATTAGGTTATTACAGGAAATTTATCCCAGACTTTGCTCGCATCACCAAGCCTATGACAAAATGCCTTAAAAAGACTAATAAAATAACTTTCGACTCTGAATACATTGACTGTTTTAACAAATGTAAGAGCTTACTGACAAATGACCCCATCTTACAGTACCCCGACTTCACTAGGGAGTTTATATTAACAACAGACGCTTCAAATGTAGCTATAGGCGCCGTACTCTCGCAAGGTACCATCGGGTCAGATAAACCTATCTGTTACGCTTCGAGAACTTTGAATGATAGTGAAACCAATTACAGCACTATAGAAAAAGAGCTTTTAGCCATAGTTTGGGCTACAAAGTATTTTAGACCCTATCTATTCGGTCGTAAATTCAAAATATTCACCGACCACAAGCCGTTACAGTGGATAATGAACCTTAAGGAGCCCAACCAAAGATTGACTAGGTGGAGACTTAAATTAAGTGAATACGATTACACTATAGTCTACAAAAAAGGAAAGTATAACACTAACGCAGACGCATTATCCCGAGTAGAAATTAATAATGAGGAGACAGAGTCAATGTTAGCCAATCCTTCAGAGAGACCACCTTCACGAACAGGTTCTACGACAGCCACTGCCCATACTAGCACTGAAAACCCTATTTTAGAAGTTCCAATCACCGACGACCCTTTGAATAAATTTCACCGACAAATATGTATAACTATAGTCAGTACCGCCCCTTACATTAAACGAACGTCAACCACTAAACCTTTCGACACACATACTCGCACACATATTCAGGTCTCAGAGTCTAACCTAGAACAAGACGTAGTAAACGCCATTAAAGAATATGTCAAACCCAAGGTTAAAACTGCTCTAAAGATAATTCCACCCTTAGGCATGTATTCAATCATCCCCATTATCCAAAATAACTTTAAAAGCTCAGCTATGAACCTAGTCCTAACAAAAACTGAACTAGAAGATGTTAAAGAATATTTAAGGCAGCAACAGATCATAAAAAGCTATCACGAAGGCAAAACCAACCACAGAGGGATAAACGAATGTTATCTTGCACTTTCCCGGAAGTATTACTGGCCTAAGATGAAGGACGAGATAGCCAAATATATTAATGAGTGTACAATTTGCGGACAAACCAAATATGATAGGAACCCAATTAGACCTCAACTAAATCTAGTACCCCCAGCTACCAAACCTTTTGAATTAGTACATATGGACCTCTTTACAGCCCAAAATGAAAAATATCTTACAGTAGTAGACGTTTTCTCAAAATACGGACAGGCATACTATTTAAGAGATGGCACGGCAATAAGCGTACTTCAGGCCGTTTTAAACTATTGTACACATCACGGTCTTCCACTCACTATCGTGACCGATAATGGTACTGAATTTACAAATCAATTATTTTCTGAATTTACTAGATTACATAACATTAACCACCATAGAACACTAGCTCACTCTCCTAATGATAACGGAATTGTAGAACGATTTCACTCTACATTACTAGAACATTTACGTATCCTACGACTACGTCAGAAAGATGAACCTGTGGTCAACCTCATGCCTTATGCTATATTAGCTTATAATAGCACAATCCACAGTTTTACAAAGTGTAGACCGCATGACATAATTAGGGGACATTTTGATCCAAGAGACCCACTTGACATTAACATGACCGAACATCTCATGCAACAGTACATCTTAACTCACCGTGACCAAATGAAAACTGTATATGACCTCATTAATGACTTCACGCTTACTGACCGAACGAAAATCATACAAAGTAGGAATAAGGATAGAGAGCCCGAAATAGAATACCAACCAGAACAGCGAGTCTTCATTAGTAACCCAGTAGCTAGTCGACAAAAATTAGCACCGCGTTATACTCATGACACCGTGCTAGCCGACCTTCCGATTCACATATACACATCCAAAAAGAAAGGTCCCGTAGCAAAGTCCCGACTCAAGCGTATCCCTAACACCTCAAAATTGTTACAGGATACTACTGGCAATGATCATCCACACAATACTGGCGCTCGAGATAAAACTTGAAAGTAAAGTCATTAGAACCCGGTCGCAGCAAAAGAGGTCTCATAGACGGTTTAGGATCCGTTGTAAAAAGCATAACTGGAAACTTAGATCAATCGGATGCCCAAAAATTACAATAATGCCATTAAACTTCTGGAAAATAATGATGACAAGATATTATCGGAGGTAAACGAGCATATAAGTCCTAATAAAGTCTGGATGACCAGATACAGTGAGATACTTTCTAAATTTGTAAGCAATCAAGAAAGAATCAATAGTACCTTAACATTAATTTTAGACGGGAAAGCTTCTGTTAAAAAACGACCTTATAAGATACGCAAAGTTTGCTCAGTTGTTAACCATAATTAGCGATAATACAGATGATTTATTTCTAGAGATAACTAGGATAGAAGATACCTTAGCTTTCATACGTGCATCGAGCACTCACCATAGTACTTTAAGCATAGATACTTTAGGTAACATGACTAGACGATTAAGATCTATATACGGTTCAGATCAATTGCTAGAGGCAGATTTAAGAGAATACTACACAGTTATAAAACCTGGTTATTATTATACGGGCAAAAGAATAGTTATCATATTTAAAGTCCCAATAATCTCCCCTGATAATTTCGAAATATATAAATTAGCAATAGTTCCCAATAAATATATGTACACCTTTATTCCTCCTTACCCTTCCATTGCAACCAATGGGAAAGTTTTCAAGTACATAGAGGCTGAATGCCCGAAGTTCAACCGGATTCATCTCTGCGAAGAGGAAGTCAACCATCAACCGACGAGAGGACATCTAGACTGCATCCAAGGGCTCATTTTCAACCAATCTCTACAGAAGTCATGCCAGCCCACTAAACTCACGCTGACCAAAGAAGCCATGGAGCAATTGGACGACAGACGCTACACACTCACCTTCCCACAACCAACCCGAACTGAGCTACAATGCGAACGTCAAGAATTCATCTCTCTACGCGGAAGTTATCTCGCCACCATTCCGCAAAAATGCTTACTACGCACTGAGCAGTTTACCATCATCAACACGAATGACCACATCAAAGGACAACCGCTGAAAATCACCGAAATACCTATGAACCTGGTCATTGCCAATGAATCTATCCCACACCTCAAGTTAAATTCACTGCACCTGAAAAGTCTACATGAAATCGAAGATAAAATTTTAATGCAGCAAACAGTACAAATCGAGCACGCAAACCTGGAACAATCGATTTACCATACGACTATCCCACTATATGTCGTAATATTCGGTGCAACTGTATTGATCGTTACTCTCACCATACGTCGGTATAACGTTTGCACAAAGCTCAGAAAGCCACAATCACTAGATGAAAGCGCTGAAAATCCTCAATACGAAGATGCAGAATCTCCTACAATCAAGAAAAATGCACCAGCAACATTCTCGCTGAAATTGCTCAAATAGTTGCTGTTCTGAGGGGGGAGGTGTTACGTGCCCTGCCTACACCAAATCGGCTGAATAGCGACATGATAGCTAATTACGTACAACAGATGTTTCCATATAAAATTGCAACACAGGGGCTCTGCTGACTCGACGCCTCGTGTCGCCGCCGATCACCTACTTCCAATCAGCTGATGTCGCACATGCGTTTCGCAATCATTCTAAAAATGTATTTTTATAATAATTAATTTAGGCACTTTGAGACTAGCATCGTCCAAGTCTAGATTTAAGATTTAATTGTAATTTTCAAGTAATTAAACTTTTATTTAAATTAACTTCGGTTTTTTTAAGTCCTCCGGCTGTCACCTTCATAATTCTCTCAATAACAACATCCGCGTTCAAATGAAAGGCTTGGTTTTGACAGTTTGAATCCGCGTGTGGCAAAAAAGAAGTTGTCTTGCCTATCGGTGCCTTATTCATTTTCCCGGTCTGGACAACTAACTTGACGGATTAGAAATCTCCGGTTCCCGAGTTGAGAATTAGAAGTAATTAACTTGTCAAACTATAGTAGGTATAGTGCTAATGTTTGACATGTTCCACTAAAGTACTGTTAGCGAAGTTCTCAACTTTGACATCTCAATTCTGAAATTGGGGGTTAAGCTTGGTTCCCCAGTTTAAATCATGTTGCATTGTCTTTTTTTCGGAAACACTGACAGGTGCAAAACTTTCTATCTGTTACCCTGTGTTGACGGAATAAATTTTATCTTGGCTATTGCTAAAGTCTTCTACTTTCAAACCCGTATATTATGGGCAATCTCTATTGAATTTTAAACATCTAATTACATCACAGAATCACTTATTTATTCAATCAATTACACATAGAAGATTAATGCAATTTTCTAGCTTAGAGACAGGCTTTATATTTATAGCACCCTGTCTACAAAATTACCATCGTCCTGTCTTTCTCAACCTTTTACCGAAATGATGTAATAACCAATTTGATTCGACCCGTAAATGGATAAAAAGTATAACTGCCAAGTCGGAAGAACCTGTTTCAATGACATTGAAACCTAGATTTTGTCGCGTTAGCTTAGTTTAGGTATAAATAAACTAAGATGGAGAGAGACAGATCTCGAGATTAAAGAATTCATTCGTTAACTTAATTCAAGGATTTTAAGTGTTGAATCAAGGACTGAGGCGATAGATGGAATCCCAGTTTTAATCTTAAATGTTTTACTTTCGATTTTGAAAACTTGTTATTCAGTTATAAAATAGTGATGTAAATATCTGATTTGCAAAGCCGAAGCCGAAAGATCCAGCTTAATCTATCGTTGTGTATAGATAAATCGGTTGTTGTGGTATGTCAGGCAATATGTGATACAGAGGAATAACGAACATGTAATCAGGAAAGTTTTGAGTATATATGTGGGTATGGCTCTTAGTGTAGGGAAGCAAATGAATAATGGACGGACTGTGGCAAAAATTGAATACCATGATGATAAAAAACAATCAACCCGAGTGATTCAGAAGCGAACTAAAAAGATGTTGACAAAAAGAAAATCATGCTGATGATCAGATGGTCAGTCAGTTTGCGAATATATATGCTCCGACTGCACAGTATGATTTTCTTCTTGTTTACATCTTTTTAGTTCGCTTCTTAAATCGTCGGGATTTTGGTTTTTAAGTTGAGTTTTTTTATATACAACTTTTTAGCTATCGTTTTTTAAAACTTCATCTATCTAAGAGCACTTGGGTGGTCAAGACGTATCTAAAGAGGTCTTAATTATCTAAATCCGTCTAGTGGTTTGAAAGATATGAGATAATAAAGAATATTACATAGATAAAAACAAACAAGATACGCGCGGAAAACATAACCCTTGCCTTGCAGTCGGGTAAAAAGGGGTTGACTTCTGAGATGAAGACTGAAAGGAGACAAGTTGCGCCGATTCTAAATAAATTGGGATAAGGACAAGGGAATGATGAAAGCTTTGTCTAATGACGATACTCGTACTAGTAAATATACGTGATAATTTTTTACTGCGTCGTTATTTCAAGTACTCTTATAGAGTAGGTGTGAGGTTTTGGGTCCGGGAAAGTGAAGTAGTGTTTAACGAATATTCGAATTAAAACATAAGGGTACCCAAATAATAGCTGCTAGAACAGGTCACATGAAAACTATTCGCAATGTATCTTCATTTGGCCCCACAAAGAAATACGTGGGTACTAAAAAAGCCTTTCAAATGGTCAGTGTACGGTATTTATACAGTAGGTGTAATAACACCTGCTTTGACCTTTGTTTCTATTATTTGTTTAAAGCAGTTTCTGAACACAGCTGTGTTTAATGTTTGGTTAGAGGGTTTTGCAAAAATGCGGTTAATCCCACGCGGTTTGCTTGCGTCTCTTTGTTGGTGTGTTAGTTATTGTCATTTTCTTTGTTAATAAATGCAGTTTTTCATCCATCTGTTTATAAAACTTTACTTCTTTGTTTCTCTGCGTCTGTTTTCATGAAAATAGTTTATTTCCTGCCTATTTTCATTTTCATAGCGGTACTGAAAATCTTTTCTACCTAACTAAAATAATTCCTGTGCTGGAAATGGGCCTCCCTTGTATTGAGAGCCGATTGTAAAAATTTGGTTACTTTTATCTGAAGATCAGAAATTGAGAAAAAAATATGTATAAACATAATCTGACCAATAAAAAATCGCGGC
Organism: Orthosia incerta; assembly: GCA_948252205.1. Classification (NCBI taxonomy): domain Eukaryota; kingdom Metazoa; phylum Arthropoda; class Insecta; order Lepidoptera; family Noctuidae; genus Orthosia; species Orthosia incerta. The sequence continues at coordinate 3,219,928 of OX411748.1, forward strand.
TGGGAGAATAAAATTATGATGATACACTAGAAACAATTTGCTATCTACAAAAGCCTCCAGATAAACCGAGCCCTGTTTTGTCATTCACCATAACATAAGCTTTGGAACGTATACTTACTTACCATAAGGAATAAAACCCAGCACTTATCCAGTTTCTGATTCGCACATAATGTTCACAGGCTTTTAGGCAAATGGATGCGTGTGATCGTTAGTTGACGGGGCTGTGAACCTTCGGTCGTTTTATTGCTGAGGGTAAAGCTTTCGTTTCTAGGCTGTTTGTTTTGCTATGTCTTGTTTTTGGAATGTGTTGTGTTTTTGTTACTAATATTACAACTGTTGATTTTGCTATGTCTTGTTTTTAGATTGTGATGTGTTTTGTTTCTAATATTACAACTGTTTGTTTTACTGTCTTGTTTTTGGAATGTGTTGTGTTTTGTTACTAATATTACAACTGTTTGTTTACTATTTCTTGTTTTTGAAAAGTGTTGTGTTTTGTTACTAATATTACAACGGTTGGTTTTGCTATGTCTTGTTTTTGGAATGTGTTGTGTTTTTGTTACTAATATTACAACCGTTGGTTTTGCTATGTCTTGATTTTAGATTCGTTGTGTTTTGTTTCTAATATTACAACTGTTTGTTTTACTATGTCTTGTTTTTGGAATGTGTTGTGTTTTGTTACTAATATTACAACTGTTTGTTTTGCTATGTCTTGTTTTTGAAATGTGTTGTGTTTTGTTTCTAATATTGTGCCGTACCTTGCACTGATTACAATTTATCCTAGTTCGGTGCAACCTTTCTTCTTCGCGTAGACTTCTTTATTACTATTTTCTAATCACATCACATAGTCAATCCTTATTTATTTTCTCTTACATAGTGCGATATCTAATTTGTCTTGAAAACAATTTTTTTAGATTCAATAATTTTCACACGCATTATGGTGCTATTTTTGCAGTAGTAAAGCAACTCTACAGACCAAACTGTATCTAGATAATTCTGCATAATATGCTTTTTTATTATTTGTTCTGCATACTATGGCACGAAACATGCAAAAAAATATCGGTGAAAAACTATGTAAGCAGTTCATACTTTCACAGGGTTTATGATATACGAAGTTTAACTAGACCACACTTTGGTCGTTTCTTACCATTTACTTTTCACAAAAGCATTTTTCTTATTTCTAAGATTTTTTCGGTTTCGTGGGTTTGTTTACTTTTGCCGTAATGTGAATGAATTTGTAGACATATTCTTTACATCCATAAACTCTGTTTTGTATTATTTTTTTATCAACTGGCTATATAAGACCTTTTGCATCCCTCAAACGAAATCCGTGAAAAATACACAAAGCTTTTTATATACATTATAAAGGATGTTCCGACTACAGCGTATGCACGGGGTTCAGAATAAAGGCCCGTACACTCGGCGGCGCGCCGGATCATATGCACAATGGTCACACTGGATGCATATTTATAGGAAATTTTCCACCGAATGCCTTTGTAGATACGATTCCAGTTTGATACATTTTAATCCTAGTTCGGAGAAGGTCTTGAGATGGGTTTTAAAGCTTCAATGGGTAAGCTTTTCATTCATGCAGTAAAATATGAGATAAAATGTTTTGTATTTCAGAATTCTTCATATGTATATTAGAAAGGACGTTTGGTACGATTAAGTGAATACCTACTACATGAGAATATTTTATGTGTTCTTTTGATCGGAAAATATTTATCAAAAAGAGTTTGTAGCAGCCTTGACTAGCAGGTGCTAATTTAAAACGGATGCAACATTATTATTTTTTAATTTTTATAGAAATAACTTTACAAAAATGAAACTTTGTGGGAATGAATAACGTCATCTCACTTGGAGTTCACTTCACGTAGGTACGGGGGTCCCAACGCTAAGAAAGGAAATTTCGTTCAAATAAATGTCACTAGATGGCGCGATATGAATCGATTTTTTATTGAATTGTGTGTAAAATTAACATTTTCTAGAATTGATCATAAACATGTTATGTTCTTGTTTTATCAACTCTAAGCGCAAAATTGTGGAATATTGGGCTCTTATTTCACATTTCAAAGATTATTTGAACGGATCATGTAAAATTGGTACCAATAGACGTCACATTTTTAAATTTCTGAGGCATTCCATTCGATTGTTTAAATTTGTATTTTAATACATTTTAGTTCAATGAAACTGTAAAAACGTGCAAGAAATACTATACAACAAATCGTCGCTATATTTAAAGAAAAAATATTCACATACCGAGTAAACCCTTTTACTTGCAAGTCGCTGCTAACACCATATATCGCCGGGGAACGGAACCGAACGCGATTGATGTACTTACAAAAATAATCAGTTAAATCAGACGAAAAACTCTAGTTGCGTCGGCACGGTTTCTTTGTATGGGATGAGGCATCTGTATGCTAGTATTATATTATCTGTGGTTACCAGATTAGCACTACAGACTGAAATGCTGAATTTAATACAACTAGGTATATTGCTTAGAGCTATCAAACCACAAATATCTGCTAGCCTAAGTAATTATATAATTATCGACAGAAAGGTGTTGCTTTGGTCAACCGCTTGTCAAATATATCGTGGTCATATTGTAACAGCATACTTCAATTGGGTATCATATTCTGAACGAGACTCTGTGGTTATGGAATTGTTGGTGATTGAAAATCTCTTAAATTCGTTTTTTGTAAAGATGTTGTAAAGTGATCATGTGTATGTTTGTGTATCTGACACCCGAAATTTTCATTAGTGTTAAGTACTCCTTTGATATATTACTATAATTTTTTACTTATGAAAAAAGTTAAATTAAACGCAAATAGGATTAAGTTTGTAAATATATCCGAGAGCAGTGCTGGCCCAGTGGTATCGGCCGCGACTTACAAGTTGTAGGTCGTGGGTTCGAGCCCAGGCAGGCGCTTTACTTTTTGTAAATTATTTCATCACCACTGCTCTCAAAACGGTGAAGGAAAACATCGTGTGGAAACCGGCATGTCCTAGAACCAAAAATTCGAAGACATGTGACATCCACAAACCCGCACTGGGCCCGCGTGGTGAATAACGGCCTATTCCCTCTCACAGAGAGGAGGCCTGTGTCCCAGCAGTGGGAACATTAATAGGCTGATGATGTGATATATCCGAAGTATTTTAATCTGTACCCATTTTTGAGTTGTATATACTTATGCAATGTTTTTTATTTATTTCAGGTATGTTTACTGTATATACAAAAATATTGGAGCGTAACTATCAGACGTGAGATGTTTGGTAAGTTGAACAAATTATGTATTAGGGTTTCTAGGAAACGTAGAAAATTATGTACGGGAACTTTCCTACAAAAACTCGCACTTTTGTGAATAGGCATTTTATTTTAACTAGATTCTGCCAGCGGCTTCATCCGCATGTAAGTCAAAAAATTATCCCGAGGGGAACATATTCCGGGCTAAAAAGAATGTCTATGTGCTATTCCTGAATATAATCTATGTCTGTGCCAAATTTCATCCAGATCGGCAGGCTTATTACGTATCTTTTGCAAGAGCAAAACGATAGCGATTTTTGCGCAGTAATTGCTCTTCCATACAGAAGTTTTAAGAGTCGTTGGCGGTTTTATTTTTAAATAAGTCCATTTGACAAACAGCGAGCGATTAGCAAACGATTGTCCTAACCTAACATACCTACACTGCAGGTAATTCCGACTTTCATGACATAAAGCGTTTGATCGCTATCGTTTTGCTCTTGCAAAAGATACGTAATAAGCCTTCCGTTCTACCGCTCTGGCGTGATTGAGTAACAAACATACATCCAAGATTAATTAATTAAACATGGTTTCCTTAGAAAATTAATAGTAATTTGTGGTGCATCAATATAACGTTCCAATATGAACACTTCTTTTACTACGACAACCGTTCTAAATAACCTACAAACAGACTTACAGAACTGTACAACAGTAGCAGTTAGTTGACGCAGCTTAACTTTCAAACTTTAAGAACAAAACCGCATTGAAAAGTTAGTTCGTAGTTCCAACATCACCCTTTGATGTTTCACAATAAAAGCTTTCCTTGGAACAACTTTGTCACCTATTATGTTACAAATGCAAAACAACATGCGATGATAAATTGTCCGTCGAATAATATGCAGGGGTAAGTTTTGCGTGGGCCGCATAGATGAAATCATGCCTTTATTATTCGAATAACATAACTTATGGTGGAGAATTGTTTTATTCTGTCTATTTTTGTCAGGGAGTTAATTTTGTGCCTTTTATTGGCAATGAAACTTCAACGAAAAAAAAAAATTATTTGATTGAATAACAAAAATTTTCTTTTGAAAGATTGAATGTTGTGTCCTAAAATTTTTTGATATAAAATTCTAGATATATTGCTGTTTGTGTCAAACTAGTCAAAATTCTATTTTTGCTATCATAATATAATAAGCCTTCTTAGAAAAATATCGATAACTAAAATTTTTTAATCGAGTTGCTTCATTGCGGAAAAAACTTTTTATTTAATCTTTTTTTATTTAGGGGCTTTTAGTCACAATTAAGACCATACCAGCTCCATCATAACCTAAACATATACACATACATATACATAATAATATACTTATTCTAAGTGTATGTATATATACTTAGAATAACCAGAGGCGCACCGTGCCAAATGCTGGAGAGCACTCTTGACATCCACGAAGATAACGTTTTTATCACTTCCAATATTTCGGCGGTATACAAGAGCTTCTGATATCGCAACAAGCTCCGGCAACATGATACATATTTGACTTGCAGATATTTTAAATATATCACTAACTTTGTGTTTTGAGTCGTAAAAGGCGGCACCAAGATCATTATTTATTTTCGACCCATCTGTATACAATTTAAGCCAGCCGTTACATTTATTCTGTAAGTCCTCCATTACAGTAGTATTTTATTTATAATAGTATTTACAATAATATTGTATTTTATTTATATTTGATACGACCCACACTTTCTTAGTTTCTCTACGTAAATTAAACACAGTGCACCGTATTCGATTCAAAAGTTTTCAGCAAACAACAGAATGAAAATTAATTTTCCAAAGTCACAAGCACACTCGAATATATAGAAATATCCTACGAGTATGTTTGTTTCTAAATAACAAACGGAAACCGTTACGTCTGTTGTTGTTAGTAAATGTACTGAGTAAAACTTTGTGAACACATAAACATTGTTACCGGTGCTCTATTATTTGTTTTTGGTTTATTTATTTGAATAATATATCTAAAGCATATAATTATAAAAATTTTGATTGTAGTTTTTGTAAAAAAGTAGCTTACACGAAATAGGTTATTTTTGTTATGCCACAGGCTAAAAATTTGTTTGGAAATTCTGTCTAATAGTAATAAATTATTTTACTAGACTGTTCTATTTATTATCTTGTAAAGCTGCAGAGCTTAAAATGTATATAAAGTTAACAAAGAAGGGCGAGAAAATAACTACTTATGTGTGTGAAAACAACACAATCCCAAAATAACAGCGTCCTCGTTCCATAAAATCTTCAACCATCTTGCCAGTACAATGCGCAACAGTGCCTTGTCACGGCGAAAATTGCTTTCACATTACCCTAAGCTGTTGAATTCGCTAAACCGTTGACGCCAATCACGGCGTCCCACGCCAAACGTTTATGCCAAGCGCGAAAGACGTGTAACAAAAACCTGACCCTTATTTTATCGAAATTTTCTCTTGTCTAATATTCTGTGAATTTTCACTGGGATAATAAAAAGTGTTGTAGTACAGGTTTTTAGGGTTCATTATGTTTACTTCTTTGAAAGTCTAATTTTAGACTTATAGATTTGCTCTCTGAAATTCAGATTTTTCTTATAAGTTCAAATTAAAATAATACCACAAATTATTCACGGAAAATGGATAGGTAAAATAGATGTTCTACTTTTACAAACTGTAACTGTCAGCTTTCATCCGTCTAAAAAAATCAGCCTTGCCTTTCATGGTGGCAATACTGCGAGCCTTTTGGGCACTTTTCCCAATTACAGCGATGCGGATATTTTTTGTCCAATGAGTTTTTCCTTCTGCTCTTCATATCAGCTTGAACCTATATAATTATTATTATAAGCTTTACATCTATCGTAAAAATGTTACATATAAATGTCGTGAGTACAAACAAATGTATAATTGAAGTGAAAAGCTGCTAACAAGTCTAACAGCGCCGTAAAAACCAATTTACCTGCGTCGTTCAGGAATGACACCTTATACCTACGAGTAGATGCTGTTCGTTGAATTCCCCAGTGAGAGGGAAAGGGAGGGATCGGCATTTGACATATTGCCATCCTGTTTGCGAGTTCAGTTGTTTTTTTCCACTATGGGCGTTTTTGAATTCGGAATTTCGGTCTAAACGGAATTTCAGTGCAGTTGATTCTCGTCGGGTTCTTCTTTATTTTCTGATTTTGGATCAAATAGTCAAAGTCAAATCATTTATTTAAATTAGACCAATAAACGATACTTTTAAAAGTCAAAATTTACAGTAAAAAGAAATGATTCTAGTTGTCTAAAATGTACCTAAATCTATTTTTATTTTATTTTAATTATTTAATGTAGTAAGTATTTTTTTAACAAAAATATGTCTAAACGCTTCTATTTTCAAAACATTTATGCAATAGGTATTCATTGAATTTGACTGTTTTGTTATTCCAAACTTGAATAATGTTTTCAATATTGCAATTCAGTAAATTTCAAAGCTCACGAATATTTATTATTAAATTATTATTTTTATTTTTATTGAAATTGATTGAGTTGACAGCTGTCTGTAAAAATATCGGTTTTTAACAAATTTTAAAGACGGGTGATTCCATTTTGTAAAAGTTTGATATAATAAATTTCAAAAGAGATTTTCAAATAAAAGTATGTTTTTTGTGGCCTAACCTTCAAAAATACCAGGCCCCTCAGAAAGTATTGCGAAAAAAAGTTTTTATATATGGGAGACTGGCCAGTTATAATGTTTTTCGAAAATATGATTATTTATAAGTAAAAATAAGTAAGTTCCAATTTCAAAATTTCCCTCCACATTTTTTGCGAGTTAATTCAAAGTATTGTGTCTCACTGAAATATGGATCTGCGCCGGGAACATTTTAGAGCTATGATTTTATACGATTTCAAGTGTCGCCTGAAACCGGATGAATCGTACGATAGACTTCAAATGGCATTCATGGATGAAGGCCCTTCCAAGGCAACCGTGTATCGTTGGTATAACGAATTCAAGCGCGGTCGACCAACTTTGGGGGATGACGAAAGAAGCGGTCGCCCTTTGACGGCTGTTACCGAAGAGAACGTGCTAGCAGTGAAAAATTTAATCCAAGACAATAGGCGAATTACATATCAGGAGATTCAACACATATTGAAGATTGGATCGGGAAGCGTTCACGAGATTCTACACAGCCATCTTCGCGTGAGGAGGATAGTATCACGCTGGGTGCCGCACAACCTCACCGATGCTCAGAAGCAGGCCCGGGTGGAATGGTGCCGTGATATGCTTAACAAATTTGAAGCAGGCTCGTCTCGGCGTGTTTACGACATCGTTACAGGTGATGAGTCCTGGATTTATCAATACAACCCAGAAACCAAGCGCCAGTCGACTGTTTGGGTGTTTCAAAATGAGCCAACGCCTACCAAAGTGAAGCGATCTAGAAGCGGGGGTAAGATTTTGATCGCTAGCTTTTTTAATTTGACTGGCCACTTGGTATCAATTCCCTTACGGGATCAAAGAAGCATTAATGCCGAATGGTATACTACCAAATGTTTGCCAGAAGTTTTCTCTGTTATAAGCAACAAGCGACCAAACACAGGGCTCCGCGGGCTACTGCTCCACCACGACAATGCACCTGCGCACACCGCACTCAAAACGAGGGACTTCCTGGACAGCACGCCAGTCAAACTCCTGGGTCACCCTCCTTACAGCCCTGATCTAGCACCGTGTGACTTCTTTTTATTCCCAAAAATAAAAAATCAGCTCAAAGGGATACAATTTTCGTCGCCGGAAGATGCGCTGGCTGCGTTCGAGCAGGCTGTAAACGAGGTGTCTGCGGCGGACTGGAAAAAGTGTTTTGAAAACTGGTTTAGGCGCATGAATCTTTGTATAGAGGCTGGTGGAAAGTACTTTGAAAAGATTTAATAAAAATATATGTACGTATAGAACATTTTTTTTTAGTTTCGCAAAACTTTCTGAGTGTCCCACGTAGAGCCCCATTCTTTATATAACCCCATTCCATATATTGCTCACAAAACCGTGCCCACTCGTCCTTAGACCCAATAACGTTTTTATTTCTTAACACATCACCTCTCTTTCTGTTCCCTCTAGTTAGAAAGGGTCAGCGAGTGTCTATAAAGATGAAGATTAGTACAGTGAGTGATGAAGTCTCCGTGGAACGTCCATGCCATTAATTACAATGTTCTCTGTTAGTCGAATCACGTGCGAGCATCTGACAAATGGCCATAAGGACAGCGGTTGAAATGTAATTATTTGGTTATGAATGTGGGGCTGTAAAATCTGACGTAGATCAAGAGAATTCTTAGTGTTATTCGTAGTTTTGTTTTGTGTTTCACACACATTTATTTTTTGATAATTTTACTGTAGGTTTTGTGCTGAAATTATTATTAGCCTGTCCCAAAATATTTCGACAAACAAATGTTCGTGACTAAATTAGTCTGAAATTCTTAAACACTCCTAGTATTTTATTTTTATGTTTAATTGTTAAAAAATGTGGTTTTAATAGTTTATTTAGATAAGTTATAAGAAAAAAAAAGGATTTTTTTTTATTGATATGTGTGTGTGCTGTGTAGGTATGCATGCATATTGTATTTACTTATTGGTAAATCTTTAAACAAATACATAAAATTACCTACTTAGGTTTTCAGTACAATGACCTTATGCAAGCTTGAAAACCAAGAGCTACTTTCCAAACTAAAATATCACATAACAGAAAACTAATTACGACTAGTTTAGTCTTAGTTCAAATTAAACAAAGCAAGCGACAACTTTGATAGCGCTTGGTTCCTACGTCACGAAACCACGGTCAAGTATTAAAACTATTTAGTCAAGGTATACTCAAACTCGGTTGTCTGACGTCAGAGTAACGGTCTTGTGCATCACTTGGGAAATTCCAATGCAAGGAGGTGTGACGTCAGAAGCGTCATTAGCAGAATAATTGTTTCTGATTGGCTGTGTTGGAAAGTGCGTAGCTAATGAGGTTATCCGAGATTGACGTAGTTTATTGTCTTCGTAATTAATAGGGAAATATAGCTATTTGTTTAGTATGCATTACAATATTTTATAATTAGCAATGGCACCTCGTCCCGTTGATATCAAAGTAAAATCGTGTAGGATTATCGTATACGCTAAAAAAAAGTGGAAAAAATTACATTTGGCAACACATATATTATTACTTCAGACAAAATACTTTGAAGACATCAAGACGTAGGCAGTTAGAGAAAAAATGGTATTTCATCGCCGCTTTTTACCAAACTTAGTGGCCCCGTGGGACTCAGCAAGAAGAATGTCACGCTCGACCGTTGGTTTGTATTGTGACGTGAAGATGACATTTAGCGGAAAAACTGAAATCTCGTCTTCAAATCTCTACCGAAAACTAGTTCTTTACCGAAGAATATACACTTAAAATAGGGCCATACAACAATGTCGTCAATGCAATGCCCACGCGTTTGACGTCTGAATGAGTAATATGAATCATGAAGACCACTTGCTATTGTACTTTTTCATGTCATTTATGTAAAAACCATTTTTGTTATGGTCAGGATAGGGGTCAGTTAATCAGTTTAACCCATTACCACTTATAACAACAATGGTTACAGCTAAGGAGTCTGTGGGGGGTTTTTAAGTCAAGACTGAATAGGTTACTTTACTTCTAGGTAAGCGTGCTCTATCGAGGACCACATCGTCGTGTATTAGGTGGGATAATTTTAAATGCGAGCCTATCAATAATAAAAAAGCAAAACTTACGAGAAACTCTTGGATTGCATTAAATTCACACAAATATTCTCTAATTATAGCCACGCAAGTATTTTAGGGAAAAAACTGCCAGAAACCGCACTGAAAAGAGAAAGATGATGTCCCAACTCAACTGCCTACACAGTAGATGTTATCGTTGACTTTCTGTATATATTTTTATCATTAACTTCTTAAGAACCGTGATTAATAGTCGTCGTGTCACGTCGGCAACAAGTGGGGGTGTTTCTATTTCACAGAAAACTGCCTTTGCCTCGTTCCAGACGACCTTTTTGTAGCACCAGCCATAAAATTCCAGTTCCCACGTTTTAGACTTGATACGACAATTTTAAGTTCCATTACAGTATCGAAGGATTGAAATTTATTTATTTATTTAAAACTTCATGCACAAAGGTACAATGGCGGACTTAATGCCTTAGGCATTCTCTACCAGTCAACCAAGGGTGGTGAAGAGATAACATGGCAGGTGCATTATTTAAATTGTGACAAGCAAAAAAAAAGTAAAACAAAGAAATACTAATAATAAGTTGTTTAAAATACACATTCATACATATTTTGTATAATACATACCTAAATAAATATATATATATATATATTTAAATAAAGTAATGAATATAAGTTATCGAGATGTCCCTTCTCCCCGTTGAAAATAAAACCGCAATTTACGCTTGAAAGCATATTGACTGGTGGCCGTCCTGATTTCGAGAGGAAGCGCGTTCCAGAGAAGAATAGACTGAATATGAAAGGAAGAGTGAACAAAATCAGTAGTATGAGAAGGACACAGTAGGAGAAGATTATTGGAGGAACGCAGATTCTTAGCGTGTGAAGAACTTAAATATTGAAAATGAGACATAAGGTAAGATGGTGGGGTGGGAGAGTTGAGTAGGGAGAAAAGCGTAGTTAGAGCGCGCAAACTTCTTCTCTGGCGAATGGGCATCCATTTGACCTCAGACCTGTAGCTCGAAACATGGTCATATTTCCTCAAGTTAAATATGAACCGAATACATTGGTTGAGGAGCCTATCAAGCTTATTCAACAGAACCGCACTCAAGTCAAAATAACACACGTCACCATAGTCGATTATAGGGAAAATTAAAGTCTGCACAAGCAAAGTCTTTGTCTTTGCGGGCAAAAAGTTTCTCAGACGATAAAGGTATCGCAAAGTGCCGTTGACTCTTTGACTGACACTAGCAACCTGGCTATGCCAGCCAAGTGTCGAATCAAGATGCAAACCGAGATCTTTGACGCTAGGGCTAATGGGGATGACGGTACCATCGAAAATAAGAGGAGGAAGAGAGCTAACCGCCACTCTACCCATCATACGAGAGCTTCCTATTACAATGGCCTGACATTTAGAGGGGTTTACTGACACTCCAAATCTATCAGACCAGATTTTAATGGCATCCAAGTCTCGGTTTACATCCTCTATTGCGTCCGATAAACTTTCCACCCGCGCAGCCGCATACAGCTGGAGATCATCGGCATAAAGATGATACGAACACCGAAGACAGATAGTTATAAAATTAATGAAGATAGAGAATAATAATGGAGAAAGAATACCGCCTTGTGGGACACCAGCACCTAGATCACGCCAACTCGACGAGCTGTCGTCAACGCGAACCGACTGCTGACGGCCTCGAAGATAAGAAGAGAACCATTCCAGCGCCTCGGAAGAAACCATAAGATGAGAAAGAATGGATAAAAGAATATCGTGACTGACAGCGTTGAAGGCATTTGAGAAATCAATGAGTACCAAAACGGTAACCTTGGTATCCTCCATTGCCACTCTGATGTCACCAGTCACTTTGAGGAGAGCGGATGCAGTACTGTGCCCAGGCCTGAACCCAGACTGGTAAGAGCTGACAAGGTTGTTACGGTGAACGAACCCCGAAAACTGCTTGTGAACGCATGCCTCGAGCACTTTTGACAGGAAAGGGAGAATGGATATTGGTCGAAAATGATTAGGTAGAGAGGGATTTGAAATTTTAGGAAGTGGACGGACATAGGCCATGCGCCACAGGGAAGGAAACTGACCGGAATCTAGGGAAAAGTTTATTATATGGGTAATCGCAGGAAGAAGAAAGTCAAGGATCAAGGTGACCATATAACGACTGATGTTGTCATGGCCCACAGCCTTGGATTTAATAGAAAGGATCATATTTTTGATTTCATCCTCGGTAGCCGGAGAAAATCGGAATGGTTCTATGATAGGACCGGGTAGCCTGGAAATGGAATCAACCGTCTGAGACAACATTTTGGATTCCAGATGGCGAGTGGTTGTGAAGTGACAGTTGATTTCATCCAGGCCAATCGTCTTGGGAAAATCCACATGACGAGACCTACCGATCCCGAGGGTTCCGAGGAAATGGCGTCTTTAAAATTAGTTAAACTCTTAGAAATCGTTTATTGCTAATATTTGCAGAATCTTGGTAACCCGCGTAGAAAAACATACGTAACTGCTCGCGTGGTGTCAGATAGACCCCAGCGTAAGATTAATTGGTCATATCTTATTTGTTTCATTATCTACCGTCCTTGTTGTCTTATGGGTTTCCTAAATAACAGCAATCTTCAATAATAGCAATCTTCAAAAATATTGTTAAGTGTACCTTACATTACATTTTACATCTTATCTTTAACAGCTGGCTTAATTTTGTCCATCAATTGAAGAAAGGCTTACAAATCTTTCTTTAGTTAGAAACCACAATAGTTATTTAGCCTATAGATTATAAAAAAAAAAAGAAAGAAAAGTGCTGCAACTCATCGGAAAGATGAGTGGATAAATCGACACGAGTAGGAAATCATCTTACGCACGTGTATCATACAACATTTTACTATGCATTGTGCGAGGAAATAAAAAAAAAAATCTAAACCAAGCAAGTAATTAATAAAATGGCGCTTATTCAAGGGCGCTCAGCATATGTCAGATTACAGATTAACTAATAGTTCATAGTTCCTCGGGCGTATCTACTGCGGATGTGCAAATAGCTGTCACGTCGTAACGCAAAAAGGCACGAGCAAAATATTCATTCTGCCAAACATATTTAATGAATATTTAAAATTAATTTATTGATCAAAATCTAAATCTAGAGTAATTAAAAACGCCTTAAATGAAGTATTAGTTTGGTTTTACCTCTTCTATGAATGATAATCTGTACTTAACTAATTTTGAAAACTCTTCTCAAATAATAAAAACTCTATGCGGCGGACTGACGTTGGAGTTAAAAATGAAAAAAGTACAGGAAAGTAAAAAGCACTAGTAAAAAAAGTGTCACTTTCCGCACAGTTTGGCTGCTTGGAAAACGCTCTTTTCGTGGACATGCATTGTAAAGATATTTTATGAATAGCTGTACAAAATACCCATTCACTACAAATACAGATCTAGATTTCTAGAAGTTTGGAAAAGGAAATTAACTTTTACATCTGTTCTATATAATTACTAGGTCAACATGAAATCGAAGAGGCCAATATTGTACACGTGTAAACGATATATATTGAGAGTAATGTTGGCAAGCAATTTGTTCGTTAATTCACGTCACTGGACAAAAGCCCACAAGTGGGCGAGCCGTGGGACGTGGGCGTTGAGGCGCCGATCATCCCTACGTCTCGGAAACTAGATCAATTTTGTTTATGAATAAAAATTGCTTTACTCAATTCCTATGCATAACGTTAACTCTCGGAGAACTTTTTAATGAGTGATTTAATTTCTCATCGTTTGCAAGTTCCAGGGTTTTAGGTTTCGTCGTTATTTTTAAAATATTAACGTTATTATTTTGACTTGAGGAGCTCGTGGCTAAATAATAACAGCCGCACGGGTCGATCATCAAGGTTAAGCAACGCTTGACGAGGTCGGTCCGTGGATGGGCGTCCATTTTAACATACTGAGTTTCCTCCGTGCCTCGGAAAGCACGTTAAGCCGTTGGTCCCGGCTGTTATATTGAAGATCTTTGACAGTCGTTACGGGTAGTCAGAAGCTTGAGATCTGACACCAGTCTTGCCAAGGGGTACCGTGTTAACCAGTTACTGGGTTGTGGAGGTCAGATAGGCAGTCGCTCCATGTAAAACACTGGTACTTAGCTGAATCCGGTAAGACTGGAAGCCGACCCCAATATAGTTGGAAAAAGGCTAGGCAGAAAAAACGTTATTATGTTGACTTACACTCTTTTCACTAATGTTCCCGAGAGGCTGTAAAGGAATGATGTTATTAGGATGAGCAGGAACTTCCGTCTGGGCGCTGTTTATTTTTTATCTTTTCGTGATACACGATTCTTATTCGCAATGACCTTCGTCTTAGGATTGCCAGTATCTTATCTCCAGGTTCCTCAATATTATTTGTCTCTATTATTGTTTTTCTTGCAAGTCTTCGTTAATTTACAACTTCTTTATGTTTAGAGGCCTTCGTATTAGAAGTTAGTATGTATAGCTCTGTATCGTTATGGCCCAATAATCAATGTTATCAATAGTCAAGCGTAGCGATAGTAACATTCCTGCTTCGGATATTCGTTGGACACATATTCAAATATGACATAGGGAGGGACTACTAGAAGGACATACATGGATCTCATTGGTGATGTTCTTCAGAAAGACCAGGTGCGTAGTACTCATAACCGGCGTGTGACCAGATGTATAACGAAGCAAAAGGAGTATGTATGGATTGTGGCAGGTTGCGTTCATTTCTACCTACTTCCATGGCAGAATAGCGTGAATTTATGTATGACTATAATACCTTCCGGAAACCATCGAAAGACTTCCTTTAGATGATACCATATAAAACAAACATAATACAATATTTATGTCGTGGGCGTGAACCAATCAACACTCACCAACATATATAATCACGTTCAAAGAAGTGCGGTAATCATGTTATTTTCTCGCCTTTTGATTCGCAAGTTATTTTCGTCTTTCGTATAAGAAGCCTGCTTAAATTGCTCTCTGAAGGCTGGTTTGTAATCGATTTATAAATGTTATACGTTAATTTTGGTAATAGAGGAGCTCGTGGCTAAATAATAACAGCCGCACGGGTCGATCATCAAGGTTAAGCAACGCTTGACGAGGTCGGTCAGTGGATGGGTGACCATTTCAACATACCGAGTTTCCTCCGTGCCTCGGAAAGCACGTTAAGCCGTTGGTCCCGGCTGTCATTTGAAGATCTTTGACAGTCGTTACGGGTAGTCAGAAGCTTGAGATCTGACACCAGTCTTGCCAAGGGGTACCGTGTTACCCAGTTACTGGGTTGTGGTGGTCAGATAGGCAGTTGCTTCATGTAAAACACTGGTACTTAGCTAAATCCGGTAAGACTGGAAGCCGACCCCAATATAGTTGGGAAAAAGGCTAGGCAGATGATGATGATACGTTAATTTTGGTCTGTAAAGGATCTTAATGTGCCTAATTTAAGGATTGGTTATTTGTTTGAAATGCCTTCCTTGAAGCCTTAACGTATATAGCTGCTCCTTTGGGTCGTTAGCTTAATTTGTATAAATGTTACCGTGTTGTTCATTTACAAAGGAAATGTTCTGTTTACAATTTATCGAGAGTTTATAATCCCGTAAAATGTATTTAGAAACTCATGGTGTTTGCACTGATCCTATGATATAATTTTATCTACACTCACAACGTAATGTTCCAAATATGAATTCAAAAAATATTGTATAAACTCGTACTTTTTTTTGTGGATAGGTAAAATTAAAAAAAAAACAACAATAATTGCAGTGCAACATTTTCCTGCGATTTTCAAACAACTGAATCATAAAATAACTTTTTAATTTCTATAGCACACTTTTTTAATTTATTGGCGCGTATGGGCTCATTCGCGCCATTTCTCGGAACCAATTCTTCTGCAGCGAGTTGTGAGACAGGCAGACGTCATATCTCCGAAACTGTTCACCGCTGCACTGGAGGATGTCTTCAAGGTTCTGGACTGGCATCCCGCATCAACGTCAATGGCGAGTACATTACAGTCGGCGCCAAACAAACTATCAATGAAGATCAACCTAGCTACGTACAATAATTCTACCATTTAGATAATTAATTTGCATGTTTGTTTGGCGCCAACTCAAAATGCTAGAACAAAAGATTTTTTATTTTTTGCTTTCAGTTCGTTATTTCGTCGGTTCATTTTTTTTTGTTAAAATGATTTTGGCTGTACCTCTCGTGCGAGTTACAAATATATTTTTTTCTTTCTAAAAACTGAAATCGTAGAATCACTCAAATATCTCTACGGTCCTTGCTAACTCGTTTCCGTTTATAAACGACACAAACCCGTAACTGAACACTGTCGCCGGCTATCGCTTTACTTGAAGTGAAATCATATACATTCATAGTTCGTGAACGCAGAAAGCGTACACATACGGGTTTTTTGTGAGTTGTATCACTGTGTCGTTCGTGTTGGATCGTGGAGGGTGGGCAGAGGTGTTGGAATTGTGTTGTAGTTGTGTTTCGGGATTGGTTTAGTATTAGTTACTGGTATGGTGGTTATGGTCGAACAGATACATGAATACGGGGGACTACTTATAAATCAGTAGTATATTCTGTAGAGATATCACCGTGATGAATCACTTCAACTTAAGCTCGAAGTGAGCTGTGAATACCTCGCATATCGGTAGGAGTGACAGATTTGATCTCACTTCATCTAATTCATCACGGTGAGATGGCTACACAATCGACTGGCTGTAGGTACAAATTAAGGCGATGTGTTTTTAAAAGAACCCCTTCACAACACACCACATCATTTTCATTATAATATCTTGCTATACCTGCAGGGTACGGCAGAAGTGTCATGCAGGATTAACTAACGAAGTAATGTTTTAATCATCACCATCTTCCGGCTTTTGCCTCATGTTACTTGGTGTTGGCGTAACATGTTTTATTCCTCTATTCCGTCCTGTCAACCTTTACGCTATCACGGCATAATATATTAATCATGGGAGTCATAAATACCATGGACAGAAATTTTAGTTAAGGGTACACTAGTCGACGGCACGAACTATTTTGTGCGCGGGGTTAAAATGCATTTTATATCAACCGACAACACGTGCAGAAGAGATAGATGCTGTGATGAGCAGTAGGAAGCTAGTTCGCATACGAATACACACTTTTGCAAATTTGTAGCGAAATGGATAATGATTTAGGACGAAACCGAGCACGCGAAATTTTATAAACAGACCTTTGGCAGTCTAGAAATCATGAAAAAACAACTAAATCTATCTGTTCAAAATAAAATTATTTGCATTGTTGAACTACTAATCGGAAAATTGCAAAACGGCCTCCATACAGGGATCTGTATGGAGGCCGTTTTGCAATTTTCCGTCTCCTTATGGTATTTATTCGCGCCCAAAAATGCGTTAAAATTAGTGTCGAAATGTGGAACTTTCGACGCTCATAACTTTCAAATATTTTCTTTTTTTACTTTTTTGCTTCCATACAGGGCTAGATAATGATGAAACAAATTGATATCACTTTTTATTTTGAACGTAAATAGTCAAACAGTGGAATAATCCCTAGACTACGTTTGTATGGAAACATTTTCGACTAGTGTAACCTTAACTAAATATCACGGGCATGCAAAGCGAAGAAAGAAAATTTGGTTCAAATAAATTGCACTAGATGGCATAATAAGATTTGATTTGTTATTGAGTTTTGTAAAATATTAAGATTTTCTAAAGACGATCATAAAAAAATCATGTTCTTGTTTAATGTCTCTACTAAGCACAAAATTAAGGTATATTGGGCTTTTAATTCACATTTCCAAGATTGAGATTATTTGAATGGATAATTTTTTGATGATCATTGATTCCAATAGATGGCACGGTTTTAAATTTCTGAGGCATCCACTCGATTTTAATTTGTTTTGTAACACATTTTGATACAATGAAGACAAGTGAAAAAATTACAATAAAACAAATCGTCGCTGTATTAAAAAAAAATATATTCACGAACCGAGTAATCCCTTTAACTTTCAAGTTGCCGCTAACACCATCTATATCCGTGGCACGGAACCGTATACAATCGATATTCTTAGAAAAATAATTAGCATAATCAGACGAAAAACGCTAGTAACGTCGGCACGGTTTCTGTAAGGAATGAGGCATCTGTAGTGCTATTATTATATTATCTGTGCTAAATAAGGATAAACAAATGTTGACGCGACGAACAAAGAACCAGGTTTCGACTCAATTAAGTTACCCATAATTTTCAAAACACCAATCCTAATTGAACATTCCATAAATAAAGGACACATAAACCTCACAATCTAAACACACATAAAACGTTAATAACATCAATCCGCACAAGGAAAAGGAAATAAAAACAATTACAGCTGTAAGCACAGAAATACGGCCTAAGTAGAAGTCAGTAAGGCCATAAAGTAACAATGCGGTAATGTGACAAAGGGAACCATTATGTCAGCACTCCCGACAGTATGGGAACTGGGAATTGGGAAGAAGTTCCGTATATTACTATTCTTTTTTTTTTGCGGTTTGTGTCTAATGGGATATTTGACTACTATAAAAATGTATATGAATGAGTACTTATTTTAAAGAACTTACTATAATAATACCTTTTTACCCTTGACTAAAATTAAGTAAAAAAGTACCGACTTCCAAATTACAAAGTGAAAAATAACGCCTTTCGTAGGTACCAATTTTTTTGCTATATGACACCGACTTCCAAAAATAGTTATTTTTCACTTTGTAGTTTTTTATTTGGAAGTCTGTACTATTTTTTTGTTAGAAGTTTTTTTATTTTTCACTTTTTAGTTGTACCTACCGAATAGGCAAGTTGTTTAGTAAGTTACCTATAACGCCAGAATATATTACCCGAATATCATGAAACTTGAACATAACCGGTGAAATGAGAGATCTGCTTACCCCTTAAGAGCGTACTGGCGTGATGTTATGTTATGAAATGGTATAAACAATAAACAGACATGCGATTGCAGTAATCCCGAGAGATTTGCCGTTATTTATTGAAGAGTTCTGTTGTATATCTTCATCAGATCTTCACCAAATTAAAATGGGACTAATTTCGGAACATATTCTTTCAAACAAAAAAACTATTTTCCACAATTGACAGGTCCACAATTGACGGAGATATCGGTGAACATACACAAAAAAAAAACATACATAATGTCGAACTCCTTTTTGGTAAGTCGGTTAAAAAGTAACTAAGGTCATAAAGTAACAATGCGGTAGTAATGTGACTAGCTTGTGAGCACTCTCTGCTGTATGGGAACTGGGGACTCGAAAAGGTTCTATATTATTATTATTTTGTTTCTTTTTTGTTTGCGGCAAATTAAGTGAGAGAGTAGTAGTTTTTTTTTTACACTTTTTTTTTACCTCTAGGAGTTTCTTCCTGTATCTTGAGTGCGTTTACAAACATATAAAGTCACATACACAACACTCAGAGCCGGAAAAAATATTTGTATTTACGCAGCGCAGCAGTCAATCGCACAACCACTGCGCCAACCGTGCACCCATTAAAATTGTTACTTAAAGCATTCAAAAAAATAATACATTGTGTGAAAAATTCATATTTTTCCGTTGACTACAGTTAAGTAAAAGTAAGTAAGGTGATCATGAAAACCATAATGTCAGCCTTCTCGGCTCTATGGGAACTGGAGACTGGAGAGTACCCCCCTCGTATAATGTTTTGCTTTTTGTATTAGGTTCTTTTTTTCGTCTTCAGTAATAGAAGGTGTTCGCGACTCTAATAGTCTTTGAGTACTATAGAAATTAACTGGGAACCTCACCAGGTTCCGTGTGTATTAATTTGCATTTACCGCAGATTTTTTTTTGTGGGTGTAAAATGTTGTGTGGTATTCCAATAGATGTAACTTTTTTAACCTTGACTACAATTAGGTACAAATTGAACCAAGGACCTAAAAGTAAATCGATCTATAAAGTTACAATACGGTGACTAAGGGAACCATAATGTCGCCAGTTTTCCAGTCTCGACTGTATGGAAACTGGGAACCGGGGAGAGGTTCCGTATATTCATTTGTTTTTTTATTCGTTGATATGTATGTTTATGTGTAAGTAATTTGTGTGCTATTGTAGTCAAGGGTGCAACTTGAACCCAAGAAAAAAATTGCAAGGAAATACTAGCTACCCTTTAGTATGATCGGCATATCTACAAGGCCTTTATTTTTATACCGGGATTTTATACCATAAAGGAGAAAGGAGGAGCTCGTGGCTAAATAATAACAGCCGCACGGGTCGATCATCAAGAGTTCGGTCAGTGGATGGGTGACCATTTCAACATACCGAGTTTCCTCCGTGCCTCGGAAAGCACGTTAAGCCGTTGGTCCCGGCAGTCATTTGAAGATCTTTGACAGTCGTTACGGGTAGTCAGAAGCTTGCGATCTGACACCAGTCTTGCCAAGGGGTACCGTGTTACCCAGTTACTGGGTTGTGGAGGTCAGATAGGCAGTCGCTCCATGTAAAACACTAGTACTTAGCTGAATCCGGTAAGACTGAAAGCCGACCCCAATATAGTTGGGAAAAAGGCTAGGCAGATGATTTTATACAATAAAGGTGTAGACACACGTGTAAAATATTTTCTATATAATTAGATTTATATCAACTGTTGAGACTGAAATTGGTTTCTGATGTTTGCGTAGGATGAAATACTTTCGGTTTAGAACTTGGTTTTCGCTTTCATGGTTTGAAATTCTTCAGTTTAATTTGGTTTCTGTTTCCTTACAATAAAGATCAAACTATGCTGAAGAGGGCTTGCTTGATATTATAATCTTGATTAAGCAGTAAACGAAAGTCCTAGATCAAATCTCTCCTTGTAAAATTGAAAATAAAAAAATAATGAAAATGGAATTGGAATTAGTGTCAAACTGTTTTACCCCAAGTCAACGAAGATTTCATTGAAACCTATAATGAAAATAGGCTATAGAAAGAAAACAGAGGCTTTTACCCTATAGTGAGACAATTTAGACATCACATCACACATCATCAGCCTATTAATGTTCCTACTGCTGGGACCCAGGCCTCCTCTCTGTGAGAGGGAATGGGCCGTAATCCACCACGCGGGCCGAGTACGGGTTGGTGAATGTCACATGTCATCGAATTTTTGGTTCTAGGACATGCCGGTTTCCGGTTTCCTCACGATGTTTTCCTTCACCGTTTTGAGAGCAG
The DNA here is from genome assembly GCA_948252205.1 of Orthosia incerta. Taxonomy (NCBI): domain Eukaryota; kingdom Metazoa; phylum Arthropoda; class Insecta; order Lepidoptera; family Noctuidae; genus Orthosia; species Orthosia incerta. The sequence goes on from OX411748.1 coordinate 3,241,067, forward strand.
TGGTGATGAAATAATTTACACAAAGTAAAGCGCCTGGCCTGGGCTCGAGCCCACGACCTACAACTTGTAAGTCGCGGCCGATACCACTTGACCACCACTGCTCAATTTAGACATATATCATGATAATACAGACCAAAAAAACTGTACCCTTACATCATACATCCCTAAAATCATAAGTGAAGTTCTTGATAGTCTCGAGTAAAGTTCACCCCGATCTTACAGTAAACACTTCAAGTTTACTGCCTCAACTTTCAGCTGACTCCCTCCTCGTATTACTCCCACAGTTTAAAGTTCGCAAACTAGTGTATATTGTGCCAACGGAAGATATTGAAACCACTTGTGATATTTTTATATTAAATATATCTGGAGTGCTCGGTTCTCCAATTTTAGCAATTTCAGTTTCAGGTGAAAATTTGGCTTTGGGTATGTGTAAATTGTTAATAAATTATGGTATATTAGTATTGTTATGAAAGTAATTTTAAAATTCGTAACCCTATTATTTTATAGTTGTTTTGTTAATTCTGCCTTTTCGATATATTCATAGCTTTTTTTTTTTTTAATTTGTGATGGGTTTGCTTAGTTTGGAGGAGCTCGTGGCTTAATAATAACAGCCGCACGGGTCGATCATCAAGGTTAAGCAACGCTTGACGAGGTCGGTCCGTGGATGGGTGACCATTCCAACATACCGAGTTTCCTCCGTGCCTCGGGAAGCACGTCAAGCCGTTGGTCCCGGCTGTTATTTGAAGATCTTTGACAGTCGTTACGGGTAGTCAGAAGCTTGAGATCTGACACCAGTCTTGCCAAGGGGTACCGTGTTACCCAGTTATTGGGTTGTGGAGGTCAGATAGGCAGTCGCTACATGTAAAACACTGGCACTTAGCTGAATCCGGTAAGACTGGAAGCCGACTCCAATATAGTTGGGAAAAGGCTAGGCAGATGACGATGGTTTGCTTAGTTTGATAGCTTTTATTAATTTGACTGCGTGGGAAAAACCACGGTTTTTTCATGATTACTGTGGAACCCTACTCTGGCACAACGCAACATGCCAGAGTGGTAAATAATAAAAGCTTCTGATATAAATGCGGACTGTAGTTCTTACTATCACGCTTCTACTCAACAGAAATGTCCAGTAACTTGTGGTAAATGGTATGTTTTTGTATTGTAGGCAAAAAGTTGTGCGCAGAAAATATGTTCAACGGATGTAAATTTATAGCAGTGGAAAAAACTAATAAAGTAAACGCAGTGGAATATGGTTCTTACATAATATATATTGCGGCGATATCAAAAGTACGTATAGTGATCACATCAGATCACATCATCAGCCTATTAATGTTCCCACTGCTGGGACACAGGCCTCCTCTCTATGAGAGGGGATGGGCCGTAATCCACCACGCGAGCCCAGTGCGGGTTGGTGGATGTCACATGTCTTCGAATTTTTGGCTCTTAGACATGCCGGTTTCCTCACGATGTTTTTCTTCACCGTTTTGAGAGCAGTGGTGATGAAATAATTTACACAAAGTAAATCGCCTGCCTGGGTTCGAACCCACGACCTACAACTTGTTAGTCGCGGCCGATACCACTGGGCCACCACTGCTCTCCTCAGTGATCACCATTGGAACAAAGAAGCCCCATGACCTCTTCTTACAAAGACATCTAGCATTTTACTCATGATATGACTAATGAAGTACTAAACTAATCCGTGAGCAACGTTACATGTGTAGAACATTCCAGAAATACATGGACACAATAAGGGCAAGCTAATTAAACTTTCAAGTTGCTTATTAATGGCCTGTCATTCACAACTCACACACAAGCTAATTCACATGCACTTAAATTATGTCATGGTGCACAATTATCTATGAAATGTAGTGCTTCGTCACTCAAGCTTGAATATTATGAAGGTTGATTTTGTAGAACATAGCATCATGCCTGTATTAATATATAGTATAGGAATAGTGACAGAGTTAAATTAATCTGTAGTAGATACACCCAAATTCAATCATAATCCCACCGCACTATTCCCAAACCATTGCAACTCCCGAAAGCCAGAAGCAACAGTGGCGACCACCAGAAAAGCGCCGAGGCAATAAACCTCAACGAAGTCCCGGAGATTGAATTTAACTGTCTTGGATCCCGCGACGAAATTAATCAGAAAAGAATAACGGAGGAATAGGAAAAAATACATATTTCCACTTCCCTCCATATTAAGCATGAGGCAGAACAAAGAAGGCCAAACAAGGCCAATATGCACAAAGGGTCGTTTGCAACTGGTATAAGCCCACACGGATAAAAATTATCACCCAAAAAAATCCCAAATTCAATAAGTTATGTTTAAATCCCATGTAATAGGAGGCGACTATTGCTATCACACATCACGTCATCAGCCTCTTAATGTTCCCTCTGCTGGGACACAGGCCTTCTCTCTGTGAGAGGGAATGGGCCGTAATCCACCACGCGGGCCCAGTGCGGGTTGGTGGATGTCACATGTCTTCGATGTTTTGGTTCTAGCACATGCCGGTTTCCTCACGATGTTTTCCTTCACCATTTTGAGAGCAGTGGTGATGAAATAATTTACACAAAGTAAAGCGCCTGGCTGGGCTCGAACGCAAGACCTACAACTTGTAAGTCGTGGCCGATACCACTGGGGCACCATTGCTCTAGTAAACCAACAAAATATAGAAAATGCTATCAATGGGCACAAATTCCATACAGAAAAATTATATCGTTTTCCCCGACCCGGAAATCGAACTCAGAAGCTCTAGCTAGACAAGTGGCATTCGATGTCAGCGAAAGCAATAGTCGAAATGTTGCAATGTAAGGGATTGATCACGTGATATTCGTATATCGCTTATCAATATATCGCTTGTCAATCCCATGCAATTTTGCCTTTTTAACACGCTTTTATTAGCTTGGTATGTATGTATCTATGTATCAATGTAACAATGTATCAATGTAACGGAATCTTTGAACGTGATTTTCACCCACTTCAAAACGTTGGATTGATTTGAAACTTTGCACACTTATCAAGGACCGATGACAATGCAATAATTTAAACAGTTTGTCCCATTATCCTTACCAATAAAGCGTGTTTTTTAGTTTTTAGAACTACAATTTATTAATAATCACTATCAAAAAGGCAAAAATTCGAAGACATGTGACATCCACCAACCCGCACTGGATGTCACATGTCACAGGATAATGGCCCATTCCCTCTCGCAGAGAGGAGGCCTGTGTCCCTGCAGTGGGAACATTAATAGGCTGATGATGATGATATGATAATCACTATCTCCTCTCTTTCGATGATACAATGTCACTTGTCCTAAGGACCTCCTGCTCTGCAGTAGTGATTGCTATCATATTCAGTTTTACCCTGATCATCCCGCATAGACAGCACAGTTTCTCATTAGAAGTAACATAGAAACCGTACAGCGGAAAAGGCTTTCCCATTTTTGGGTCCACACCTTTAATTTGCATACCGACGAGATTCACATTACTCCAAAATGCCCAAGTATTTGAAACAACTTAAATGCGCATCCCTTTTGCCTTAACAACTAAATTCATTTAAACCCATTCTAAACCTCACCCTAATTTCTTATTATTCAAATCTAGCTTCATTTTGTATAAACTAGCGATAAAATTCAATTTGTTTTGCTGAAAAATTAGGGTCATTTGTATTTGTTTTTGTATCATTATGGAGTAAATTACATCAGCCGTTTTGAAAAATTACAAGTAAAATTTAAAAAAATATTAAGACCCGCGTCACATTTTTTTTTATTTCATGCTACATATTCATAGACTTGCTTCGATCGACAATATATTGAACACGTAAATATGATACAATATCTTGCAAAAACACCCCGATTTAAACAGTAAAACGCCCAAAACTTTAGAACATCTGAACCGATTTTCATCAAGTAGCTAAGAACACTCTCGATAAAGTCACTTTTCATACAAAAAAAAAAAACGAAATCAAAATCGGTTCATCCATTTAGGGCCTATGATGCCACAGACAGATGCACAAATACACACGTCAAGCTTATAACACCCCTCTTTTTCCTTCGGGAGTTAAGACGACGACTAACGCCAACGACCTTGAGGGAACAAAACGCGCACTCGTTTCACACCCGCGCGACCCAAAATTTAGTAGTTTTTTGTACTTTTCTTATTATTCTATGACTTTAAAAAAAAGCTTCAGATCAAAATTTAGATAGTTAAATTGTCTTTGAGATGGTGTCAATATCATTACAATACCAGCGGTTTTGGTGCGATTGTCGTGTTTTTGTCCGTTTTAGACATAACTTTACAAATTAATTACACTATGTTATACGAATAAAACTCAAAAGTTTCTTTGATCAAATTATTAATGTAATATATATTTTTTCCAAAAAATTGCAACTAGCTGTTAAGACGTGATTCTCATTTTGAAATCAGCTACTCAAGGGAATCGGCGCCTTAAAAATGCCGTCCTCCGAAAATAGACTTATAGGTACTGGATACAGATGGAATACGACCACGAGACAGAGGTACCTAACTAATGAAGAACGAGAGCAGCCTTTTTCAGGCTTTTTTCTAATTCTATAGAAATCTCTAATACAGAAAAGGAAAGAATATAGTTTATCAGGTTAGCCTTATATGGTCAGAGTTACTCACGACATTTTGGGGTTTTTCGAGGTAGTATATCATTATAAGACAGTTGAGTAGGTACGGCTTGCTGACAGAATACCGAAAAGATATGTGAAATGTGTCAGATACGAGACCTTTGGTCAGGGGTTCTCTTTCAGATGTCCAAAAAGTCCCGTACATCATTTTAATTACCAGTGCAGTGGTGTCTTAAATTTACTTATTTATGTAGACATCAAATTATTTTTTCACAACCTTTTCTCGTATTCTTAATCTCAGCAAACCCTTTCATAATTATGATAATGGGTATCATAATTATGAAGAAAGGTTCATGGGATTGCACAAAAAATAACCAATCTGTAATCATGGGCCGTTCACCATATTGGATTTAGAATGACTTCACTTAGCTAACCCTGCATTGTCATCTTCTTATTTTAATATCATAAATGCGAAAGTTTGGATGGATGTATTTTTGTATGGATGTCACTCAATCACACCAGAACGGCTCAACGGATCTGGATGAAATTTGACCCAGAGATAGATTATAGTATGGAATAGCACATTGGCTTTCAACCCGGTATAATGTTCCCCTGGGATAAAATAACACACGTGGGCGAAGCCGCTGCCATAAGCTAGTCCAAACTAAACGTGTATGCAAAATTGCATCCTAATCGGTTGAGGATAAATGCTTTAAATTCAGTTGCAAGATTTGACACAAACATACATACATACATTGCAAGTTAAAACAAATAAATAAAAAGCTTGTAAAAAATAATCTGCCTCATAATTATTATTACACATCAATATCATCATCAATACATATAATAAACCTGTAGAAAAATATTTTTTGTACATCGAAAAAAAATCCAAAATAAATAGCCAGGGTGTTAAAGGATAACCAACAGAACCCATTTCCAGCATTTTTGGAATTTTCGTCTGATTGTCTGTTTATTTGTGCACGCATCACGTGAAATGTACGAAACCAATGTAGATAACAACATTGTGCGTAACTTGAAGAATTACTAAGTTTTTGTTTCATCGCAATCGGTTTACTCTATCAAAAGTTAGATGAATTTAAATTGTTCAAGAAGTAAAATTATCACAGCTCACGCAATTTAGTTACTCGGACACTTGAATTCGCAATTCGATAGATGGCGTTGTGCATTTAAAGTCATTTTCTGAATCGCGGTGTTAAGATTCTACGCGACAGAATGACATTAGAAAAAAAATTGGTACGTAGTATGTATATATATGTTACTATGTGTATGTAGGGTGGGCAGGACGGTAAGTAGGGTGTAGGGTAGGGTTGCCAGACAGATGACGGGAGCGAAGCCGCGGGCACAGCTAGTCCATAGTAAATATTGATTGGAGAGACGAATTCTAGGCCTACATCAACTTTATATACCTACGTATATTACGCACTGTTGTGGAAATAAATGGAAAAAAATCTACATAATTGGAAAGTGGGATCCAATCATCGGTGTCGGGGAAAAAGTAAATTGTACGCAGCTTTCGTCGGTATAACATATAACGTGGTGATTTTGAGATTTTATTCCAGTGGAAATATACTGTTCTAGTGATGTATTGAATTGAATTATCAAAACTACATATCTGAAAACATTTGACCAACTTTAGCGTTATTGAGTTACCGTTTTCCTTCAGGATTTTTTCAGTAACAGCCAGAGATCTGGTTTTGGACCCGGTTTCTGGCCATGAACTCTATCCCTATTCTTACACACTTACCTTCCCTTTTCTTTCATATCACTCCTCACATAGTCCATCCATCTTTTCTTTGGCCGTCCCCTCCCTCTCCAACCATCCACATTTATATTCATAACTCTTTTAGTAACATTCGTTTCATCCCTCCTCATCACATGACTATACCAGGACAAACGATTTCCTTTCAACTTTTCTGTCACTGGCTCCACTTTCAAACTTCCCCTAATATATTCATTTCTCACTTTATCCATTCTCGTCACTCCGCACATCCATCTCAAGATTCTCATCTCTGCTACATGCAATCTCTTTTCATCCATCGAGCTCGACCCCGATTATATGGAACTTACACCACTGCCCTTACTCTTCGTGTTATACAGGCATGATGATGTCATTCTTTATCGTCTTATTGTTTGATTTATCAGCAATAGGCTATATATAAAAACAACTTTTTTTACACTGAAGAACTCTACCCACTGAAGACCTTCTAGAATTAAAAAAAACACGCCATAAAATCCTTCTCATTTATCAAGAAAGATGAACTACGTGACATGACCCGTTTCTTCTCAGTTTTTAGTCCCTAGTTAAATATTTGATTCAGTTAGGTCCCTGCGAGACGAGTGGTCGAGTAGGCGAGTAGTGGTCGAGTAGGCGAGTAGTGGTCGAGTGGCGAGTGTTCGAGTGTTTGCTACCCGATCGGAGGGTACTTGCTATACGAGACTTGGAATGTAATGTCTGAGGGTAGGATTAGTGTCGTGGAGATTTTGTTTGCTTAAAGTCTGTGTGATTTGAGTTGATTGAGAATTGGGAATTTATTTAGGTGTGGTTGTCTGGCTGATTAATTAATTACAAAGTTATCAATCTTATGTATCACTTTAAATTCTAATAACTTTAAACGAGCTTGTATATATGTTATGTATATTTATATAATCTGAATCTCGGCAATGGCTCCAACGATTTTCATGAAATTCTGTATGCAGGTGGTTTCGGGGGCGATAAATCGATCTAGCTAGGTTTAATTTTTAGGAAACGTCTTTTTCTCTATTTTCACCCTAAATTATTATTAAAACTAGACTCTGACCGCGGATTCGCCTGCTTAAAAATTGTTTGCCATCTTGACAGAACACACTACCTGATTAAAACTATACTACTACCTTCCCCGAGTCTCAAACTATCTCCATACCAAATTTAATCTATTTCGGTTCTGGCGTTTAGTCGTGAAAAGGTAACAGACAAACAAACTTAGTTACTTTCGCATTTTTAATATTAGTAGGGGAGAGGGGGGTATAGTGGGGTAGTGGGGCATAGCGGGGAATGCCTCTGACAGCTCGAACGAAACGCCGTACAAAGTTTCAAATGCCTCGTTTTGATTGGTCGTCAGTCGGCACGTGACCTTCATTTACGATTCACGCCATTTTGACAGCCGTTTATGCTCCGCAAACAAAAACTTTAAAAGCAGTGTTTTCGTTAAAAAAAACACGTGAAATTAAACAGCAATTGTTTCTCGAACCTAAGTGTTATTGTGGTGGTTGATATTTCATTGTGTAGCAGTACCTTCCGGATTTCATAACCAAAAATACAAGATTGTTTGTGAAAAAGGTAAGATGTTGTCAGTTTATGTTTTGTTTAAAAAGTAACACTGAGGCATAGTGGGGCACATTAAAAGGGGCATAGTAGGGTATTGTTTGAAAAGTACCCCACTTTGCCTCTTTTTTAGGCAACTAAAGCAGGTAACTTTTTAAAGGAAACAAATAACTACTATATGTGTTTCTATATTTTTTTTTCTTTTATTTTCAGTAATATGGTCCGCACATATAAAAGGACTACAGATCAGCATTCATGGCCAATGGAAGGAATGAAAAAAGCTGTACTTAGTGTTGTGGCGGGAGAAATGGGCTACAAAAAAGCGGCACATTTACACAACGTTCCACAGACTACATTAGAACGGTATGTTTCTAAATATCGGGCTAATCCGGACGATACTATGTTTCAAAAGAAGTTGGGCCATTTTAAAACCGTGTTTTCTCGAGATCAAGAGAAAGAACTAATAGAATACATAAAATTGATGGAAGCACGATTTCATGGACTGACTTCGCGTGACATGCGACAACTTGCTTTTGATGTGGCAGAAAAAAATAGAATCCCTCATAGATTTGATTCGAAGAGTGGTCTGGCTGGTATAGATTGGTTGAAAGGATTGCTGAAAAGACATCCAGATATCAGCTATAGAAAACCTGAACCAACATCAGCAGCCAGGGCCATGGGTTTCAATAGAGTATCCGTTGGAAATTTCTATCAACTTTTAGAAAAGATTTACGACGAACATAAGCTTACTCCACAACGGATCTATAATGTTGACGAGACAGGTGTGTCAACTGTCCCTAAAAGTCACTCTAAAATCCTGGCTTCCTGTGGTAAAAGGCAGGTAGGAACATTGACCTCTGCAGAAAGAGGAAAATTAATGACCACAATTCTTTGCTTCAGCGCAGTTGGCAATTATATGCCACCGATGTTCATCTTCCCCCGAAAGCGTATGAAACCGGAATTGCTTGATGGAGCTCCAGCTGGATCTTGGGGAGAATGTCACGAATCTGGCTGGATCCAGGGTCATTTATTTGTCCTCTGGCTAAAGAGATTCATTGAGTGGTCGCATTCCACTAAGGATAATCGTGTACTGTTATTGCTAGATGGTCATGTAACACATGTCAAATCTCTCGAGGTCATTGATTTAGCTCGCGAAAATGGTGTTATTTTACTGTGCTTTCCACCCCATTGCACGCACCGACTCCAGCCACTTGATGTGGGGTTCATGAAGCCTATAAGCACATATTACGCTAATGAAGTAAAAAACTGGCTTCGGTGCCATCCAGGACGCGTGGTGACACAATATCAGACCGCTGCACTATTCGGTAAAGCTTTTGTATCTGCAGCAACTATGACGACTGCTATTAATGCATATAGAGCCACAGGAATTTGGCCTATGAATAAGGATGTATTTACTGATGCAGACTTTGCACCCGCGGAAACTACAGACAATCCTGAGCCTGAGCAGGTGTCCTTAATCGATGAAGCTATTTTGCAGGGTGATAACACGCCACTTACACAAGAACGTCTAGAAGTTGAGCCTGGTGAAAAGACTCTACCCAGACAACCAACCCCAACAAGGCAACTTCATCCACAACCTGGTATTTCTGGGGCAGCTTATAGACCCTCAACTTTTGCAACAACGCCAGAACAAATAATGCCCAGTGGTATTACTTGTTCTGATGTTGAGCCTGGTGAAAAGACTCCACCCAGACAACCAACCCCAACAAGGCAACTTTCTCCACAACCTGGTTGTTCTAGTATGACTGATAGACCCTCAACATTTGCAACAACTCCAGAACAAATAATGCCCAGTGGTATTACTTGTTCTGATGTTGAGCCTGGTGAAAAGACTCCACCCAGACAACCAACCCCAACAAGGCAACTTTCTCCACAACCTGGTTGTTCTAGTATGACTGATAGACCCTCAACATTTGCAACAACTCCAGAACAAATAATGCCACTGCCCAAGGAGAACAGAACAAACAAAAGAGTTACTAAGCGGAGAGGGAAAACAGCAATAATTACAGAGTCACCATACAAAAATGAGCTTATGGCCTTAAAAAAGGCCGCAGAATTAAAAGAACAAAAAAAAAAGAGGGTAGCTAAAGATTTGGAAGAATTTCAATCAGATAAACAAAAAAAGAGAAAGCTGATCAAAAAGAAAGGTAGCAAACGTTCCTTAGAAGATGATAACGATGCTGAATGCATATACTGTGGCTACTTGTGGTCAGAATCAACAGAGGGATGGATTCGTTGTATAAAATGTTCTCGATGGGCACACAACTCTTGTGCAGGGGAAGATGATGAAGATGACGAAGCTACTCATTTATGTGCAATGTGCGTCGAGGACTGAATTGTTTAATAATATTAATTTTACAGAAGCAGTACAATTATTTAGTAACGTTGATTTGTTTGTATTTTTTTGTTTATTTTGTTGATTAGCTTGTTTTTAAATGAGAATTTATGATGATTAGGAGGTTCTAATTTGTGCCAAAGTTTTGTAGTTCTTTTGGAGTTAGATAATAAAGACTATTAAGTTTGGAATCTGTATTTTTATTTTCGCATTATTATACCCCACAATGCCCCATAGGGTACCCCGGTTTACCCCCATATATGGGGCATAGCGGGGCAAATGCCATTTTACATTTATGTATTCACATATCGTAGATTTATTATCGTAATCGAAAATAATATATTCATAGTCATTCGCAATGAGTTAAACCATGATATTGAGTTAAAATTTGCGGTTTAATCATAATCTTTTGTCTTATAGCTGCAGTTGAGTCTTAAATACCCCACTATGCCCCCCTCTCCCCTACCTATAGATGGATAGCAGTAGTTACTGTTCTTCCCTAAGTTTAATGGAAACACACAAACTTTCCTACAATTTGTATTGCTCATAAAAAAAAAAAGTTTTGAGAGTTCGATTTTTATTCGAGTGTTCCTTTTCTGGGTTACTTTTCTATAACCGTGATTGTATATTATATAGATGCGCAATAAGTAGCCTTTTTCGAGGGATTTGGTTACCGTACTTAGTCAGTAGTTAGAACCATTGTGCGTTAATAAGCTGAGTAGCTAAAAACGAACCAAATTCATAGGTCACACAAAATACCACAGCACAGTCGTACTTAAAACTACCACATTTGTCCCAGCTGACCTCTCTCTGACCCTAGGTCATCCCACAAGCTAATATCTAACCAACACAGAACTGGCTACCACAGCCACTCTAACAAACTTTGGGTTCCACACAGAGTCTGTTGCTCCACAATCGGTAATCCCTTGTGTGATCAAACTAGTGTGTTTGTGTTGGTAGTTTCTATGTGATTTATGTTGTGGTTGTAAGTTTGGAGTGGGTGTAACTTTTTTCTTTATTTCTTTTCTATTCATCATTCAGCTGTGTTAGATTTGAAGTGCGAAGCTTTTTCGGAGTAGAGACTAACCTTATTTCTCTCTTTTTAGTTTTGGTACACCATCACTAACAAGTGAGCAAGTTCTGGAGTAAGAAACCTAAACGATTGAAAAATACCTATAATAACTCAATTTAAACATTCGTGCTGTTCGTCGCTAAGGAGTTCAGTTCTATGTTACATATCTTGAAAACAGCTGAACCGATTTTGATGAAACTTGCACTATTCCCTAAGTTGAGAGATACTTAATCCAATAACAAAGAATTTTCACGATCCGTTACTGGTTTCGGAAAAAAGTACAAATTGTTGTTCCGGCTCTGGGTGTTTGTGTATGTGAGTTATTTATATGTTTTTTAAACGCACCCACGATACAGGAGAAATTCCTAGTGTGGGGCAACGTTTAAAAAAAAAAAAAAGATACATATCGAATTCGGAAATAAATAAAAATAAACTTACTAAAAGGAGTAGGTATGTTAAGGTTGTAGCAGCGTTCCGTATGTTTTTCGTACCTCCGGGGAAAACAGGCATGTGTTTTTGTACGTGTGTATGAGACAGAATAGCATGTATTAATCTACATGGTAGATAAATAAATAAAGCACCTATTTGTGAAACGTACATTTTTAAAATATGTACTTTAAGACGACAACTAACGCCAACGACCTTGAGGTAACAAAACGCACACTCGTTTCACACCCGCGCGACCCAAAATTTTGTAGTGTTTTGTACTTGCCTTATTATTCTATGACTTAAATAAAAAAAAGCCTCAAATCAAAATATAGATAATTAAATTGTCTTTGAGATGGTGTCGATTTAATTAAAATACGCCCAGCGGTTTTGGTGCGATTGTCGTATTTTTGTACATTTTATAGACATAACTTTACAAATTAATTACACTATGTTAAACGAATAAAACTCAATTATTTTTAGATCAAATTGTTAAGAAAATAGTCTAATGTAACAAAATTATGTTTTTTCCAAAAAATAACGAATAGCCGTTTAGACGTGATTCTCATTTTAAAATCAGCTACTCAGGGTTATCGGCGCCTTAAGTTTAGTGAATCTTTCCATGATAAATACGGATCAACAGTAACCTACGGGCTTTTCTACAGCCAGATTCATAAACAATTTATAGTATTTGTCCAACGTATGTATGGCTGATTATATAGTCTTCCACAACATCAGTAAACCAACAAAAGATAGAAAATCAAAGATAAAACGGCTAACATTAAAGACGGAAAATTGCTCGTCGTTCAAACTCTAGTCCTTCACACGTTACACACGTGAAACCAACTGAAACGTACTGGCAGGTACGCTCGCTACGATTTCCTTGTTTTCTTTTCATTCCATTTTTATTTGTTTCCTCCAATTCCCAGTTCAATCTCAACTTCAGCTTCATTAGAACGGGTTCGTTTATTTGTAAAGTGAAATGAGCATTTTTTGGAATGATGTAGATTGTTAGTGTATTATGTTCTGGTATGGAAGCGTTATAGCAGGGATCTATGAATTTTTAAAGACAGAAATGCCGAACGATTACGATATTCGAAAGGCGTGTTGACAGAAGTTCGATTCCCGACTGATGGCTACCTATTGATCTGCTAAAAACTACTAAATTATTTGGTATAGCTAGGCACCTTCCATTAAACCTTGTAACTTCAATTATAGTTATCTTCATGAATAAAGATATACAGCTGCCTATACCTATGCCAAGGTGAAAAAAAAACTATACATTTTTTCTTTTTTTCTCATTATCAATTTCTCTATAAAAATAGTGAAAAATACTGTGAACGTATCAGATCAAATTTGCATTGTAAAATTTACAACCATATTTTCAATTAATATTGACTGTTCGCTTTAAACGAGACAGCTGTGAAAATAATGTATTATTGAAATTAATTGTGATTTTTCGTACACAATATGAAATAATTTAAGGATTTTAATGTGGAGTTTTTTTGTTGATATGATTATGTATAAAGACGTGAGGACTAGGAACTAGTGGTTAGATCAAAAGCTATTTACTTTTACCAACTGAGATCGGTCGCTTCTGCCAGCGGCGTCACCCGCGTGAGTGTCGAAAATTATCCCAAGGGAGCTTATTCCCGGGATGAATCTATCTTTGTGCCAAATTTCATCAAGATCCGTCCAGCCGTTTGAGCGTGAAGAAGTAACAAACATAGAAGTACACACACACACACTCACAAACTTTCGCCTTTATATATTAGTGTAATGAAAAGTATGTGTAATGAAAACCTTCACAAATTCATGAAGATCTGTCATTGTAAAATGTGCCTTTATTTCCTGAGGGGTAAAGCAGAGACATGGCTATAATACCTACACTTATTAATAGCCAATTATGTTTTAGTCCCACAAAATATCAAACAGTTTAAACCGAATCCTGCTTTGAATTAAATGTATTTTTATTCGCAACAGAATAAATATAAAAATAAGCAAGTAAATCTCGCATTAACATAAAAATGTAAACAATACTTACAATGTGCAAATGAATAAATAATCACGACTGTTTGTTTTCAACCAAACATTTGTGCAAATGTTTTCTCAGAATTGCGCATGTTGGTTATTCAAGGTGACTTTTTTTTCATATAATATGTTTAAAATATAATTTAATAGCTTTTGTGAAAATCGAAAATTGTATCAAAGAACGTATCTACTAATGAGATAAAAAAGTGTATACCTATGTGGTCCAGGCCATGGTTCCAAAAATTTTAATGCGTTCAGACGTTGAGACGTGACTGATTGACAAATCTGAAACAGCCGGACATTTATAACTTTAGCAGGCAGTCAGACTCCAGCTCCTCAAATATTACGAACATATGTACCTGTATTTAGATACCAAAGTAAATTTAACTTTTTTTGTTTTATTAGGAAGAAGGATAATAGTGGCTTTTATAAAGAAAATCAGATAATATATACGAACTCCAGAATTTTACGTTTAAAATCCTAAAAATGTTGATCAAAGGTGCTTAGATCAGAAGTTTGTCTAGCCATAACGAATTCAATTTAGTCCTAAGTTAGCATTTTATTGGAGAGAAAAATCCAATTATATTTTTCTCAGAAATGGGATTGAAAGCAGGAGCTCAAGGCTACAAGCTGACGGTATACAAGGCTATCGGAAAAATGCACATTCAAAAGCGTCCTTGAACAATCGAGAGGTTTATTAAAGTTTTGGTACTAAACATTAAAAAATATTTTTTTCTATACGGACTGGCAATATATCATGAAATAGATACATAGGTAGATAAAGTATTTACGTGGCTACAAGACAATACACAGTACAATGAAATCAATAAAAACATTAGATACATACTAATAATAATCTAATGATCACAATAGAAAAAACACGCAAACCTTTTAACATTCTACGTTAAAACAATAGCACATTACTTTTCTTTTGGACCAACAATGATGAGTAATCTCTCTAAACTCCTTTTAGTTATAGAAGTTTCACCTGTCAAATTAATACATTTTCTTTCGCCTCTAAGTTAAAAGTATATAAACATTGTGCGCGAATCCTTGTCGTCGGTATAAAGTTGATGTAATACAGGCCGATCATCAATCATCGTTTATTTATTTTTGTGCAAGTTTAGCATGTTTATTAATCAAAGTAAATGATTGCTACTTGGTAGCTGGTTTTAAATATTTTTTGCATAATCTCTTAAAAGGTATATTTGTATCTGTTCAAGATTGTTTCGTTTATTTTGTATATAACGAAAGATCCAACACAAAAATTTTACATTTCGCGATCAATTTATTTAACCATACGTTTGCGTCAGTTGTCAATAATGACAAAACTTCTTCTGCGTTAGAGTAGGTACCTAGAAAGCTCTAATAATTCTAAGTCATAAAAATATTCAAGTTTTTTACGTCACTTATAAATAAGCAATAATTATACTGGTATCACCCAAATTATGGCTAATCTAGCCAGCTTTTACATCCGGATTAGATAATACCAAAACATGTCCTATAATTTGCTTTATCAGACTCAAAAAATTAAGTCAATGAAATTCAAACACCTTGTATGGATACAAAAGAGCACATCAATCATTAGAAGCGTGGGTGATAAGTGATAAGCGAAATTGATTGGTTCTTATCACTGGGCTGCTGCCATGACGCCATGCCACTTGAACCGCTGACGTGCTGTCTGAAGCGATGACGTCACTAATTGTAGCGCCTACGAGAATAACTAGGCTGGAGTTATGAAAATAAGATAATAGGAGGTGCGTGGGATGATTCGGTGACGTGGATGAAGGACTTATGGTTACCACAAACAGAGACATGTAAGATGAAAAAACAAGATAGTTGGGTGATATATTGCTCATCATTTAATTTCTATTAAATACTAGTATAATTATCCAATGACTTTCAAATACCTAACAACAAATTGCCAATTCGTTTATCGTTAACATTGTTGAACTCATTTTCAAGAGAACTTCTGACAACTATGAAATTATCAAAGTGATATAAAAAATTAATGTGTAATAGGTAATGAGATAGGTACGCTTCTGTTTGAATAATTCAAAAAATTCATGTCTCATACATAAAAGGAATTTCCATATTGAAGAAACACGCATTTAAATAACATCCTACATTAGAATGCCTCAAGGTTCTATTCTAGGACACACTCTACTTAGTAACTGTAGATTTAGGTATGGAAAAATCCAGTTATCAACAGCAAATTGAGATCAATGCCCCATGATCACAGCCTGGCGTTATCTCGTTCATCCCTACTGGATGTGTCACATTGCAAATGGCGACCAGCGCCACGGCGTCGCACCCCTGATTATAGGCAACGTTGAAATAACGACAATTAACTACGTTCTGTATTTTGTACGGTGTTTGTTATTTACTGGCGATGATATATAATGGGGTTATGTACTGGATTGTATGGGTGATAATGGTAGGTTTAATAATTGATATACAAAAATATGAGGTCATCATGATCTAAATCTTAACGCGTAGATTATGGTTTTTTTAGGGTTCCGTACCCAAAGGGTAAAAAGGGTACCCTATTACTAAGACTCCACGGTCTGTCTGTCTGTCCGTCTGTCACCAGGATGTATCTCATGAACCGTGATAGCTAGGCAGTTGAAATTTTCACAGACGATGTATTTCTGTTGCCGCTATAACAACAAATACTTAAAACAGAATAAAATAAATATTTAAGTGGGGCTCCCATACAAAAAATGTGATATTTTTGCCGTTTTTTGCGATAATGGTACGGAAACCTTCGTACGCGAGTACTAGTAGTTTTTTTTTCATAATATCGAAATTCTTTCTAAATAAAGCTGTGCCAACAATAAAAGAAAGAAACCCCATAAAAACGCAATAAAAAGGTTAATCAAATGCTCAAATACTTGTTGATTCAACAATCAGAAATTGTATGCAAAAGAATCAACAAGTCCTGAAGTTGCGAAAATATTCCAGTGTCGCATGTTTCCAGTTTCGAAATCGTGATTATTGCCCGGGGGTATTGTTTTACATAAGAATTGGGGATTGATTACGAGTTTCAAACTGTTACCGAGCTTCGTTTTGGTTTACTTTCGAGCTGATCAGTATTGTAGGTAATAAAAGTATTTGTAAGACATTTATTCTTCCTTAATATTTTTTGAGAGGTGTCTTTGGGTGTGGCAATTTGTGACTACACTACTTTTGTTAGATTATGTCTTACCTGTTAAATCAAATACATGTTTGAATGAACTAATAAATAAATAAATTTCTTAATATTCTTTGAGTAAGAGCCTTTAAATATTTTCAATATATCTGAACTATCAGATAAGTATCTTATTGTTCAGATAGTTTGAAGTCGTAGCTTGCTTACTTAATAGGATAAACTTAGCATAGATTTTCTCTAGTGCGATCAGGGTATCAAGATCTGGGTCATCGCAGAATAAACAAGTTTTCATTAATCTAATGAAGATAATATAAACTTATCACTACAGCCATGACGAGGGTTGAAATATTATCTGTGGTTCTGAGGAAGGAACTGAAAGCGATTACGGTAAAACAGTGAGAATGGGCACAATAGGGTGAAATTTATTAAAACTATAATATTATTAAATAAATGAAAATATAAATAGACTGTTAGATACGATAAAGGGTTGTTGCTACGACATACATTATAATATAATAGCACACGGAAGGTACACGACCAATAGTTACAAAACTTTGTAAAAGAATCATTGGAATACGATAACATTCCTGATTTACTAGTAAAAAATCCACAAAATCTCACTATAATGTGGAAACATAGAAATTAATAGTAAAGAAAATAATGTTAATGTAGCGAATGTCGACAGGGAAGAATGTAAAAAGATGACGTTTTGCACCGACCGCAAGTGACATGGTGATAAGTACAGAGAAAGGGCAACATTAAAGAGAATGCTGCTGACGATCCTCTAAAACACTATACCCAACATTGATTATAATTATTATAAAAGAATATCCATGGCCAGTGATATATATATGATACTCTTTTTGTAGCTGTAAATCTCTCACACATGACACAAATTATTATCTGACCCAATATTATCTTTAACACTAACTTCATAAACCCATATTTTCTCTAACATGTTCAGTTTCGTACACCCTTACTGTAGTAATCTAAATCAGGACCGAATTAGCGCTATATAGTTTGGAGCAAACACTACCCGCGCTTACTGAAAATACTGAGATCAGTGTAAGTGGATGGTCCATTAAATTACCCTACGTATTACTGGGTGTTTCAGACATAAGTTAAGTTAATATACGTAGGGTTCAACTAGTATGCACTCGTAAATTGTTTTTACAATGCATGTCCTCGAAAAAAGCGTTTTCCAAGCAGCCAAACTGTGCGGAAAGTGTCTTTTTTATACTAGTGCTTTTTACTTTCCTGAACTTTTTTATTTTTTAACTCCAACGTCAGCCCGCCGCATAGAGTTTTTATTATTTGAGAAAAGTTTAAAAAATTAGTTAAGTACTGATTATCATTTATATAAAAGGTAAAACAAAACTAATACTTCATTTAAGGCGTTTTTAATTACTCTAGATTTAGATTTTGATCAATAAATTATTTTTAAATATTCATTAAATATGTATGGCAGAATGTATATTTTGCTCGTGCCTTTTTGCGTTACGACGTGACAGCTATTTGCACATGCGCAGTAGATATGCCCGAGGAACTATGAACTATTAGTTAATCTGTGGATATGCTGAGCGCCCTTTAATAAGCGCTATTTTATTAATTTCTGACTTGGTTCAGATATATTTTTTTATTTCCTCGCACAATACATAGTAAAATATTGTATTATACACGTGCGTAAGATGATTTCCGATGAGTGGATAAATCGACACGAGTCCTACTTTCTGCACTTGTAGCATAAATAACAATTTTTCAGAGGTCAAATTTATCATTGTCAATGATCCAATAGTCGCAAACTCAGTTTTCAAATGAGAAAAAGTTTAGAGACCATTGAAAAGATACTTTTTGTAGTCTTCTAAGGTAAAATAGTTTTAAAATCACTCGCTTACTAAATCTGAAAGACACAAAATGACACGGTAAACAAAGAATTAATAACTATGTTTCTAGAATGTGAGGTTATAATCTTTGTAACGAACTGTCGCTGCAACATAGCACTTTAGTCGCGTCAGAACAGGACGTAATAACTAAACAATTATTTATATAGCCTTAAGTTGTTTTAGATTATACATTGCCAGCTTTCAGAAAATGTAGTCTAAACGTTCCCTTACTGTCGTATAAAGGGGTGTATACAACTAGCTTTATACATACACAGGGTGGTATAATCGAAGGGTGTCAAGGCGAGAATTTAACGCTGAGTGGGCGTAATTGGTGACTGTAGCGTCGCCGGCGCCGAAATGTTGTCGCCGTGTGTAATGGCCGAGGAATAAATTATTTTCTACTTTATTTCGCGTTTGATCATGACCTTTGCTGTTGGCTAGTAATTGACGTGACGCTGACATGTAATTGTTTCTTTTTGGCTGTCGTCTGATAGATTGTTTTGTTCGGTCAGTTCGGTGGGATGTTGATGCTTTTTTGTTTGGCGTGAGTGTCGGTGTCTGAGTGAAAAGTGGCTATGTTATCGGTTTAATCTAAACGAATGTTTTCTGAGACAGTTAGCCTGGTAGCAGCTGGTTGACAGTTGCCGAAAATCGAACCAAATGGCGTGCAATTGGATAGGCCTGTGTCTAGCAGTGGACTAAGTTAGGCTGCTGATGATTTTTAAGATGTAGTTTTGCTTTGGGGAAATGAATTTTTTTCTTAATCGCATTAGTAATTACAGAAAGTGCTGCATCTGTTGACAAGAAGTTGACAATCTACAATCGATAACGCTATTATAAAATGAATCAATGTGTGGGAATAAACAAGTTTTCTTAAATTATTACAAGATTTTTGTAATGAATTAACAATAATATTTATTAAAGAGTAAAATAAGGAATTATGCCACACCATTCGGGTTCATCTTCTTTCTCAAGGCGTCTTTGAGAATAGCGACCACCAGATCTACGGTTGTCCTCTCTGCAAATAAAAAAAAACAACTTTGAGACAATCACTACAGCAAATTGAAAAACAACAAAGAGTCTCCATTTTAGGATGAAATCAAGAAAAAAATATACAAGAAGTAAAACGGAATGCATGTGGAATGGCTACAGCCTTTGAATATCTCGAATCCATAACTTAGTTTCAGAGATAGGTAAAAAATTACACATCTGAACGTTATATCACGTGGTCTTACCATACAAATAGAAGCCGTTAACGATTGTAGAAAGAGATTCGATACGAAACGTTTGTAACTTGGCTAGGAGGGCTGATCTGATTTCGAAAAGTTTTACACTTACATAAAGTTATACTATCACTAATGCCTAGCTTGCTTTGCTAGGGCTGTGGACGTGGCTGAGTTCTGGTCGAAGCACAACATCCTAAACTTCCCATCCCATAGTACTAATTTCTATTCCCACTCCTTCTCTGTTCATGCAGTACGACTGTGGAACTCACTTCCACCTAAAATTCGTGACTCCAAAAATGTATATATATTTAAGAAACAAGTCAAAGATCATTACCTCTCCACCATATTTTAATTATTATATATTATTATGTATGTATTTTTATCTTCTATATATTTAGTTAAGTTATATAGTTGTATAGTTGTTATTCTATTTTAAGTTTCCTTATTTCCTTCTACACACTGTGTCTTCGTAATTCATCCAACTTTCCTGTCGCAGGTCTGTTGGAAGAAATTTCTTTTGAAATAAGCAGTACCTTTGTGCTCTTCTATCTGTATTATTTATTTTCTCTGTTAAGTGTTTTGTGTGTACATAAAAAAATAAATAAATAAAAATAAATAAATAAACATCTAAATTAAAATTTTAAAATGGAATCATCGACACGATGAAGAAGAAGAAGACTAACGCCAGATGTGTACGGGTAGAGTTAATGGTATTCATTTATTTAGGTTAGCCTACAATAATTTGCACATTACATTTCATTCAAGAGTACACGACATACATTTATAAGTGTTACAATTATTTACAGGATATCACCACATGCACTATTTTATTAGAATATACATTTATATCTATAATTTATATACTAGACATTCTGTTTAGTTAGTACTGTACCGTTAACATTACCCGTGTACACCAGGCTTCAGTGTACTACCGATATTTCCGAAAAAATAAACGTTTACCTGTGGGATATGTAAGGAGACCAAAGCTGCAGGACAAATCACACTATCACAATAATTTATAAAGGCAAAAGTCTGTGAGATGTTTGTTACTTCTTCACGCTCAAACGGCTTGACGGATCTGGATGAAATTTGGCACAGAGATAGATTGTAGCCTGGAATAGCACATAGGATTTTTATCCCGGGAATATGTTCCCTTGGGATAATTGTCGACATTCACGCGGGCGAAGCAAGGTAGAAGCAAGTCATACATCATCATCTGCCTAGCCTTTTCCCAACTATATTGGGGTCGGCTTCCAGTCTTACCGGATTCAGCTGAGTACCAGTGTTTTACATGGAGCGACTGCCTATCTGACCTCCACAACCCAGTAACTGGGTAACACGGTACCCTTTGGCAAGACTGGTGTCAGATCTCAAGCTTCTGACTACCCGTAACGACTGTCAAAGATCTTCAAATAACAGCCGGGATCAACGGCTTAACGTGCTTTCCGAGGCACGGAGAAAACTCGGTATGTTGAAATGGTCAACCATCCACGGACCGACCTCGTCAAGCGTTGCTTAACCTTGATGATCGACCCGTGCGGCTGTTATTATTTAGCCACGAGCTCCTCCTCCAGAAGCAAGTCATACATAACATAATATAGACAATCAAATTGAATTCTTGCTCATAAGACATCATAAAAAGATCATCGGGAAATGGTTTTATATAGTAGTGTAAATAACTGAGAACAGTTTCCTAATATACTCAATGAGTATCATATTACTCGTAAGTACGGAAGTGGAATAAGTCTTCATTCAATTGTTCGTGAAGTTATTTTTATTGAAACTTGATAGTCATGACGTGATTTTTATTGGATCAAATAATTATTAGATATTGATAACATGATGATTGCGTTTAATTTTATGGTCTTTTTGAATGATTTATTATACCTACCCCTATAAACGACTTCAGTAAAAGATTGTTGATTCAAAATGATATAAATAATATAGATAGAGCTTTTATATTTTTATGATATTTTTCATTACTCATACTCGGAAAGTAGGTCTGAAGTTGCTTGAGGAGCGGGTTGAAAGTAATACTTTTCAGCCCTAGGGAGAATCGCTTTCAACTGACAGCTGTCAAATTATTTTAAAAAAAAACTAGTTCCTTTTCACATATCTATTGAACCATGTTCCAACTTTCTATACAACCACGAAGTAAAATTGAAATAACTTAAAGTTAAGTATTGATTAAAGAATATATATTTTTTAAATAACTTTATTATAATTTAGTTTCAACAATTTCTTTAAAATAACTTAGATTTGGGCAAAATATTTACCATTTTTTCAATGATGAAAATAAAAAATAATGGCTGAATAGCAGGCCGGCCACAGAAAAAAAAACAAACAAAATAGGCGGGAAAGCGGCAATCATTTTTTCTTTAGCTAATTCATGTTTTTATTTCCTTGTATTTGTAATGAAAAGCACAGTGTTTACCTCGGGTTAAAGACTTATTTAGTCCCTCGAACTATTGGCGTCCTCACTACGTTCCGGGCGCCAAACCCCGTCTCGGGACTAAATAAGTTACTTTTACCCCTAGGATAACAATGTACTATTCTGCACCACCAACCCCCACTGGGCTCGCGTGGTGGATTACGGCCCATTCCCTCTCACAGAGAGGAGGCCTGTGTCCCAGCAGTGGGAACATTAATAGGCTGATGATGTGATGTGTGTCATAATCCATACTTATCTTATAATGCAAAAGTAAATCTGTTCGTGAGGTACCTTTTTACGTTTTGACTGCTGAACGAATTAAGATTAAATTAGGCACACTAGTACACCATGTCTTGGACTAGGACATAAGATTATTTTGATCTTGGTGGTATCTTTTGGAACAATTTTAACACGGGTGAAGCCGCTGGCAGGAGCTAGTATTATATAGAACGGACATCTCTTCACATAACATCACATCATCAGCCTATTAATGTTCCCACTGCTGGGACACAGGCCTCCTCTCTGTGAGAGGGAAAGGGCCGTAATTCACCACGCGGATCCAGTGCGGGTTGGTGGATGTCACACGTCTTCGAATTTTTGGTTCTAGGACATGCCAGTTTACTCACGATGTTTTCCTTCACCGTTTTGAGAGCAGTGGCATCTCTTAATATGACCAAAACCTTCACACCTCCGTAACTTAAACTCCCCCGTAGTATGACATCATCTAAGCTCAAGTATATTCACCTAGTAACCCTACGAGCTAAAACGCACTTAGCGCCAATATGGCACATAACACAACTCCACTCACCCACTTCTGCCCCACCTCGAGCAACCGATCAGTAGTCAATAAAACTAAACATTAATCCGTCCATTAGACGTAGATCAGTGGACGCCAGGCGTTAATAAAAATTAAGTGGTTTCCTAGTAGAACGAACCAAGACGAAGTTTGTATACAGCCTTAAGGTTACACTAGTCGACGGCACGAACTGTTTTGTGCGCGGGGTTAAAATGCCTGCTATCTCATCCGACAACTCGCGCGAAGGAGATAGAATAGAATAGAATAGAATACTCTTTATAAGATACACCATATAAGTTACAGAAAGTATAGACGAAGAAAAAATAGCACTGGGTGACACAATGGGCGGCCTTATCGCTAAAAGCGATCTTTTCAAGACAACCTTTGGATGGATTTAAAAAAAAATGGAAGGAATGACAGTACTGACTTTTTTATATATAAATAGTACACCAAAGACTACCTAGTCTTTGGTGTACTATTTATATATAAAAAATAAATACATACATATATATATAGTAAACAAATATATACAGTAATAAGTATGGAACAAGAGCATAGAAATCAAGAAATATAACTATTAAAGAGAGAGGTAGTGTTTTTTACCATTGTTTTAAAAATGGGCAGAGATTGAGCACGCCTTATTGACACGGGCAAAGCATTTATTTTTATTTTTATTATAATTTTTTAGCACGGATAGATGCTGTGATGAGCAGTAAGCTAATCAATCATCATGATATCATCTGAATGTCATGGGCAATGTATACGCAACATTGCCCATGACATTCAGAGATAGTTCAGCTTGCTAATTGTGAAAGTTTTTTTTTACCATAGGATCAGTACTTCCAGAGATTCCCAGCCCGCAACAAAATCAATTTTTCCTGTTCATAATATTAATTATGCACGGTGTAATCGGGCCTTTCCCGTGAAAAATCGTTAACGGTAGTTTTTGTTTATTTATTCATTAAGTAGAGCTTCCCTTATCAGTCAAAATTAACCAGAATCACTGAAACAAAAAGGCAAAGTGATTTTAATGACCACAAAAAGTTTTATTCTCATTATGTCCGTTTTCGTAGTACTCGCACTTGTCCGGTATTATTATCCCGTCTCATTATATATAAGAACTACGATTGCTGATAATGAGAGAGTATAATTACGTATGTACGTGTAATAACAGTTTAAAAAGTAATTGTTTTAAGGTTGGTCAACCAGTTCGAGCGAGACGCGAATTTAAGGCTTTATTTTGATAGAACTGGATGCTTGAGATAAGGTGCTCTGATTATTATATTGAATTAATTATGCTGCTTTAATTATATATTAATAATCTACATACCAGATACTTATAATTAGCACCATGTAATGAGATGTATATTATACTCTACACTGGAAGCGCGTCAACCTGTTGAGCAAGCCGGGTTTAGAAAGGGATACTCAACGATCGACCACATACACACATTGGAATTTCTGATTGAGAAATACCGCGAGAAAAAAAGACCACTCTACATTGCATACATTGATTACAGTAAGGCATTTGATTGCGTATCACATAAAAACATATGGGAAAGCCTAAAAATACAAGGGGTGGAAAAAGAATACATTTCTGTTATCAAGAGTTTGTACAATAACAGCAGGAGCAGAATCAAACTAGAGACAGCTGGGCCTTGGTTTCCGATAAAAAGAGGAGTAAGACAGGGCGACCCTCTTTCACCTTTGCTGTTTCTAGCAACACTGGAATCAATCATTAGTCAACTCAATTGGAAAGGTCGGGGTATTAAGATTAAAGATGCCTACCTGAGCCACCTAAGGTTTGCAGACGACCTGGTTCTCTTATCTGAAACAGGAAAAGAAATACAACATATGATAGAATCACTTAATGATGCCAGTAAACTAGTGGGTTTGGAAATTAACCTGTCCAAAACAATGTTGATGTCTAACAGCGAAAAGAGAACAATATACGTTGGTAGCGAGCCTCTCAAATATACAGACAGCTACATATACCTGGGTAAACAAATTAGCTTTCACCACAATAGTAACGATCAAGAAGTAGAACGCAGGACACAGCTTACCTGGAACAAATACTGGGCACTGAAGGACATATTCAAAAGCAGCATCCCGATCAAGACAAAACTATAAGGAAACTGGTACGACGCGATCTCCGGCGATCCAATACGCTCTCTATAGAGAAAGCGATTGAGCAAAACCGGGGGTCAAAAGTGTTCTTCCAGCCACTTGGGAGGAGCCATCTGACGAAGCTGGCTAAATCGAGTGGGGATATCGTCGTTTCGAGGCCGGAGATTCTTTCAGAAGTTGAAAACTTCTACGGCCAACTGTACGCATCGCATGCATCTCGGCCTGATCCCGAAAATGAGGATTCTAGAGCCACCTTAACCCGCCATTTTACAGAAGACCTGCCTGAAGTAAGCCAAGATGAAATCGAGGCGGCTCTCAAACAGCTTAAAAATGGAAAAGCCCCGGGCGAGGACGGGATTACAACCGAGCTCCTGAAAGCGGGAGGACGCCCGGTATTGAAGGAGCTTGGGGGGCTCTTTAACTCTGTCCTGTTCTCTGGGAGAACTCCAGTGGCGTGGCAAAGGAGCGTGGTCGTTCTTTTCTTCAAAAAGGGTGACAAGACCCTTTTGAAGAATTACAGACCCATTTCGCTTCTTAGTCACGTTTATAAGTTGTTTTCGAGAGTCGTCACGAATCGTCTAGCGCGAAGACTCGACGAGTTTCAGCCACCGGAGCAGGCTGGATTCCGAGGAGGATACAGCACTATAGACCACATCCACACGTTGCGGCAAATTATACAAAAGTCGGAAGAGTATAATCGGCCCCTGTGTTTTACTTTTGTGGACTATGATAAGGCTTTTGACTCCATCGAAACCTGGTCTGTTTTGGAGTCTATGCAGCGATGCCAAGTTGACTGGCGATACATCCAAGTGCTGAGATGTCTTTATGAAAACGCAACAATGACCGTCCAAAGTCAGGACCGGCAAACTAGGCATATCTCACTGCGTCGAGGGGTTAGACAAGGGGACGTAATTTCCCCGAAATTGTTTAGTAACGCAGTGGAGGATATGTTTAAGACGCTGGACTGGGAACGACGCGGCATTAATATAAACGGCGAGTACATCTCACACTTAAGATTTGCGGATGACATCGTCATAATGGCAGAGTCGGTGCACGACTTGCAGCAGATGCTGGATGGCCTAGCTGATTCTTCTGCACGCATCGGTCTCCGGATGAACTTGGATAAAACCCAGGTTATGTTCAATTCACACGTCACTCCGGGATCGATTGTGGTCAATGGCGGTGCTCTTAAAGTTGTTCGAGAATACGTTTACCTCGGGCAAACTCTGCAGTTTGGTAAGAACAACTTTGAGAAGGAGGCTAGCAGAAGAATACAGCTGGGCTGGGCGGCGTTTGGAAAACTTCGTCGAGTTTTCTCGTCGCGCATCCCACAAAGCCTGAAGACTAAAGTCTTCAACCAGTGCGTCCTACCTGTTATGACCTACGGTGCCGAGACGTGGACACTCACAATACGGCTGGTTCATCAGTTCAAAGTTGCTCAGCGAGCTATGGAAAGGGCTATGCTCGGCGTCTCTCTAAGGGATCGAATCAGAAACGAGGTGATCCGGCAGAGAACCAAAGTAGTCGACATAGCTCACAGAATAAGTAAGCTGAAGTGGCAATGGGCCGGCCATGTAAGTCGTAGAACCGATGACCGTTGGGGTAAACGTGTTCTTGAGTGGAGGCCGCGAACTGGTAAACGTAAGGTAGGACGCCCTCAGGCTAGGTGGAGCGATGACCTTCGCAGGTGGCTGGTAGAAGCTGGATGACAGTTGCCGAAAATCGAACCAAATGGCGTGCAATTGGAGAGGCCTATGTCCAGCAGTGGACTGCTATAGGCTGATAATGATGATGATGATGCCGATCAAAACTAAAACTAAAGTACTAAACTCGTGCCTAATACCGTGCCTCACGTATGCTTGCCAAACGTGGAAATTCAACAAAAAAACAAAGGATAAAATAATTTCATGTCAGCGGGGTATAGAACGCAGTATGCTGAATATTAGAAAGATGCAAAACATAAGGCACACCAAAATTAGAAACATAACCAAGGCAAGAGATGGATTAGAACACGCTCAGTCACTAAAATGGAGGTGGGCCGGTCATGTGGCGCGTCTACGTGACAAGAGATGGACGAAAACGGTGACCACATGGGCGGGTCCACAGGGAAAAAGAAAGAGAGGTAGACCTGTAGCTAGTTGGGAAGACGACATCAAAAAAACAGCTGGCCCCAACTGGATTCAAGTAGCCCAATCTAGAGAGGACTGGCTATCTTTGGAGGAGGCCTTCACCTACAGAGGAGTTCTTACAGAATGAAGAATAATAGTATAAGATTAAAGAAAAAACGAACACAAGTAAATTTAGGAACCAAACTTTTACTAACAAAACTAATAATTGTATGTAAGTAAACTAACTTAATCTAATCTAACTTCTTGTTTTATAAGCTGTAAGAAATAAAAGGCTTTTTTTTTTTTTTTTTTTTTTATTAATGAGATGTACCTTATTGTTTGTTGTCTGATTCTGATTCTTTTTCTGACAATAAATCTTTATTTGTAAAGGACTTTACTTATTTCAGCAGTTAACATTACTATGCTGTAGGTATCTTTATTTACAATCACTATGATGAATTTAAAAAGCGAATCAAGCAACATTATTCATTTAAAAACGAAATCCCAATCTCAATCTGGAATTCAGCTCATGCTTCGTTAACCCGAAATAGCATAAACATCAAAACTGGTACACCATTTTATACCACAAAAGGCTATTAAAACATAATATTTCAAGGGTTTTGTTTTTATTATCTGTAGGTTGAATCTGTTTTTATATAAGACTAGATGTTCGCCGCGGCTTCGCTCCCGTGGGCCACCCCACAGGACCCGTTTTCGGAATTAAAAAATAGCCTATGTCACTCAGGAATAATGTAGCTTTAAATTGGTGAAAGAATTTTAGAAATCGGTCCAGTAATTTCGGAGCCTATTCGGTACAAACTAACAAACAAAAAAATCTTTCCCCTTTATAATATTGGTATAGAAAATACCATTATAGTGACATGCAATAGAAAAACATTTATTACCAGTACAAACATTTTCCACTTAATATATTCCACAACAAACATGGAACGCGGAGACTGGCATATTCTACTTCCAACATCACTTGATATTATGTGCTTGCCAATACAAATGGCAGAGTGCGCCAGTTATCGAGATGTCCAGCTGTGAGGTCAATGACCGGAGACCAACTTATCTAATACACCTAGGACCTGTTCTAGAGTGGTTTTCGTGCCAGTATAGGGAGGAGTTCAGTAGTTTCAGCTTGTGGATATTATAAATTAAATTAACTTAGATTTTTAGTGTTAAAATTATAATAGAAACCTGCACCTTAATTGCGTAACTTCAAAGAATGGCGCAAGCTTTTTTTTTTTTGGAACAATACCACCGCACTATTCCCAAACCACTGCAACTCCTGAAAGCCAGAATCAACAGTGGCGACCACCAGAAAAGCGCCGAGACAATGAAGCTCGACGAAGTCCCGGTGAATGAGTTTAACTGTCTTGGATACCGCAACGAAATTAATCAGTAAAGAAAAACGGAGGAGTAGGAAAAAGTACAAATTTCCTCTTCCCTCCATATCAAGCAGGAGACAGAACAAACAAGGCCAATAGGCACAAAGGGTCGTTTACAACTGGGATAAGCCCAGTTGCCTAGCACCGCTGATAAAAATTAGCATTCATATTAATGGGCGGCCTACATTGTGAGCTGCTATAAGCGTCTTTGCTTGCATAATTGCTTCATAATGTCAAAAATCCGTCTAGCGCGCGTGCTTTGTGTTGTTAAAATAGTTACGCAAATGGAGTGCTATACTTCCAGGAAGCCTGAAATCTTTTAACGAATACTTTGAGATGTTATGATGCCGGAAACGAAATCGAAACTACTTGTTGTGTGTAGTAGCATCTAAAAAACCTATGTTTGCAATTGATTTACGTCTGGAAACATCAGAGTTAGTATATAAATAGAACATTTAATTTGGAAACATTTTATAATTTACATACAATTATCAACGGAACTTTCAACAAAGATATTCAGTAACATTGCTATTCAGAATCTGATACTTTTATTTTCGGAAATGATAAACAAACATGTTAATTAGTTGCCGAAGGGCTATGTCAAATGAAACGCAAAGACTTATTGTTTCAGCTGCTCAAATAACTGAACAATAGGCTATTTACTGTGGCACGTGTTTAAGAAAATGTTTCATTAATATTTCTAGTAGATAAAACGCCAAATTGATAGATCTTTGACAGTCGTTACGCTATTCTAAAGCTAGAAAATCTGCAATCCATCTTCGTAAAGTCTTTCAATTGTTACCAAGTTACTGGAATGTGAAGGAAGAATAGGCAGTTGTTTCATCTAATTACTGGTACTCAGCTGCATCTTGTTGGACTTGATGTCTGGAACGTATTTAAAAAAAGGCTAGGCATAAATTGCTATACTGTGATTTGTTCTTAAGAGATCAATATAAATGGGTACCTTTTTACATTGGTCTCGACTCATGCCTACGAAAACGACGGGTCAGCAACGGTAGATTTAAATGATGTTAAAAAATTTAAAGAGCCTTACAGTTTTCTAACAAACACAAAGTTTACAATAGGTATTTTCCATATTCGTTCAATCGTTCCAAATCTCTCAACTAAAACGACATCACATCATACATAAGACATATCCTCTCACATTCGCACATTGTAATACTTCTTAAGATTACCCACAATATCAATAAAAGCATATCTACATTACATCTAGAACATTTATTGCATCACTTGCTGTGTAACGACTTCCTAAGGTGATCTCGATCGCGACGAGATCATATTATCACTTTGTGGAATTCCAATACTTATTGGTACAGGAAGAACGTCTAATATCAAGGTCTTTTACAAGGCCGTTTTCTTGTGATCTAATTGAAATGAACTGTTTGGTTTTTGAGGTTTTTGCGAAATACTGAAGATGATTTTACATTGTGGGCATCCTCAATAGTATTGAATTAGTTTATTTAGATGACCACAGTGTTCTCTTAAAATAAGATTACCCTGCTTTGAACAATGGCAGAAGCCTTTTGAATATGTGTGTTGTTCACTTCTTTTTTGAGGCCTATTGCTGGGCAGAGACTTTTCAAATAAAGAAGAAGGGAAGTTCTCTTCTTTTCAGAAAATGTCCTCTTCCTTTTTTTTGAAAAGCCGCGGTTTTAAATCTTCTATCGCATTGTTTTGTTTCACACTTGTGAGTCAGAAGAGTCTAACTAACCTACGAATCAAACCTTAGGTTAGCGCTGCTAACTAGTTTATTTTTATTTTAGAACTGACCTACGAATGAAACCCGTTTTAGCGCTGTCAACAACTACAGTGATGTATATGTTTTATTTTTATCGGCTCGCGTTTGACCAGCCAGTTCCTACCTGTGCGTTTTATTTTCACCTCAAAGGTTCGAACACACGGTAAATAGTACAAGATAGTACAGGCATCGACAACTGCCGCGAATTCCTGCCACAGCCAATGAAGAATTTAAAGGATTTTGTTTTCATAACCTGTGCTGGTACTGAACTGAATTCGTAGAAAACTGTGTTTGAGTTAAAATTGAAGAGACAATGGGATTAAGTACTGACAACCTGTGCTGGTATTTTTAAACTGGAACTTTGGTGTTTGAATTTTTGTTTGCTTTGGCGTAACACGAAATATATTATGTAATTATTTGTGTTACGTCGGTACCTTTTTTACTTTAAATAAAAATTAATAGTAGGTAATGGTTAGGACGGAAAAGGCTTGGCAAATTCTCATTGGTGCAATCGTCCCTAAGACAGACTACGCCAACCCTGAACAAATCAGGATAAAGGCAGGACGATGATGAGGACTCGACTATAGTGACAATATGATGTCATCGTAAGCCCGGTACAATATTACGAACATACGATGAGGGCCGACCCCAAGTAATGGTATAAGGGTTGGCAATGAGACAAATTGTCCTAGAAAATACTTTTTACACATGGTATATTTGACTGGACAAAATAAAGATTAAGATTAAGTAATAGTTAAAGTTAAACCTCGATTAACCTATAAAAAACCAAGTACCCACTACTTAAGGCACGGTTCCACCAAGCAATATTAAAATAATTAACGTAAATGTCTAATTTTAATTAGTTTACTGTCACTACTATAGTATATTTTGATTTACAGTCGCCATTATCTTGCAGTAGGATTTATTATCAGGCAGTTTAATAAGGAAACGGTAATGTTTCTGTATTTCCTACTTAATTAGTATGTCGCAGTTCATGAGTCAGGCGGAGATTGAGTTGTGAAAGGTGAGGTGAGATGAGAATGTGTGGTATAAGGAATAACCAACCAATTACTAAACCAGTGTATGGGTGGTCAAATGGATTAGTTGACGTTGATCGACACTTTCTACGTTTTTTTTCGCTCTCTTTTTGTGGTGAGATAAAGTCTGTGATCGTTTTTGCAAGGAGCTTCAGGTTTTTTGATAGTCGAAAGTATAGTTTTTGCTTTTTTTTTATTCTCTGTAGGCTCGCGCTTGACCAATATCTCACCTGATGGTAAGCGATGATGTGGTCGACGGTGAAACACGCTTGCCTAGAAATAACCTATTCACTCTTGACTTATGTCCCCCAGATTGTCTTCTTGACTAGCTGCTGACTTGTTGCCATTGTAATGATTGTCTTCTTGACTAGCTGCTGACTTGTTGCCATTGTAATGATATTATTAAAAATGTCAAATAGCGTATTTAGGAAAACCAAGGTCATCATCTGCCTAGCCTTTTTCCCAACTATATTGGGGTCGGCTTCCAATCTTACCGGATTCAGCTAAGTACCAGTGTTTTACATGGAGCGACTGCCTATCTGACCTCCACAACCCAGTAACTGGGTAACACGGTACCCCTTGGCAAGACTGGTGTCAGATCTCAAGCTTCTGACAACCCGTAACGACTGTCAAAGATCTTCAAATGACAGCCGGGACCAACGGCTTAACGTGCTTTCCGAGGCACGAAGGAAACTCGGTATGTTGAAATGGTCACCCAACCACTGACCGACCTCGTCAAGCGTTGCTTAACCTTGATGATCGACCCGTGCGGCTGTTATTATTTAGCCACGAGTTAAAACGAGAGAAAACCAAGCGAAAAACGAGAGAAAACCAAGGTATTCAAAAGTAATAATTATGAAGCAAACTAGTAAAGTTTAGCTTATCGATAAAATACTTGAACAAAGTGTACCAAAAAATCTTTAACAAGGCGTAAAGATTTTTTCGCAATCTTTACCTGATATGCTAAACACCCAATCCTTACCCTATTCTTTATCACAGCCTAATATGATCAAGTCAAAACACAACTCCATCAAGAAAACGTTCCGTTTCGTTTATTTTGTGACCGTATTTTACATAAGCTTGTAATATCTCCGTATTTATTCTGAATTACTGGGTACCCAGTAATAATGTACAAATCGGTGTCAAATTGCCTATCTCATACGAAAATGGGTCCCAGACCAATTACAACTTGAGATCTAGTTGGGGTGGGTGGCACTGTAGGGTTAAACGGTGGTTTAAGTTAATCTGAGATATATAAGTAGGTACTAGCCGATGATCAACATCGTATTTATTTATTTATTCAAACTTCATGCAACATACAGGTACATAGGCGGACTTAATGCCTGAGGCATTCTCTACCAGTCAACCAATCGTATGCTAACATTATATCAATCTGATAATTAATTAAGCATAATATCAAATAAGTACCTATTGCTTTTAAACAAAGTTTTGTTGCAAGTTTCTGATCTAGCAAAATATCAAATAAATAATACCCATTAGGATACCTATTAGCTGCTAACTGACACTTAACTCTAATCACAATAACTCGTATTTAATACCCATGCATATTCAAATCTTAAACTCCAATTAACAGATTCAAGTCAAATTAATCCAATAACTTACTTTGATACTTACGCGATGTTAATTTGTCTTCGTTTGCAGTCCGAAACTGCGATAAACTGTGAGATGTTTTAATCTTAATTTAAACAGCATGGTGGCGTCGACCCTGTAAGATGTTTTGAAGGGCGAATGGTAGATGGAGTTAAATTGGCATAATATTAAGAGTGTAATCGTCTTGTGATTAATGTGGGGTTAATCGAAGATTGGGTTGAACGCCTGGGGAGTAGTATTTCTCCAGCAGTTGAACGTAATATTATCTAAGTAACAAATAATTCGAGCAACAGCTAGAATGTACAAATTAACATTTTTAAAACAGCTGGATGAGAGTTTCCTAGCATCAATGGCGTGCGAATGGAGAGGTACAGGTATATGATCAGCAGTAAGCTGATGCTGACATTTGTGATAATGTATATATATGCGTTGTTTATTTTTGTTTATTTTTCAAACGCTTTTAATACCAATTTGTAAACATGTATTTCCCAATATGTGTAAGCCCCCCCAGTAAATGAATTTACAAACTGTTATGCTGACATATTCATAAACATAATTATCAGCTTCGGTTGATTTTTTGAGTACACATTTTTTTAATAATCCCTTCACTGCAACCTGCTCCTGTTTTACTTTTTAATTTATTTATCAAAATAATGTTAGATTGCTTTATATTTTGAACACATCTAAACCAGTGACCACTTTATACAAAAATAAAACAGCGAAAATAATTTTAACACTTTCACATTTTTATAGCTGGCTAGCAACAAGAAATCCTTCATGAAAATGTAAGAAAACGTGCGTTTTTAAGAACGTAACTCTTGAATCTAGAACAAGTATTACTAGTTACAACTAGAACAATATTAGTTCTAGCAATATGAAATTATACGTTGCGACCTACATATTAGTACACAGGTACATTGGTATGGTAATATGGCTATTATTGCCCATGTTATCAAATGTACATTAAGTATGAAATTCCTATGTCGTAATTATGTTAAAATGTATAAAACCCGGTGTCGGATTGCGTCAGTAAATTATAAGATTGAGGCTTTGAATTTTCATATTAAGTGTCGGTTGTACGTACAGTCGATAGGTAAAGCACTAAAAATAATTTTACCCATTTCTTAAAAACTATTTTACTCCCGGAAAAAGAGGGGTGTTATAAGTTTGACGTATGTAACTGTGTGTTTGTGTATTTATCTTTAGCAACATAGCTCCTAAACGGATGAACCGATTTAGATTTCGTCTTTGTTTGAAAGGAGACTTTATAAGCGTTTTTTTCTGTTTGGATCGGGGTGTTTTCGCAAGATACTTATCATAATTATGTGTTCAATAAATTGCCGATCGAAGCGTGTCGTTGAAATAAAAATATATCGAAGGTTTTTAAATATTTATATGTTACTTGTTGATATAGCTTTTTTACTCTCACGTGATGATAAAACTAAAAAAAAATACTTTAAAATACAGAAAAATAATATACATTTCGAAATATATACTAGGGTAAGATGAAAATATATGTTTTTATGACAGTTTATTTCCATAGTTGCATGCTTTATACATCTTTGAAGAGTATTCGACCACTGCAGATTGCGAAACGGCGCTGAACTATAACTTAACCAATATTACAGTTCTCAGTTCACTTACTGGCATTTCTGTGCAACTGTTAGATTGTCTAAGCTTCTAAGCTGGAAAGGATGAATGCATTTCTTAAGTTCTGAATAATACTCCTAGCCTTCAAAATGCCTGTAATTCCGAATTTCTTATGTCATTTGGGCTTAGTAAAGAAACATTTTCAGTACACATTCCTAAGTTTCATTTGCGCCTCTTTCCTACTCTTATAAAAAACGTGATTATAAATCACTAATGATTGATTGTGGACTACTATATGACTCATTTCCGCACACAAAGCTAAGTAAAAATAAAACCAATTACCATGTTTTATTGACCCAATAAACACAAAATCATGACGTCCTGCATTAACACAAGCAATCAAAGAAATACGATTATCCGATCAAAAACAGATCACCTTGAGATTCCGTTCGTTTTAATTGCTAAACAAAAATCACAAGCCTACAAAACCGGAACAATAATACGCGCACGCAAATTTAAATAAACAATTCGCAATGCGAATCTAGTTCGCACTTTAAATTAAAATTAATATTTAATTTTTAACGCAAGGGAAATAAAAAATACAGTTGCGATGTAAATTGTACGCAAGTGTACTTGCTCGGTCTAGTTGCAACACATGCGTGTGTAGATTGTCAGGTCCTTTAGAAACGTGTTTGGTGCCTAGGTTTTACGAATGCCTAGCAACGGCTAGTCTAGATTAAGGTATTAGCCGTTTCTAAGTGTATTAATAGGGTAAGGCTGACATGTGGAATTCATTCGTCTGTGACTTATAGGAATTTGACCTGTGGATTGAACGCAACCAACCAGCCTTGATTGGTAGAGTGATATGTCCTTCTGTGGACTTTGATAGCTCGAGTAGAAAGTTTGTTTTTCTTGTGAGTTTGTTTATGGCTATGAGTCTATGCCTAGCTCATTTATTGAGTGGATACGTGTGACTGCTTAGCTCAGGGCCTTGGTAGGGTCAGAATTTCTTAAAGAAAAACGTAATGACACATTTGTCGTTACATTTTTCTTTGAGTAATTCTTAGTATCAGACCGGAGACTAGTTTTGTTCCCGGCTGGGTAATGGCAACAGGAACACACCTCGGGGGGAGAGTTACTGTGTAGTTAAATTCAAGTGTTCTAATGGTTAGTGGCTACTTGACCTACCTACCGTGTTTGACAGCAAACCATTTTTTTTTACTTTTATCACTTTATAATGAATTTTCTTAACAACTATTAGCACTTGATAACTTATATTGTTGACTTAAACTTAGGTATCTTATGGCTATACCACATTAGAGGGACAGTAGGTATGTAAAACGTGAGGTGTTATGCTTGTTTGTGGACCTACAGTGTTAATTATTATGACTAACACCGGTGCTATTCTGTGTGGAGCTTTGAAAACGGCGTTTACAACACACAGCAAATTAAAGTACATACAAAACGATTGAAACTTCTTGAGAATAACCTTATCTGTCTTTAGTAAAATATGTATTTGCCAAGGAGATAAAGACTCTTATATCTAAAAACTCGTGTCTTTAAATACATTTCAGTGCACCTACAAGTTACCTACCCTTCCTAACAGGGAAGGATAGCTTATTTTGTCTAATTTTTGGCCATAGCACGCCCATTTTTACACTTCTCACGTGCCTACGCTTCTTTTGGTCTCCAGTTGCTAAGGAATCCATTTATTTCATCTCATCCTTTCTTTATAGTCTGCTGCGACCCTGTCTTACAATATGCCAACTATGAGAACCTAAAGTTGAACCCAACATTTCAGTAAGGTAACAAACAAATGAAAAACGAAATCTTCGAAAATTATAGCTTTGTCCCGCCCCGCTACCGCTAACGGCCCCGCGCTTTTCCCGCTACACATAAGTCTAGTAACTCACTAATTACGATACCGATATATCGATATTATCGATACCGTATCGTGTTATCGCGAGAGGTCCGTACCACCCGCTTGCCTTGGTCTGAACCACTTTCATTTGCTGAGTGTTGTAAAGTAATTTAGAGTGTATAGCGTTTTTCAAGGCTTTGTACAACTAAGTAGTACAACACAACAAGTATGTACAACAGGTATGGGAATAACAGAATCAGGTTGGTTTGTTTATATTTGGTATCATTGTATCTTTTTTTTAAATTCTTCCAACTTCTTTTTCTTCTGTATGTCGGTACAGCGGTGGCACGAGTCATTCAAATTTCTTTGCCCAAAACTTGATCATTTCCACGGCTTCGTCGCATCGCATAGATTACTTAAGCTGCATGTTTTGAGGCTAGGTCAGGAGGTGGAACATAGTATGCGACTGAGCTCCACATGGACACTTTTCCCTCAAGTTCTTCCAGTTGCTGTGGAGTTTATTACGCCACATCTTCTTCCCAGCTAAAACACTTGGAAGTAGAGACGGGTTTTGGGTAACTATCTTTTTGTAGAACTTTGACATTCCAAAATTGCTGGCACTCAGCTTATGATAATCAAGCAGATTCACCAGTTTACGCTTTCTTTTTCTTCTTGATTCACTTGATCGTTGGTCATTCCTATTGTTTAACTTTTATTGAACACTAGCTTCTGCCAGCGGCTTCGCCCGCATGAAACTCGAAAATTATCTGGAGGGAACATATGCCCCGGGTAAAAAGGATCCTATGTGCTATTCCTGGCTATAATCTATCTCTGTGCCAAATGTCATCAAAATCTAATTAAAACTAATCAAAATATTTATTTGCTAGAAATACATTTTTCAGAAGAGAAGATCTTAAAGCCTAAAAGTAATTGTATTCTGCCTGCAAGCAAGCATGCAAATTATTAATAATATAATTCGTAAGACATTAAATTAACATTTAAAAAAAAGCATAACATCACTGATGCATTTCAATAAATTATCCAGATCGATTCAGCCGTTCTGGCGTGAAGAAGTAACAAACACACTCACAAATTTCGCCTTCATAATACTTGTGTGATTGAGATGTAAACGTTACGATGAATTCCCGTTTCAAATCAATTCTTTCAATAATTATGATGCATTCTTGTTTTATTAGTACTGTAATATCTCTTTGGAGAATATTATTTGTTACTAAACATTGTCATTATTATGTATTGTTACTCAAAGATTACTCGTTTGCGATAGCCAGGAAATTACACGATCGTCTGTTCTGGAACAAAGCTCACACGGCCGTAATGAGGACAGGCCAACATAAAGTTAGAATTTATTAAATAAATACTCAACTTCATAATTATATTGTATAATAACGTTGTAAGTTGTCGTTAAAACTAAACGCTAATAAAACTAACAATGCATCGAACTGGATAATAAAACGTTATGAATTGTAAGGGTTTATGCACACTTGCTGCAACTGCACAACTCCGAATTCACGGTAGAATCAACTATTATTATTTGTAAAATGTAACGTTCAAAAGTGCCGCTTGGTGGCCTACTTGAAATAAAATATCTTTGTCTTTGTCTTACATTTGCAAAGTTTAAGAAAATTGTAGTTTAGTTTGGTGTATACGGAAAATTTTATTAACATTCTAGAACTGCCATGGCACTCAACTATAAATGATGAATCTCTGGTAGCCATTTAAAGAGCTAATTTTCTTCGAACTAGATAATGTAGTAACTAACAAATAATTTAGTGTAATCGATAATGGGTCCCTGGAAGATGTTTCTTTTCTTGTAATTCAATGATGACCGATTCGATCGCCTCTTTTTTGGAATAAGTCATGAGAGAGATATAAGTGTTTTTAAAGCACGCTATATTGATAAGCGTGCTTTAAAATTAAAGGAGCTGGCATGCATAGTTTTGGAGCAAGCATATTCTTTATAAAAACTTTTTACAAAAAAATACTACCGACTTCCAAATAAGAAAACTACAAAGTGAAAAATAACTTTATTTTTGGAAGTCGGTGTCTTTCATATGTACCATTTTTTGCGAAATGGACACCGACTTCCAAAAATAAAGTTATTTTTCACTTTTTAGTTGTACCTACCTAATAGGCAAGTTGTTAAGTAAGTTTCCTATAATGCCAGAATAGATTACCCGAATATCATGAAACTTGAACAAAACCTATCAAATGAGATATCTGCTTACCCCTTAAGAGCGTACTAGCGTGATGTTATGTTATGAAATGATATAAACAATGAACAAGCATGCGATTGCAGCAGTCCCGAGAGTTTTGCCGTTATTTATTGAAGAGTTCCGTTGTATATCTTCGAAGTTCATCGTCAGATCTTCACCAAATTAAAATGGAACCAATTTCGGAACATACGCTTCAAAACAAAAAAAAAAAACCAAAATTGGTCCACAATTGACGGAGATATCGGTGAACATACATAAAAAAACATACAAAAAGTCGAACATAGAACCTCCTCCTTTTTCGAAAGTCGGTTAAAAATACAAATTGTCTTAATCTAATAAGACAATTTGTAGCCATATTTAGGGAAAGCCCACAGAAAGCCGCATCTGATCAAAAAGATTAACATCAGCATGTTGAGTGCCTTTTTTGGAAATCTGAAATTGGACCCCTGACCAAAGAGCTACCTAATCAAAAAGATGGTACGTAATCTGAAAATTTTCAGATAAATGTTTTCAGCATTCTATGTTTTCACCTTAATATCCTTGCTCAAAAACTCTGAATGCGATTTTGAAGCAAATATGTGTGCCCACCCTTACGATCACCACCCTTGTGCAACATAGAATGTAAGACACTAATGTTGAGCAAAACTATTGAGAGACTTTACAATGTTTTATGAACACTGAACAGTTATGTCGAACAGCTTTTGCAATACTAGGATGTTAAGAATAAAAGTTATTTGTTTATTGTTACAAAATTACTCAAAATTAATTTGACAAATTGTCAAGCTCGCGTTATCTGCTGTGATTGGTTGAATGCATTTTCAACAGCCAATCTGGTTTAGAGCCATAACATAAACAACTTATCTGTAAGTATCTATTTTACAAGCTTTTAATTAACTTGCAATGTTTGTATGTATGTATGTAAGTGTGTTCGGGTCAAATCTTGCAACTGAATTTTAAAGCAGTTATCCTCCACCGCTCAAGATGAAATATTGCATACACGTTTAGTTAGAATGACAAAGCATGGTTAGCTAAGTGACGTCATTCTAGATCCAATATGTCGGACGGACCAAGATGGCGGACTAGTTATTTTTTGTGCACTGCCATGATATGGGTATCAAATGGAAGGGTTTGCTGAGAAGACAAAAAGCTTGTTTTAATAAAGATTTTTTAATGAATAATTTTATTAACAACCAGTTTGTATGGACGGTGCTCCCCAAACTAGGTGCAATCCGTATCTTGGCAGCTGAGTTGTTATTACATTTAAATATTAAATTATTGTTGTGTGGACAGATACCTGTCATCATCTTCCTGCCCTTATCCCATGTCACTTGGAGTCAGCGCAACACGTTATCTTCTTCCATACTATCCTGTCCCCCGTCACGTTATCACTGACTCCCTTTTCTTTCATATCACTCCTCACACAGTGCATCCATCTTTTCTTTGACCTCCCTCTTCCTCTCCATCAATCCACATTTATATTCATGACTCTTTTAGTAACATGGGTTTCATCCCTCCTCATCACATGGCCATACCAGTATAAACGGTTTCCTTTCAAGTTTTCTGTCACTGGCACCACTTTCAAACTGCCTCTAATAAACGAATCCATCCATCCACATATAAATTCATAACCTACGAGTATATTGTTGATTGATTGAGGATTTTAGTTAATGACATAATAGTTTATTTACTAAAGTAATAGTTTTCTAACCATGCTTGATACACAATGAATAAATAAATAGGATTTATAGTTTAAACCTTGTGTCAATCTTCATGATATCCTGGCTTTGAATAAAACCAATCCTAAATTGTAAGAAAGAAACTAGTAGGCCATATTTAATTTGGGTCCAATTACGTATAATATTTACTTATAATCCGTTAACTCTCTACATAAAATAACTGGCCTTCTACTCGGCTATTTATTGAATTCTAGAATACCTTAGATTTTTTTTTTTTTTGGTAGAATCAGGGTTCTTTAAAACAATGTATCATCCTTCATTCATAATCCTTATGAAAAGATTCGCTTATAAATCTTAAAAGGTGTCAGTGAGTGCGTTGCCAACCCGGATTTGTCTGAGATCCTGTTGATCATGATTCACAGTAAATCTAATTAATAAATGTTTATTCAACACGCACGACCTTCACTAGAACGATTCATCTTCTTTTTTATCCGCTGCTTATGTAAATCAAAAGTATTTGACGATAGCACTAATTAAAAAAACTAGAGCAAGCGAATCATAGACAATTTGTTTGCAAGTTAAAGGATCCTGCGGAAAGGCGCGATGTGACAGTGTGACAACCGTTTTTTATTTTTATTTGGATATACCACCCGTAGACTATAAAAACTAGCCGGGTAGATCTTGTCCTGTCCAAACGTCTGAAATCATGCAAAAATCTCAAAGAAAAAGTAAGTTATTTCCAATCTTACTGTCAATCTACATCGTGCAAAAGAGATAGATGCAGTGATGAGTAGTAAGAAGCTAGTTCGCGTACGAATTAGCACTTTTGCAAGTTTGTAGCGAAATGGATGATGATTTAGGATGAAAACAAGCGCGCGAAATTTTATAAACAGACCTTTGGAAGTCTTGATATCATGAAAAATTTACTAAATGTATATTTTCAAAATAAAATTATTTGCATTGTTGAACTACTAATCTATCCCTGTATGGTGGCCGTTTTTCAATTTTTTTCTTCTTATGGTATTTAATTCCGCCCAAAGATTCGTTAAAATTAGTTTTGAAATATGGAACTTTCGACGCTCATAACTTTACATATTTCCATACAGGGCTAGATGATGATGAGACAAATTGATAGCATTTTTTATTTTGAACGTACATAGTCAAACAGTTGAGTAATCACCAGACTACGTTTGTATGGAAGAATGATCGACTAGTGTAACCTTAAAACCTCATTCAGCAGACTGTTAAAACCATCAAAATCAACCAAATCTGTCCAGTCGGTTTCAAGTATTCATTTTATGGTCGGACATCATTGTCTTTTTGTCGGGTAGCGCCTTTCTGCGGTAGCCTTCTTAACTGACTGTAGATAATTATTTAAGGCCCGCAAACAATTTGCCTTTGAACTGTATTTATAATTACAATTTGAACGCAAATTGCTATAAAAACTCAATAAAACAAGGATGATTAGTAATGCCGTAATTATCGAATCAGTCGGTAATTATATTGTAATTGATCTAGTTGACAGTAATTGTTATCAATTAATTCAATTAATTTCTTCTCAGGATGAATGATGAGTTTCATTGTGGTCACTATCTGTATTTTAATCTATCTGGTTTTTGTTGAGCGTCAATTGTGATTTGATTTAGTTATAGGGAAAGAGGCTTAGGTACAGGCGGAGCGAGCGCGAGTTTGACGTCAGTGAGTCCTGCGGTTTCACTTATAACAAACCTCAAATACAGTGGTTGACAAGAGTCGTAGTGCAGCATGATTTCTGTCAAACTGTGATCAGAAACAAATAGAAAAGTCTTACATTGTTAGACAATGCGTAGCTAAATCCGCTTGGTCTAGAAGCATACAAATTTGTGCAACATTTTCTTACGTAACTTCTCACTGAAGATGGTGTTCTGAATTTATCCTCTTTAGGAGAGCCAGTTTGTTTAGAAGATCGCCATTATAGCCGGTGGTAAATCAAAATCACATCGGAAGCTTGTTTAATAAACATTTTCACACTATAATAAGGACGCCATTACGCCATACAATACAAATATCTTGGACGCCTGTTATTTGTTTAAATTATACCAATCCTAAAGTGATGAATGAACGCTCGTTGCACCGCTCCGCTTATATCATTAGCCACAATCTTAAGAATAATCGTGAAGTTGATCGATGACGGATGACATATTGACATGTGTCAATCATCTCATAAAGTGCTTTTTTCTTTATTATTCAGCGTTATTAATGGTTTTATAGGAAACTAGGTGTTATGAAGGAAATAATTAAAATGGAATGCATTCGTTTTTAAGCCCCGACGGAAAAAGAGGGGTGTTACAAGTTTGACTTGTATATTTGTGTATCTGTCTGTGGCATCATAGCCCTTAATTGGATGAACCGATTTTGATTTCGTCTTTTTTGTTTGAAAGGTGACTTTATTGAGTGTTCTTAGCTATGTTTGATGCCAGTTCAGCCGTAAAGTCATGGGCGTTTTACAGTTTGAATCGGGGTGTTCTTGCAAGATATCGTGTCATAATTACGTGTTCAATAGATGGTCGATCGAAGCGTGTCTACTACTAGATACATTATGAAGCATGACATTAAATGCGTCGGGGTATTTTTTATTAAAAAAATTTTACTTGTATCTGTTATTAAAGCCTCTCTATCAAACTTTTCTATCCATTGTAGCTTGCAATCGCATTGCTCGAACCAGGCCTTAAATCTCCGTTTCTGTCTACAAAAGAAACAAAACATAGAAGCAATATTTCCAACGGCTTGCAATCAATTTAGCTGAACATCGGCTTCTGAAAAAATCCAC
Organism: Orthosia incerta; assembly: GCA_948252205.1. Taxonomy (NCBI): domain Eukaryota; kingdom Metazoa; phylum Arthropoda; class Insecta; order Lepidoptera; family Noctuidae; genus Orthosia; species Orthosia incerta. Next base: position 3,284,565 of record OX411748.1, read on the forward strand.
CGTGATTTGACATGTGATAGATTGTACTGTGGCTTAGGGCTGGCGCGTTTGGGAAAACAATACTCAGAATGTTTCCGATGTGATACTGTAACGAACAAGATTTTGATTTCATAGTATTGTATCAACCTTGGATCACTGTGAGTGTGTAGCAGTTAGTTGAATAGGATATCATATGAAACATATAAAATTAATTCAATATTAAAGTACATCAAGCTATAGAAAAACAATTTTGACAAAATTTCAGGTTTTATGAATACTATTAAAGACATTTTCTGAATATCAGTCGTTCTATATACAGAAAATTACAATACCAGAATTGTCTTAAACGTTTCCACCGCACACAGGCACATAGACTTCCTCACCGTAAGAGCGTTTCTCCTGTATTCAGGTTTTTACTTTACTTATAAATTGTGTTAGTTCTTTTTATTTTGTCGACTGTAAACATTCTAAGTCACTAATGAAAATAATACACAAATCATTTGTCTTTCCAGCAGACTCCGGACTGTTTTTCTACTTCAAAATTGATTTACCCCGCTTTTCCTCTTTGCTCGGTCGGTACAAACTGAGGTTAATAGAACAAGACTGCTAGCTTCCTTGACCTATTTATTTGAATACAGAAGTTACGTCGTGTATTGTGGTCGACCATAGCGTTGTTGGGAAGTTTCTAGATCGTATGAGTATTGCCGGAGTACATAAATTTGTGTTGTTTTGTTGCTTATTGGTCTTCTTCTTTTTTCGTGTGAGGATGTGGCCACCTCTGGTGTCAGAGTTAATTAAGCCGCCTCTGGGAATCCCACAGGCCTCTGACTTGGCTATTTCAGACTTACATTAACTATATAAGTGCAGGTTCCTTCACGATGTTTTCCTTCACCCTTTGCCTGTGATGTCCAAGGTAAACTTTGAAAGTACATATGAATTATTACAAACTTATTAGCACAAAATTGCTAAGAGCTTATTGGTAAAAAATTGGCTTTAAACTTAGTTTTATTTGTTGTTATTTTTAATTCTGTAAAATTAGGTTATTTATCCATTCAAGACTAAACCACTGAACCGATTTAGATTAAATTTAATTTGGAGATAGTTTGAGACTCTGGAAAGGACATGGGATAGTTTTTATCCCGACAGTGTGTTCCCTTGGGATGATAAAACAATTTAAACGCGGGCGAAGGTGCAGCAGAAGCCATTCCCTATATTTTTGAAAAGCACCCGTATGAAATTAGGACGATCTTCAAAAACTTTATAAACTGTTACCTATTTATTATTTTATTGTATATTAAGCTTCATTACTGTAAATTTTCAATAGGACCAAAAAGCCATCCATATCTACAAACTTTCATATTCATAGTATCAGTAGGGATTACCGCATTTTTGGAGGTATGTGGAACAGGGTGCAAAGTTCCACAAACCTCCATTGAAAAGGGAGGATCTTCCGACCAGACGGGTGTTGTGTCTGCTCTGGGCAACTGCCCAACGGTTATTGTCGGACTGTTGTATGTGTTCACATCGCAGCAAAAGCTTTGCTTGCGCGGTGCAGAATTTTTGTGACGTCCTACGTCGTGACCTGGCTACTTAGAGTGAGATATACTCACATCATCCCTTATCGAAACTTTTTATTTCTTTAAATGCAATGCCTATATTTTGAGAGAGTCAGTGTCAACCCTAACACTATGGTTCCACGTTCCACTATTTGGGTGTTGTGTCTCAACGGCATCTGATACGAATTTATATTCGTCATTTACACGGTCCTCGGATGAAAGGATCTGTTTTCAGTTTTACAGGGTTTTGCCAAAACTGCTATAGTCGTGCAATGAAGGTTTTCAGGAAAATTTACGCCACCAGTCGGCGCCACTTTGGCAAGAGGTATTCCACTTGTAAATCGTAACTTATGACATCAACGTGATGTCGGCGTCAATTTAACTAATATCAGAAACCATAAACGCTTTCACAGAAGTCTGAACCTGACGTCTTAATGTTGCCATCTAGTGCACGTCATATCTGAAAACCCTCATTGATTTTTAGAAGCAGAATTAATTATAATAATTCAGCTTGGTGCATAAATAATAAAAAACTTTTGACATTAGAAATTCATTCAATATTGAAACTAGTTGAATAAATATTATATCAAAGATAGTGAAAGAAAAAGTAACTTCGTAATTTAAAACTAAGAAAAGTGTCTTGTACTAGTTTAGGAAATAACACAGAAATACTCGTTTATGCCAACGGGTAGGCCCACTTGAAAGTCGAAATTCATCTCAAGGGAACATAGGTAATCCCGGGTTAAAAAGTATTCTGTCCTAATCCAGGACACGGTTTACCCGTGTGTCAAATTTCATTTAAATCCGTTTAGTCTTTAAGACGTAAGAAGATTTCAAACAGACAGACAGGCAGTGTTACTTTTGTGTTTGTAATACTAGAATGGATACAAGAGAATGAGCAGTGTATTTTTAGATGTTTATATTCTTACTCTGACTTCCCCTCTTCTTATGTTTACTCTTATTTACTTTAATATCGTTTCTTTTTGTATAAAATCAAAAACATTTTTTTACAAGAATATTACACTATACGTACAATACAACAAATCCCAACTATGTTTTCTATACAAAAACATACATACAATATAGTATTATTATATTATTGGCTCGAAATGATATACAGTATTAATAAAAAAATAAAAAAAAACGTGGGATAATTATTTATATACTGGTCTGTTTTCTTTAGAAATATCATGTTTATATTTATTTGTCGTTGTATATGTGGTTTATATTTAGTTATTTAATTTAAATAAGCTTAGATATTTACGTAGATATTATCATTTAGGAAGGAGTTATGTTCAACGCTTTTATAGTATGTCATGTAACCACATTTGGTACCAAAGGTTGTTTATTTGATAAAATTATAAAATACTAGCTTCTGCCAGCGGCTTCGCCTGCGTAAAAGTCGAAAATCATCCCGAGGGAACATATTCCCGTGATAAAAAGTATCCTACGTGCTATTCCTGACTATAATCTATCTCTGTGCCAAATTTCATGCAGTTTGAGCGTGAAGAAGTATCAGACATACAAACACACACACACACTCACAAACATTCTCTATTAGAATATTAGTGTGATTACTAGTTAGTATTAAGTTACCGGCAATGCTACAACGATGTGAAAACCAAAAAATCGCCGTAAGAGTAAGGTCTGTCTTTTTTCGCCACGTTTTTGCATTGTTACATCGCGCCTGTCTGCCTGGAGCCTTTACTGGTAGAAAACATTCATGATCATCATTTGCAGTCTAAAGACTGTTGACCGTAAGCCTCCCACAAGTGTCGCCACATCGATTGATTTATAAAACATTGTTAAACTTTATTTAACTTTCTAAGTTATCAGCAAATTCATGGAATACCATTTAACATCTAATTTCTTCATAATCACTTAACACTTAACCAACTTGCCGAGTTACAACACAATTCCGGCACCGTGTCACTCAAACCTACCTCGTACAAGTATCATTAACCCGTTATCACTGACAACCGGTCCAATATACTACTGATAACAGAGTAATTATCACCTTAGAATAAGGTTGATGGACCTTTGAATAGAAAATGACAGGTGGGGTAACGAAGTGTACATTTTAATAGCTAGGTCGAGTTGCAATCATAATGATGTGAGTTTTATATATGAGTTGGGTAATCTATCATATAATTCTTAATTCTTTATTGTACACAAAATAGTTACATTTACAACATGAGTGATTATAAAGTTGATGTACAAAGGCGAGCTTAACTCAAAGAAGAGTTTTCTACCAGCAAACCTTAGAGTGATAGAGAGAGAGTTTACAAAAGAAGAGAAGTAGTCCAGTGTACAATTTTAGAATAATATAAAATAAATCATAAATATACATACATACATAAGTATAATACATAATGTAGGTATATATATGTCGCATCAAGGCTAGCCGATAGATGCAAACCAACGGGAAGTCAGGATGAGACATCCCTTAGGTTAACATATCGTGTGTGGGCAGGTAAGTGGGTCAATCGTGAAAATGAAATCTCACAAATTATTCGATACACTGAGTATATTCAAATAGACACAAGTTACATTCTTGCTTACTAATATTACGGATCGACACTGATTCTACGACGTCTTCGCTCTAAGGCTGTCAGTAATCAACTGCCATATTCTGCCGTCCCCACTACGCAAGCGGTTAGAAAAAGCGCGCCAATGCGTAGTTTTTCTTGCTTTGCCGCCAGATGGCGTGCTTGCGATTTGTTTTAACGTCTGTACAATTTACTAAACCCGACATATACATATACCAATATTATGTAATTCCAAAAGAAAATGATCCATGATTTTCCTCTTGGTGACATTCAGAGAAGGGCTGTCGCGTAGGGAATGTGGGTGTGAGTTCCCGAGACCCACTGCAGTAACAGAGAAGGAGCCATCATTGCGGCTGGAAGTGTGACGTGGGGTACGAAGGAGAAGAGAAGTGGAAGTGCCACTTCTCTTCTCCTTCGTACCCCACACTAGCCATCACACTATGATCCAGCCGCTATGATGGCTCCTTCTTCACTTCTCATCCCTCACAGGGTTTACCCCTCGAGACAAAGTACTCAAAGCGTTCACGAAGGTATTGAGAGATACACAAGTGTGATTTAACTCACAAAATAGTGCGAGTTGTAATAGTAATCAATACTGACACAATCCTTCTTCTATTAACAGTTATTGTGCCCTCTGCATTAGAATCTTTGAATCCCAATGTTAGATTTGAATGATTAGTAATGTAACTATAAGTAAGTAGTATGTTTCTCCATAGTACATGTATATGAAAGCTAGGCAACAAAATCGATCCAGACTTTCAAAAGTTATACGCATTTTACTCTTTGAATCGGGGTTTTTCACAAGATATCGTGTTTCAATGTATTTTCCATTGAAGCCTATCTACTAATAGATATATAAGAAGGGTACAGGCAAATAAAAGATTAGAAGTATGTAATTTTTATCCTTCTTCTTTGGTATGTCATGGATATGCCCGGTTCTTTTCGTTTCGGCCATAAACAAAAATGTTTTTTAAGCGCCTTACGTTTACTTTAAAAAAAAAAATAGCGATTGAGAATAAAACTGCCATAGATAAAAATTTGCTTGCCAATAAAAAATAAGAATAAAAAATAATTGTGACATTCCCTGTTCTTTGCCTGTATCGTTTTGTTGTTAAAAAAACCACCGCCTCATAAACTCTAAAAACTGGCCAAGTGCGAGTCGGACTCACGCACGAAGGGTTCCGCACCATTATCGCAAAAAAACACGTTTGTTGTATGGGAGCCCCCCTTAGTTTATTTTATTTAAATTTAATAATTATTATTTTTGAAGTGAATATACAACTTAATATTCTGTGAATATTTCAAGCGTCTATCTGTTGCCGTTATTAATATCGAGCAAAAAACGGCAAAAAAATCACGTTTGTTGTATGGGAGCCCCCCTTAAATATTAATTTTATTCTGTTTTTAGTATTTGTTGTTATAGCGGCAACAGAAATACATCATCTGTAAAATTTCAACTGCCTAGCTATCACAGTTCATGGGATACAGCCTGGTGACAGACGGACAGACAGACAGACAGACAGACAGACAGACGGATCGCGGCGTCTTAGTAATAGGGTCCCGGTTTTACCCTTTGGGTACGAAATCCTAAAAAGTAACAAAATAAGCCTCGTACTCGCGTCGGGGGAAGAGTGATGGAAGAAGCAATTTTCATTAAACATAGCTAAGAACACTTTCGACAATCTCACTTTCAAACAATACTATAGAAAAAAGAAATAACATTACAAACTCAAAAACGAGTTTCACATTGAAAAATGTCACGTCAAAACAAATTAGAATTGTTTTTTAAAATGGCAGAACATCAAAAACTAATTTGTAGTTTGTCGCACTCTTCGGTACCTTGGTAACTGTAAAATGGAATATGTAAATGTACGGCATCTTACGTGTACATAGTGTTCAGTGTGTTCAGCTGTTACGTGAACACTGAACACTGAAACTTAAACATAGATTAGAAGAATGAACTGTTACATAAAGAGTTCGAAGAATGAACTCTTACATAAAGAGTTTTAGAAGATGACTTTTGTATTGAAGAAATCATTCATGTGTGGACTCGAATCAGAACTCACCTTCTCAACTCCTGCACACTAGCCTTGCGCACCGTGGGCTCGGTCAACGTGCAAACAGCGAAGTATTGAATCCAGCAATTCACGCACAATTCCACAGGTGCTGGTCACTCACTTTTCTTACCCGGAGCACTAAAGAATCCTCGATGAGCGAGAGGAAACTAGGAATTTCACATAATAGCCGTAGACCGTTCGGTAGACAGTCTTTTCGCGCGCTAGTCCATTAGTTCAGTGAAAAAACACGCGCACTTTCGTGGCGCTGCGGTGCTGTCCACCAATCAGATGGCTCGGACAATGATGAAGAGCCAAAATGGCGGTTCCGCTCAAATCCACTCAATTTTCAATAAATCAATACATAATTGATGAAATCATGGTTGATGTGAGGTGAATAAAGCCCAGAAAAATCCCTTGCAATTATTATGCTTATTTTCCTTACGAACCCACTAAAATAGAACAGTGTAACTAGTATTCACACTTGAAACGAAGAACGGTACGGAACAACTTTATATTTTGGAGTTTTGAGTTTGAAGAAGAGAAAATATTACAGGTGAAAACGACTTTTCTTTTCTTAGAAATAGAAATAGTTTCTTTTTCAGGTAAACAAGTTAACACGAGTTGATATGTCAACAGTGGCTAAAATATTACCTACAACTAGATTACGTAGGTAAAGGTTATTAAGCTGTGTTGTTGTTGGGGATTTCCAGGATTACGTAATTATATAGTAACTAGTATTTGCTTGGTGCGCGAGCTGCAAGCAGCTCGCGGCTTTGTCGTGTTTTTGAGAAGTATTCCTTAACCTACCCTACACCTACCCTACACCTACCCTACACCTACCCTACACCTACCCTACACCTACCCTACACCTACCCTACACCTACCCTACACCTACCCTACACCTACCCTACACCTACCCTACACCTACCCTACACCTACCCTACACCTACCCTACACCTACCCTACACCTACCCTACACCTACCCTACACCTACCCTACACCTACCCTACACCTACCCTACACCTACCCTACACCTACCCTACACCTACCCTACACCTACCCTACACCTACCCTACACCTACCCTACACCTACCCTACACCTACCCTACACCTACCCTACACCTACCCTACACCTTCCCTACACCTACCCTACACCTACCCTACACCTACCCTACACCTACCCTACACCTACCCTACACCTACCCTACACCTACCCTACACCTACCCTACACCTACCCTACACCTACCCTACACCTACCCTACACCTACCCTACACCTACCCTACACCTACCCTACACCTACCCTACACCTACCCTACACCAACCCTACACCTACCCTACACCTACCCTACACTTTGTTCCAAAAAACATAACCCTAATGTTTGCTTGTCGTCGCCAGGCACTGAGTTTCGCTTCACCCACTCAACCTTCGTTACGCTACGGAGGTCGCCGGCTCGCTTCGCTCGCCACCTCCCCCCTGCGCTGCACTCGGTCTCGTAGGTTCGCTCCATTCGGGGTCCCTACGCTGCCTGGTCCACTCCCACCGGACAGGTTTCGACGACCGATATTAGGTAGGGGAGGTTGGGGAGAGGAGGGATGAAGGGAGGGAGAGTGGGGAGTTTTGAAAAATGATTCCGACTAATGCATTGCCCCTTTATATGAAACTGAAAAAAAAAAAAATCGCCAAAACGAGGGGGGGGTGGAAAGGGGGGCAAGGGGGTCAACTTTGAAAAATGGTTTTTACTTTTCCGAGCCTCCTCTAAACGATTCCGTAAAAAAAACAAAAAAAAAGATTTGCCAAAACAGGGGGGGGGGGGAGAAGGGGGGCAAGGGGGTCAACTTTGAAAACTGGTTCGTTTGTGACTATAGCATTGCCCCTTTATATGAAACTGAAAAAAGAAATGTTCCAAGTCTCTCAACTTCCGAGATCCGCTTAAAGGGGGGGTGAAGGGGGGCGAGGGGGTCAACTTTGAAAAATGGTTTTTACTTTTCCGAGCCTCCTCTAAAGGAATCCGTAAAAAAAACAGATTACGGGTACCTTAGTTTCCGAGATACGATAGAGGGGGGGAGGAGGGGGGGGGGAAAAGGGGAGGTTTGGCACTTTTCCCATACTCGCGAGAGTTACTTGTTTACGAATCAGTCAAAATATACCCACCTCTCTGAAAAAAAAAAAATCGCCAAAAGGAGAGGGGTGTGGAAAGGGGGGCGAAGGGGTCAACTTTGAAAAATGTTTTTTACTTTTCCTAGCCCCCTCTAAACGAATCCGTAAAAAAAAAAAAAAAAAAGATTCGCCAAAACGGAGGGGGGAGGGGGGAGAAGGGGAGCAAGTGGGTCAACTTTGAAAAATGGTTTGTTTGTGACTATAGCATTGCCCCTTTATATGAATCTGAAAAAAGAAATGTTCCAAATGTTCCAACTTTCGAGATCCGCTTAAAGGGGGGGAGAAGGGGGGCGAGGGGGTCAACTTTGAAAAATGGTTTTTACTTTTCCAAGCCTCCTCTAAACGAATCCGTAAAAAAACAGAATACCGGTACCTTAGTTTCCGAGATACGATAGAGGGGGGGAGGAGGGGGGAGGAAAAGGGGAGGTTTGGGACTTTTCCCATACTCGCGAGAGTGACTTGTTTACGAATCTGTCAAAATATACCCACCTCCCCCTTCACCATCTGGGAGAACAATTATGTCAATCAGTCAGTGAGTGGTAATGCAGTTTTATATATTATACTAGTATTTGCTTGGTGCGCGAGCTGCAAGCAGCTCGCGTGTTGTTGTCCCTACACCTACTCTACACCTACCCTACACCTACCCTACACCTACCCTACACCTACCCTACACCTACCCTACACCTACCCTACACCTACCCTACACCTACCCTACACCTACCCTACACCTACCCTACACCTACCCTACACCTACCCTACACCTACCCTACACCTACCCTACACCTACCCTACACCTACCCTACACCTACCCTACACCTACCCTACACTTTGTTCCAAAACACATAACCCTAATGTTTGCTTGTCGTCGCCAGGCACTGAGTTTCGCTTCACCCACTCAACCTTCGTTACGCTACGGAGGTCGCCGGCTCGCTTCGCTCGCCACCTCCCCCCTGCGCTGCACTCGGTCTCGTAGGTTCGCTCCACTCGGGGTCCCTACGCTGCCTGGTCCACTCCCACCGGACAGGTTTCGACGACCGATATTAGGTAGGGGAGGTTGGGGAGAGGAGGGATGAAGGGAGGGAGAGTGGGGAGTTTTGAAAAATGATTCCGACTAATGCATTGCCCCTTTATATGAAACTGAAAAAAAAAAAATCGCCAAAACGAGGGGGGGGTGGAAAGGGGGGCAAGGGGGTCAACTTTGAAAAATGGTTTTTACTTTTCCGAGCCTCCTCTAAACGATTCCGTAAAAAAAACAAAAAAAAAGATTCGCCAAAACAGGGGGGGGGGGAGAAGGGGGGCAAGGGGGTCAACTTTGAAAACTGGTTCGTTTGTGACTATAGCATTGCCCCTTTATATGAAACTGAAAAAAGAAATGTTCCAAGTCTCTCAACTTCCGAGATCCGCTTAAAGGGGGGGTGAAGGGGGGCGAGGGGGTCAACTTTGAAAAATGGTTTTTACTTTGCCGAGCCTCCTCTAAAGGAATCCGTAAAAAAAACAGATTACGGGTACCTTAGTTTCCGAGATACGATAGAGGGGGGGAGGAGGGGGGGGGGAAAAGGGGAGGTTTGGCACTTTTCCCATACTCGCGAGAGTTACTTGTTTACGAATCAGTCAAAATATACCCACCTCTCTGAAAAAAAAAAAATCGCCAAAAGGAGAGGGGTGTGGAAAGGGGGGCGAAGGGGTCAACTTTGAAAAATGTTTTTTACTTTTCCTAGCCCCCTCTAAACGAATCCGTAAAAAAAAAAAAAAAAAAAGATTCGCCAAAACGGAGGGGGGAGGGGGGAGAAGGGGGGCAAGTGGGTCAACTTTGAAAAATGGTTTGTTTGTGACTATAGCATTGCCCCTTTATATGAATCTGAAAAAAGAAATGTTCCAAATGTTCCAACTTTCGAGATCCGCTTAAAGGGGGGGAGAAGGGGGGCGAGGGGGTCAACTTTGAAAAATGGTTTTTACTTTTCCAAGCCTCCTCTAAACGAATCCGTAAAAAAACAGAATACCGGTACCTTAGTTTCCGAGATACGATAGAGGGGGGGAGGAGGGGGGAGGAAAAGGGGAGGTTTGGGACTTTTCCCAAACTCGCGAGTGTCACTTGTTTACGAATCTGTCAAAATATACCCACCTCCCCATTCACCATCTGGGAGAACAATTATGTCAGTCAGTGAGTGGTAATGCAGTTTTATATAGTATAACTAGTATTTGCTTGGTGCGCGAGCTGCAAGCAGCTCGCGTGTTGTTGTCCCTACACCTACCCTACACCTACTCTACACCTACCCTACACCTACTCTACACCTACCCTACACCTACCCTACACCTACCCTACACCTACCCTACACCTACCCTACACCTACCCTACACCTACCCTACACCTACCCTACACCTACCCTACACCTACCCTACACCTACCCTACACCTACCCTACACCTACCCTACACCTACCCTACACCTACCCTACACCTACCCTACACCTACCCTACACCTACCCTACACCTACCCTACACCTACCCTACACCTACCCTACACCTACCCTACACCTACCCTACACCTACCCTACACCTACCCTACACCTACCCTACACCTACCCTACACCTACCCTACACCTACCCTACACCTACCCTACACCTACCCTACACCTACCCTACACCTACCCTACACCTACCCTACACCTACCCTACACCTACCCTACACCTACCCTACACCTACCCTACACCTACCCTACACCTACCCTACACCTACCCTACACCTACCCTACACCTACCCTACACCTACCCTACACCTACCCTACACCTACCCTACACCTACCCTACACCTACCCTACACCTACCCTACACCTACCCTACACCTACCCTACACCTACCCTACACCTACCCTACACCTACCCTACACCTACCCTACACCTACCCTACACCTACCCTACACCTACCCTACACCTACCCTACACCTACCCTACACCTACCCTACACCTACCCTACACTTTGTTCCAAAACACATAACCCTAATGTTTGCTTGTCGTCGCCAGGCACTGAGTTTCGCTTCACCCACTCAACCTTCGTTACGCTACGGAGGTCGCCGGCTCGCTTCGCTCGCCACCTCCCCCCTGCGCTGCACTCGGTCTCGTAGGTTCGCTCCACTCGGGATCCCTACGCTGAATCCGTAAAAAAACTGAAAAAAAAAGATTCGCCAAAACGGGGGGGGAAAGGGGGGCGAGAGGGTCAACTTTGAAAAATGGTTTGTTTGTGACTTTAGCATTGCCCCTTTATATGAATCTGAAAAAAGAAATGTTCCAAGTCTCTCAACTTCCGAGATCCGCTTAAAGGGGGGGGAAAGGGGGGCGAGGGGGTCAACTTTGAAAAATGGTTTTTACTTTTCCGAGCCTCCTCTAAACGATTCCGTAAAAAAAAACAAAAAAAAAAGATTTGCCAAAACGGGGGGGAGGGGGGAGAAGGGGAGCAAGGGGGTCCACTTTGAAAAATGGTATGTTTGTGACTAAAGCATTGCCCCTTTATATGAATATGAAAAAAGAAATGTTCCAAGTCTCTCAACTGCCGAGATCCGCTTAAAGGGGGGGAGAAGGGGGGCGAGGGGGTCAAATTTGAAAAATGTTTTTTGCTTTTCCGAGCCTCCTCTAAACGAATCCGTAAAAAAAACATACTACGGGTACCTTAGTTTCCGAGATACGATAGAGGGGGGGAGGAGGGGGGAGGAAAAGGGGAGGTTTGGGACTTTTCCCAAACTCGCGAGAGTCACTTGTTTACGAATCTGTCAAAATATACCCACCTCCCCATCCACCATCTGGGAGAACAATTATGTCAGTCAGTCAGTGGTAATGCAGTTTTATATAGTATAATAATAGTAATACTGTCCATTTTGATTGATTTTCTTTCGTCCGATTCAACATAAATTCAGCAGGGCACAGTCAGATATGACTAGGTACATATTTCTTCAAAACAACATATATCATTGTTATTCTACTTTACACTTATCCTTTTTTTAAACGGACGCGGTGTATCAAAATCTTAAAAAAATCATAATCTTCCTGTCCTTGTCACTGTTTCTTGAGGTCGCCCCAACACGTTTGACCATCATGAAAGACAAACTTTGTTCTAAATTCAAATAGTCCCTAAAACGTGCATACATGATCTCCGATATCACACATTTTGTAGTCACCAAACAATAACATAGTGTAAATTGTAAAGCTAAGGCAAGGACACACGGCATACATAATTCAAAGAAAGATTCATTAACTACCATTAGGTGTAAACCCAGCTTTGTTTCAGTCGGTGCTAATATGGGGCTTAGGGCGACTACACTGCTGTGACTATGCGACATGTTGCCGGGCTTTAGTAGCACGTTTAAATGTAAAATAGGGGGTGTAGTGTCGACGTTATATTTGAGTTTCCGCTTGCAGGGAAGCAAAAGTTTGTGCATGTATGTTAGTTTGTATGAGAGCTGCCGAAAATCGAGATCAATGGCGTGCGATCGAAGAGGCCTATGTCCAGCAGTGGAATGGAGATAGTGATATTAGTTTGTATATCTATGATAGATATAGGTTACACATATCAAAGTATTCTAGGTTTTTAAACACCGACGGAAAAAAAGGGGTGTTATATATTTCGCAGCCATCTGGTTAAATTAGCCAGCTAATTGGACGTCTAGGCCGTTCATTAGACGCTAGCATCCAATTTAATGGCTGAAGGATAACTAGCCAAGTCATTGAGCGCAACGTTTAATCAGATGGCTGAATGTCGTGTACTTATTTAGTAAAATTGGACATTGATGAATTTGTAATCTTTGGTTAGGGTGACTAGATAGTTTAAACTTTTTTGCGAAAACTTGCAGAAGACGTAGTAATACTTGGCACCTCCATGTATACTTATTAAAAGGGCAAAACGTTTTGGTAATACTTTCATTGAACGTAGTTTGAAGAGTGGAATTCTTGCCAAAGCTTGGAGGTTTTTAAGTCAAGATGAATAGGTTACTTCCAGGCATGCGTGCTTCATCTTTGACAATTACTTTGCCTTCCATCACGTGAGATAGTGCTCAAACGCGAGTCTATCAAATCAAACGTCTTTTATTCAAATTAAGCTGAGAATCAGCACTTGAATGTCAAATTTTACACAAAGGCAACCGCCCAAAATGCACCCGTAACAATTTCCTAGTGATTTAAATGGTACAAAGTGGCGCAACTAATTCCCCAGCTGTTGCTACTTTGACTGTTCTGATAAGAATATTTTTGAATTTCAGTATTTACCTATGAATTTGCAGTATTAACCTAGTAGTTGCTTTTTACCCCACGCCACGAACCAAAGGAGGATAATGTGTTTCTCAATCTATGTATGTGTCTTCGACCAAGTGATTAATCAGGGCACTTTCTATAATGCCTGGGCATTACGAACCTAGTCAAGTTAAATCGGGATATGTAATGAATACTGATTTAACAAATCTGTCAAGTTTTGAAGACTTAAATCTAAGACAAATAAAATCGCGGATACAACCTCGCAAGTCGTAAAGTCTGCCCCAAATATACCGCCTTAATGACGCAAGCCAAGATCCCTTGGGGCCCAGTATTCCGTTTCGTTGTTCTAAAGCATTTGCATTTCACGCTCGCTCCACGAATTGAATCATAATAGTAATAAAGGAGAATCCCTCGTGAAAAGATGGATTCTAGCTGGATTTGTTTCCCACTGAAATAATAATTCCAAGTTCACGATTGCGTTGTATAAAATGCAGATCTTGACGAGGGCGGTTAGCACTGGAAGCCATTAATTAAGTAAAAAAACTGTTCGAGGATAATCTTGTAAAATTAATGTTTCCAGGACTTAGGTGTTTCGTTTGTATTGGCTTTGTTAAGTATCTCGTGCGTTAAATATGCACTTAAAATGTAACGAAAGTGAAGCACGTAAAAAGCACAAAAACTGCACTCCAAACGCACCGAATGTGCACTAAAAATGTAACGAATGCAAATTGAATGACCAAGTGCTCGCTTAAAATGGCAAAAGAGCAAGCTGCGACATAGTTACAGTTCGATTGAAAATTAATGGTGGCTCTGAACACTCGCAGCGCAGTAGCAATTTCATGTGATAGATAGGCTGAGGGGTGGGGTACTGTGCAGGGAGTAGCGAACAATATTATATGCGTACATATATAAATAAACTCACGCCTTCGCCACCATTAAGTTTGAATCGAGCTGTACTCTAGAGTTTTTCTACCTACACTTGATACACGCGCCATTACATCTCAATCAATAATATGTCATGCTCAGACCAGTTTTTGCAGCAAGTTCATCAATAACTGGGGCGACGCGAACGCAAGAGATGCGTAGACGCAAATTGTTATTGCAGTGTGACTTCATCGAGAGGTAATCGGTGCCAATAAGGAGATAAACAGAAGGTCCAGGTATAACATCTGCGTAGTGTTGGACAAATTCTTTTTTTTTCTCTTTCATCATCGGGTTGCCCTTATCCAATGTACAAAAAAGTTAATTCAAAAAATCAAAAAAACGCGACTGCTTAAGAAGCGAACTAAAAAGAAGTAAACAAGAAGAAAAGCATCCTGTGCTGTCGGTGGATACATATATATTTTTGAAATCAACCCCCTTACGATGGGTTTGGAAGAAAAAAAATATTGGGCCTTCACAATATGGCGCCCAAAAGCCGCCATTTTTCTTTTATCAATTTTTTATGTTTCTTGTTTCTTTTTACAAAATCGGCGAATGCCTTTTGTCTCTAGAACGCCACATAGGAACAAACATACATACATAGACTGATAAACATATTATCCTCCTTCGGCAGTCGGAATTTATATCCAGTTGATAGATACAGGTATGACCCCTTATATATGGGACTTCATATTACTGGCAGAGTATATGTGTACGTCTGCCTAATTCTCTTCGGGGAATACGGGTGTTATTTTATGGTAGATAATAATGTTATAACGGTTTTCTATTCTGTTTTTAAATATGGTGGTCCTTTTGCATAATTATTTCTTTACGTCTCTTCACGCTGCGATGTTTTTCAATCAAGTGTTTAGTGATGGGCTAATGATATCGATAAAATGTATTTAAGTACGTAATACGAATCTGATAAGTGACGTTGTTAATGTTGTAGTTTTTCATGCAACGGTAATAGTACATTACTGCAGAATCCAATAAGTAAGCCTTCCTGGCCAAGTATGAGTTAACCGGACCGAACCGCAGGTGAGGTCCGGTTATATAAGAGGCCAAGATGGCTTTCTTACTGGTTGAGGCTTGTATAATGCTTTTCTCAAAAATTAATGAAATTTTAACAACAAATTCGTTTAATTAATATTGAAGGTTACATTCATATTAGGGCAATTACTGATAGATATTGTGATCGATTTACCGGGGGGCATTTATATTTGTTTGTTGTGCGTCTTGTTTAACGGATTCAAAAATATATCTATCTCATAAAATGTCATACCAAAAAGAGAGATGGATATATATTTGGAGCCTCCCTCCTATAACCATGTTATTCTATAATGGCTAAACTCTAATCTGTGTCTGGCTGGTACTATGTTTTTTTTCTAAGCAGATCTGAAGAGGATGACCTACTGTCTAGAGATGGGTGTTTTCGGTTTATTGCACAAACGGCTATGTAACCGATATACAGATTTCATTTCGACATCGAAAACGGTTTTCAGATACCGATATCATTTAGTACAGTTTGCATTAGTTAAAATGTTATTTAGATGAGCAAACTAACAACGAACGCGAAATAATACTTAGAAAGAGAGGAAGCGCATAATTATGGTTCCTATCGTTTGTGAAGTTTGCGTTTTGTTCATAGTTCGTACGTTTCCGCTTTGTTACGGTTTTAAGTTTTGACTTATTCGTTCTCGCACGCTAGTAAGGTTTTTATTAGATACAGTTTTTGTAATATCGGTTATTTTGATATAGATATCGATATGATAAGATATCTAACACATATTCGATATTAGTTACGTTTTGATATATCGTACCAATCCCTACTACTGTCCAGTAAGTAAATTACATACTTACTTACTGGACAGTAGGAGATTCCAAATTTAAAATCTCGCTTCTTACTGGACAGTTGTGAATAAGTCTCCGGTAGAGTTCACTTTCTGGATACTTTTTAGAGAGGTTATGACAACATTACATACCATTTTTAAGAAAACGTATTTTCTTCTTTATGTCACCATGAACATGTTAATGAAGTTTGTGTTCTGTAAAGCGGCCGGAAACTTGTAAGGCATTTATTATGAGGCGTAGAAGTTTTATCTTATTTACTTGAAAATGTACCAAGGTGGGCCGATAACCTGGTGAAGGCCGCGGCGCAGTCCGCTGAATGAGAGACGCAAAAGACTGATCAATGTGCCAGCGCTTTCGACTGAAATGGTTACGATGTTGAGAATATGAGAAATAGATGGAAAATCTCTCTAGTATTGTTGGGTAACCTTTTTTAAAAACTATACCATTTTTAAAACTAAATATTAATAGCATGTCTCCGTTTCTCCTCGCTCGCAGCAAAGGTTAATTACTTACTTAACTTGAACTTAGTTTCTTTCCACATTTAAATAAGTATTATCTTGGTTTTTTACTTCTGTTCTTTAGTTAATTTCAAGCTGTGTTGTGTAAACTGCATTAAGATAAAGACCGCTTGGTGCTCGCCTTTACGAGGAAAAATAATGCAAAAAATAGTGAAATTTTCTTCTCATTATCTACCGGAGTTAAGTAAAGAACTATTATGGATAACAAAGCTGCACCTTGTTTGCAGAATGCCTATAAATCCGTTGATTAATATCTTGTCAAATTGCTTATTTTTGTTTATTAAAACTTTATGCACAAATGAACATAGCTGTACAATCGGACTTCACTATCGCTAATTTCAGGTTTAAGTCAAAAGTTCAGGTGTATAGCAATCAAGGGAGAGACAACGGAGGCGCCCTCACGCCCCAAGCCACCGCAGGAGACGCCCGGGCGTCGGGGGTCGCATGCCGATGCCCGGCCACCGTAGGCGCGGGCTTGCGGACGGCGAGTAACGGGTAGCTCGCCGCCCGATAAGGACCAGGCCCGAGTCGACGGCGCGTAGTGTTCCACGCGCGCCTCAAAGAGATGTCAGCAAAATTGACGGGGTCCGCTAGGGCCGATGCCTGTCTGGGTCGCGGATAAATTTGAAAATAGTTACCGCGGCCCTGGCTCAAGCAACTGAAGGAACACGGGTGGGTTTTAGTCAGTTAAAGTCTGACAGTCCCTCCCGCTTCACCCAGAGCGGGAGAAGTCATTGGATGATTTCCCAAACAAAAAAAAAAAAAAGTTGTATAGCAATCAAGGGTCAAAATGTATATACCTAAGTACAGTAAAATCTTTCTAATATTTTAAACTCACTAACGGTTTTTTTTAAGACTTTAAAAGGATTGTTGCATTTCACTTATTAAAAAAAATATGTGGTCGTCTCACAAAAGACCCATAAAAGAAAACATTTAGTTCTGGGAAAGCTAAAACTATTTCTAAAACAAGTAAAACCCACGTGTAACAGAAACGTGTTTAGCTCCCAGATTGTAATAATCACAGGCGTGATAAAAAGAAAACATTTACTTAATTATAATCGTGCAGTTGCCAGTCAGTCTCTTAATTGCATTTTGCGTAATAACTAGAAACAAAGCAAATAATTAATTCAATAATTCTTCAGATGAAAGACCACAGACGTAAATCTAACTAGATGGCGCGAATGTATGTAATTCGCGTGTCAATACTCTTCTTTTGATGCTGTTTAATTTAGAGTTATCAGCACCGGGCATCTATTGAAATCTAGAAAAATATGCCTAATACAGCGGTATTGAACTGTAAAAAATCTTCAAAAAAGTGTTGGCCAAGACAATGGAAATATTTATTTTCATCGGTAATTAAAGATGTTCCGGGATGAAGAAAAAATTTTTTGTTGTCCGTCAGTGTAAAAAATATTGGATACGTATTTTCTTTTGTCACGTCACAGATAATATAATACTAGCATACAGATGCCTCATGCCATACAAAGAAACCGTGCCGACGTAACTAGCGTTTTTCATCTGATTATACCGATTATTTTTTGTAAATCGATCGCGTTCGGTTTCGTTCCACGGCGATAGATAGATCACCATCTATATCCGTGGAAAGGAACGGAACGGAACCGAATGCGATCGATGTACAAAAAATAATCAGAATAATCAGTATAGAACGTCGGCACGGTTTTTTTGTATGGGATGAGACACCACTGGTCACGTGAACAAACAATAACGTCGACACAAGGAAAAATTTCGCGTGACGTCACGTGCTCAAAAGTGGCGTCACAAGTCCTCACTCCCGAACTTTGATGTGCTTTATTTTTCTAAATTTTTATTGATTTGATAAAGCAAAAAAAATGAGTGCGATATGTTTTGATCTAACTGACGAACTAAATAGTACTTAATATATGTTTACTCAGGAATCATCCATGCTGCATGTGTGTCATAAATGTGGCACGCTAGGTATTCATCAGATTTTATTTGTTTATTTATTAAATAATTCATAACTTGCGTTATCTAGTTATACGTAAGTCTGTGTTAAAGACGCTAACTATGTAAGCTGCATGAAATAATAGAGTGAACTTAGTTGAAATATTGGATTAAATGAGATCCTTTGCTTTGAAACCTTGTGACTTGTGATGCGTTAACGAGAGTAATTGCTCTTGCTTTTTGGATTATACTGGGTGGAAATTTGTGAGAGGGCAATAAGTTAGCTCTTTAGCTTTGTATTTAGAGAGAGAGAATAAAGATTTTTGGCTTTTGACATTTCGATCATAACCTTATTAGTAACTGGTTTTCTTACTTGATCTGTGTAAAAGATAAAATGGCTAGAGAGGTGATAACTACTGAGATGGGGACGTATGAAAGAAAAATACAAATAAATTAGGGTAGCAGGAGGAGAATGTTGAACCGGTCCAGGTGCTAACTTACCTTAGGGAAAATAAATATTAATTTTATTTTAGGTTTTTACAATATTACTAAATAAATCATCATCATCATATCAGCCGAAAGACGTCCACTGCTGGACATAGGCCTCCCTCAAGCGTCGCCACTTTGACCGGTCCCGTGCGTCTGGCAACTAGCGGAAACCCGCAACCTTCACCAGGTCATCGGTTCACCTGGTGGGAGGCCTTTCAAAACAACGTCTACCAGTTCGCGGTCGCCACTCCAGAACCTTTCTGCCCCATCGGTCATCCGTTCTGCGAGCAATGTGCCCTGCCCACTGCCACTTAAGTTTGGCAATTCTTCGGGCTATGTCGGTAACCCTGGTTCTTTTGCGGATCTCTACATTTCTAATTCGATCACGCAAGGAAACTCCGAGCTTATCCTTTCTGATGAGGCCCATTGAGAGCGACCAAGTCTCAGAGCCATATGTCATCACTGGCAACACACACTGATCATATACTTTTGTCTTGAGACACTGTGGTAAGTTAAGAGAAGATACCGCACACTAAATAAATAAATGTATATAATTTATAAAACAATAATTGTAATTCTTAAATTCAATTCTGCTGCTAATAATAAAACAGTAAAACTTACTAATACTTAACTTATCACATTTAACACTCAGTGTTCTTCCTCCTCTCTCGTACTTGATGTATGCTGTGCCCGACAGAGTCCATAATTGTGACTAATATAATTATTTCCCTACCCGCTTTATACGCAGTAAAGAATTGAGAACTGCCTATACAAAATTATGATTATTGGTATTATTTTTGACGAGTGCTCTGGATAAAATTTTCTTCTAAAGTTATGGACGTACGTTTTTTGTGTTGCCAATATGTTTCTAAATTTTGGTAACATACCAAGTATTATCTCTTAATTAGACATCTGTAGGAAGAGAATCGGACACCTACATTTTTGCCATAACTCTACGACTAGTAGTAAATGAAGCAGTTAGATATAAGAACCGTGTCCATTTTCGGACGTATTTACTGACCACAGCAGTAATAAAACTATGTGGAATTTGACAGGATACAGTAATTGCAATAAAATGTCTAAACTTACGTCTGAATTCCTTAAACTCCGTAACTACAAAATGCATGATTTAATTAAAATTAAAATCTTAATAAAACATTCCGTAATTGGATATCTCAACCGCTCCTTCGCTGACAAAACCTTTTTGATATTCAGTAGAAATGTCAACTGCATGCTCATTAGATTATGTAGGTCATTAGCATACTTTAATGAAAAGATCATAAAGGAGATGTTTGATTACTAATTTAACCAACTATTTATAATTTGACCAACTAATTAATTTGAAGAAGAGTACAGGCGTACAAAAATGATCATTTGAATAGTTGTTGAAAAGAAAAATGTTGCACTGTAATGTTTTTTAATTAAATTTTACTGATTATAAAAAAAAAAATACAGTGCAACATTTTCCTTCGATTTCCAAACAACTGCATCATAAAATAGCTTTAATTTTTTTATAGCACACTTTTACTTTTTAATTATTTGGCGCTTATGGGCTCATTGACTTATTGTAGAAAATTAGTGTCATGTGTCATTGTCTATGGAGGCGCGCGCTGCGCAGTCATGCACAATGAGAATCTAAATTGCCCACCATACCACATATTTTTCCCGTTTCCACTTTTGTTTTATTTCAACTGTATGAGTGAAGATAAAATAGTGTACGCAACGGCATATAATTAGGTATTAAAACACTCGCGTGTTATTATTATCACATTCGCCTTCGCCTCATGTCATAAACCCACGCTCATGTTTTAATAACCCCTATTATATGACTATTGCATAAACTACTATTTTCGCATACTGCTGATCTGATCCACCATGTTTAATCTTATGTTGTGGTGCTCTTCTTGACCAAGTTAATTTGAATGTAAATTGCAACGAAGTGAAATTTAAGAAAATTAATAATAAAACAGGGTTATTATATCATACAGCAATATTTACATATATTAACATTTCTGGAACATCTCCTTGGGAGACTCCTTCTCCTTTTTAGAAAAGTAAGTAGCTTAATCAGACGAAAAACGCTAGTTACATCGGCACGGTTTCTTTGGCATCTGTACTCGTATGCTGGTATTGTATTAGATATGGTAGTAGTCAGACTCATATTTCCATCTCTTGGGCACAGATAATATAATTCTTGGGCATATCTCGCTTCACATTATAAGGTAGTTTGACAGAAAATATCTATTTAGTCCGTCAGTTAGAAAACCTAAAAATATTGGACACGTATTTTTCTTTTGCCATGTAAACAAAAAAGTACTTGGGCGACCGAGCTCTGCTAGGGTGAAAATAAGAAACCTAGCTAGATCGATTTATCGCCCCCGACCCCCCTGCATACTAAATATCATGAAAACCGTTGGAGCCGTTTCCGAGGTTCAGATTATATATATACATACATATATACACGAATTGCTCGTTTAAAGGTATTATATATATTACTACGATACAGTGAGTTGAAATATCATGTGACGTCACGGTGTGCTACACTTTATACTGACAAAGTGACGTCACAAGCTGCCACTCCAGAACTTTGATGCACTTATCTTTGTAAATTTAAATACGGGTCCAATATTATTTGATAATCACTGACGCACTAAACAGAATTATATTTTTTCTACTCAGGAAACATCTATATTCTACTTGAAGGTTTGCTCTCATCACTGACATTTGTTCAATTCGGAACTTCAAATGTCAATAACCAAGATGACTTATACAAGTTAATCTACGATACCAATAATTCTTAAAGTGAAGGTAAATACCGTATTCGGGACACTTATCTTCAGATTTAAAGGAGATGTGGTGGCCCAGTGGTATCGGCCGCGACTTACAAGTTGTAGGTCGTGGGTTCGAGCCCAGGCAGGCGCTTTACTTTGTGTAAATAATTTCATCACCACTGCTCTCAAAGCGGTGAAGGAAAACATTGTGAGGAAACCGGCATGTCCTAGAACCAAAAATTCGAAGAAATGTGACATCCACCAACCCGCACTGGGCCTGCGTGGTGGATTACGGCCCATTTCCTCTCACAGAGAGGAGGCCTGTGTCCCAGCAGTGGAAACATTAATAGGCTGATGATGTGATGTGATATGATCTAAAGGTCTGGAATTATAATAAGGTTTTCTGTACAATCTTCGCATTCGTGGAAGTCGAAAATAATCCCAAGCAAAAAGAAAAATAATTATAATGGCAGCACCTTTATGAAGCCATGTGTTTATTTTTAGGGTACCGTACCCAAAGGGTAAAAACGGGACCCTAGTACTAAGACTCCGCGATCCGTCTGTCTGTCTGTCTGTCCGTCTGTCACCAGGCTGTATCTCATTAACGGTGATAGCTAGACAGTTGAAATTTTCACAGATGATGTATTTCTGTTGCCGCTATAACAACAAACAGAATAAAATAAATATTTAAGTGGGGGTCCCATACAACAAACGTGATATTTTTGCCGTTTTATTGCGATAATGGTACGGAACCCTTCGAGCGCGAGTCCGACTCGTACTTGGCCGGTTTTTTCTTCACACGAGGTCGTAGTATTATACTATTATGTAAACAAATATACGTAAATGATTATATTACATAATTCTTATTCATTCATCTTAAT
Organism: Orthosia incerta; assembly: GCA_948252205.1. Classification (NCBI taxonomy): domain Eukaryota; kingdom Metazoa; phylum Arthropoda; class Insecta; order Lepidoptera; family Noctuidae; genus Orthosia; species Orthosia incerta. The sequence goes on from OX411748.1 coordinate 3,307,456, forward strand.
ACATTATTTACTATGGGGAAGGGCTGCAGACATTGAGTCAATTTTTATTCTGCAAAAACGAGCCATCAGAGCGATATACAATCTTCGCCGGCGCGATTCTCTAAGGGAACTGTTTAAGGACATTAACATCATGACGGTTCCTTGTCAATATATTTATGAAAACATCATGTACGTGAGAAAGAATTTACATCTTTTTAGTAAAAACGGCGACAGACATAATTATGTTACTAGAAATAGGGACCAATTAGTTCAACCAGGTTTCAGACTGGCTAAAGTAGCCTCATCTTTCATGGGGTACTGTACAAAATGTTACAATAAAATTCCTCCCCACATTCTTGAACTGAATGAAACGAAATTTAAAACTTGTATAAAACGCACACTATGCAGGCTGGCATATTATAAGTTGGGGGATTACATCACTGATAAAAATGCTTGGCTAAATGCTAGTCCTGCTCCACATCCACTAGGGCGCAAAAACAAGTGATATGCAGAACACTATTGTTTTGAAGTATTGTTGGACCTTCTGAAGACTGTATAAATATATTTGTATTGTATAAACTCAATTTCATTCATCAAGGTATGTACTTATGTACCTAAATATTGTAAAACATTTTTTTTTAAAGAGTAAGTATGGAGTTTCTTGTGCATTCTTCTCCATTACAAGCTACTTTCCGAATGCACGGTAGAATCAACTATTATTATTTTTAAATTTAATGTAACGTTCAAAAGTGCCGCTTGGTGGCCTACTTGAAATAGAATATCTTTGTCTTTACTTTGTTGTAATTAGTCAACAAAGTTCTCCTGATGTCAAAGACGGTAATAATATACATAGGTTCTGTTTAGAGGTTTTAACTGAAGAAAAGTGCATGGAAACTTAACTGTTGTAATGTTAAGTATAAAATGCAGTTTTGTATACTTTGTTATCTACGGCTTTTATGCATGTTTGAGAACTTGCCTTTTGTCTATGTTTATTTATCAAGGCTTTTTGAGGTTAATCTATACTCAATGTCTTTAAAAGTTGCTATTATGACTTATTTTTCTCAATATTAAATGGCGCTTTTTCGAAAACTAAATATCTATTGTATGTTATAGATAAACTCTTTCCTAAGTTTAACCACAGTAACAAGTAATTTTGTTCATCTTTAAAAATAAGGCGAAACTCTTGCTGCCAACAACTGGCAGCTAAATGTAATTAATTATCGATAAAACGATTTTCCATCGACTAATATCCCCTCACTACGCTCCGGGAGGTTATTACCGCCCGCATATCCGATCAATGAACTCAATATGTTGGTGGCACTTAACCAACATCTGTGCCAAATAACTACAGCCAACATATAAACAGAATGGCTTCAGGTTAAACAGGTGAGCCTATTGGCCCAAATGATGGGTATTGGAAATGATTCCAAGTATCGCGAATCCACCCACATGCTCAATTTACCTACATTAGGTACACGCACACTGCGTAAATATAAACCAACTTAAGAAAATCCCGACGGTTCGATGAACTTCCCTCGTCTTAGTAATATTTTGTACCGTAGTGAGGAGCATGGTAGGTCAACTTAATTTAGCTAAATGTTGATTGAAATAATATTGCAACTTGTTTTTGTTTATTGCGGTTATAAAATTGCAACTTTGTTTTGAAACATGTTTATGTTATGTCTGCGTTCAGGTTATTTGTAACCACATTCACCTTAAGTTATTTTAAACGACACACTCACACAAACATGCGCATCGACGAGACCCCTAAGCAGTTGTCGCGATACTGTCAGTAGTGCGAGCCGCTTAAGGGTACACTAGTCGAAAATTCTTCCATACAAACGTAGTCTAGGGATTATTCCACTGTTTGACGATGTACGTTCAAAATAAAAAGTGATATCAATTTGTCTCATCATTATCTAGCCCTGTATGGAAGCAAAAATGCAAAAAAAAGAAAATATTTGAAAGTTATGAGCGTCGAAAGTTCCACATTTCGACACTAATTTTAACGCATTTTTGGGCGCAAATAAATGCCATAAGAAGACGGAAAATTGAAAAAAGGCCTCCATACAGGGATAGATTAGTAGTTCAACAATGCAAATAATTTTATTTTGAACAGATACGTTAAGTCGTTTTTTCATGATATCCAGACTCCCAAAGGTCTGTTTATAAAATTTCGCGCGCTTGGTTTCGTCCTAAATCATTATCCATTTCACTACAAATTTGCAAAAGTGGTATTCGTACGCGAACTAGCTTCCTACTTCTCATCACAGCATCAATCTCTTCCGCACGTGTTGTCGGTTGATATAAAATGCATTTTAACCCCGCGCACAAAATAGTTCGTGCCGTTGACTAGAGTAACCTTAAAGGTTTGTAGGTAGTTTCTGTACTGTCTGTCCATATTTATACTGTGACAATATGCTTCTTCTTCTTTCGTGTCGATCAACTCAAACTATACAACCATTCAGATTTTGTCCGACCAGTATGCAGCCACTCGGACATTTGCCACGTTCAAATCCCGTAAGGTACAAGGACAATATGCTATGTAGATTTTTATAGTTTCAACTCTGCTTCAAAATACCTTGAATCTTATACCTTTTTTTGGTTTATTTCTCATTCGCCAAGTATCTGGACTGTGAAGGGAAACTTTGTTACAAAACCTCCTTCTAGAACATTCACCATCACATTCCTCTACCTACAGCAGTTTCTCAACTGTCAATATCACGTGAACCTCCCTGCTACGCGGCGGCGTCAGCGGGACGTCCCGCTGCGATCCGACCCCGCAGTCAGACACGTTTCAGAATCCATCCATCTGTTGTGCTTGTGTAGCTTGCCCTTTCTATTTTACGTAGAAAATCGTTACGTGAACTGTACAGGTTTTATTTACAGAAGGCTTATAATAGGTTGGACTACATTTTTGTTGTTGAAAAGGTCAATAGAAAGAAATAAGAAATAGTCGGATAAATGTTTTATTTTGCACTGAAAGGACGGACATCGAGAATGCTACGCGCTGATGTTCCAGACAGAATATGTAATGCCCGGATAACTTTAATTTAAAAATGTGGGTCTGCAAACCCTACATAATTTAGTTTAATGTATTTTTAATCAGGAACTGTCAACATATAAATGATTAAAAGAGGCTATTTAGCCTAATTAATGTTATTTTAATTACGTTAGTTTACATTTAGAATAAGATCTTTTTAGGGTTCCGTACCCAAAGGGTAAAAACGGGACCCTATTACTAAGACTTTACGATCCGTCTGTTGAAATTTTCACAGATGATGTATTTCTATTGCCGCTATAACAACAAATACTAAAAACAGAATAAAATTAATATTTAAGGGGGGCTCCCATACAACAAACGTGTTTTTTTTGCCGTTTTTTGCGATAATGGTACGGAACCCTTCGTGCGCGAGTCCGACTCGCACTTGGACAGTTTTTTGTTAACATTTGTGTATCTTTATGTCAATAAAGGCCTATAAAATGCAATCTATCAATGCCCGGATAGGATTATAAACTATGTGTTAAAGCCAGTATGAAAAAATGAGGATATTTCGGTAGAGACACGAGGCTAGCTTTAAATGTTGCAGTTATTGCTCGAAAAAATAGCCGCAAAAAAATGCATACAGCTTTTTGACGAAAGTCTGAAAAAATAATAATTCTTAAATGACTGTAATGAATGACCTATAGATTAAAATTATATCTAAAACTCATCAAGGTTGAATATCTGTAAAAAGCTAAGCATTAAAAAGGTCGAGCAATGAAAAGGATAGAAAAAAAGAAACCTCTTCATAGACAAGGGAATGAGTTTTTAATAGCCATCCTGCTCAATGGACATAACTGGATTATAGGTGAGGTTGAAATTTCAATTTTTTTACGATTTGTAAAGAGTTTTAGTAGCCACTGTATAAAGAAAAGTACTCATAACTGGCGTGCGTATATATAAATGGAGTATTATGGATCGTAGCAAACGTTATGTAGTTTGTGCATACCTCATAGTAAAAAGTCGGTTTTTTTGTAAGTACTAGTTGACCCGGCAACCTTTGCTTTGCCATAAAACACCAAACATTCATCTACCCTACTCTACCTACCCTACCCTACCTACCCTACCCTACCTATCTACCCTACCTACACTACCCTACCTACCCTACCCTACCTACCCTACCAAACCTAAAAAAAAAAAAAAACTTCACATAAACCATCTACTAAATAGTCCGAACAAAGCCTAAACATTTGGTTTGGATAGGTAAGCCCGTTCTTAAGTTATAAAATTACAACGAAAAGTGACATTGATTTTTATATATATAGATTTAGAAAAGAGATAATCTAAACTCATCATAATAAAGAACCCATTACAATTCCAAAGAAAGTATCGGTCTTTGGCAGTACTGAACCAGTTACAAAAATTGTTTCACTGGCTGAAAGCCACACTATTGCTTATGGCCAATTTCACTACTGAAACTCGATCGGTACGTTCAAAACTGTCAGGTTTGTTATGAAATATGGACACTGACAGTTCTTGTTCGTACTGACAGCTCTGGATTACTTGTCTAATGTTCCGATCGTGTTCAGTTTATTGGTAAAGTTCGTCCTTAGGAACCCTTCTAGCGCGAAGCAATTTAAATTGTATCGATAGGCGATATCGTACAAGTATTTTCTAGAACATTTCTTCTGTCAAATTGCATCGTATTGCGTAAAAAAATATAAGGGAAATTGCAAGTCCTTGGTTCAAATACTTACTTGCTATTTCTCTTATCATTTTTTTTTCACTTATCTTGATTAATCGCTTTTAAGAAGATCGCTTAGCGTTTTAGGCTACTTTTTATCCAGGAAGAACCATGTTACTAAGGCGGTCTTACTTAGCGTTACGTCCGTGTTCCCTGAAGATACAGGCAGAGGTTTCAAGTACTCCGGGAACATTCCGTCAATTATAAGTTTCCAAGTATTGGAGGCGATCCTACTGCTATAAACCATTAATTTTATTGGAAATTCTGGGAACTATTCAAATATATCCCGTATTTGTGTAAAATCCAATTATTTCAAGTACAGACCAGATATTCTGTCTAAGGCCAATATTTATAAACGTTATCACGTGTTTTCACGTAAACAGGGTAAGATTTGTTATTGGGCGTGGATAGTCAAATCCTTAACTGTAAGCAAGTGCGAAAAACATTCAAAGGACTCTCGGGACCGATTTTGATGACATCATTGGATTTTTGAAAACTCAATATTTCTAGCCAGGAATCGAAATTGTTAATTTTGAAAAAAAAATAAACACACTGTATTATTGTTTTTACGGTGTGCTAATGACAAGGTATGAGATGGTTTTTAACCGACTTCCCAAAAAGGAGGAGGTTCTATTTTCGGCATTATGTACGTTTTTTTATGTATGTTCACCGATATCTCTGTCAATTGTGGACCGATTTCGAAAATTCTTTTTTTTATTGAAAGAGTATGTTTCGAAAGTGGTCTCATTTTAATTTGGTGAAGATCAGATGAAGAACTTCGGAGATATACAAAATAATTCTTCATTAAATGACGGCAAATCTATCGGGATTGCTGCAATCGCATATATGTTTATTGTTAATACCATTTCATAACATGACATCACGCCAGTACGCTCTAAAGGGGTATGCAGATGTGTACAGTTCACCTTGGTACACTCTCATTTCAGCGGCTATGTTCAGTTTCAATATATTCGGGCAATCTATTCGGGCATTTTATGTACCTTTCGTGACTACTTGCCTATTAGGTGGGTACAAATTAAAAGTGAAAAAAAATTACATAAAAATACTACCGACTTCCAAATAATAAAACTACAAAGTGAAAATAACTTTATTTTTGGAAGTCGGTGTCTTTGGTAGGTACCATTTTTTTTGCGTTATGGACACCGACATCCAAAAATATAGTTATTTTTCAATTTTTAGGTTTTTATTTGGAAGTCGGTAGTATTTTTTTGCAAAAAAGTTTTTTTTTTAATCACCAGACGTTCATTGAAGGGACATAACTTTGAAAATTAAATTAAAATATCCAAGGCACGTGACACTTTATTAATATTGGTCTCAGTTTACCTGTTTATGCAAGATTCAACTAAACAATATAATCTATAGCACCCACATATGGATAGATATGTTACAAGACCATGCATATGTATGGCGTATAACTGAAACTTGGCAGGACACAAAAGATTGTATCGTTGCCAGGCGATGTGCAATGCTAATCCTTCTTTCGAAATACATTTACATTATCACATAAATACTAAGCTTAGAGGATAATCTAGGGCTTGTTGTGCCACTGATTTTGATAGGTTTTAAATAAACTAAAGTAAATATGGAACATGACTGCCAATTGCTCCCGCCAGATGGCGCTTGACGGCTCAGAGTAAACAAAAACATAACAACATGGCGTCTACTACTGTTTGTGGTTACCGAGTTATTTTTTACTGTTTTTAAGATTGTGTTCAAAAACCAAATAATAATATTGGGGAAGTAGTTAGCTTCATTTTACTTTCACTATTAATTTTATATTTTGTATGCTTAGACTGCGAAATTTTGTCGCTCGAGTTTGACAGTTTGTTTTTTTTTTAGGGTTGGGTCCGATAAATCAAAACGTAACTTATATCGGATATGTTTTAGATATCATATCATATCGATATCGATATCAAAATCGGTTGATATTACAAAAGCTGTATCTAATAAAAACCTTACTAGCGTGCGAGAACGAATAATTCAAAACTTAAAACCGTAACAATGCGAAAACGTGCGAACTACAAACAAAAAGTAAACTTCACAAACGTTAGGAACCATATGCGCTACCTATCTTTCTAAGAATTGTTTCGCGTTCGTTGTTAGTTTGCTCATCTAAATATCATTTTAAAAACGATATCTGAAAAACGTTTATCGATATCTGAAAAACGTTTTCGATATCGATATGAAAAAACATATATAACCGTTTGCGCAAAAAACCGAAAACGCCCTTCTCTAGTTTGTTTACGCTGAAACCTGTGGCGCCATCTGAGTGCAGCTTTGCGGATAGTTCCCTATTGGTGGGAGCCCTATATCCAGCAGTTTACGTTTTCGTTTTAATGATGATGAAATATATAGCATAACATCAAATTACGCAAGAATTTCCCGAAAGATTGGGCATAGGTTAATGGTGTTATATATATATATATATATATATACTGAGGTAGATACGTTTTACCGACGTCTGCGCAGCAATACAAACACAAGCTGTCCAGCTTGAGTGAACTCAGTCCGTCCTGCGCCTGGCTGCGACACGAACGTACGTTTGAACAGTAAGTTTGTCTCTTTCTGAAAGTCCTATTTATGTCTCTGTGATCTTTTAACCTACTCAGTGATATAAATAAAGTTCCAAGTTCCATAGGTCCTATATAGGTAGCTAAAGTACATTATCGCCATGTTTTTATTCCTTTACTAGCTTCTGCCAGCGGCTTCGCCCGCGTGATAGTCGAAAATTATCCCGAGAGAACATATTCCCGGGATAAAAAGTATTCTATGTGCTATTCCTGACTATAATTTATCTCTGTGCCAAATTTCATCCAGATCATTCCAGCCGTTTGAGCGTGAAGAAATAACAAACACACACACACTCGCAAACTTTCGCCTTTATATAATATTAGTGCGATACTGAGTACGACGTCACTTCTCACTTGAACGAGAACACCAGTCCTCCTCCTTGCTCACCAGTAGCGCTTATTACCACAAGATCAACAAGCCAGGTCATATTATGTTGCTGTAATTATCTGACAGGTAAATTAAGGAAGTTGCGGAAGAAATCCTGAGCTGTCAAACTGGTTTCCACGTTCAACCGAGCGTGCTTTTAAGCGCCATATTCTGAGATGTTGTCTGAACCAGTTTTTGACAGCTCTAATTTGCTGATATTAAGCTTAATTACGTGGAACTGTAATGCTAATAAGAACCAACGAATCGACATATATTTTTTTTGTTGTGAATCGTTAATCTTGTATTGTGCAGCAATGTATTAGGAGGGCGCACATTAGAACTCTTTCGGGCAGGTTAAGTTCGGCTGCCTATGCAGTAAGGAAGATAAGGCAGTTAACCGATGTAGCCACAGCTAGACTAGAATACAATGCTTATTTCCACAGTATTATGTCTTATGGCATTCTGCTGTGGGGGCCAGCAGCAGACGTTGACTCAATTTTTATCTTACAAAAGAGGGAAATCCGCGCGATCTATAAAATGGGTCCTCGCGAGTCCCTCAGAGAAAAATTTAAAGAGATCGATATACTGACTCTATCTTCACTTTATATTTTGGAATGTATTTTGTATGTCCGCAAAAATCGAGGGCTTTTCAAAACTAGAAGTGACTTCCATAATTTAAATACACGCAGTAAGCACGAAATTGTAATACCCAAATTCAGATTAACGAAAACTAGCAAGTCTTTTCCTATAAACAGTATACGCTTTTATAACAAGTTGCCTAAGTCAGTTATAGAACTGACCGATGGAAAGTTCAAAAACTACATCAAACGTGTCCTTATTAAAAAAGCATATTATAAAATCAAGGACTACGTTGAAGATAAAATTTTTGGCTTTAGCTCCTTCTGCGCATGCGGCTTCCCTGGTAACTCATAACCGGCACAATTATATGGATGTCTCTAACTATTCTCAATCTCTTTTTTTCTCTTTTAATTAGACTTTTTACAATGTTTTTCAATCATCTTTGTAGCCCTTTGCTAAGAATAGTTACAGCACTGATAACAGTATTTGTATCACATGTTAAATTTAGTGTTGTGTATTTTAATTGTTTTTATTTGTTTTTTTTTTACCTTTGTATAGATTCTTTTACCGATTGTGAATGTGTGAACATTGTAGGCTTTCTAGATTTCTAGATGATTGTTAACATTTGTTAACTTTTTATTTCGTTTTACATTTTTTTTGTTTGTTTTTTTTTTATTTCGTACGACTTATTGTCGGGCCTACGTTGTCCCCCCATATCCAAGTACTAATGCTGTAACATGGAAATATTGTAAACACAATTTTTTTAAAAGAGTAACCATGGTGTTTCTTGCCGGTTTTTCTCCATAGGAAACGACTAACCCGAACTGTGCACCTTTTGTCGACGTTTTATAAGTGCCCATGTAGGCCTATGTAAAATAAAAATAAAAGATTTTGAAAAAAAAAAAAGATTTTGGTATTAGAAGAATGGTGTTATTTTAATGCTTATGCAGTGCATTCTAAACAGAAAGCTCTTGCTGACTGGTTTAAATTTTCTTCTTCAAATCTGACGAACTCACATACCAAAATAATCTTGTCTTTGTAATAGTGCAGTCAGGTAAATACATAGGCGTACACTGTTTTGTTGGTTATTTACTGTTCGCGACGACTGAGAGATGAACATCGCAATGTAATATGACACTTATAGAACACGCACAGTAATGAATGCTGCATTTCTGTTGAACAAGTCTATGATAGATGTTAGTACTGTACAGCACAAGTCAACATCTTATCCTGTCTCTTGTATGGAGAGAGAGAGAGGCTTACTACAGCCAGTTGAAAAGTCTACTTTTCTAACACAATATAAACTAGTCTAAAACCAAAATACCTTTCCTATTTTGTTACCTAAATTCCCCTGTTCAAAGTTCAGCACACGTTTCGCCCGGTGCACGATAACATCGATATGCGGGCGCCGAAAACGTTTCGATACAAATGTCCACTTAACATAATAAACACCTCAATTTTTGATCGATACTCGCGTGTTTGAGAACGTGAGGTTTATTCGTTAATGGTGAGTGATGTTCTCATATAACGTGAACAAACAATACCCAATGTAAGTGTGGTGCTCCTGTGCAGAATATGACACACTTGCAACAGTGCCACAAGTACCCATACTCCTCCACTTTGGGAAACCTAATGAACGCCACTGACGTGACGCTGCAATGAAGGTGGCCATATACTGAGCCCAAAATATGTGAAGAGTTCCCATCGACTCGAAAGGAAGAAAAGGTTGATGTAATAAAGTGTCTTCTTGATTGCCTATCCGTTTGAAAAGCGAAGGTCGATTAGTACCTGAAGATCATTATTGCAAAATATCTACTGAAGCAAGACTGACATGAATTTCAAGGAATTCTGTTAGTTTTATTTACCTAACTTTGCACTTCTCGAAACAATTATCTCCGTGTACCGGAATGGACCTGCCTGTCTTTTTTCATTGGACGGGGGTCTATGTTTTATGTTAGGGGGTTTGGTTTCCGCACTTAGTCCTTCAGGTGGACCATTGTGCGTGGGCCATAGGGCCCCCATGGCCCACGCACAATGGTCCACCTGACCTGTGATGACCTGAATGGACCTGTTTGGTGTTTATTCCAACCAGCCCACCTCCCTCCAGAAGTTAATTAGAGCTCATGGTTTTCTCAGAACATCTCTGTAAGTTCTGGGTGACCTGTGCATTCAAAGAGAACATGCGCGACGGTTTCCTCAGCCTCCATGCATGCCCTGCACAGAGGACTGTCCGTTATGCCTATTGTGTAGAAGTGCTTGTTAAGTGAGCAGTGTTCCGTGATAGTCCCCGTCACCAGGCGCAGGCCATTCCTGTTTAGGCGTAGTAGACGCCTGGTAAGCCTACTATCCAAGGATGGCAAAGCTTCTTTGGACTGCCTTCAGCCCGGTGTCGAGGTCTACCAGTTTGGACGGGGGGGTCTTAGTCTACATGTTCTAAGAATTATGGTGTAGTTCAAATAGACCATTCACCAACATCCACAGAACTTACTCGATCAAGATTACCGACCAATTTAAAATACACTTGAGGTTTGATCAAGTAATCTTTTCGGGGTTATAATTGAAAATCGGGACGAGTGGAAGGCTGTAGTTATGCCTTTGTCCAGCAGTGGGAAAATATATAGACTTAATAAAATAAAAAATCGCTGAAAATGTTTCAGTTGCACTTTTTGCTGACTTTTCTTTTAGCATCAATGTAAGTTTGATGCACTTCATCCGACGTTTGTGTCATTAATCCAACCTCAAAAGTAGCAAATAACACCTCATAACCTAAAAGTAACGTCAGTAATTGCGTGACGGTTGACAGGACGGAATGAAAGAAGAAAATGTGTTGCGCCCATAGATTTAGAAATTTTTTTGCTACGCAAACTATGTCTATGGTTGCGCCGACCCCGAGTAACATGGGACAAGGGCAGGAAGATGATGATGAAGTAGAAAAATAGCAAAAACAAAATCATCCCAGGTCATTGATCCGGTATATTACAAAACGGCCGATAATAATCGCTGATTGATACACACGTTAATCACCAAAAGTAACATCGCGGTATATGAAGCACGTACAATTTAAGGTTGCCGCACACATATCAACTCAGAATCGGATCGTCACCGTCACGCCTTTAGCCTCGCCAACAACTAGGCGTTAACGTAAGCACGAGACGAAACCGGATCAGCAGCTCCAGCACGTCGAGTTTGCTAAGGCTAGGCGACGACGTCGTGTTTACAACTAAGCAACGGCGCACTTGCGGTTAGGCGTCACCTAAATTGAAGGGTAGTGCATATGTTATTATTATTATACGTGAGATGGATATCACCTGATAAAGAAGAAACATCCTTAAAATCTGAAGCGCAGCGACGGTTAGACGTAAGTGCGGGAAACGTGAGTTGACCAAGAACCGCTTGGAGTACGCGAGCTAGTCCCGAGGCGAGGCGATGCCTTTACGATGCTGATTAGTGTGTGTTGCTGCTGCAACACACACTAATCAGCATCGTAAAGGCATCGGATTGACTGGAGCCGTTCGGTATTCTTTGTAGTTATGGCCTACTGGTCATAACTACAAAGAATACCGCTCCAGTTGATAATGTAATGATCCGTTTAAGCCGTTTTGACACAATCAGTGTCTCTTGGACCGAGTGGATTCGTAGGAGGCCACTCAGTTCGAGTTTCATACGAGTGTATATGATAGCTGACTCGGAACTTTTTCTTTTACTCCGTAGAGTTCTACAATTCTAGCTGTGTCACGCTCTGACTATTTTTTTTCACACGAGGCATTTTGTTTCACTACTCGTATACGAGCTATCTCGGAAAAGTAGAAAGCGATCCGAGTCTGCACGGCTCGGACGCCGTTGTCCGAATGCACTCGGTTTATGGCGTGCCTCACTCAACACGAGTTGCGTTGCGTCCGAGTAAGTATCCGAGTCCACTCGGTCCGAGCAGACTTTACGAGTTGATAAGTGTGCGGGAATCTTTACGTTACAACACAGTTTTCTGTTTGTTCTCATTTTATACCGAGCAATTATTAACACCTGTGGTATTTAATTACTGGATTGTGCTTGAAAAAGTAGATTGTATTGTTCGCTACGTGTAAAATAACGAGGCGTAAGGATGTAATTGAGCTGAAATTGAAATGTTAAACTCGCGGCAATTATATGTTAGTACTCGTATGTTATTGTCAGTGCAACGCCGATACGGTTTTCAATAATGGTTTATTGATGATGTGTACTTCAATTTTATGTTTTGAACTCAATTAAAAGTGAAAAGGTTGCTTTTGATTGTGTTGTCTAATTATGAGCTAATCAGTACGTATATATGCTGCGGGCCTTTTAATTCAAGAGACTGCATGCTAAGGAACAACTTATGAGTGAGGCTTGTGAGGCTAATTCTGAAATCGCGAAAAACCTCTGCTGTTTCATGATATGCGAATATAAAATCGACTGAACTACAAATTATTTTAAGAATAGAGTAAACTACATTTTTTCGACACAGACACAAAAGAACATAAGCAACAATCAAGTTACACAGAAGTAGAATAGTAAAAAAGGCCAATCAAATTATTAGTTGATCTTGTAGTAAAAATGGTTCTTTGACGATTAGAAAGATTTCCAGTGAAGCAGTCTATTGTAAAACGAGAAAGTAAGACAGAAAAAACGTTTATTTGCGCCAGGTACGACGCATACCATAAGAAACAAAAGGATAAACTTAAATAAAAAATACAGAGGACGCGTCACAATTACGCAAAACGGTCATCGCTCAGCATAATGCTGGGCTTCACGTGCGAGATAGAGCCACGTTACTAACACTACGACATCGCATCATACGAGTATATTCCAAGCATGACATTTCCCTTCTTTAAAAAACAATATGTCCCTCTATATCTTTGTTATGTTTCAAATACATAAATTTAATGTTATTATTAATTTGTTACAGGTAATAATAATGACTATATTGCGTCGCCACCGCTTGACATTTGGGAAAATGTCAAAAGCGTAATAATGAGGTAAATGGTATCTAATTATAGTATTTTATTATTCTAGTATTATTTATTACGGAAACAGTGATAAGCAATATTCCGTTAGTCTTTGGCATATTATTACTTGGATAGATATGGAATATACTGTCTACATTTACACCATAATAAAAAAAACCCAAGTGAGGCCAAGTGCGAGTCGGACTCGTGCACTAAGGGTTTCGTACCACTATCGCAAAAAACAGCAATAAAATCACGTTTGTTGTATGGGAGCCTCACTTAAATATTTATTTTATTCTGTATTTAGTATTTGTTGTTATAGTGGCAACAGAAATACATCATCTTTGAAAATTTCAACTGTCTAGCTATCACGGTTCATGAGATACAGCCTGGTGACAGACGGACGGACAGACAGACGGATCGTGGAGTCTTAGTAATAGGGTCCCGTTTTTACCCTTTGGGTACGGAACCCTAAAAACAGTACTATTAGCAACTGATTAAGCGGTTCTAAATTATATTTGTAAATCAGCTGGTAAACAGTGCCAATTTTTTTTATAAATAAGAGTGAAAAATTTCTACATATCTTAAACAAAATTTCCAATTTTCTGAAGTATATATTTTTTTTTTTTTTTTTATGTATGTTTTATATCAATATTGCACCTATAAAAAAAAGTTATACCTAGCTTTTTTATTCATAACGTTCTCATTCGTAGATAATATTATTGTGATGATAAATTCTATGATTGATAAGAGTTTTTTTATCATGGAAACCTTATTTATATTTTCATGAAGAAACGAAACATTTATAGGATCACTCTTGTGTCTATCTATCCGTCTGTCACAGCCAACTTCCTCCAATTAAATTTTTTACACACATTAATATCCGTGACCCATTTAATACGCACGTGCAACGTTATTACATGAATTTAGAATTTGTGGATCACTTTTGGGTAGCAAGTTAGAAGGCTTAACAAGTAAAAGTTTGTAAAACGTATGTTTTTAATAGCGGGTCACGAAACGACAGGACTTGTTGTGAGAAAAAATATCTTAAAAACAAAAAACCGACCAAGTGCGAGTCGGACTCGCGCACGAAGGGTTCCGTACCATTATCGCAAAAAAACCGCAAAAAATCACGTTTGTTGTATGGGAGCCCCAGTCAAATATTTATATTATCCTGTTTTTAGTATTTGTTATTATAGCGGCAACAGATATACATCATCTGTGAAAATTTCAACTGCCTAGCTATCACGGTACATGAGATACAGCCTGGTGACAGACGGACAGACAGACAGACAGACGGATCGCGGAGTCTTAGTATTAGGGTCCCGTTTTTACCCTTTGGGTACGGAACCCTAATAAAAAAGAATAAAAGTAAATAATAGTTTAAACAAGACAAAATTCAATTAAGATATTGTGCTAGTAGCTATTTTATTATACACAGATAATATATTCAATTGAATATTTCAAATTTATGACTAATAACAAAACAAACTTATATGCAAAGGGGACAGGAAAAAAGGCTCAGTGCGCATCAAAAAATTCGTCCACATCGATGGCAATGGGAAACGTGCCTAGAACGCTGGCAGAAAGCAGCAAAAAAAAAAATAAGATTTACACGGATCTTATTAAATGTGTGACGTTCATCAGAAAGGCCAGATGCACAGTACTCGTAACCGGCATGCGTGTATGACTAGATGTATGAACGTAAAACGAAGCAAAAGAAGTTTGTTAGGATCACAACAGGTGGCGTTCTGCAGTTTCTGCCTACCCCTACTAAAGCCGTGAGTTTATGTATGTATGTAAGATTTAATTTCTCAATACCATAAAAATAAGTGGTACCCAAGCCTTCTAAACGACTATGAGGCCCATAAATAACTGATGTTTACCAGTCCAGCATCATAACTTAGTATCCATAACTTGGACGAAAGGTTATTCTTAGTAATAACATGCTGTGATCTGTTGATTTATAAGTAAGTATACAAACATTAGCTGGAAGCTATTATTATCATAAAAATATTAATTAGTATTGAGTTTGTGGCTAAAGATACTAAAACTATTGCTACATAACTTTACAGTGCCTTTAAGACTGCAAGGAATATGATCAGGCAAATGGCTACCTTTTGCTAAATTAAGTATAAAGTTCACTTCCATTTATGGCAAACGAAATTTCTAAGCAGATTTATCATCATCTTCCTATCCTTCTCCCATGTTACCTCCATGAAATTGATGATAAGAATATTTATGTAAAGAATCAGTGATGATAAAAGTAGCTGCTTTTTGTAAATTATCTATACTAATACTAATATACTAATAATAATATTATAAGGAGAAAAGATTTTTTTGTTTGTTTGTACCGAATAGGCTCCGAAGCTACTGGACCGATTTGAAAAAATCTTTCACCAATAGAAAGCTAAACTATTCCTGAGTGACATAGGGTAGTTTTTAATCCCGAAAATGGGTCCTGTGGGGTGCTCCACGGGAGCGATGCCGCGGCTAACAGCTTGTTAAAAATAAAAGTGAATATTTCTAATTTTAACTTATTTCGAAAGCATATTATTTCACAATCATAATCAACAATCTGTCAATAGGAATTGGACACTTCATCTATAGTGCTTAAATCTTTATTCTGGCTTATCTTTGTCTACACGAGAGGCTTAAAATTCTCACCTTAAAGAGTAACCTAATAAAATTACCTACATAGAAACAAAACTTTTCAGGTGAATACCCGAGCAAAGCCATCCGTCTAAATGATCGCTGTCATTAATACCCCAGTTTAGGTCCCCTGGACGCAATAAACATGTACGAATGGTCGTAATCTCGGCGAATGTTCTATTACGGTGCTGTCAAATACGAGGTCCGAGCTGTCACGTGTACTGGACCTTTTGACATAGGGTAGAAACTTGCAAAAGGCCCATTTACTACCTTAATTAAGTGTTTGTAACCCTAAACTTTTTAATGGATTTATGGTCTCGTCATTAAGAACAACGTTTACTATTAGAACTTACTATAGGAGAATCTATATCTATTTTAAAGCGATCATTGCAGTTTCCAAATAATTCCGGTCAGAAAAAAAAGTAAGACCATTTACATAGATTTGATCATCTTCTTGCTATACATTACTTGAGCTATTGGCTTGTGAAATTGCTTTTTTTTCACTACAGCCCGAGAAGTGGTGCAAAAATTTGCCAGTTTACATGCTGTTGGCAAGGCTTAAAGCCTGGGATAGGGAGTTTTATTCAGTGACTATGTTCTGGAAGGCAGACAGCCAATAAATCCATGTAAAATATTGGTACTTATTTGCATCCAGTTACACTGGAAGTAGCTCACATAGTTGGAAAATGATTAGGTAAGAGGTAAGTTTGAAAGAGTATATTTTGTCTCGTGTACCTATTGTCTTTTGTGCTTGTTCTAGCATTTTGTTAGAAGTGTCCCTTCTGTGTCTCCCTGTAATCTCGGCCTCACGACACGTCACGTTCTGGTCCTGATTTCCCCCCGGCTCAGAATTCTGAATCCAATGTCGTAATGTTTCTAACTTGTTCCAACGTGTTGACTATTCGTTTACTTGTTATTTCCATTGTTTTTTTCTTTGTTGTTTTGGAGAGTACCCTATGTGTGTTATCGTTGGATTTTTCCTGTATTTTTGTGGAAGATTTTTTGTCATATACGTGATTCATAATCTATGTTTTTGTTCTGCTATAATTGCACCAGCTAATATACAAAAATAAATAATAATGTTAGCCTGTTATTGTCCCACTGCTGGGACACATAAAAACGCACGAGCATTAGGACTAACGGTTACTAACTATATTGAACAGATAAAACTCTTGCCACTTTTCAAAATAAAATAATAAAAATATTGAAACGAGAACTTACCTGTATTAACTGAGTAATTCCCATCAGGCACTTAGGACTATATTTCTATCACACTAATATTATAAAAAAAGTTTGTGAGTGAGTACGTTTCTTACTTCTTCACGCTCAAACGCCTAAACGGATCTGGATGAAAGGCACAGAGATAGATCATAGCCAGGAACAGCACATAGGATACTTTTTATGCCGGGTATATGGATAATTTTCGACTTTGACGCGGGCGAAGCTGCTGACAGAAGCTAGTTTAAAAATAAACACCAGACACCAAATTTTATGATTTTAATCTGACTAATAATGTTTCCAACAAAAATGCCGTTATTTATTTCACTGCTCACCTCTCTTATTTACGTAAACTACTATGAAACAGAAAGCCACTAGAGCCAATAATTAAATTTAGCAAATCATTCAGTGTTCCGCTCCAACACTCGCCTTTAGGAAGCTTACAACACGTTCTATAATCACTGTTGTGAGATGTTCTGGAATCCGAAGGTCGGGTGTTAGTAACAGACGAGACGCTCTCTTAAAATCGCAGGCAAGGCCGGATGTAAATGCCTAGCTTTGTAGCCTCGTCGATTGCACTGAATATTGTTAGCCTTTCTTTAGCAAGATCGCGTACATAAAATGCGATGCAGGAGATAAGTTATACTTATATAGCTTTGATTGTCTCACTGTGCCTTGTTGGTCCAGTGATCGCAATTGCTACTGCTGAGCATGAGGTTCTGGGTTGGCTAAAGTTTTATTGGGTTTTTGCGTATGGATTTTCTCAATAGTCTGGCTTTTTAGCAAGAGGCTCGCCCCCTATAACATTGGACTTCATCAACATCATCATTTCAGTCGAAAGACGTCCACTGCTGGACATAGGCCTTCCAACGCATGGTCTTCCGGTTCGCGGCCACCATTCCAGAACTTTTCAGCCCCATCGGCCATCCGTTCTGCGAACAATGTGCCCAGCCCACTGCCATTTAAGTTTCACAATTCTTCGGGCTATGTCGGTAACTTTGGTTCTCTTGCGGATATCCTTACATGGGACATGGGACTTAAACATAACCAAAATGTGAGTGTACCATAGGTGCTCTTCTGCTCAAGCCTTCAGAGATTACAAACGTGATGTTATATTCCTCATTCGGTATTAATTTGAAATTCATTAGTTTATCGTTAAATATTATGGTTGGATTGTAAAATAGAAATGTTAGTTGGATATAAACTGTGGAAATGCCAGCCTCACAGCGGGTGGTCGATGCCAACACGTCTTTAGTGCAACTGTTTAGAAGGTGACTTAGGGTTAAGGCATCTATATGGTCAGCACCTATGTTTGCTGATAATATCATAATGTCAATGGTTATTTCCTTACAATAAATTAAATAGCTATGTGAAAGCTATTTCGATAAAGAAGCAAGATTATTAATTGATTAACTAAGAAGTTAATCAGTTATTCTTCTTGACCAATCTTTACTTATTTACAAAATGTGCATGTGCATATTTCTGTTTGGTACATTGGCCAAATCAAATTTTAAACGTCCCTTTCTTCCTGTTGGCCTAGCTCTGTTCTGTCTCCTGCTTGATGAGGAAAGTGGAAATGATGAATTGCCTTATACAATGGATTCTGGCTTTCAGGAGTTGCACTGTTTGCAAATATTCTGGTGATCTCGTCCCAAAAATAATCTTACACAAACCAAAATCGCGCAACCATAGCATATCAAGCGCTACCCAACAATCTCAAACACAGTGGGTGCGCATTTTTTCCACAATTTGAAACGGTTTTCTTGTTTCCTAAACTGGAGATTCGTCACAGCAAGACGCTTTGCCGTACTCTAATGACCATGACAGTTGACAATATGACGACAATGAATGTTTTGACAATAGATTAGGTTGGAACTGGTGACTTAGAAAGCAGTCTGTTGCAAAAGGAGGCCTAGAGCCAAGATTTAGGTAATGTTTTATGTAACTTGGTAGCAGGTGCTGCAGAGATTTGGGAGTAAGTAACACAAATTAGCGATAATCGCTAATTTGATAACGACAGTGAGTCGTGATTCTTATATCCTTTTAAAGGGAGGCCAAAGAAAAGCTGGATGAATTGCGTGAAGATTGATGTAAAAGAAAAGTAAGCCATTGATATCGTGACGGTTGAAAGGGTGTAAGTAATGGAAGAAAAAAACGTGTTGTTCCGACCCTAAGTACCATAGGAAGAGGGTAGCAAGATGATGTCGAAATCATGACTGGCTTGGTTAGAAACCTTGTATGCGATACTTAAGTACGCCATAGTTAGTTATAATAAACATCGGTAACACGAGCTACTTTCATGTAGAAGGGATCACATGTTTACAGACAAATACATAACGGTTTAGTGATGCAATCAATTCAGAAAACCTCGCAGACATTTCAAAGACCTAACATAACTTAAAGGGAAAGGATTGATTGGGAAACCAATCAATAAAATCCATGATTGAAACCAAACCTGATATGAACTAATCCATTCATATTTATCACCTTCCAATCATGAAGAAATAGCCGAGCTTAGTAAATTCTAACTAACATGCAATAATCTACGATAGGCTACCTGTCAGTCTAATTTGATATAGCGGCGCAACATGCCACGGAAATATTTGCCACGCTGGGTGACCCTAGTGTAAATGTCTTTACGTACCCAAGATGTAGAGGTGAACCTTTAGCAGATTTGTGTGTCTGATTGAGATGGTATGGCTATAAAACAATTGTTGTGTCTTTGTTGAACTTTTCATTTAAGATGGTATTCTTTATTGTGAGAGGTCTGTCGTTGGTGTTCTTTCGTCATAGACTAGTGAAAAGTTTGTTGGCTGGCTTATAATCTGTATCTATATTTTTTCCAGGCTTCTTCGTCCCTTTTACACTAATAAGTATAAGAAAATGTTTGACCTATATATTAAACCTATATTCATACAGTCCAATAAACACCTGTCTTTACACCGATCTCTTAACATAATTAACATATACTCCATCTATAAATCCCAATAGACCTTTTCAACAATGCTATTCCCTTTATCACTTCAATCTGGTTGCCTCTCGCTAAAATATTATACCTACTGCAGAAATACCATTCCAAATCCATTGTGAAGCCTTAAATATCAGGAGGCATGCAAAAATTGTTAGTTGCGCAACTAAGCTGGGTTGGTATGCAAGGGAATAGCGCAGGATATGCTCAGAAGTATAAGTTTGATTGAAGATTTCATACGTCTCTGTATAACAGTCATAGCAGTAGGAGAAGTGGAGTAAGAAAAATGAGTGAGTGATAGTTGACGGGGGAGAAAGGAGGAAGGAAACGTATTGCGCCGACCCCAAGTAACATGGGACAAAGCCAGGAAGATGATGAACCATGTATAGTCGTGTAGTGAACGTCTTTGGACGCCTTGATTTCATTAGCAACGCGATTGTTTGCGAGAGGTTTAAGCAAGTTTTTTTTTTTATCTTCTATAGGCTTGCGCTTGGTCACTATCTCACCTGATGGTAAGGGATGATATGGTCGACAGTGAAGCACGCTTGCCTAGAAAAAACCTAGAAAAAACTCTTGACTTACATACCCCTAGATTTTAGCTATCGGGAAACACAGACCCCGGCAGGGAATTCCACTCCTTAGCTGTACGCATAATAAAAATGTCCCAATGTCGTATGGGTGGGATATCCACCGTGTACCGATGACGCATCGCCGTACGTCTGGTAGTTCGATGATGGAACGGCTGGGCGGAATTAGATCATGCAATTCCATCGCACACTCCCCGAAATTTCCTCCAGTGCCTCAGTGCCGCTTTTCGATCAAACATTTGGCAAGCATTATAAAACATTATCATAATTTCTAAGCTGTGAGATGGCAACTACTGGGCAACAACCTCAGGTTCCATGGTCCTATGGCCATGGTCACATCCAAAATTATTTCTCATTGATAGTGTGGGAAAGAAGTGCTGCGTCAATCTCTTCTTTAATTTATTATAGCTTTGCTGAATATTATACTTCTGCATCTATTCTGTGATACTAGCGCCATTGTGGTTGCAGTGGTGATTTATTGACATTTCGGTTCAGTCGGCGAGACGGCGTAATTACGGGCACGATTGAATACGATCGGTCTATTGGTAGGTCGTAGAGCACAAAATATCAGAGCATTTAGTGCATTGCAAGTTTTTAGGTTATGGCGATATAGATAGGTGTAATTTGAAATGTGTTCATTAATGGTAAAGACGCTAGGCAAAGTGACATTTTATCAGTGAAGAGCTGTGCCCGCGGCTTCGCTCCCGTCAACTGCCTACCCTACCCTACCTACCCTATCCTATCTACCCTACCATACCTTACCTACCCTACCGTAACTACATACCTACCCTACCTACAAACCTACCCTACCTACATACCTACCCTACCTACCTTCTATTTTTTTGTTCTTTGTTTTTCTATCTAAGAACCTTCTCCTAACAATAAAAAACACAACAAAAAAAGAATTAGCGAAATCGGTAAAGCCGTTCTCAAGTTATAGCGTGCCCAGGAGAAATAGGGGTTCATTTTTAGGGTTCCGTACCCAAAGGGTAAAAACGGGACCCTATTACTAAGACTCCGCGATCCATCTGTCTGTCTGTCTGTCTGTCCGTCTGTCACCAGGCTGTATCTCATTAACGGTGATAGTTAGACAGTTGACATTTTCGCAGATGATGTATTTCTGTTGCCGCTATAACAATAAATACTAAAAACAGAATAAATTAAATATTTAAGTGGGGCTCCCATACAACAAACGTGTTTTTTTTTTGCCTTTTTTTTGCGATAATGGTACGGAACCCTTCGTGCGCAAGTCCGACTCGCACTTGGCCGCTTTTTATAAATAATATAGATAATGATTGTCAAACAGCCCAAAAATGTTGGGATTTATATGCGCTACCCAAATGTCAAGTTATCACGTGATCTTTGCTCTACTCACATTGAAAGTATTCTGCTGGCTCACAATACTTTCGGTTTCGGTTTAAAGAAACTTTATTCCCAATAAAGACATATATGTCACTTACTTGAAATCAATATTAAAAAAACATACAATAGATTACAAAAAGTTCGTCATCAGTATTACAATATAAGACGACGACTAACGCCAACGACCTTGAGGAAACAAAACGCGCACTCGTTTCACACCCGC
The DNA here is from genome assembly GCA_948252205.1 of Orthosia incerta. Taxonomy (NCBI): domain Eukaryota; kingdom Metazoa; phylum Arthropoda; class Insecta; order Lepidoptera; family Noctuidae; genus Orthosia; species Orthosia incerta. The sequence continues at coordinate 3,329,670 of OX411748.1, forward strand.
GCGACCCAAAATTTAGTAGTTTTTTGTACTTTCCTTATTATTCTATGACATTAAAAAAAAGCCTCAGATCAAAATGTAGGTAATTAAATTATCTTTGAGATGGTGTTGATTTCATTAAAATATGCCTAGCGGTTTTGGTGTGATTGTCGTGTTTTTGTCCGTTTTAGACATAACTTTACAAATTAATTACACTATGTTATTCAAATAAAACTCAAAATTTGCTGAGATCAAATTATTAAGAAAATAGTCTAATACAACATATATTTTTTCAAAGAATTACAACTAGCCATTTAGACGTGATTCTCATTATAAAATCAGCTACTCAAGGGAATCGGCGCCTTAATAGTTACCCATCCAATGCATTCATTTCTCCAAAAGTGATCGATCCGCAATTATGTTCTGGCTAAGTTGAGTCTTGAATGCATTGTAAGAGTGCAGATTTTTTTTATACAGGCCGGTAACATATTATAGATACTTTTATTAATATGTAATACTTTAAGTTGGACCATCAATTTATTATTGAAACGTAGCCTAATTCACTAAGACGTTAACAGCCTTCAGAAAGCAATAAAATCAACTTGACTGGCGTTAACAATCAGCTCGAAGCAGAATTATATGAAGTGACGAAATAGAACATCATTATCATAAAATGCTTTCGTCTATTGCTATAACCTAGATGTGTTTAACGAGTTGTTAACTTTTATGATGCCTAGATATCAAGAGCTACATAGCTGCTAGCACATTAGGTACGCATAGCGAAATAAGCAACCATTCGTTCTGCATTCAGATGAACAGATAAACTATTAGAATGCATATGTGAGCTGTGATCTGCTCTTAATTTTGTTGCGCTTATACTTTTATTGTTTGTAGATAAATACATAGATGCTTACGATAAAGATGCTAGTTGCTGTCTAGCATAATATAAGATGAAAATGATTGTGATCATAGATTAGCGCCTTCACGCCAGGTGAGGTTGAAACTCACTTGAGGCTCTAAACAAACCGCCGATTTCTGAATTAAGCATTTCATCATCATCAGCCTATTAATGTTCTCCCTGCTAGAACACAGGCCTCTCTGTGAGAGGGAATGGGCCGTAATCCACCACGCGGGCCCAGTGCGGGTTGGTGAATGTCACATGTCTTCGAATTTTTGGTTCTAGGACATGCTGCATGCATGCATGGATGAGTACACTGACATCAATAAACTAAACCAAAAGCTGCGTGAAACGCTTTTACCTTAGATTAAGTTATCAACGAAATCTTATCGACGTTATCAATTAGCAATCCCACATGTCTGCGGCAATATGAAAGGAAAAGAGAACCATTTTCTTTTAAAGTTGTTAACACTAACAAGATTCTAATTGAAAAAATGAATCAAGATTCTGACTATAAAGAGAATCAAGTGAAGCCTTAGTTAATCATTTGATTAAAGTTAAATTATGATGAGGTGAATACTAATCAAGTACAAAACTATAATAATGTATTTTGCTAGATGTATGCATCATTATTTCAGCCAAAAGACTTCCACTGCTGGACATAGGCCCCCCGCCATACTGATTGATCCTGTGCGTCTCGCATCCACCGAACTCGCGCAGCCTTGATTAGGTCGCCGCTCCATCTGGAGGCTTTTCAACACTGCGTCTCGGGTACGCGGTGGCCACTCCAGAACTTTTCTGCCTCAACGACCATCCGTTCTGCAAGCAATGTGCCCTGCCTACTGCCACTTAAGTTTGGCAATTCTTCAGGCTATGTCGGTAACCTTGGTTCTCTTGCGGATGTCTTCATTTCTGATTCAATCACGCAAAGGAAACTCCGAGCAAAACTCTCTCCATTTCCCGTTGGGTGACTTGAAGGCTTCTGATGAGGCCCATTGCGAGTGTTTCAAGATGAAAGTCTATGATAACTTATGGGACCGGAACATGGTCGTTCATCTGTCAGCCTTTTCCTAAATATATTGAGGTTGGCTTTAATTGTAGCCGGATCAAGATCAATATTAGTATTTCACATAGACGAACTGCCTTTCTGACTCTTGATTGAATGACCGAACCTCTCCCCGGCAGTAAAATAAAACATTAAAAATCTTTTCCACAAAAAATGAACCGACTTCAAAAACAAAACACTATAAAGTGCAGAATAACTTTCGTTTATTTATTTAATACTTCATGCACACATACGTACAGAGGCGGACTTAAAGCCATAGGCATTTTTTACCAGTCAACCTTTGGGTGATGCAGAGACAAATAGTGGTAGGTGCAATATTGAAAGTAAATCACGACAAGATAGGTTTATTCAAATGCAAATATATACATACATACTATAAAATACAAACAGTACATATTAAAACAAATAAACTAAACACACAAATATACTCGGTTTCGGTTATGGGGTAACACAATAGCCCTTAGTAAGACCGGTTGTCGGGCTTCAAACTATACGTAACAAATGACAGCTAGGTCCAACTGCTTAACGTGCTTTTCGGGGCACGGTGCCTCGAAATGTAAAAGATGGCCACCCATTTACGGACCAAACGACCTGATCTTTCACGAAATGAGGGTTTTGGCGAATAAATTTAAAAGTCGTATCGTAAACTTTAAGGTTGAATTGAGTAAGAAGTACTTTATGGAAATCTTTGCTTACTCTTGTAACAATCACAGCCGTTTAAAGCCAATATGTGATGGTATAAATTAAATACAACAAACTTTTACCTCGCCTACCAATTCTGGCTATTTACTGAGATTGGATTAAATACTACTTTGTCAATATTTTAGCATGTAGCAGTGATGAAATCTTAAAAACTTCAGGTCGAAATTACAAAGCAATTGAAGTGATTGCCCATTGATTGCCGTTTATGGCAAGGGACAGGATAGTATTCAGCTTTAAGACCACATCACGACTCGACTGTTATTGCCTCTGCGATTATCATATATTAATTCAATGGTTTTGCGAAGAGTCTTTGGCTTTCGTATCATCAGTTACTAACAGGGTTTCTTATTGAAAAGGACTACCATTAAAATGATAAAACAAGCAATTAATACGTTTCCTAAAAAGGAAACCTAACCGCCGCCGAAACTCTCTGCATATTAAATTTCATGAAAATCGTTGGAGCCGTTTCCGAGATTCAGATTATATATATATATACAAGAATTGCTCGTTTAAAGGTATTATTAGATTAGATAAACATAGGTTTTGAATTACTACTCTCTTCAATTCTTCTTCATCGGAACTCTCGATAAAGAAGAATTGAACTTAAAGAATCATTATCATCATCACCATTTCAGCTGAAAGACGGAATCGGTCAATATGGTGACACTTGGATGAGGCATATGTTCAGCAATTTAAAGAATTGTTCAATTATTTTTGAATATTTCGGAAATGAGGCCAACAAGAAATACTGGAAAGCGCTTGCCGTATCCTTCGACATCTCGAAGGCTTTCGCCATGGTCTGGAACGAGAGCCTTATAAAAAACCATACCACCTATGAAATTCTTCGTAGTTACTGCTAAGCACAAGCTCACTTACGCCATATAAATCTCCTATAATCACTGCTATGGTAATACGTTGCGAGTGCGCATAATAAGATGAGTCTCGCTGTATCGAGTCTACCGCTTCGTCGCGTGATCGGAATAGAGACGTAGGGGTGTTGCATGTTAAGCTATGCGAGAATTTGTTTGTTAGACTATGAAGCTAGACGGGAGAAAATTTATGTATAAAATGGTAAATGTTAGAAGACTGGATAAACATTGGATTTTGGCTCTCATTTCCTCATTAATTTTTTTTTTATTAAATTACTTGAAAAGCATGCGTTCGTTTAGAAAAACAAAACTAGTTTTTAGTAGAGATATAATTTAGAGATAGATTTATACTCATCGGAATAGTTGCTGATACAAATCAATCGCAATAATTTTAATATCTTAAAAACTAGCCACTTCTTAATAATATCCTAAGTAGTGAAAAAAATTGTGGTTTCTCTCATCATCACCCATTTCATTACATTCTTTCAGAAACTCACATATTGAACTATTTCGCTTTTCTCTGCCTGAAAAAATCATAGTTATATGGCACAACCCTAGACTTTTGCGGCACTTTGTTTAATGTTTACGGCTTTAAGGAAACGCCTGAGCGGAATATTTTTAGATGAACTGAGATTATGAAAGCGGTCCTCTTTTCTGATGAAATTGTATTGGTTTAGTCAGCTTAGAGCATCTAAATAAGATAATAGTATGGTCATAAGTATAGACTGTACAGTTGTGAGTTAGAAGTTCGTTACTTTATATAATGCCGAGATATCTCTTGGCTTGTTGCCAAAATATGGGCAATGAATAAAATGGGGCCTAAAATAGTGTCCTGTGGAACGCCCCTTTTATGTATCCAGGTTTTTGCTTGTTATGGCTAATTTTCAGCTTGGATTACTTATACATTATTGTTGGTATCCACTGACGCTTATTGTCCCAATCCATAAAAACTAGGTTTTACCTCTAAAAGATAGCTAGTCTGTGAAACGCTGTCGATAAGGTACGGATACGTATTCAATAAAAATAACTTTGTAGAGAATGTGACAAACATTCAAACAACTATCAAAGTAACCTTATGATCACAACTGACACTTCTATACACATATCCTAATTGGTGTCCAATAAACGCCTGGATATTACACACAGAAACCAATTACATGGGTCTAAATGACCCTACGACTTATCCTCACAAACATTTGATGTCCTAACCAGTCGGGTCAAAATGTTTATTCCAACTATGATTAGAAAGTTGCTCAGAATTGATTTGAATATTAGCATTCTAATATCCTACATAAGTATATGTATGGTCCTTATATGGTTTAAGAGTATTTGAACATGCAACGAATAAAGTGTCGGTGTATAAACATTTCATGTGAATTGTAAATGGATAGCGTTTAGTAATTTTGTTGACTCTTTCATTGATGAATGGATTGATTTGTGTTTGGACCTGCTTTGAAATCGGTTGGATAATATTTGATGTGTCAACAAGAGTGCTATTTGGTTTGATTACGAATTGTTCGTGGATCATTTACTTTGAGTAAAGATATCATATTTGTGACTAATCCTACCTAATCTTGCATTTCGCATGAGATTGAAAACACGAGTGTGATAATAGTATCACACGAGTGTTTATTACCTAATTATATGCCATTGCGTACATTATTTTATGTACACTCACAGAGATGGCATAAAACAAAAGTGGAAACGGATAATATATGTGGTATGGCGGGAAATTTAGATTCTCATTGCGCATGACAACGCAGCGCGCATTTTTAGACAATGACGCTATTTTTCTACATTAAGTCTATAGAAAAATAGTGATACAATGACCATACGCGCCAGTAAATAAAAAGTTAAGTTATTTTATGATGCATTTGTTTGAAAATCGAAGGAAAAAATTGCACTGTAATGTTTTTTTTTTTCAATTTACCTATCCACAAAAAAAGTACGTGTTTATACAATATTTTTTTAAATTCATATTTGGAACAACACGTTGTGAATGTAGATAAAGTATATTCTATTATATTCTAAAGCTAATTTAAAAATAAACGTAACACAACATTATGAAATAATGAAAAAAAACTGTGAATTAAATAAAAATATCAACAAACACGTACATTCGTCGGGTCACGTGGACATGGGCGTACAATTCCGCTACATTTTAATAGTTGATAATTACGCTTTTTTTGCAACAATTGTAATTGTCACCTTTGTTTTATTGCTTGGGACATGCAATCCTGTGCATTTGCGTACGTATGGCTGTAGAGAAGCCAGTTATGTTAGAATTCAAGGAATGTATGATGAAACGTAGACCTCATTAACAAGAATTGTTAGAAAACGCTGTAGGTTTTTATAGAGAAGTTAGTATTTATTGTGTATGTTGATTTGAACTGAATTAGATAAACCGCAAGGATTTGTGTAGAAGAAAAATATATTTTGTGTATTTGATTTTGGAGACTTGAAGCTTTTGTAAACACAGCTGTCGTGGTATATGAAAGTACAAACAATCTTTTGTTACTTCGCTTAAAAATCATATAGTAGACGACCCAAAATAAAAGCGTGTTCTCTACAAATATGAGATTAAAAATAAAAAGGAGAGGTAGCAAAGTCAAGACTGAAATGCACTTTATGAAGATCAAATAATAGAATAGAATAGAATACTCTATATTATGTAAACCATACTAGTAACGGAAAAAAAAGAAAAAGTAATATGTAGATTGCTATAACACCAGAATATTAAATAAGGACATAAACCTAGGTTTATTGTAAACAGTGGTGTTAGTACGTTAGCCAACGTTCGTTTTACCATCCTGCCGAGGCGCCGATAGAATAATATAGCAATTAGCATTTTATTAGAGAAGTTATTAGGGAATCAAGTGCGAATACTATATGAGTTGAAGATTAAGATTATAAATATATGTTGTGGCGTCTTTAATGAATGTCCTAACTGCAATCATTTTAATTTACCTATCTATTTAGCCTGCTTCGTATACTTGTCAAGTATATCATAAAAATACCTAGGTTACGCGTTGAATACTTTTCCAAGTACTAAGCGAAAAGCATGGAAAGCGACTACTCAATGGAAATGAGTTTTTTTCTGAACATGAACAATTGACTAATCAAACTTATCAAGTCACGTTTTATGCATTTATGACTGTAGAATAGAATTATGAGTAATACGTGTATATTTCTGTCATAGTGTCATGTTGATTATGAGTTACTAGACGTTAGCTAATTATATCAAGTAATTATGATGCGATTACAGGTTTATTTATATATTACTGACTATGATTTATGCATCTGCGTCCATTTGCAGTTTTATATGAAAATTTTAGCTCAAGCAAAATTTTTTTTTTTTTTTTTTCTGTTTTAATAAAAACTAAGGTTCTTAATAATAAATTACAATCTAGCCTTAATAGACTAATAAGCAATTTAACTCTAACTTATAATTATATTGTATAATGTTATGACTAAGAATAGTGTCAATTTGCACTTTTATACAGTTCGGTAGCACTTTCTTAGAGTCTGATACGTTAAAAACACTTAGTTCACGTGTTACATGAATAGCACAGTATTGTTTGCTATTATTTTTTCACTTATTATACACTACACTAACTCAAATGGTTTAGTTCTCTTTAGCCTACGCACTATGTCCGTGTTATCTAGCAGCTGGATTGCTTCCACATTCACATGCCGATGAAGTCTGTGTTCGTGGGCTTCAGCAAAGTTTTGAATAACGGTCGTGATGAGTTTCATATTAAGGTCGCGGTGAAGGTCGTCATTTCTGATGTACCATGGTGCATTAACAGCATCTCTGAGTACTTTATTTTGAAATTGTTGTATAATTTTAACATTGCTATGTTTAGTACAGCCCCATAGTTGAATACCATACGTCCAAATTGGCATAAGAATATGCTTGTATATTATAATTTTATTCTGTATTGATAGACAGGATTTCCTTCCAAGTAACCAATACATATTTTTGTACCGTATATCGAGTTCCTGTCTTTTCTTTTTGACGTGAGATTTCCAACGCAACTTGGCGTCAAGAGTTATGCCAAGGTATTTAGCTGTATTCGCATAAGGCACTAGCATGCCGTTTATATAGACTGGGTGGTAATCGCAGTGTTTATTAGTGAAGTCAATGTGAATCGATTTTGACTCATTCAGTTTGATCTTCCACTTTTGTGTCCAGTCGTAAACTTTGTTCACAGCTAGTTGGACTTTTTCTACTGCTTCTTTGTGGTTTGAACCAATAGCCATAATAGCAGTATCATCAGCAAAGGTCGCTATGGTGTTGTTTTCCAGCTCTGGGATATCACATGTGTATACCAAGTACAGGATTGGGCCTAACACACTTCCTTGTGGTACTCCGGCCTTAATTGTTTTTAGCTCAGAATATGCGTCCTCTTGCCTTATCCTAAACATTCTGTTGCTTATATATGACTCTAGAATATCTGAAAATTCAGGGAGCATGCGTCTGAGTTTGTATATCAGACCCTCATGCCAAACTTTGTCGAAAGCTTGTGCGACATCTAGAAATACGGTGGCGCAGACTTGCTTGTTTTCGAGCGTTTTTTCGATGATGTTTGTTATTCTGTGTTCTGTTAAGCAAAAATTATTAAAAGAATTAAAATCTATCTGCGAATTATTTTTTCAACTATGCTGGGGTTGGCTTCTTAGCCAGATACAGCTGCATTTTACATGGACCGACTGCCAATTTGATCTCCATAACTCAGTAACTGGGTAACTACTTACAAAGGGGTTGTTTTTTTAAACCCTCTGCACTATTCCTAAACCACTGCATTTCCTGGAAGCCGAATCAACAGTAGCGATCACCAGAAACGCGCCGAGGCAATGAACCTCGACGAAGTCCCGGCGAATAAATTTAACTGTCTTGGATCCCGCAACGAAATTAATAAAAAAAAAAAAAAAAACCACTTGCTTCCATACCAAGCAGGAGACAGAACAAACAAGACCAATAGGCACAAAGGGTCGTTTAAAACTGGGCTAAGCCCAGTTGCCTAGCACCACGGATAAAAAATATCAGGACTTGGCAATTTGTATGACTCGTTAACAGATTATCCGTAATGATTGTCAAAGATACAAATTCTACAATATATGACCGGATCTTCATTTAAAATGGATAGCTAGTCACTTATCCATGGACCGACTGCTGATATACACAGCCTTTTTGCTGATATAAAGTCCAAACCTGAATGATGAATTTTGACTTACCTTTCGGCAAAGGTATTAATTATCATGTATTTAAGATGGTTTTAATCGATTGCATATCACGTCCGCTGTTTGTGGCAAAAGGATTAGATCTCGGCTTTGAAGTTTATGATTAAAACTCCATTTTGGAATTGAGGAAATATGATTAGGGGATACCATGCATATAATGTTTTAGATTACCTGCCTAAAAATAACTTAATTGGTAGGTAGGTTAGTTTTGTAACACGTCGTCATTTCGTTTTCATTTGAGTTTTCCTGCTGGAGTCTGTCTTTCCTGATAGCTACATTCTGGGGCTCTTTAAGTGAAAATGAATAGGTTACTTAACGCGAGCCTATCAATAATATTTTTTTTTTATTAACTTTTATTATTATTCTCGTTCTACTCGTATCTTTGAATGGAGAAATTCTTCTGCTATACGATAAGACTCTTGAACTCAAGTGTTTTATAATCTTAGTAAAGGCACTCAAGAAAGCGATTCAACACTCGAAAATGAGTTTTTATCAAAGATAACAAATTATTATTAGTTTATTATAATCAAATCTTTTGATAAACGGCTTCTAAGGAATAGCATGAAAAGTGATATGCACGTGTTAAATCGTTACCTCGTTTATTTTTGTTAGTGTACTTAATTTTATATTGAATTTCTTTAGATCTAAAGTAGTGTGATTATTTATTTCAGTTGTCCTAAGTAATTCTTCTGATTTAATTTGCTGTTACCGCAATATCCATTTATTTGAAGCAATATGAAACTGTTCCAATCCGCCTTATCTCTTCCTCGAACCCATTTCTACTTGAAGAGATAAATACAAACATTCAACCTTACACAGTAAATTTCAACAAAACTGCCTTCTATAAATCAGTACACAAGCACCGAACACCAAGTTATGGATTATTCAAACGCGGGCGGTACGCAAATTAGCAAATGTAATCACTTAATTTTCTATTCATCGCCGTATAACTACGTCCCGTCCCGGCGAATGATTAACAAACAACCTTACTAAAACGTGTAAACTTGATTCCGCTGCGAAAAAGGTATTGTGCTCTTCGTCCTGTACAACCATCTTCATCTCCCTCTCACAGTAGAACCATGATAGTTTTGGCATGCTAGAGAAAAGCCCCTGTTGCAATGCATTCGTGATAGTGGCCGTGAAGTTTTGAGGGTAGGTGGTAAAATTCGTTTAAGCAAGGTAACGACAGATTTTACGGTCTTTTCGTTTAGTAGGGTAGTTCACAATAAAAATATTGGACATTTTTTCTTTTGCCACGTAAACAAAAAAATACAACGATACAGTGCAATTGAAATATCGTTTGACGTCGTGGTGTACTACAGTTTATACTGACAAAGTGACGTCATAAGCCCCCACTCCTGAACTTTGATGCGTTTTATCTTTGTAATTTTTTATTTATTTGATAATGCAAAAAATACGGGTCCAATATTATTTGATAATTTCACTGACGGACTAAATAGAATTTCAATTTTTTCTACCCAGGAAACATCCCTATTCCGAGTCACATCACACATCATCACATCATCAGCCTATTAATATTCCCACTGCTGGGACACAGGCCTCCTCTCTGTGAGAGGGAATGGGCCGTAATCCACCACGGGGACCCAGTGCGGGTTGGTGGATGTCACATGTCTTCGAATTTTTGGTTCTAGGACATGACGGTTTCCAAACGATGTTTTCCTTCACCGTTTTGAGAGCAGTGATGATGAAATAATAAATTACACAAAGTAAAGCGCCTGCCTGGGCTCGAACCCACGACCAGTAAGTCGCGGCCGGTACCACTGGGCCACCACTGCTCCACCACCATCTATTCCAAGTAAGCCTTCTTATATCTGGTAGGCGGGCCTACAGTTGGATATTTTTTTTTTTTATTTGTTATGGGTTTGCTCTTGACTCTAGTCTAGGTCAAAGGTGACAGAGACAGAGAAAGAAAGAAATAATAGAAGAAGAAATTGGTAATTACGTTCCTTTGTGATTAATTTCTCGATCCGAGACAGTTGAATTATTTCTATGGAACTCATCGACCTTCCTTGACGCTTTTCTGTTTGGTTTTCCACTATTGACTTGATTGCATTGGTAAGGAATACTCTGGCGGGTAATGGTCTCATAAGAATCCCTTCAGTAACTTCAGCATTGAGTATAACTACTGAACATTTTATACCTCTTTTTAAGCTGAGCTCCATGCTTTCTGCTACCGCCATACTTTGCTTGAGTAATCATCTGCCTGCCCTTGTCCCATGTAACTTGGCATTTTCTTCTTAATCTCTCCATTAATTCCATTTTCTTCCATATCATTTCTCAAACATATGTAGTTGAATGTGACTGAAAATTACATTCAAGAACGCTGTTTCGAAGAACTAGTTTACGCATCTATATAATCTTCTTCTCAGAAGCATTTTCAATACAATATCTTGAATAGAATGTCTATAAACAGTCCGTACATAAAACCTTTTTGTACGCTAGGATCAGTGGAATAAACGTTTGCTAAATCGATTTATCGTCAGTTCCAACACCTGCGACGTTCAAACTACGAGTATTATTTCACTTGTCTGTTTGTTTTAGTTGTACAGCGTTATTACTGAGTTTGGTGATATAATGTGATAATATAAAATCACGCTTGTATGCCCCGGCAGGATAGGCAGAGGTTTTTATTACATCAACAATTTGACTGGTTACGTTATGGGCATCTATTGCGATTGACCGGGCGCTTATCCTTAAGATCGAAATACACTAGTCGAAAATTCTTCCATACAAACGTAGTCTAGGGAGTATGCCACTGTTTGACGATGTACGTTCAAAGTAAAAAGTCATATCAATTTGTCTCATCATTATCTAGCCCTGTATGGAAGCAAAAAAGTTAAAAAAATTTGAAAGTTAAGAGCGTCGCAGGTTCCACATTTCGACACTAATTTTAACGCATTTTTGGGCGCGAATAAATACCGTAAAAAGACGGAAAATTTCAAAACGGCCTCCATACAGGGATAGATTAGTAGTTCAACAATGCAAATAATTTTATTTTGAACAGATAGATTTAGTCGTTTTTTCATGATATCTAGACTGCCAAAGGTCTGTTTATAAAATTTCGAGCGCTCGGTTTCGTCCGAAATCATTATCCATTTCGCTACAAATTTGCAAAAGTGTGTATTCCTACGCGAACTAGCTTCCTACTGCTCCTCACAGCATCTATCTCTTCCGCACGTGTTGTCGATAATTAATGATGCTTCTATGCATTTCCTGACAGAAACACCTAAATATGAGCCGTTGATACAACCTAAGAACTGTTGCCCAGTTATCGTCACTAGGCCAACACCATCAGCCTAACCTTATCCTACTAAAATATTTAGTAATGTGAATAGACATGGAGCCACTGCTCCCTCTGTCTGACCTTCATAGCCCAGTTACTAGAAAACCAAAAACGCTTTGGTTAGACTGATTTTCAGGCTTCTGAATTGTAACTTGAAATTCTTATAACGACAGCCGAGAGCAACCAAGTTACTACTTAGCCACGAGCCATTCTTTCTGCGATCAGTGATCCTCCGATAGAGATTACAATCTTGATCTCAACATGAATTAAATAATTTAATAGGTAAATAATTAATAACTAAAGAAAATCAAGCTCTACACCCAGTAATGAAGCATGCTCGTCCCCTGGTGTCGACACTCAAGTTTTTGCGTCGTTACAACGCGGCTATTAATGCAGTTGGCTCATTGTTGCCTTGTCTACCGGTGCGTAAACCATTTGCTCGTTTTATGTTGATTTTTTCAACGTTCTGCCATGCTTAGGGTTTGGTCTATATGATAGAAGGTGAAAAACGAAATTGTGTATTTTTTCATAAAATGCCACAAAACATAACATATTGAACATGTGTACCTATATTTTTGTGGATACTAATAACTTTTAATGTATGTTGTGTGAGGAGATAATAATATTAACAATTATATTATCTTACTCATCACACTAATATTATAAAGGCGAATTTTGTGCAGTTTGTGAGTACGTGTGTGTGTTTGTATGTTTGTTACCTCTTCACGCTCAAACGGCTGGACGGATCTGGATGAAATTTTGCAAAGAGCTAGATTATAATATAGATTATAGTCTGGAATAGCACATAGGCTAATGAATAATTGTATTACAAGCTTTAAATTACCTTGCTTTCGTATATGTGTCTACAGCAGCAACTAGTTATCCAATTTTCAAGCACTCTGCCAGGGCTCGTTTTTACAGAATAATAAAATTGTTAATTACAAAATCTTTTAAAACAAGATTTTTCGTATTCTTCTCAGCAAACCATTTCATTTGATATCCATATCATGGCAGTGCACAGAAAATAGCTAGTCCGCCATCTTGGGTCGTCCACCATATTCGATTTAGAATGACGTCACTTGGCTAAAAATGCATTTTCATCCAAACTAAACGTGCATGCAAAATTTCATCTTAATCGGTTGCGGATAACTGCTTTAAAATTCAGTTGCAAGGTTTTTTTTTCATGTATTCAACATATACATACATTGCAAGTTAAACAAAAGCTTATAAAAAGGATTAGACAATAAAGAAGAAGGTTGCATAATTAACTTCAATGTAAACTGCCCTTTACCTAGTAATTTCACCGCAACAATTAGCACCTGTATGATCTAATTAGTGAACAATTTCGATTGCAGATAGTTCCCGACGAGGATATAATGTAATTATTGGCTTCAGTGCTGATTACGTCATCACTTTTGATGTTTTTATTAGTAATAATTGATAAAATACAGGACGTATTGGCAGCTTACTAATGATAATTTGGGTTCTAACAATTATATTATTTGTCTAGATTATTACAATCGATTTCCCAAGCATTTTTCCAACAATGTAGACGTCGGCTTCAAGTCCACCCAGATGCAGCTATGTACAAACTATTTTACATAGAGTGACCCTACAACCCAGTAACTGGATAACAGCATACCCTCTGCCTGGCACTTCACTATCCGGAATGACTGTTGAAGATTTTTTTTTTTAAACAAGCTTTTTTCGTATTCTTCTCAGCAAACCCTTTCATTTGATACCCATATCATGGCAGTGCACAAAAAATAACTAGTCCGCCATTTTAGACCGTCCACCATATTGGATTTAGAATGACGTCACTTAGCTAACCATGCATTGTCATCCAAACTAAACGTGTATGCAAAATTTCATCTTAATCGGTGGAGGATGATAACTGCTTTAAAATTCCGGTGCAAGATTTTACCCGAACACACTTACATACATTGCAAGTTAAAAAAAAGCTTGTAAAAATGACAGCCGGGCCCAACATCTTAACATGCTTGCCGAGACACGACGGAATCTCAGTATGTTAAGATAGTCAACCACCGACCTCGAGTATTGCTTGAACTTGAAGATCGACCCGTGCGGCCATAATTCTTGAGCCTTGAGCTCCTCAATTTGGGTCTCATAGATTTATCTAGATTATTATTTATCTACGAATGATGAGGTCTATTGAGTAAATTTCATGAAAAGGTTTAGTTGCTGTTCATATTATAGCAACTCAATCATGTCTGATACCTTTTAGGTTAATCTCAAATGAGTAATAATGAAGAGTATATCAATTTATATCTTTCGTCTTTTATCTGTTGCTCATGATACCATTGGTTCAAGCCTAATAAAATGAGTGCTCCATTAATGTCCAAGGTTTTCATGTAGACGGCATTTTTTTTTAGCTTCATGTTCGCTATCGACCATCTTTTTTCCAACCTGCAACATCAAAATAAATAAACAAATTACATAAACTGTTTCACAGGAATTCTATAAAATACTACTACGTCTTCTCAACGAACATTAAAAACTGGCCAAGTGCGAGTTGGAGTCGCGCACGAAGGGTTCCGCACCATTATCGCAAAAAACGGCAAAAAAATCACGTTTGTTGTATGGGAGCCCCCCTTAATTTATTTTATTTTAATTTAATAATTATTAATTTTTGAAGTGAATATACAACTAAATATTCTGTGAATATTTCAAGCGTCTACCTGTTGCCGTTATTAATATCGAGCAAAAAAATCACGTTTGTTGTATGGGAGCCCCCCTTAAATATTAATTTTATTCTGTTTTTAGTATTTGCTGTTATAGCGGCAATAGAAATACATCATCTGTGAAAATTTCAACTGTCTAGCTATCACGGTTCATGAGATACAGCCTGGTGACAGACGGCCAGACAGACAGACAGACGGATCGTGAAGTCTCAGTAATAGCGTTTTTACCCTTTGGGTACGGAACCCTAAAATAGACTTAACAACGTCCGCGTGCATCATTTGATGAATCTGCGTTGCAGTTACCTACCGATGTAGGCAGATATGTACCTCAATGTCAACATGAAATTAATGGGTGAGCCTCTGTCATCCGTGTTGTATATTAATGCCGGTACGTTAGTCCTGACCTAGGACAATAGAATGTTATTTGTGTAAGAAGAATGATAGTTTGTTAAACGATCGTAAGTGGTGACATTTAATAGTTGTTTTTTTTCGTGACTTCATGAGGCCGTTTTATTATTAAATTAATTAAATTGAAATTGGTTTATTGACACAAAATACAGGTTTACCATACTTATTTGAAGCCCTTATCACAGTTAACTATACCTATTGTTAATATTTAAAACTTTTTAAAAAAACAAGTACATTTTTATTAAACTAAAAAACACGCTTTAATAGAAAACCAAACTAAAAAGTAGAAAATAATTTTCAATAAAATTAAATTAATGTTAACAAAAAAAAAAATATTATAAAAAACCGTGGGGTGCTTGATGTTAACTGTTACAATATTTTTATTGACAGATATTGTTAAACGTAGAGTTAGTGAGCAAAATATTTTAAAAAGCACCTTTTCTGAAGTCGGGGTTCCTGGTTTCGTTTAAAAAAAATACAGTCGAATTGATAACCTCCTCCTTTCTGGGAAGTCGGTTAAAAATCAACTACGCTGTCGTCTACAAAGTTGTATATCTGCAATAAATTACGAGTACTGAGCATTGAGATAATATGTACTACGTACACATTATTACCTCAATGGTACTGACTGTGGTACTGAGTAGTATTCCTACTACCAAACAACAGTTAATTGAAGGGTTATGAAATTACACACACGTAAGTTCCTAACATTTTGAATTTGTTTTTTTTGTGTACGTTTAACTTTTTAAATAAATTATTCTATTCTATACTAGTTTGAAAGAAGAAAGTAAGAAAACATATTTATTTGGAACACGAAATGCAACACACAATACAGGCAATACAACTATAACAAAAAGACAACTTAAAACAACTTTTTTTTAAACAAACTTTTTAGCTTGCCGTGCATTGTCATCCAAACCAAACGTGTATGAAATCACTCGCGGACTCCGAAATGGCGCGTCCTAACCACGTCCGAACAACGACATACCGTGTGACCTAAATTGCGCTTTATTTCCATGCATTTTGTAGGAAATTTGAATGGAATAGGAAGTCGCCCGTGCTATGTCCGCACCCGACGCCATTTCTGTGTGGCCTGCGCCTTACAGGTTCACTGTTTACATAGCAGACACAATAGTTAAACAATCACGTGAGTCATAATATGAATCCTAAGACAGAGAAGAGATTAAAATTCAGTTGCAAGATTTTCCCGAACATACATACACATAAACGAGTACATTGCAAGTTAATTAAAAGCTTGTAAACAAGGTTCAATTAAAGACAGAATCATTGTGTGCCTCACGGCTGCGACAAACAATAAGTAGTACAGTATTATATTATCTGTGGTAGTACCTAGTGCCTGACGCTGGTTTTCAACTGAAACTTAAGTTGTTGAATGTATAAACAGACGCGGGCTCCTCCTGGGAGTCGCGTCGCCCTCGTACCTATTACGTAAGGGGGCGAGCCGAGCGCTCACGGAGCTATGCTCCCTGGCTGCGAGTGCAACACCGGAGCTCACTACAGTGAGGCCGTTGTTGGGTTGTTCTAGAGCTTACTTCTTGCAGGCGCCAGTCGAAACCCGACGCGGGCGAAGGACGGGATAACGCTTTATAGGTCTGATCTCTCCCCATTTAGTAACTCCACTTATACATAACTATTAACTTCATCATCATCATCATCATATCAGCCGAAAGACGTCCACTGCTGGACATAGACCTCCCCCAAGCGTCGCCACATTGACCGGTCTCGTGCGTCCCGCAACCAGCGGATCCCCGCAACCTTCACCAGGTCATCGGACCACCTGGTGGGAGGCCTTCCAACGCAACGTCATTCGGTTAACGGTCACCTTTCTGCCCCATCAGCCATCCGTTCTGCGAGTAATGTGCCTTGCCCACTGCCACTTAAGTTTGGCAATTCTTCGGGCTATGTCGGTAACCCTGGTTGTCTTGCGGATCTCTAAATTTCTGATTCGATCACGCATGGACACTCCGAGCATAGCCCTCTCCATTGCCCTTTGGGTGACTTTAAGCTACTTACTGACTATTAACTTAGTTTAACTTTTATGATAATACAACATTCAAGCCGAGAGCACTATTGGTCAAATATCACTTACTCGAAGGCACTCAGATCCTAAGCCGGCACTGAGTGGTTTTATCGCATTTCCGATAAATAGGTGCTTCCATTCCATACATACATTATGTATGTACGTAGGTACTTTCCTGATCGACGTCATCAGTGCTCATGATAGTGCTATGCGTGGGTCATGCCACAGATAATATAATACTACTATTGAAACCTCGTGATCATGCTAAGCTATCCTGTGTGCTTATTCCGAGTTTTTTAACGCACTCGATCATGTTAACATTAACGATCTCTTATGTCAAAATGTATAAAAAAAGAGGTTTCTCCTTACTGTCACCAGACGGCGCTTTACAAAACACAAGAGATCGTTTACGTTTTTTTTAACTTGCCCGGCTATGTACATTTTAGAAGTCGCTATTTTCGTTAAATGTAACATTAACCTTTTCACTGCAGTGTCAAAAGATAGAAAGAGGCCTTTAAGAAGTCAGTATAAATACCTACTCCATGTTGAGAGTTGTAATACTATGCTTTACAGAAAAAATCTGTTATTAGTATGGGCCTAATAATATATAATAAAATACCTAACATATAATTAAAAATTGCACATTAAGAAACTTTATAAAGAAACTGAGAGAATTATTAATTGCAAAATGCTACTATTCTGTAAATAAATTTCTAAATGACACTGACATATTATTTTGTACTCAATACCTTGCTATTATATAATTGACATTCTTACCCAATTATGACATTGTTCCAATTTATTAATTCTATTCCTATTATACTAAGACATTTAAATTAATATAATGTTATGTGAGTGCACCTCATAATATTGTTGCATCTAATTAAATAATGTTTGCATGCCTAATATAAGGTAGACTTTACAAGGATCACCCATGTTTTTAACTGTCACATCTTATTTACTGTACTGTAGGTATAATAAGATTTGAGATCTATACAAATAAACGTTTACTTACTTACTGCTACTTACTTACTTACGTTATCACGAGTGAGTACGTTAAAAAACTCGGAATAAGCACACTAAAAGTGATAAAAGTGGCTTTTGATACAAATTGTATTTAAGAGTTTCCGCCTGTATTGATTGCAAGTTAGATTAGAAAGTAAATGAGTGATTGAAAGGTCTATTCTTAGGTTTTGATTAAAGTTGCACTTGTATAGAAGATACCTATTTCTGTACATTTATGATGATTGAATGTGCATTCTCGGCAAAATCATAGTGAAATCACGGAAAAAGCTGTATCAATGTTTTATGGTGATTTAAACTTTAATTTAAAGCTACTTAAATATTTAAGAGCCCTGTGGCATAACATTACTCAAAGTTATTAGATTGATTCAAATAGAAATATATAGGGGAAAATATATGCTGCGCCAACCCAAAATAAGTTAGGATATAAAGGTCGGAGAACGATGATGATTTTTATGTATTTATACCAGTGGTGGGAAAACTTTCTTAATCAGGTCAGAAAGTTTAAGAAATTTCAGAGGAGGGCCAACATTATAGGAAAAATGCATTTTGTGTTGACACTTTTAATCATATAACATATCCAGCCAGTGTAGAAGACATTTTGACCAAATATTGTTTGTTTTAGGTTTGCCGCATTCACCTTTTTTTCTGCGTCACTCATTAAAGTATATTTGGTTTTAGCATGCTTGGTGTTAAAATGGCGAGCGAAGTTAAAACCTTTAAATACCGCCACTGCTTCATTACATATAAGACATACTATTCATGTCGAAGGATCGTCGGCGGGCCGGATTAAATGCTTTCGTGGGCCGGAGCTGGCCCGCGGGCCGTACTTTGCCCATCACTGATTTATACTAAATATATACTTTATTGTACACTACAAAATACGTACAGAACAAACATTCACAAATACAAGTGTACAATGAGCAATCTCTGACAGACAACCTTTGGATGGACTGAACGATAGGAGAAGAATTTAGGGCTGTCAGTGTACAAAATATCAAAAATAATATTATTTAGACTTAATAATTTACAGTACATACATACAATATATATACTAAGACGTTAACAACATAAACGTGACAACAATAAATTTAAATAGAAACCTGTGTACTTCGTAGAAATGTTTTTTTTTCAAGTTCTACGAAGATTATTGTTTGTGTACATATATAATTTGAAAATCATCTTCAATGCTGGTACTGGTAACACTGTCTTGAGTGTCGGGAAAACCGTTTGTTGTGGGGTTTTTTGTTTGTATAATTCGTGCATTGGAAATATTATTTAATGTGGTTTTCAGTAGTGGGTTAGTTTATGTAATTAGGCAACCGTTTCTATGGAATTGTTATGGTAACGACTGGTTTAGTACGTGAAGTTTATATTTAATAGTTATGTAGAAATTTTAGGTGAGCTGGTTTTTTTCTGGCTGCTTAGTTATTTATAAATAACTCCATTATCAATATCAACTTGACACCAAAAAAGGTGGCTTGGGACAAATTGAATGCTAGGCCTAGGTGTCAGTATGTCAAGATTGTGGTGCAGCTTAGGAAAGGCCCATGGGCAGCAGTGCCGAGTTAGATAATTGACTAAAACTTAAATTTTAACATCCTTAATGTTAATAATTAATAGTTTTAAGTATATGTATTTGTCATTTTACAGTTTTAAATTATAAAAATAATGAAATTATTTTATTTTAATTTATTTATTAATGCAATTCTTTATTATTCACAGTATTTACTATGAATGATTTGTTATGACAATGAATGAATGAATTTGCATATTTTCTTACACTCTTATTTTTATTGTTTTTAAGCATTGATTTTAATAAAAAAATATAAATACAAATTGAGTGAATAATATCCACAAAGTTTATGATTATGAGTCTGTTAAACAATGTTAATAAAATGTATAACCACTAACACTATGAACTAAAATTAAAATTTTGTAAGATATAAGAAAATAATTAATGCATGAAATAAAACGCTTTTTAGGGTTCCGTACCCAAGGGGTAAAAACGGGACCCTATTACTAAGACTCCGCAGTCCGTCTGTCTGTCACCAGGCTGTATCTCATGAACCGTGATAGCTAGACAGTTAAAAAAAATCACAGATGATGTATTTCTGTTGCCGCTTTAACAACAAATATACTAAAAACAGAATAAAATAAATATTTAAGTGGGTCTCCCATACAACAAACGTGATATTTTTGCCGTTTTTTGCGATAATGGTACGGAACCGACCATTATCGCAAAAAACGACCGGTGTGCGAGTCCGACTCGTCTTGTCCGGTTTTTTATTTAATTTAATCTTACTTAAATTATAAATGCGAATGTTGGCATTGGATGAAATTTGGCACAGAGATAGATTTATAGTCAGGAATAGCACATAGGATACTTTTTATCCCAGGAATATGTGCCCTCGGGATAATTTCACTTACTAACAAGCTGCTGTTATATAAAAATCAATGCCACTTTTCGTTGTAATTTTATAAGTCAAGAACGGGCTCACCTATCCAACCCAAATGTTTAGGCTTTGTTCGGACTATTTAGTAGATGGTTTATGTGAAGTTTTTTATTTTATTTTACTTAGGGTAGGGTATGTAGGGTAAGGTAGGGTAGGGTAGGGTAGGTAGGGTAGGGTTGAGTAGGTAGGGTAGGTAGAGTAGGGTAGATGAATGTTAGGTTTTTTATGGCAAAACAAAGTTTGCCGGGTCAACTAGTATCTTTATAAATTATAGCCCATGTCTAACATTAACATTTGAAGCGGGCAATTTACCATGTTTACTGTTTGTTGCGAGTTTCGAACGGGATATTTACCATGTTTACTGTTTGTTGCGAGTTTCGAACGGGATATTTACCATGTTTACTGTTTGTTTCATGTGTCGGGAACAGAATAGAGTTGTGAGTGACAGTGGTAGCGGTACCTAATGAGTGCAAAAAACGAACTGGAAAGAGGGTAGACCGATTTGTCTCCTCATAAACACCCACCCGCAATAACTTCTGTTTATCCGTGATCATGGTGCTTGCAACAGCACTGAAATATCGGAAACTCGCAACAAACAGTAAACATGGTAAATATTCCGCTTCTTATGTTAATGTTAGTGTTAGTGACCATGACAGTTTAAAAACTTATATACCTTATGTGGTATTCTGATGTAATATGATGTTCTGTTGATACCTTAAGACTAAAAAGTCAGTAAAATATCTCTTACCCAACACACCCACGTTTTAAACTAAATAAGACATTGTATATTCGTAGCACGTCGCCAGGTCATGCAGAACAGAAGCCAACTCGCATCGGATCCGTCTTAAAGAGCCCGCTACATGCTAGACGCTAGATGCTATCTATCACTAAGTGTGTGGGCTTATCTGTACAATATGCTGCCTTCATCGGTGGAAACAGGTTCTAATTTGTAGTTTGTGTCAAAAAATAAAAATAAACCGAGGTTTGAATAAGCATTTTGTTAGGATACATGATCCATGTGATGTCTACAAACACGAATTGGGCCCGCGTGGTGGATTACGGCCCATTCCCTCTCACAGAGAGGAGCCCTGCAGTGGGAACATTAAAAAGGCTGATGATGATGATGATGATGATGATGACATGATACATCTAGGGCTTATACTAAGCTATGAGTCTGACAATATGTACTTGTATGTGTTGTATGGATGGCAAGTAAATTGTAGCGGTTTTCATCGAAAAAATCTATTATAATCTTTAAAATATTCATGTTGCAACAAGAAAATATACAAATTCTACTAAATAATTTTGTCATTATCTAATCGTATAATAATTTATTTATTTTATTATTAATGTACACACAGAAAATACACACAGAAAACACATCATGACAAAGGAGTATTAGTAGGTACTGCTTATTTCTTAAGAAATTTCTACCAGCAGACCCGCGAAAAGGAGAAATGAAGAAGAAATGTAGACAAATAGTGTGTGAGAACAGGAAGAAAAGAAAAGTGAACGACTTACCTAAGATATAAATACATACACACATATGAATACATACAATAATGTAACTGAAGAGGTGCACACATACAGAAAATAGGCGGCTATAAAAAGTTTATCTAGCAGATAATATTATACAATCTCTACCGACCATTTTAATTTAGTTGGTAGGTTCATAATGTACTTTTCAGACCCTGCAAAGCCTTAACAATCACGAAACCATAAAAATCATTGGAAATCAAATGTTTCCTTGTTCTCAATTTCCACCCAAAATAATCTGCACAAAAGCTGAACTTCCTTTTAATAACTCAGATATTCACTAATAAAATATACCCTAACTCTGAACAATACGTTTTATTAACTAAACCGAAATGAACCTTCATTTTTACAACAGAATCCGTGGAGCGATATTGCTCGTACGTTGTAATAAAGAAACACATATTCTGTAGAAACACATATTCCGTTCATGACTGTCGACATGATTGCTGGCAATATTACCCGCGGGCCAAGAAACACGAAATTGTACCGAAAAATTGGTTACATTAATGTCAGGATTTGTTAGAATGTAGGTACTGGGAGCAATTTTTTATCTTCCTTATTGAATTGATTATTTGTTGTTTTTGAGATCGTAATCCGTTACATCTGTAATATTTTATTTATCTGACATTTATAAATTATAGACATTTTTTTATGATCTAATGAAATCTCTTTTTAACCGACTTCGCAAAAAAGGAGGAGGTTATCAATTCGATTGTATTTTTTTTTATGTGTTACCTCAGAACTTTTTATTGGGTGAACCGATTTTGATGATTCTTTTTTTATTCGAAAGCTGGTGTTTGTCATGTGGTCCCATTTAATTTTCATCAAGATTTGATGAAGAACTTCGGAGATATACATCAGAACTCTTCAATAAATGACGGCAAATCACTCGGGATAGCTGCAATCGCATATCTGTTTATTGTTTACACCATTTCATAACATAACATCACACTGGTACGCTTTAAAGGGGTACGCAGGTGTGAACACTTCACCCTGGTATACTCTCATTCCACCCGTTTTGTTTATTTAAGTTTCATGTTATTGGGTTTATCTATTCTGGCTTCACTTTGGGCGTTATAGGTACCTAGCCTATAGAACTGGTCCATTATGTACCTACCACAACTAAAAAGTGAAAAATAAAAAACTTTTTTACAAAAATTATTTTGTTTGGAAGTCGGTTGTAATTTTTGTAAAAAAGTTTTTTTAGTGTGTTGAAACGGATTCGATTCTAAATTGTAGTCAGCCCAGAATTCGGCTACGAATTTGGAGTTATTAGAGGCGTTCAACAGTTCCTGAAGGTGTTAGCATCAGGACACGCATCCATCTGTCGTTTATTTTCGTCATTATTAGTATCCAGTAACAATAAATGATTCCAGTTGCAGTTAACTAGAGACTATTTAGATATCCGTCGTACGAAAAATTAAAATAATTTAAAATAAGTGTTTATTTGCCACAAACATGACATCATCATCTGCCTAGCCTTTTGTCAACTATATTGGGGTCGGCTTCCAGTCTTACCGGATTCAGCTAAGTACCACTGTACCCACTGGACCCACAGCACGGCGCAGATATTCAAATGGTTTCCTAGGACGTGACGTACGGAAACTAAAGTCTATTGTGTATAATATAAAACAAATACAGAAAGATAACATTAACTAAAATTGGGTTTCTTAATATCATCATATATCTCTTACATCCGAATTTATTCACATCGTGAGGAAACGGCATGTCCTAGAACCAAAAATTCGAAGACATGTGACATCCACTAAACCGCACTGGGCCCACGTGGTGGATTACGGCCCATCCCCTCTCATAGAGAGGAGGCCTGTGTCCCAGCAGTGGGAACATTAATAGGCTGATGATGTGATGATCTGAATAGAGTTAGTCTAATGCCTTTAAATAAATTCTTTGTTCATTTTTCCCAACGAGTTTCTACATTTTTTACACACTACTTTCAGATAAAAACATACGTGTATCTTTGTAACACATCTCTGTATTTTAAAAATTCTCACCAAAAATGATCCTTGCTACCTTAATAAAGAGTACTCCGAACGTTTACGTCTCAATACCCTCCTTCCCCTCTTTCTTATATTTGCATCCCTTTGAGTCTCTCTAAGTAAGACCTTTATTTAAAGTGAAATAAGTAACGCCGCTGTGAACCTGTGCCTTTAACATGGATTAGGTGAAACAGGTTCGCGACGGCAATATACGTCGTGACGTCAGTGACGTGCCGTAGGTATAAAGGCGTCGGGTATTTGTGTCGTCGGTAAAGGCGGGTTTAGGCTGGTGTTTTGTGACGCAGAATGAAGTCGTGATGCGCTCCCGAATACGGCTTTTGTCCTATGCTTGACAAAAACCTCTCTTTTCTTGATCTAAGCCTCAAGTATGTCTTATGGCCTAAAAGGTTATCGGTTCTTTACCGAAAAGTATTTCACTGTTGCTTCAAATGAAACGTCTAAATGTTTCAGTTCCATTCTAAATTTGTTATAGTCGTGTCAATCTAAGAAGTTGGATTGGACAGCTATAAAAATAGTCGTTGTTATAGTGTATGGATAACATCATCATCATCAGGCTATTAATGTTCCCACTGCTGGGACACAGGCCTCCTCTCTGTGAGAGGAATGGGCCGTAATACACCACGCGCCCGGTGCGGGTTGGTAGATGTCACATGTCTTCGAATTTTTGGTTCTAAGACGCGCCGGTTTCCTCACGATGTTTTCCTTTACCGTTTTGAGAGCAGTGGTGTTGAAATAATTTACACAAAGTAAAGCGCCTGCCTGGGTTCGAACCCACGACCCACAACTTGTAAGTCGCGATACCACTGGGCCACCACTGCTCTACCATGGGTAACATAGTAATTAGTATTATTAATTTTATGTTTTGTAGACGTTCATACAAAGTTATCGCATTTAAAATGAGAAATGTCAACGGACTTCTTAGATTTGCACGTTTTTGTAAGTTTTGTAAATTGTTTCACACCATTGCAAGTAACGAATTGAATAATGGAATTCTCGTAGCGAAAGATGCAGCGTTGAGAGTTACCGAAAGAATTCGCGACGTCTTTCGGTTAAATGGTGGTAATTACTGCTACATACACACGAGAAAGTATGAATGTGGTTACATTCATTGAACGCATTCGGTGACATGATATAACGTACAAGCGCTACCTAATATCCCACACATTGTGAACCAGCCTTAACTATCAAGCAGAAGTTGTCTTTGTTTAAGTTTTGTATGCAACACGCCTAAGCGGTGTTGTTGGCAACTTTACGGCGCTCGGCGGTTGTGGAGCAGCTTTTTTTATTTTGCTGATGTAGCTACTTTTTGGTTTAAGATTGGTTTTTAGCTGTTAAGTGAAGAGCCTACTAGGGTTTTGTACTGGTTGACTAGGACTCCGAGATTTCATTAATAAAGGACTATACATAATAAGTAGTCATCATCATCGCCGATTCAGCTGAAAGATGTCCACTGCTGTACGTATACCCACCAGCGGCGCCACATCAACCTATCCTATGCTTATTGGGCAACCACTGAAAGTGGACCTGAAACCAGTGCTGTGCCGTGGGGGACACATAATGCTGAGTGGAAGCCTTCTTGTCACAATCACGGCATGCCTGGTATCTTTTTCATCCTTCTGTTATAAACAAAATGTAGGTAGTATATGTTATTATTGTTTGATTTATTTCTCGCCTTTACTAACTTCATTTAAGTACTACTAATACTATTGTTAAGGGTTTAGCATAAGCGTGTTATTATATTTTATGTCGTTTTGTGACAATTAAACACTTTTTCTTTCTTCTTTTTAGGGTTCCGTACCCAAAGGGTAAAAACGGGACCCTATTACTAAGACTCCGCGATCCGTCTGTCTGTCTGTCTGTCTGTCCGTCTGTCACCAGGCTGTATCTCGTGAACCGTGATAACTAGACAGTTGAAATTTTCAGAGATGATGTATTTCTGTTGCCGCTATAACAACAAATACTAAAAATAGAAGAAAATACATATTAAAGGGGGGCTCCCATACAAAAAACGTGATTTTTTTGCCGTTTTTTGCTCGATAATAATAACGGCAATAGGTAGACGCTTGAAATATTCACGGCATATTAAGTTGTATATTCACTTCAAAAAATAATAATTATTAAATTAAAATAAAATAAATTGAGGAGGGCTCCCATACAACAAACGTGTTTTTTTGCTGTTTTTTGCTCGATATTAATAACGGAAACAGGTAGACGCTTGAAATATTCACAGAATATTTAGTTGTATATTCACTTCAAAAAATAGTAATGATTTAATTAAAATAAAATGAATTGAGCGGGACTCCCATACAACAAACGTGATTTTTTTGCTGTTTTTTGCGATAATGGTACGGAACCCTTCGTGCGCGAGTCCGACTCGCACTTGGCCGGTTTTTATTTCTTTCTTTCTTTCTTGCATCTAACGAATTTCCACAGCCTTCACCATGTCATCGGTCCACCTCATGGAAGGGCATTCAACGCTGCTTCTTCCGATACGCGGTCGCCACTCCAGAACTTTTCAGTCCCATCGATCATCCGTTCTGCGAGCAATGTGCCGTCCCACACGACATCGCAGTAGTCGAAGACGGCGAAATGGCGTGACTCGTGATCTCGACTTCTACTGAAAGGACTGGCAGCAAACAGAATCGTTTGGAAAAGGAAGAGGGAGGTATACCCTGCATTGTGACCAAACTAGTTAGATAAGATAATTGTAGTTGTAGTTTCCATTGACATACTTATTAAATAATTCGACCGCGGTCTTGTCTTACCTAGCTAGCTATACTAACATTCTAAAATTATTTTAAAATAGAAACATTTAAAAGTTCTGCACGGTCATTTAAAAAACAAGTGCGAGTCGGACTCGCGCACGCAGGGTTCCGTACCATTATCGCAAAAAACGGCATAAAAATCACTTTTGTTGTATGGGAGCCCCACTTAAATATTTATTTTATTATATTTTTAGTATTTGTTGTTATAGCCGCACCAGAAATACATCATCTGTGAAAATTTCAGCTGTCTAGCTATCACGGTTTATGAGATACAGCCTGGTGACAGACGGACAGACAGACAGACAGACGGATCGCGGAGTCTTAGTAATAAGGTCCCGTTTTTACCCTTTGGGTACGGAACCCTAAAAATATGATATTATCGAACTATAGAAATGAAATCTATTTCGATTGCGAATCGGTTGCGTAATTAGACTGGAGTTTCAAAAGCCTTTGGTGTTAGAAATCGGTACCTAAATCAATATTTGATCGAACAAATGATTGTTTAACAAAGGATGAATTGACCAATTGGATTAAATCAAGACTCAAATGGAGATTGATTCCTTAGACAATATTCATTTATATTATTTTGAGTTTGTTGTGTCCCACTGCAGGACTAAGGTCATCTTTTTACCCGGCTGCAAGGAAAGGGTTATGTTTTTCGCGCGTATCTTGTATGTTTGTAATATTCTTTATTACCTCGTATCTTTCAAACTATTTGACGGATTTTTATAATTAAGACATCGTTAGATAGGTCTTGGCCGCCCAAGGTAGCAAGGTAGCAAAGATTTTTGTTTTTTGATAAGTGCCCTTAAAAAAAAAGAAACATGGCGGGTTTTGGGCGCCATATTGTAGGGGTTGCAATTTCATTTTCTTCGAAACCCATCGTGTGAGGTATAAAAATGAAGGATTTTTAGAGGTGATTACAAAAATCATGGAAATCTTGCTGTGCAGTCGAATGATACATCTGGTTTTGGTCATCCAGTTCGCAAATATGTATCCTCCGACTGCACAGCAGGATTTTCTTGTTGTTTATACGTTTTAGTTCGCTTTTTAAGCAGTCGGGTTTTTTTATATTTGGCCTCTTTAATAATAGTACCTGGGCGACCGAGCTCTGCTCGGGTGAAAATAGAGAAAACGACGTTTTCTAAAAATTAAACCAAGCTAGATCGATTTATCGCCCTCGAAAGTCCCTGCATACTAAATTTCATGAAAATTGCTGGAGCCGTTTCTGAGATTCAGATTATATATATATACAAGAATTACTCGTATCTTTAAGATATTAGATAGGTTTGGCCAAATGTTGTAATAGACACAATACTTGGCCAATCGTTTAGGTAGGAGTCTAAATCATCATACCGCCACCCTCTAGACCTGACCTGTTGTTCGGCACCTAATTTGTAGACGTGTCACTTGTAACCTACCTTTCTTAAATTGTTTTATGTATTTCTATTACGAACGCTATTTTATTCTCTTTTAAGTTTATATCCATTCTGACCTAGATAAGTCCCGTCAAAAACATAATATGAAAAACAAATTGGAAAGTCTCGTGTTTCAACAACAACCAGAGCATAGCTATCTTCATAAACTTTTAGTTCATCAATAACTTCCACATTATCGAATTAGATCTTGAAAACAACGAGAATCCAAATGAACGGACTTCTTATAAATGGGTCCAAAAATAGAACGAAATGACCTTTAAACGTTCAGGGCTGTCGGCCTTTTTTGTACTGCTGTTAAGACTTTTTTGTAGTACTGTTATATCTTAATGAATGCTAATCTTATGCAGATATTTTATGTAATTAAAATGCAAGTAAATGCTAACGGGATTCGTTGATAAAAGGTCCTTTTATTATGCATGTTATTTTGGTATGCTTAAATGTAATTAAATAAGATAAAATTGAAGTTCATACAACTAATTGAATACGCGGTTGGGTACTATGATAGGCACACGATTAGATTTAGAAGATATTAAAACTTTAAGAGGACATATTACCAAGCATAATTCCATATCTTTTTTCAGTCCTGAGCGATGACCGGTGATCGATTTGGATGTACCAAACAATCATTCGATCGCGGCAATTTTCATGGCACACTATTAGAGGTATATCGCAGATGGATACGATGCAGGATTTTATAAATTAATTTGTTATAGATATAAATTAAGTAATTACTATGTAAAGTGTTGTTACATTGTCACGTCGCGCCTATTTACAGGAACTTTTACAAGTTAACGCTAGGCAAAACTATACAACAGTACCTACATGTAATTTGTTCAAAACTTGTGCTCAAAATATAAAGTCACAAAAGTAAAGCCCCGATTAACCTTAAAAGTCAAAGTTCGTGAACACATTCGTAAGAAGTTGCCAGTAGTATCGTCACAGCACCATTTTTTTTTTCTATTGTCTATTTCAACCATGTTTATTTTGGGGGTGTTCAATAGAAAGCATCCTCGGGTGCAAACCCATGCTACGCCGCTACTGAATTAAACCACTCCTTCATTGTTGGTTTTGGTATCCACTTGGTGATAACTATTAATTGTTAAGTATTCCTGTATTTAGTTTATAATTTGTAGTTTGTATTAATACATTGTATTTTTTGTAGCTTATATTTATTACTTGTATTTAAATCCATTTTGCTATCGTTATTGCACCTACCACTATTTGTATCTCCATCACCCAAAGGTTGACTGGTAGCCAAAGGCATTATTATTATTAAGTTCAC
The DNA here is from genome assembly GCA_948252205.1 of Orthosia incerta. NCBI lineage: Eukaryota > Metazoa > Arthropoda > Insecta > Lepidoptera > Noctuidae > Orthosia > Orthosia incerta. The sequence goes on from OX411748.1 coordinate 3,359,399, forward strand.
CTCTGTACGTTTGTTGCTTAAAGTATTTTTTTTTTTTTTATTTGTTATAGGCTCGCGTTTGACCACTATCTCGCCTGATGTTAAGTGATGATGTGGTCGACAGTGTAACGCGCTTGCCTAGAAGTAACCTATTCACTCTTGACTTGAAGACCCCTAGGTTGTAGCTATCAGGAAACAAAGACGCCGGTAGGGAATTCCACTCCTTAGCTGTACGCACAATGAAAGTATTTTCAAAACGCTTTGTGCGTATGGGTGGGATATCCACCATGTACTGATGGCGCATTGCCGTACGTCTTGTAGTCCGATGATGAAAAGGGCTAGACGGAATCAAATTGTGCAGTTCCATCGCACACTCTCCGAAATGTAACCGATAGAATACCGACAGGCTGGCAACTCGTCGTCGGTGTTCAAGGCTCTGGAGCTTTGAGTTGACCAGCGCATCGTTGCCGATAAGTCTCTTGGCCCGTCTGTCAATCGACTCAAGTGCATCTAGTTGGTATTTGGCAGATCCGTCCCAGAGGTGAGAGCAGTACTCCATGCATGACCGAACTTGCGCTTTATACAAGTTGAAGTTATTAAAATAAATAAAGAAAAGCTTAGCTGTAGCAACCCCGTGCGTAGTTCTACTTTTTTGCCGGAGTGTTCGGTAGAGATAGTGGGTACGAGCCGATGTACATTTTCATAGTACATTGAACAATTTAAACATTGTGGTTAGTTCCACACAGGTTCTCTTGCCGGCCTTGTGGGTAAATATACGTCATCTATTTTAAGTTCAGACACGTGGTTAGTAGTGAAATTTCATAGAGTAAATGCTCAATGAATGTCCCATTTTATTATGTAGCTTTTTAGGGAGTAACTTAAAGAACTCAGGAATACATCTATCAAAGAAACTCCGTAATCGGATCATTATGTTCAGAGATTACCATTTAGAAACATATAAACAATTTTAAATGTTAACAATATTGCTTTAGATGATTCTTTATTGTTATCGAACTTCTGTTTGACTCTCATTAATGTCGACTATGTCTTTTACCTTGTGTCAAAAATTAAACGTTAGTAAGAATAAGTCAATCGTTATATTCTCAACCTTAAATAAAGCCTTGTAAGTATAGTACGACTATTTTCTTAATGTCCCTCGGCAAATTTCGTGTTTCGTCAGTCGTCGGATTTCTATCAGTTGCTCTTTTCACTTGGTGCAGACCGGACACTCTCAATCAACTTAGCAGTAGGTACAGAACTACAAAGGTTTAAAAATATCCTAATCTCCTTGAACACAGGCCCAAAGGTACATACAGACCGGCCATATTGAAATTACAGCCAATCGGAGGCATATATTCCGAACCGAAGCCAATCGACCGGAATCCCCACGAGCCCAAAGGAGATCTCTAATATCAGTATCAAATGATATTTATGATACAACCCGATGCTTGATTTATGTTGCACGGGTTTTTTTACACGTAATTATAATTCGGATGGTTATTTATTTATTTGGATTTGTAATGGGAAAAGGGATGCTTGTGGATTTAGGGCATATAATTGTAATAGCTATGAGTCTCGATTGATGTTTTAAGGTTCTGACAAAAAAGTGCAAAGCGACGATACGACAAACAAATCGTTTTTATAGAAATTGTACTGTGGATAGTAAAACCGTAGATGATTTTTACAAAACGGCCTTGTTGTCAGCCGCAATAACGTGGCCTTCTAACTTTGTTTTAATTGCTAAGATACGGGTAATATAAGGACACCTAACCTAAAACTAGGACAACAAACTTTGATTTGAAAAGGTTACAAACACAGACATAAATCTAACTAGATGACGCGATTGTATGTACATCGCGTGCCGAAAAACGGAGTAAAGTTACGATCAATGATCGTAATCTAAACTTTTCATTTAGCATTATCGGCATCGGAAATCCACCGAAAACTAGAAAAATGCCATATTGAGCTGTAAAGAATGTATAGAAAACGTTGGCCGAGGCATTGAAAAGGTTTTCTTTCATTGGTGAAAAAGTGTCACGCTTGGTTTTCATACAGATAGAGGTACTTGCGTTATTTAGTTAGATTTATGTCTGTGGTCACGAATTTCAGCCGTACTAATTCAGAATATATTTTACCTCTGATCTAGTAAGTTTGTTGGTGCGTCTATTTAACCATAAAAATCTAACCTCTAATCTAGTTAATCTGTTTGTACAGCACAACTATTTTCTTAATGTCCCTCGGCAAATTTCGTGTTTCGTCAGTCGTCGGATTTCTGTCAGTTGCCCTTTGCACTTGGTGCAAATTCAAATTATTATACCTACACGATAAATCTAATAATTTATGGACATTGAGTTTAGCATTCGTTTGTATTCGAAAATGTGATGTTTGGTGAGGGACATTACGAAAATAGTTGTACTTGCACGTTTGTTTTATCATACCTTTACAAAAACCACACGAGTCCGATCATACGTGTATTTCGGTCTTCATACAGAAGGGACCAGTAGCTAGATAAGATCACTGAATATATCCCAATAATGGAAGTGACAAAGGGATTTGGTCAGGTGTTTTCTGATAATAATTTTGTCGTTTTCTTCGTCTCAAAGGACCAAATGGAAATCCGATTTATTCAAATCCCTTTTAATTAATGAACTTCTATTTATAAACCATCAATTTGTTTTAATCTTCTGAAAATATTTGTGATTCTCGATAATAATTAAAAAGGAGTGTCATGATTTCCTGTTACTGGGTTGTGGAGGTCAGATAGAGTCGCTCCGATATTCAGCTGCGGCCAATTCCTAATTAAGTCAACCCCAACATAATTAGTAATAGGCAAGGCGGATTGAATAGTTTGAAATAGCCACCCGGTAATGTAAGTCTTTAAAACTTATATTGCAACCCACATTCGAAGCAGAACTAAATAATTGCAAAGATAAACAAGTTGCGCTTACAAGGAAGAGTCAGCGTCAGACATTCACGCAACTAAATTAACACTGCATGCTAGTATTTACTACACCTAGATAACCTGCTAACGACCCTATGTTTTATTTACAGGTACATATTTATCACCGAGGAAAACATCGATGGTATCAGCGACTCGGTAATGTAGCACTATCATAGTTATTTACACTGAGGGTGAGCCCACAACGAGACGCGAAGCGATGTGACGATACTTGGATTGTCTAGAGATTTTGGATGCCTGGAAGAGATCGCGGAATGCGATAAGGCCGCCCATTGTATGTGTTCTAAGTTTATGTATTTTAAGGTGTACAAAAAAAGCATATAATAAATAAATAAACCAGTGACTAAAAACAAAATCTCAAAAATAACAACATTTTCTTAAAGATATTAATAACAAAACTAGTTAAGGTGAGGTTGTAGCTATAATTACTCGAACGCATTGCACAAGAGGCGTGGCAAGGACACCGGCCACTCACGAACGACACACGCCTGCATTATGCAACTGTTACACATTTTAATGTTTTTCACACACACGTGGGTAGCAAAGGAATTTGGTCGAAAGCCTTCCTTCACTGTTGCCTTAAAATTTACAATTTTAGTAATAATGCTGGCCTGTAACTGTCCAACAGCCACACAACGATTCTTTTGCTGTACTTTTGTTGGGAGATCCAACACAGGTTTGTCCAGGTGTCGTCTAGCTTCAATGGCTGATTGCGTGCCTGGAGACCGTTACTGTTTGCCTTTTAAGACTTGCACTGGTTGGAGTAGTGTGGCATACTTAATAATAACATGAGGTTCAAGCATGGTGATTGGCTGGTCTATTTTATACATAAAGATCTTTGCATTTGGGTCATATTATTATGGAAGCAAATTCATACGACAATAATATTGACCAGTACGCAAGTGTTACACATTTTAATGCTTTTCACAATCACGTGGGTAGCAAAGGTATTCGCTCGAAAGTCTTCCTACGCCGTTGCCTTAAAGTTGGTAGTCTAAACTAATATTATTAAAAGTTAAAAATTATGTGTTGGTATAATATTGTAATCTCTTAAAGAATTGATCCGTTAACGAAAATTCTTTTACCGTAAAACTAACTGCTCGATCGTTGTATGTCATTAGAAAACTATCCTAGAATCAGGTTTCCGTGCGATAAAGAAGGGGAGCAAAGCTGCAGGAAGAACCTAGATATAATAATAACTAGCTGCTCGCTCCGGCTTGGCTCGTCTTGATATAGATTTTGTGATTTTCGAACTACTTCTTCATGACTTCTTCATAATTCTGATCTCCTGGTAGTTTGAGAGTTATCGACGTGATTTTTTAAATTGACATATTTTTATTTATTTGTGAACTGATTAAAATACAATAAATACTAAATTTATAGTGAAGTAACCACAACAAGTATGTCAAAACCGCACCTAAATCGGTTAAGCCGTTTCTAAGATTAGCGTGTACAAATGCACAGACAAAAAGATAGCGATCAGGCTGTAATTGTCCCACTTCTGGAGAAAAGACTATTCTCATACAAAAGATAAGGCACGCGTGCTAATCACCACAATAACTCAATGCGGGTTGGTGATTTCAGTGACATACATGTTGTGGCCCAGTAATTTTATCCTGAGACAAAGGTTATCCTAGTGCAGAAGCCAGTGTCTCATCTTATTAGTGTTGACGGCACGGTTGGCGCAGTGGTTGAGCGATTGACTGCTGCGCTGCGCGTCGCGGGTTCTATTCCCGCACGGAACAAATATTTGTATGACCTACAGATAGTTGTTCCGGCTCTGGGTGTTGTGTATGCAAGTTTATATGTTTGTAAACGCACCCACGATACAGGAAGAAATTCCTAGTGTGGGGCAAATTAAAAAAAAATAAAACACAATTTATAATAAAAAATCCTGAGTATACCCTTTTCAAACATAAACAAACATACAATTTAACCTCCTCATTATATAAGTTAAGATTATGCAAGTGTTACACATTTTAGTGATTTTCACACACACGTTGGTAATGCAAGAATTTTGTTGAAAGTCTTCCTACGCTGTGTTGCCTTAAATTCAGGAGTTATGCTTATCGATTTTAGTGTTGGACTGTGCCTATTTCCTTTTTAAAATAAAATTTATTATATACTGTTTTTGCTAAAAGTTTGCATAAAATTTTGGCTATTTTATAGCTACTGTCTTAAGTAGGTTTGGATAAAAAAATAAGACAGCATGGAGCTTCATGAATATAACTACATTACCATCAAAAACTTCTTAAGGTTGAGGCAAGTGAAAAAGAAGGTGATATTCTTTTTACAATTTTTCTGCATTATCTATATTAATATTATAAAGAGGAAAGATTTTTTTGTTTGTTTGTACCGAATAGGCTACGAAAATACAGGACCGATTTGAAAAAATTTTTCACCAATAGAAAACTACATTATTCCTGAGTGACTAAGGCTATTTATTAATCCCGAAATTGGGTCCTGTGGGATGGTCCACGGGAGCGAAGCCGCGGGCAACAGCTAGTTATAAAGATAATTTCATAAAAAACTTAGTTGATATGTCAGACGAGTAATAACTTAATGCAACTGTTGCTCATACAAAGTTACTTATATTTACTAGTAAATATAAGTAAACTAGTTTATGCCGGTTTTTTCTTTGATTCATAAATATTTTAGATAAATAGACCGAAGATTTAATTAGAATTGCTAGTTACATTATTTTTCAACTAAATTGATAGGAAAATTAGGCAATCTAAAGTTGCTTCATCAATATATCAGCAATAACTCCGTCATTTTATGGGACATCATTATTTATTACATTCAACAAAAACGCATTAAGATCACATAATAACGCAAATGTTACGATTTTGCTCGAGAAAGTCACATTAGCATACAATGGACAATCATCAGATTATTGGACTAGAACAAATAAATTATTGGGAGCATTACATTTTTTTATGTGTGTAATAGGCATGTTGAAATATAAAAATTTATGGTTAAAATGGTAATAAAATTTGACATTTGCGTGTGTTTAGATATGAATAAACATTATTCATCGAATCCGACTCGGCTGGGCAGCGTTCGGGAAGTAGCACGGTATCTTCTCGTCCAAATTACCACAGAGTCTCAAGACGAAAGTCCGTGTCTAAGACCAGTGTGTGTTGCCAGTGATTATTTACGGAACCGAAACGTGGTCGCTCACAATGGGCCTTATCAGAAGACTTAAAATCACCCAAAGGGCAATGGAGAGGGCTATGCTCGGAGTTTCCTTGCGCGATCGAATCAGAAATGAAGACATCCGTGAGAGAACCAAGGTAACCGACATAGCCCGAAGAATTGCCAAACTTAAGTGGCGGTGGGCAGGGCACATTGCTCGCAGAACGGATGGCCAATGGGGCCGAAAAGTTCCGGCGACCGCGAACCGGAAGACGATGCGTTGGAAGGCCTACCACTAGGTGGACCGATGACCTGGTGAAGGTCGCGGCGATCCGCTAGATGCACGAGACCGGTCAATGTGGCGACATTTGGGGGAAGCCAGTGTCCAGCCGTGGACGTCTATCGGCTAAAATGATGAATGATGATGATGAACATTGTTAAATTATTTCAAGAACAGACATGATAATTATGACAAATTTTTCGTGTTTGTAAACGGAATACCTATATAATTACTACGGTTCGTTCTTGCATTTCTTATTCTGCTAGGCCTTATATCCGTTTTATTCTGCAAAAGGCGGTGGAACATACATAAGTTAAGGTAGAAATAAGACAACAAGATCCATCGCCAGTCTTCACAAGGGAAATACTGTTAACCTAAAAATGGGTTGTCAGATAAAGGGAGGCACAATAGACAGTCAATCCATGTACCCCCAATATCTAAAGCCTAAACAATGCCGACCCCAATATAGTTATGAAAACTCCTAAACAGATTCGTCTCAAATTAAATCCAAAATGATCAATTAACAATAAAAAAACAACGCACGTGATATAATTTTTTCTACAAAACCAATTGGATCGAGAGCACGTTTAAATATTGTTAGGTAAACCGATTTTATCGATATTTATTGTTTAACAACGATTAGCATACGGCCTTGATATTACACATATATATCACACACATATAGTTATCGTAACATACATAGACGCACACAAACATACGTAGATGTCTGGCTAAAGGCTGAGCAGATAGGCGTGACACTACTACGCTTTTTATACATAAATTATTGTCTTAATCCATTCTTGTCGCACTGTCGTATGATACCTGTCTGTGGGAAGCTTCATGCTGACTACTCCGGCAACGAGTAGAGTTGATGGTTAGACAGCTTGTAGGCGAAGTGTAAACAATAACAATAATTACATTCTTTTCTAAAGGTCAAAGTCAAGAGGACTTGCGCAGAGGAAGAACGAGTTCCTAGCGAAGAACACGGCTCTTTACTATGTAGATGCCACTACAGTATTTACTGAAGTATCAATCTTAATCTCATTGAAGTTTGTGTTTAGCGTTCCCCATGTTACTATCTTGCTCCGTATGCCAATACTCAATACATTTATTGCATTTCAAAATATGAAGAGGTAGGTTACAGATACAGTGAAACTTGGTTAAGTGGGACCTGGATAAGTAAGAAACCTCCATAACTCATGCTGAGGTCCCAACACTTTGGCACAGAATTACCCCTGCTAGTGGGACGGAGCAAACCTCTATATCTGGGATTCGTTATTTCGATTTATCATCATAGTTACCTCTACAACTGAGACAGCGTTTGAATTTTATTTGCATAAACCTCTGTAACTGAGATAACATCGTTTTGTTTGTTTACTCACTTGTTCTACTTCAATTTTGTGCCTCAATGACCTCCAGTTTTAGTTGAAAAATATCAAATGAAAGCAACAATCTTTATCAGTACGCGATCAACTGAATTTAATATCCGTTTATGAAAGTGGACAGACAAGCGATGAAGTTTGTGTCGAATTTAATGTTCCAAAATCTACTCTTTGTAGAATAATTCAGAATAAACATCAAATTCAATCACAATGTTCTAAAGGACAAGAAAAACTAAAACGTGTACGTTTATCAGAATATCCTGAACTTAAACAATGTTTGCTAACATGGGTCAAGCAACTTCGTAACAAAAATGTTCCGGTAAGTGGACCGATGATTACAGAAAAGGCACAAGATTTCGCGCGAAGGCTCGGTCTTCATACATAACACGTTATTATACTATAATACATTTATTGCATTTCAAAATATGAAGCGGTAGGTTACAAATATGTATAATAATTATCTATGTGGGACGAGAATGGAATTGGAATTTAATTTTTGAAAAAAGGTCTGCGCAAGGGTTAGATTGACTACTAGTTAGATTGTTTTAAAACATCGAAAAACTCGTGTTATATTAGTAAACACACTTGCGAGAAAAACATAACTCAGAGTTAGTTGTTAGCACAAGATTAAATTAATATGAAATATGTCATAAATAGCACGGGGTTAGCTGCTAATTCGATGTTAGTAAGGTAACCCAATGTAGCGCAAGCGAGCTTAAAATAACTAACACATCCATTTCGTGATTGCAGATCAGCATACATCTATAGCTCGTAACCAGAACACACACAGTACACACACACATTAATTGATCACTAGAATTACCTGTACCCAGTAGACCGAGATATTTGCGAAAGCTTTAGCAACATACAACCCAAATCCCACGCTTTGTAAATCTGTTAAATTTATTGGCACAATCTTTTGATTCCACGATAAACTTGCAAAGGGACTTTTAAGAATGTTTACGACTAATTGCCGTGCATATGAAAAAAGTATTAGATATTTAGGTGTGCAGGTGAAAAATAAACGCATTTATAAGTGAACTAGCTGTTGTCTGCGGCTTCGATCCCGTGGACCACCCCACTGGACCCGTTTCCGGGATTAAAAATAGCATATGTCACTAAAGAATCATGTAGAACTATTGGTGAAACTATTGGTGGTTTTAAATCGGTCCAGTAGTTTCGGAGCCTATTCGGTACAAACAAACAAAAAAAGAAGAAGAAGATAGATTATTAGTGTTAGTATAGACTAGGTTTGGCTTACGCTTTCGCTTGTGCGTAAGTCGAAAAAGTAATTGATTTAAGAGACACAGAAGTTCACAAGGGTAGCACTGAAGTGCATTGGTTGAAAAATGATTTTAATTGAAATTTTAGTTGGATTGTAATGGTATTTTAATTGTATTTTATTGTGTTTAATTCTATGATAATTGGCTTTTTAATTGTATGATTGATTGTATTTTAATTGACATTTTAATTGTAATATTTTATTGTATTTAATGGTATTTTAAATTGTATTTAATGGTAATTTAAATTGTATTTTTAATTGTATTTCTAAAATTCTAATATCTTTGTGGTAGTAACATCGCATTGGCGTTATAGCTGTTAAGGTGTTACTTACATAATTTTAAATAAATAAATAATAAAATAATTTTAATATTAGAATGAATCTGAATTTTCAATTTTAGTAGAGGATTATAACATTTTCTAGTTTCAAATGTGCGTTTAGGGTGACTACATCTTTAAAAACAATGATACTTTACTAACATAAATAAATAATACTGTCCTACTTCACCAAATTGTTTCTACATAATTATAATTGCAATCAGTTAAATGTCAATACTATAGTAATAATAAAGTTAAAATTTATAGGTACTAAAGCTGTAAGTTATTTAACGTTTAATTCAAATATTAATTAACCAAGATCTGTTGACCAACGACTGCTGAGTTACTTAAACAAGCAAAAAGTTTAATAAAAACTGTAATCTGACTACGGTTTTTAGGGTTCCGTACCCAAAGGGTAAAAACGGTACCCTATTACTAAGACTCCGCGATCCGTCTGTCTGTCTGTCTGTCTGTCTATCCGTCTGTCACCATGCTGTATCTCATGAACCGTGATAGCTAGAGAGTTGAAATTTTCACAGATTATGTATTTTTGTTGCCGCTATAAAAACAAACACTAAAAACAGAATAAAATAAATATTTAAGTGGGGCTCCCATACAACAAAAGTGATTTTCATGCCATTTTTTGCGATAATGGTACGGAACCCTTCGTGCGCGAGTCCGACTTGGCCAGTTTTTATAGCCTATGTTACACGGGCCATAATAACGAATCGATTGACACTTTATTCATCAAAATCGGACGAATAGTTTAGGCGCTACGGAGGGACATACGTAAATACAAACATACATAGACTGATAAAATCATAAAACTTCCTTTTGGCTTCGCCGTAATCGGGTATAAAGCTGGTTGTATTAGAAACAGTGGATAGCAAAAACCCACGCGGATGTTTACCAACTCGCGGGTCAGATTTTATCAGGGCAATTAGACGAGTGACGTTGACCACTGCCCTGAGAAGAGCCGAAGATAGAGTGGCTCTTCTTAGGATGCTGCTGTTTAAATTTTTATTAAGTATGATGAGAAGGGATGAAACGCATGTTACTAAGAGAGAGTTATGAATATAAATGTGGATGGATGGAGAGGGAAAGGAAGGCCCAAGAAAAGATGGATGGACTGTGTGAGGAGTGATATGATAGAAAAGGGAGTCAGTAATAACGTGACAGGGGACAGGACGGTATGGAAGAAGCAAACGTGTCGCGCTGACCGCAAGTAACATGGGACAAGGGCAGGAAGATGATGACGAGTCAATGGTCATAGCTTTTTCTAGCTGCTTAGAAACCTAAACAACTGGTTGTAGTACAATATCATCATCATCATCATGTTTGCCGAAAGACGTCCACTGCTGGACATAGGCTTCCGCCAAGCGTCGCCACACTGATCAGTCCTGTGCGTTTCGCATCCACCGGACTACCGCAGCCTTGACCAGGTCGACGGTCCACCTAGTGGGAGGCCTTCCTTGGCTGCTTCTTCCAGTACGCGGTCAACACTCCAGAACTTTTCGGCCCCAACGGCCATCCGTCCTGCGAGCAATATACCATGTACAATATCGTCGGCCTATAGTATTTATAAGAATGTATAACTCCAAAAATTAAGAAATCAGATTTTAAAGCAGTATTTTTATACTTTTTATTTCCTAGAAAATATTTTACAATTACCTATAAGAACGCCCGCTCCGCTATTAAGAAATTATCGGTATAATTTGTCTTGCTTCTGTAAAATGTAGATACTAAAACGAAGTCACGAATTCTGATAAATTTACCTTCGATATACAATAAGTGGATTCATAATTAATACTTTTATCACCATTCCACATTTATTCCTTTTACTAGGATACGGATCTACATTCAATCCAGCGTCCACTCAGCCTTCAATCACTCTGTAGCCATGCTCAATCACTCCGGTCACGGTCAAACATACAATAATCCCTTTGGCGCCACTAGGAATCAACTAATCATGACTGCAAACCACCATTTATTCTCGACACCTTCACAGTGGCGCTAGCTGTAACCAAAACGAGCAAGAGTTAGTCAAATTCAATATATTTTCCCCAAGTTCCAAATTCCACCGCGTGCCAAGCCATAATGGTCTTGGTTCGTAGTAGCCGTTTCAATTTATTTTTTTGGCCACCAAGACTTGGTGTTTACTGGTCAGGATTTCAAATGATTTATTAATATTGCTGTAATAAAATAACTTTATTACAATAATGTTAATAAATAAGGGCGTGTTGTCTGTCAAATTATTATTTGTTACTGCTCCTATCTTGTTAATCTTTATTGAGAATGGGTATTGAAAGTATCGATTAGTTTATTATGGAGTAAAAAATGTACGAGTATTTATTAGTTGTGTAAGCAACTTTGATTGGATTATAGTTATTATATTCTGGCGGCGGTTTTTTTGTTAAGCTTTAATCGGTGAGGTGTGACAATAGACTAGTGAATTAAAACCCCTGTGAGCCTCAATATTTTGGCAAAATATAATTAAATAATGGATCAGCACGAATTTTGTGAGGGCCAAGGGTGTCCGCTGGATTCGTAACGCAAAAGACTCGTCGATGTGGTGACGTTTGGCAGAGCCCTATGTCCATCAGTAGACGTATTTTGGCTGAAATGGTGGATGAATGGATCAGTCAATATGCCTAGATATATCTGTTTCCGCGTAGATTAATCTATTTCCCTTAACATGGTCCTTCACATTTCACATCTCTCTTTGTGGCTTATGAAACGCTTCTACGATGACTCCACAACATATCATTGCCCGAAAAAGGCAACAGACACAAATGTACGATGTTATTACACTAAAAACTTTTCCACAAGTAAAACCGTCGGCAAAACCCAGTCTCACATTAAATTCATATACCCATACATATATAGTATTGAAAAATAGTTAGATTCGGTACTGGCCGGGTGCCTTTCAAATCGGTTATCAGGGTCAACCGGCCTCTCGTTATCACTGCACCGTTTATCAGTGCAAGCCTTCATGCGCTTGCGCAAGTCAAGCCGTGCGCAAATGGTAAACGGCCTATCGTTTAAAAACGGATAAATTTTTGTTCATACATTGTTTTAGGCCTTTAAAGGTTGTTTATAATTATATTTTTTATCAATTACTGCTCAGGCTAAGTTTGTTGAGTGTGAGTGTGTGATCATGACACTGCAAAACCTCCCAATGACTTCCAGTATTTATAATACATAGGATCATTAGTCATTTGTTTTGGCCAGCTCGTTCCGCCATCTTTTACGGGGTCTACCACGTTACCTTCCAGATGTGTCAAGGCTATATCATAGTAGCTATTAGGGTCTACAGCTCTTTGGGAATATGACAAACGTGGTCAGTCAATAATTTGCCATACTTACTTAAGAGATCACAATTTTGATATTTAATGATGTTATGATTGTAACTGGATGCCATCCGTCATAAATTTTCTGCAAATTAACACATTTTATATAACACGTCTTTGAGAATTTTATTTGATTGATTGGTTATTTTAATTGTAACCACTGACCTAATGGTAAATAATAGGCAGGTTTAAGTCGATGTTATTTTAGTACGATGTCTACCATATTGTTTTGGTTTATTACTTGGCTATATTCCATCCTATTAAAGCGTAAACTAACACGAACATAATCCGTTTTATACAATGTTTTACTCATGTTCGACGTGAATGTTCGTTGTTTTGTACTAAGGACCAGTTTCAGCGATGTCTAAAAAAAAACATAGAATTTATGCCAAATAAATCAATAGCCAATGTTTGCAACCAACTTCTCATAAATATTTGTACCAATTACCTAGTTCTCAAGTAGCATTTTATGACAACAGCACCGTCGGCGCTTTGAACTCAAATAAGATCGTAAATATTACGCGTTTGATATCGCCGACACACTCAACTGGTTAGTCTGAGGTAGAATAAAACCAAGTTACTAGGATATTATACACGTAGATCTAATATCGTGCGTCTTCTTACGCGATAGTAAAATTTTAATCAAGTTTTAAAATTGGACCCTCGAACTGGATCCCAATAATTATAAGACACAAAACAAAGTTGATAGGCACTCGTTTGACCACCCAATTTACCTGTTGGTAAGCGATCATGCCGTATTACCCAGTTACTGGGTTGCAGAAAGGCAGTCGGTTCATATAAAATGCTGGTACTCAGTTGCATCTGGTTAGACTAGAAGCTTCCCCAAACGTAGTTGGGACAAAGCTAGGTGGATTGAATGGTAACCGATGATGTGATCGGTTGGCTAGAGGTTTAACTTATTCACTCTTGACGATGGTCCTTCGAGTCGGAAAATGAAGTGAATGTTGTAACAGGAAGCTTTATTTATGTAATAGCTAGCTCGCGCGGCTTCTGCCGCGTAGAATTAGTACTTCGAATATATTTATAAATTATAGCCTATTATTAATATATGTATGCTAAATTAATTCTGATGTTTAAAAAGCGTTTTTTTTGGTGTTACTGTCTATTTTCTTCATTTAATAAATATAGGTTTAGATTTATATACAAGCAAAAATTAAATATTTGCACACCACATTTAATGGTAGAATGTAAAGGGGTCATCATAGATTTAAGATCATACTTTGTATACCTAGATTCTGGCGCATAAATGAATTTGATTTGATGGATGTTGTTACTCTTTCACGCAAAAACTACTAAACGGATTTGGATGGAACATCACAGTAATAAAGCTTATATACATCAGAATAATATTTATGTATGCATGAATGCATTTACATTTATCATAATTATATAATCAGAACCATAATTGGTATAATAAAAGTAAATAAGGACCATCACACAAGCTGGTAATCTCAACGAAATATCTCGAGTGCTCAACCGCCTTGCCCTGATGTATGTAATATGATTATACGCTATTACATTTTCTGTATAAAGGCGTACATTGCCGTCTTATCTGTGAAACATATCTTTACCTCGCCACAGTGTAATGTGCAATAATTTATTACTAATAAACGCTAAGTTGCGCCGACAAATTGGACGGCATTTGATTATCAAGACTTGGCCGACTCGACTGAACTAACCATAACTTTAGGTATACATTACTATGTGTAATTTAATTTATATACAAGACCGTATTTACCTCTCTCACAAAGAGGATGCCTGTACCAGCAGTGGAAACATTATAAGGATGACGATGATCAAATGCCGTCCAATCGGACTGAGACTCTAGTATATTAACCCCAAACGGCTCAAACTCATAACTCATCGCCGCAAGGTTGCCTGCTTATCGGTCTTCTACAGACTGTACTTCGGTGAGTGTGCTGAAGAACTCCACGACCTCATCCCACCAGCCCCCTTCTACCATCGAACATCTAGACGCACTGCAAGTTATCATCCTTACCTTGTTGCCATTCCACCAATTCGCACCAAGTGCTTCCAAACATCCTTCATAATGCACACAGCGAGTGAATGGAACTCGCTACCTGCGTCAGTGTTTCCAAACGCATTCAACCCGAATATCTTCAAAGTTAGAGTGAACAGGCTTCTTCTGGGTAAGCTCACTCCATCGTCGACTCTGTCTCTGTCACCTTTGACCTAGACTAGAGTAAATAGCAAACCCATCACAAATAAAAAAAAAAAAACTCCCTAAAAGGTTATATTTATACCGTTTGAGGTTTTTTGAACCTGCAGTAGTCATCCCAGCACAGCTTGTGTGGTCAATTTTGATTTGAAAGGTAAAATGTCAAAGGCGTTGAATTACGAAAATTGTTGTTGTTTTATGTTTCCGTTTAATATTATAGCATATTAACATTTTGAGTAATGATAGCAGTTTCATAAAGTCTAGCCTGTGTGCTAACTAATAATATTCGACTAGATATTTGCATAATAATAGTTCTGGTATTTAGTTGTATAGTACTTACAAAAAATACTTACATTTTAATATCCAGCCAAGCTGGTGGTTGTAAGCGCTACTGCCGGTCGATTCTGTAGACATATCACGGTGATGAACTGTAGTGGAATTCTGTAAAATCATGCCGTGATCACTGAGGTGAAGTGAGCTATAATTTCAACCGATGCTAGTGATTAACAGCTCCCTTTCTTTGTGTTCACTTCACCTGAGTCATCACGTTGAGTTTATGTTTCGAATAGCACTATTCATTATGCGTACAGCTAAGTAGTGGAATTCCCTGTCGGAGTCTGTATTTCCTGAGAGCTACAACCTGGGAGTCTTTAAGTCAAGAGTGAATAGGTTTCTTCTAGGTAAGCGCGCTACATCGTCGACCACATCGTCACTTACCATCAGGTGAGATAGTGGTCAAGCGCGAGCCTATCAATAATATAAAAAAAGCACAACTGTTGAGTTGGGTTCTGGATTCTCAGGTCAGAGAGAATGTTACATGTTTTTTCGTCTTGTAGTCTGGATTAGTGCCCGGTTGGTGGCAAGATGCTCGGCCCCTATTATCTTCTCCTTCCTGCCCTTGTTCCATGTTACTTGGGGTCGGCGCAACACGTTTTCTTCTTCCATACCGTCCTGTCCCCCATCACGCTATCACTGACTTTCTTTTTTTTCATATCCTCACACAGTCCATCCATCTTTTCTTTGTCCGTCCCCTCCCTCTCCATCCATCCATATTTATGTTCACAACTCTTTAAGTAACATGCGTTTCATACCTCCTCATCACATGACCATACCAGGACAAACGGTGACCTTTCAGCTTCTCTGTCATTGGCGCCACTTTCAAACTTCCTCTAATATCCTACTCCTTTCTCTTTTTTTTTCATTCTCGTCACTCCGCATTTAGCAATTTAAAGCTTAATTTTACGCAAACGGAGCCCTGAATCGAGAAATGGTTTAACAGACTTTTGAATGGCCTATCCAACGATACCCCACACCATGGGCTAGACGAGAAAAAAAAACACCCTACTTTACGTGGTAGGCATGCTAAAAAAATCTTTTTATTTTACCTCTTTGTCGGTGTAATTAATACGTATTACCATGCCAAATTTTAGCTTTTTTATTAGCTTTTCTTCTGTTTTTGCTCAGCTTTTTTATAATTTTAGCTTTCTAGAACTAAGCGTCTCTGAGCTAAACTGCGGACGGACAGACGGATGGACTGACAGACGGTCATGGCGAAACTATAAGGGTTGTTGACTACGGAACCCTAAAAGCGGCACGCCCATTTATGTTACACTATTGCACTGTTGTCTGTACTCCTATTATACAGCCTTGGGCGAGATTAAAATCTACAAAAAGTTTAACAACGTTTTAACTTTTTGCTCCCATTAAAATAGTTTTGACATAATCTACGTCTACTAGTTTTATTTTAAAGTTTATTAATTGAATAATTACCTGTTCGGTAACTTGAAGCCATTATGTATTGGTATGCAAAGTATAATTTACGATCCGGAGACAAAAATAGCTTGTTCATTCTTTATCGTTGTTTTTCTGAGCTATTTATGGCATACTCTACTGAACGTGGTTCTTGTTGACTTTTTGAAAGATAAAAATAAGTAAGAGCAACTTTCGTATAGCCAGTTGCTTTATCAAGAAAAATAAGACAAAAAACTTTTTCTCATGGTTTCCTATGAGCAGAAGCTAGGTTTTTTATAGACAACCAGCTGCATAAATAATTTTCGTTCAACACAACTGCCCGAAGTATTAGACCATTAAGATCTACGTGTACAGTCAAGGGTCAAAAGTGCAGTCTTACTCTCCCAAAACTCAAATGGCTAGTTTTCGTAGAAGTTTTTAGATTATCCACAACTGATACAACACCATTATCATCTTCCTGCCCTTTTCCCATGTTACTTGTGGTCGGCGCAACACGTTTTCTTCCTCCATACCGTCCTGTCCCCCGTCACGCTATTACTGACTCCCTTTTCTTTCATATCACTCCTCACACAGTCCATCTATGTTTTCTTTGGCGTCTAATCTTTTCTTTGATTTAATATGTTGTATAGAAATTAAAGTATAGATTATACCATAGAAATATCATTATACCGTGAAAAGATGAATTTTGTCTGCTTAAAAAGAAATTGGCGCTGCTGTTTTCTTAGAGTGTGACTGCTTTTTTGACCTTACTGTACCATCGACACGAAAAAACAACTAACCAATATTATTAAGAGATTTTTTTCCCGTTTTCGCAACATTTTTCATTTATACTCGGCTCCTATTGGTTGTAGCGTGATGTTATATAGCCTATAACCTTCCTCGATAAATGGACTATCCAATACAAAAATAATTTTTCAATTCCAACCAGTAGTTCCTGAGATTATCGCGTTCAAACAAACAAGCAAACTCTTCAGCTTTATAATATTAGTATTATCTATATATATAAAAGAAAGTCGTGTTAGTTACACTATTTATAACTCAAGAACGGCTTTACCGATATGGCTGAAAATTGGTGAGGAGGTAGCTTAGAGCCAGGAGACGGACATAGGGTAGGTGTAGGGTAGGTGTAGGGTAGGTGTAGGGTAGGTGTAGGGTAGGTGTAGGGTAGGTGTAGGGTAGGTGTAGGGTAGGTGTAGGGTAGGTGTAGGGTAGGTGTAGGGTAGGTGTAGGGTAGGTGTAGGGTAGGTGTAGGGTAGGTGTAGGGTAGGTGTAGGGTAGGTGTAGGGTAGGTGTAGGGTAGGTGTAGGGTAGGTGTAGGGTAGGTGTAGGGTAGGTGTAGGGTAGGTGTAGGGTAGGTGTAGGGTAGGTGTAGGGTAGGTGTAGGGTAGGTGTAGGGTAGGTGTAGGGTAGGTGTAGGGTAGGTGTAGGGTAGGTGTAGGGTAGGTGTAGGGTAGGTGTAGGGTAGGTGTAGGGTAGGTGTAGGGTAGGTGTAGGGTAGGTGTAGGGTAGGTGTAGGGTAGGTGTAGGGTAGGTGTAGGGTAGGTGTAGGGTAGGTGTAGGGTAGGTGTAGGGTAGGTGTAGGGTAGGTGTAGGGTAGGTGTAGGGTAGGTGTAGGGTAGGTGTAGGGTAGGTGTAGGGTAGGTGTAGGGTAGGTGTAGGGTAGGTGTAGGGTAGGTGTAGGGTAGGTGTAGGGTAGGTGTAGGGTAGGTGTAGGGTAGGTGTAGGGTAGGTGTAGGGTAGGTGTAGGGTAGGTGTAGGGTAGGTGTAGGGTAGGTGTAGGGTAGGTGTAGGGTAGGTGTAGGGTAGGTGTAGGGTAGGTGTAGGGTAGGTGTAGGGTAGGTGTAGGGTAGGTGTAGGGTAGGTGTAGGGTAGGTGTAGGGTAGGTGTAGGGTAGGTGTAGGGTAGGTGTAGGGTAGATGAATGTTTGGTGTTTTTATGGCAAAACAAAGTTTGCCGGGTCAGCTAGTTAAGAGATAAAAGAAATTGTTTATTTGTTTGTATGAAGTTGTCTTTGTAAGTACCTATCTACTAAACCAATTACGAATTTTTGTAAAGTTACACCATCCTTAGTGCCATGGGCTATAACTTTCATACCGTGAAAATGCACGGTGTTCCGGTATAGGCCACGAAAGCAAAGCCACGAGAAAAAGATAGTCGCTACCGAAGGACCGAAAGGTTTCTACATTGTCCACCAATTACTACCTTATAAATATCATCAAGTGACCCATCATCAACATAATTGCGTTCTTTACACCACAACCATCGTTTAACTGAACTTATAACGAGCAAGTACGAGTAATCTTTACTATAACTACCCGTGACTAATTGTGTAGTGTAGTGTCTTTTCAACTGATTGAATCTGGTTAGGAAATGGTTATGGTGGGAAAGAGAGAGCAATTTTTTTTTTTTACCTACATGTTATAGTTTTTTTTTTTAGTTCGATTTTTCCCACTGTGGGACAAAGGCCTGTTTCTTCTTTCTATTTCGCCCGATTATGGGCAAAAATCTTTAAAAGTCTAAAAAAATCCTTTTAGTTGGGATCCTCTTCGGTAAAATGTTCAAATCCAAATCTTTAATGCTGTATGTTAATTTTAGATCGACAAAATAAAATATTTTGATATTTTTAGGGTTCCGTACCCAAAGGGTAAAAACGGGACCCTATTACTAAGACTCCGCGATCCATCTGTCTGTCTGTCTGTATCTCATGAACCGTGATAGCTAGATAGTTGAAAATTTCACAGATGATGTATTTCTGTTGCCGCTATAACAACAAATACTAAAAACAAAATAAAGTAAATGTTTAAGTGGGGCTCCCATACAACAAACGTGATTTTTAGGCCGTTTTTTGCTATACTGGTATGGAACCCTTCGTGCGCGAGACCGACTCGCATTTAGCCGGTATTTTTTTATAATACTGAAAAAATAAAAAATAATATTGATACCGTGGTCATCCTAGACAAAAAACACATCAACATGATGATCTAAGTATTAAATCACTCTATAAATCTTTCAAAAGCCCACATAATAAGTTTTCTGTAAAAATTGCATTTATTATTATTATTAATTGAGGCCATTAATATTAAATGACATTAATTGATATTTTGGCAGTTTGTTATACATTGATGAATTGAAAAAATTAAAGCAGTTCATTAATGTAGCATTTTCGTCTTAGCTGAGTAGATGCTTATAGGAAATCTTCTATCTTCTAAGAAAGTATGTATGTTTGTTCCTTATAGACTCCGAAACTGCTGGACCGATTTTAATGAAATGTTCAGAGATTTTTAGATTGACCCAGCGGATAATCCTGTAATGTTTGGTGGCGATCGGCGATTTTTTTATTAAACTTTGAACGCGGGTGAAGCCGCGGGCAGAAGTTAGTTATTTATAAATTCTAATTAATATTTTATTTTTGTATAAAATGCATGTGATATGGAATGAAACGCAAATGGCCACGTGCTTGCTTGTTGTCAAAATGATTTAATATTTAAATTTTATTTTACGACCAGAATGAAATCTTTACTTAAATAGTTTATTTTTACATATGTCCACGCAAATTATCGTTTCATAAATACTAATTTAAAGATCATAAAAAACCTAAAATGGTATGCATTTTAGATTGTATAATTATATGGGAAATATTTTTTTTTAGGTTTTATTTCCCGTATGGATATTAATTAAACCATAAAGATTAAAATCTGAAAAAAGTTTACGAGTGTACGGATAGTACGGATTCTTTGATATATGCAATTTAACATTAAGTTTTTTACTTATACCTAAATTAGGCCAAATTTACATTAAGTTCTAGTTTAGGTGCATGTGTATGCACTGATTGTAAAGCAGTGAACTATATTTACACTAATTGAGGCTGGATATGTCGGTTACAGATCACGAATTATTTATTATTATTTACTTTACCTATTTATATCGCCATTGCAAGAAAGAAGTGAGTTGAAAAAAGTCAAATGAATGATACAAATTATATAGAACTAGATGTTGCCCGCGGCTTCGCTCCCGTGGACCACCCCACAGGACCCGTTTTCGGGATTAAAAAATAGCCTATGTCACTCAGGAATAATGTAGCTCTATTGGTGAAAGAATTTCAAATAAAATTTCAAATCGGTCCAGTAGTTTCGGAGCCTATTCGGTACAAACAAAAAAACAAAAATAATCTTTCCTCTTTATAATATTAAGTATAGATGAATGAACAAAACAATTAGTTATAATGACCGGAACCAATCAGTGTTGCCTACCATGAATATAAAAAGTCATTTTAATATTAATGTTGCCATAGACGTCACCACTGATATTGCAATTAACATGGCTACCTACCGAGCTCAAACTATCTGAGTAGTTAACCATCGGCTCGAAAAGAGGAAATTAAATAAAATTTTCATTACTCATACTCGGAGAGTAGGTCTGAAGTTGCTTGAGGAGCGGGTTGAAAGTAATACTTTTCAGCCCTAGGGAGAATCGCTTTCAACTGACAGCTGTCAAATTATTTAAAAAAAAAACTAGTTTTTTTTCACATATCTATTGAACCATGTTCCAACTTTCTATACAACCACGAAGTAAAATTGAAATAACTTAAAGTTAAGTATTGATTAAAGAATATATATTTTTTAAATAACTTTATTATAATTTACTTTCAACAATTTCTTTAAAATAACTTAGATTTGGGCAAAATATTTACCATTTTTTCAATGATGAAAATAAAAAATAATGGCTGAATAGCAGGCCGGCGACAGAAAAAAAAACAAACAAAATAGGCGGGAAAGCGCCAATCATTTTTTCTTTAGCTAATTCATGTTTTTATTTTTATTTCCTTGTATTTGTAATGAAAAGCACAGTGTTTACCTCTGGTTAAAGACTTATTTAGTCCCTCGAACTATTGAATCTGGTAAAAAGTCAATCTTTAACCGTCATTCTAGAGAGCCACACGTTTCTAAATCCTGATTTTTTAAACTTCCAATTTTCTATTTTTGTACTATTTCTTAAGACGACGACTAATGCCAACGACCTTGAGGGAACTAAACGCGCACTCGTTTCACACCCGTGCGACCCAAAATTTTGTAGTTTTTTGTACTTTGCTTATTAAGAGACTTTAAAAAAAAACCTCAGATCAAAATGTAGTTAATTAAATTGTCTTTGAGATGGTGTCGATATCATTAAAATACGCCCAGCGGTTTTGGTGCCATTTTCGTGTTTTTGTACGTTTTAGACATAACTATACAAATTAATTACTTACACTACGTTATACGAATAAAACTCAAAATTTTCTTAGATCAAATTATTAAAAAAATGGTCTAATGTAACAGATATTTTTACCAAAAAATTACGACTAGCCGTTTAGACATGATTCTCATTTTAAAATCAGCTACTCAAGGGAATCGGCGCCTTAATAAATAGTTTAGCTGTTCAAAATAGCTATTTTTTAAACTCCTCCACGAAGGCACGACCTTACAGAATGTTTTACGCTCGAAGTTTTATAATCTAGGATTCTGGACCATTTTTCTATTTGTAGCTTGATAAGTAAGAAGAAAACCTAGCATTCATTACTACCTCTAACTAACCTACTATTTTATCCCACAGTTGGGCAAAGGTCTCCCTCTCCGTCTTTCACTTTCTCCAACTCTGTCTTACCTTTTTCCACACAGCTGTTTCTACCGACTTCTAAAAAAGGAGGTTATAAATTCGACACATATGTATGTAATATTGTTGGCATTGCACAATATTCACATATGTTACTCTATGTATACGTGTATGTATGTATGTTTGTTTGTTTATGTGTTTGTCCACGCTTTTTTGCTATTGTTATCAACTGCTGTCCACTCCTCTCGGTAGGACTCTATAGCTCGTCCCGAATCCCTATAAAAACTTAAAAAGGTAGTGTAGGTAGTAGAAGTGGAGCCATTTCTGTTAAAAACCACATCTATAAAAATGAAAATATAATCAGAACTTCAGGAAAAAATGTCTTTAGGTCTAGAATATATTAAAAAACCGGCGATGTGCGAGTTGAACTCGCGCACGTAGGGTTCCGTACCATTATCGCAAAAAACGGCAAAAATAACACGTTTGTTGTATGGGGGCCCCACTTAAATATTTATTTACTCTGTTTTGTTTTGTATAAGAATTTCAATTGCCTAGCTATCACGGATCATGAGACAGACGGACAGACAAACAGACAGACAGACAGACAGACTGACGGACCGCGGAGTCTTAGTAATAGGGTCCCGTTTTTACTCTTTGGGTACAGAACCCTGAAAACCACGTTGGTCTTGTTTCTACAAAATAAAAAATGCTCCTTTCAGAGATTTCATGGAACTTTACTTAATTACGAGTAGTAGGTATGCAAAAGTTGTCCTCGCGCACATTTGGGAGTGGCGCGAGGACGCGAAACGCCGGGGCGAAACTCCGCTGCCACGACAAATCGCGGCTTGGCGGACAGAGCTCCGGCAGGATCTCATGGCGTCATGGAGAGAGCGACTGTCGCAACCCAGTGCTGGGCACGCCACAATTGCGGCGATAAGGCCCCTCTTTGAGGAGTGGCTTGAGAGGCGCCACGGCGTCCTCACCTTCCGCCTTACGCAGGTCCTCACCGGACATGGCTGTTTCGGGAGGTTCCTGTTCAGGATAAGGCGGGAGGAAACGCCCGGGTGTCACCATTGTGTGGATCGCCCGGAGGACACGGTGGAGCATACGGTGGAGGTCTGCCCCGCTTGGGCGGAGCACCGCCGTGTCCTCGTGGAGTCGATCAGCGGTGGCGACCTCTCGCGTCCGGCCCTGGTTCAGGCCATGCTACGGAGCGAGAGGGCATGGGAAGCTGTCTCCTCCTTCTGCGAAGCAGTAATGCTCGCGAAGGAGGAGGCGGAACGCGTGAGGGAGACGCAACGGAGACGCCCTCACGCCCCTAACCACCGCAGGAGACGCCCTGGGCGTCGGGAGTCGCAAGCCGATTCCCGGCCACCGTAGGCGCGGGCTTGCGGACGGCGAGTAATGGGTAGCTCGCTGTCCGATAAGGACCAAGCCCGAGTCGACGGCGCGTAGTGTTCCACGCGCGCCTCAAAGAGATGTCAGCAAAAATTGACGGGGTCTGACAGGGCCGATGCCTGTCTGGGTCGCGGATAAATTTGAAAAAGAGTTACCGCGGCCCTGGCTCAAGCAACTGAAGGAACACGGGTGGGTTTTAGTCAGTAAAAGTCTGACACGCACTTCCGCTTCACCCAGAGCGGGAGAAGTCATTGGATGATTTCCCACCCAAAAAAAAAAAAAAAAAAAAAAAAGGTATGCAAAAGTTATTAGAGCAGGGAAATTCTAGAAAAAAACTGCTTGGAAATTGAATAAGTAGGAAAGAGAACGTGTAACTGGCTAAGCTGTAGGTACTATCTTGTAAACATAATTATTTTTATTCATTTCTGAACGCTGAAAGGTTCACAAGCTCTTCACTTAGCAATCTTTATCAATAATGAAACGGATTCAATTCATAAAAGCTTCAGTTTAAAGTATTAAGCATTGAAAGGTTGAAGGAGTGACGGCCGCGTACCAGGAGACGCAGCGTCGAAAGGCCTCCTATAAGATAGACCCATGAGCTGATGAGGGCAAATGAGTCGGCTGATGGTCGAGTGGATACGAAAAGCACAGGGACAGTCAATGTGATGGCGCTTGGTGGATATCTTACCTATGTGCAGCCGTGGACCATCTTTCAGATGGAATGCTGATAATAATTAAGTTAAAAGTAGTCTAATCCAAAACCAATCAATATGATTTCTTATTGAAATATAATCTGCATTGAATACCAATTTTCATCGTATGTAGCTGTCAAACACTCAACATTTCTTTTTACAAAAAACAAGCTTAAATTCAGTCTGCTATCAGGTTATGAACAATATTGCTGACCACAGATAAACCGAAGCTTTTTAGCTAATTGTAAGAGGCAGAATGGGATCCGGGTATTTTTTCCTTTGCCAGTCAGTTTTTTTTTATTGTTTCAACCTTTTTACCTTTTCCTTTCAAAAGTGAATCATCTTAATATGTTGTTTGTTTTAGGTACGGTTGTTAATTCTTAATTTGAAAGCTTTAACTGGGTTTGAAGAAATATAATGACAGTCTTTTTGCAAGGACATAGACCACTTGCTAATTTTGATATATTTACAAGTAAAAATTAAAAAAATATATGTTTTTATTTCATACTTTTTAAGCTACAAAATTTATCTAGTACACGAACACGTAATTATGACACGATATATTGCGAAAATACTACGTTTCAAACAGAAAACAGCCCATAACTTTTGGACGGCTAAACCGATTTTCACCAAACATAGCTAAGAACACTCTCGACAATGTCACCTCATCTTGCCTAGCCTTTTTCCCAACTATATTGGGGTCGGCTTCCAGTCTTACCGGATTCAGCTAAGTACCAGTGTTTTACATGGAGCGACTGCCTATCTGACCTCCACAACCCAGTAACTGGGTAACACGGTACCCCTTGGCAAGACTGGTGTCAGATCTCAAGCTTCTGACTACCCGTAACGACTGTCAAAGATCTTCAAATGACAGCCGGGACCAACGGCTTAACGTGTTTTCCGAGGCACGGAGGAAACTCGGTATGTTGATCTGGTCACCCATCCACGGACCGACCTCGTCAAGCGTTGCTTAACCTTGATGATCGACCGGTGCGTCTGTTATTATTTAGCCACGAGCTCCTCGACAAAGTCACCTATCGAACAAAAAAAACCAAATCAAAATCGGTTCATCCGTTTTAGAGCTATGATGCCACAGACAGACAAACAGATACACACGTCAAACTTATTCCCGTTTTTTCTTTCAGGGGTTAAAAATCAATTGCAGTGGCTTTGCTTTCGGCTGAAATAAAGATGATGAAGCTCTCGTTTGTTATAAGAAATTGTTGTACTGTCTAGGTAATATTTTAGAACAGTTGTGGTTTACAAAAATGGGTCTTAAATGTTAATGGCCCTTAAGAAAATGAACCATTTAAATTCTTGAAGAGTTTTCTTAACATTAACTTTCCAGTCTAAAAACTCTGCGCCTATTCATCAACATACAACCATCTTTAATAACAAGTAGACGAATTTTGACTAAATATAAAATATGAAAATATATTTAAATGTTATTTTAGAAGTTTACAAGATGGCGTCTTTTTGAGTTTATATTAATATTTATGATGCTGTCAGTCATGTATTAATCATGAAAATTATAATATTATGTGAGTGTATTTAAACATTATTTTTACATCCTTTAATTTACTTGAAAAAAATATTTTTAATAATGCTCGTCTTTTGATTAGAGACTTGTCCCTGACCCTAGTCCCTGACCTAGTAGTGTTGTATAATGAGGTTTGCGGGAGCCTTTTCATCTGAGACATTGAAACAAAAGAAAATGATATTTCAAAAAAAAATAAGATGATTTGTCTAGAACTAATGAATTAAGTATATGATTTAATGGCAATAACTTATTTATATATACCAAGTTCTTGATACATCTTCGTTACACCCTAAATGAATAGATACTTGAACGTAACGTAAACGTGTATCGTCCAAAAGTCCAAACTTTACCATCCATTTGTCCAAGGCACCAAAGAATCGGTTCGTTTATTTTGGCCCTCTCGTGTTCTATTTATATTTACGTTTCGCCGGTTGACACACAAAGTTACAACTCCTCTCGACTTTGTGACTCACTTTGGGATCCTTTATTGTAGAGGCCTTCCTCGAAATGTTGGTAGGTTCTCTAGTGATGCTTTTCCTGGTAAAAACCCGAATTAAAAATTCATCCCTCATTCAAAATTATGAGATTCAAATTGGCATTAATTAAAGAAGACGCCTGGTGTCGAAATTGGTCCTTACAAACGCACACGGTGGAATTTTATTTACATAAAACTTCAACAAATTAAATTGCTTACTGGGCCCGAACGAATATTCCAGAATGTGTCACAGTACCAGCCAAATTATTCTTTACTTTATACCTTCATTGAATTTCCTTGTATCACGTGTATACCTGACCCTGTAACCTTTTACCAGCAAAGGTACCTTTAGTACCCCGTGGGATCACTTCGACAAGCATCGAAGTTTCCAGATCTGGAACTAAGGCAGGTACTTAATGAACTAGGTATTCGATTGTGTAACTTATCGAACAAGCTTTTCCCTGGTGACGTTTTACAGGATCATTTAAGATTCTAAAGATTTTCATGAAATGTTTCTGAGGCTTTAATTATATGTACCCACAGGAACCGTCCATATTCCAGGATAAAAGTCTATGAAACTTAACTTACTAACTAACTAACATAGTGTGGCTTTTTATCAAAATCACATACGACGGTTCGTTACATTATATTTTTTTCCAGAGATTACATTTTACAGACATCATCATCTTCCGGCCCCAGTCCCATGTTGGTGTTGGTGCATTACGTTTTCTTCTTTCGATCCGCCCTGTCAACCGACACGCTATCACTAACTCCCTTTTCTTTTTACCTTTTAAAAACATATAAATGAAAAATTTAATCCTTTATTGGTTTAGACGTTTTCTCTTTCGACAATTAGCACCTCCAAATCCAGGCCTTTCATCGCAATATCAATTATATTCAACCAGTAATCACCCGAGCTTAACAACTTTTGAAACTAAAACATTCCCTAGATACAAAACTGTTTGCTAATACGGACCATCCATCACTCTGACGAGTTTGTGTAAGCTATAATAAATTTAATTTGGCCCTGTGTACACCTCTATATTCGTCTGAGGATCACAATGGAGCTAATTAAACTTTGAGCCTATGAAGGTCATAGTTGAGAACTATTAAAAGTTTTATGTAAGTATACTCGTATTTTTAGAAGTGTCTCTTAAAATAGTTTTGACAGTGTTTTCCTGGATTATCATCAGCCTATAACAGTGCTGTAGGAAGTTCCACCACATTTGAAAGGGAAGAAGAAGTGTCTACTACCGTTTGTATTCCCTACCGTACACACAAGCATCTTCTGTGTGGCTGTTCCATCATAGGCCTCATCTGTCGCTGCCATCAGACAGAAATCGATGTCCAAAGTGGTATTATTGAGTTATTTACTCAGAGTTTAACCTCTTGTATGCCGGCATTCGAGACACAATGAAAAAGCCATTGTGTCTGGCTTAGATCTGCGTTCCGGCATACAAGAGGTTAATCTTCAATTTCATCCGTCTACATATTACCAAAATAAAAACATAAAAAATAAATAATATATCAATGTTTAATAAGTCATTAAAAATAATATTCTTCCTATCTCCAATAATGTACATGAATGTTATCCCGATCATTGTTAGCAAATGTCACAGCATTTTTAAATCTTAATCTCTAACCTCTTTTACTAAATAAGAATCGTTGAAGGTATTTATAAATCCATAAATCAAAGTCGCAAAATATCCCTTCGCTTGTTGCCAAGGAATCTAAAATTAAGCTTCAATAAGAACCCATATAAAGTCTCCGATCAGGTTCATAAGGCAATTTATTTGCAAAGAGACGGGACTGGATTTTGTTTACTTATTTGACTTTTACTGAATTTCGCGCGGGAACGTACTGCCAAAGTAAAAACTTCTCTATGTCCTTATCCAGGACGTGGTCTAACCCTAAGGTCAAGACGGGTTCTGATTGATCTAATTGACAAACATACCGAATTGCACTTTAAACATATTAGTAGGCTTTATTAAAAGTTATCCCAAAATATGTTTTGATAGGCTATTCATTATTATTTTTTTGGGTGGGAAATCATCCTATGACTTCTCCCGCTCTGGGCGAAGCGGGAGGGCATGTCAGACTTTTACTGACTAAAACCCACCCGTGTTCCTTCAGTTGCTTGTGCCAGGGCCGCGGTAACTCTCTTTCAAATTTATCCGCGACCATGTTTTGATAGGCTTCACATCAAATCAGCAAAATGTAAAGGTTTTCTATTTGCCGATAAAATGAAAATCTATTTGTAGAATAAAACTGAGCAACTTTTAAAATCGAGTTACGATGCAAATTAAATCGCTTTCAATGAACTATGAATTCTCTGAGGAGCAATATGAAATACTTTGCTTTCGTTTTTATTTTCACATATTTTTTGGACGAATTAAACTTCGGCGTTATAATAGTCCTCCTGAGTCAGGAGTCCTAACCGATTTCGGTCCTAATGTTCAATCTTAATTTAGTTTAGCTGTCCATCCGTCGTGGACGAGTCATGGTACCTATATTGCAAAAGAGTTTGCGCAAGGGTAGGTGCACTATCTCTTATTCCCATAGTCCGATGGCGTAGTAAAATACCGTAAAAACCTGAAAAACAGCAACAAAATAAAAAAACACATACTAAATAATGTTCTTCACTTCACCTATTCAGTGTACCGTATCAAATTATAATTTAAATATAAATTCACAAAGAAAAAAGAAGTATAATTGAAAAGACACAAGGCCTGTAGTCTTTTCAGTGAACAGTAACCATACGCACAAAGTGTTCATTCAATGACCGAAAATATGATTAAATCTCATTGTTTCACCAGCTTTACAAATACAGCTGTTTACCTTTCAAGAACATCTACGTATGTCTGCACAAAATCAATTCATTTTGTGAAAATCAGTACTAATTTACAAAAGAAGTGTGCACAGCTCTTTTCTTACATGAAAAAAGATGGAAGGACCAAATTTTTCTCGTATCTTGGCCCTTGTTTATAACAACTTGGTAACCATATGATTTTTACACTGAATAGCAGATTTTTTGAAAAAAAAAATGAAAAATTTGAATTTAAAATTTGCTAATCAGTATTTAATCGCAACAATGAAGTCCGATGACGTTTCTCATTTAGTCTTGTTATACTTTTTTTACCCTTGTACAGATTTTTTTACCGATTGTTTTGTGAATGTGTGAACATTGCAGGCCTTCCAGATTTCTAGATGCTTATTAACATTTGTTAACTTTTTATTTCGTTTTACTTTCTTTTTTTTTCTTTTGTTTATTTAATATATATACTCTTTTTTACGCAAAACACGCGCTTGGTCGTGGAGTTGCGGAAACAGCCCGTCGAAACTAAACTAACTATGCTCTTTTTTAATTTTTTTAGGTTCTTACGACTTATTGTCGGGCCTATGTTGTCCCCCCATATCTAAGTACTAATGCTGTAAAATTCCATGTTACATTCCATAACATTCCATATTGTAAACCAAACCATTTTTTTAAAAGACTAACCGTGGAGTTTCGTGCCAGTTCTTCTCCATAGGAAACAACCAACCCGAACCGTGCATCTTTTGTCGACGTTTTATAAGTGCCCATGTAGGCCAATGTGAAATAAAAAAATATTGATTTGATTTGATTTACAATGTAGATGCATTACATACATATATTTTTTAACCGAATTCGACTGTTTTTTTTTTTATGTGTTACCTCAGAACTTTTTACTGGGTGAACTGATTTTGATGATTCTTTTTTTATTTAAAAGCTGGTGCTTTTCGTCTGGTCCCATTTAATTTTCTTCAAGATCTGGTAAAGAACTTCGGAGATATTCATCAGAACTCTTCAAAAAATTACGGCAAATCACTCGGGATAGCTGCAATAGCAATTCTGTTTATTTTTTATACCACTTCATAACATAACATCACACTGGTATGCTCTAAAGAGGTACTCAGGTGTGAACAGTTCACCCAAATTTCGGAAGTCGGTGTCAAAAAAAAACAAAAGCAGGAACACCGACTTCCGAAATTTAAGTTATTTTTCACTTTGTAGTGTTTTTATTTTGAAGTCGGTTGTATTTTTGTAAAAAAGTTTTTTTTTATTCAACAAACTTCCGGACAGAAATATCAGTGCTACCCTGGCTCTTGTTGGTACCAAGAGATGTTATATCACAAGCGCCAATTACAAAGAGATAGCTACTCGATATTATGATGCAGTATACCTCTCTTTCTCTCTTTCCTCTCTGTTTCAAAATTCCTTCACTGGTAGTGGTACTGGTAGTACTCAACAACCTGCTGCGGATTATTTCTTATCCAAAATTCATCGTGAATGTGAGCCTCGTGTCATTCTCCCAAGTACCTCCCTAATCCATTACACACAGTCCCTCTGTGTTTTCGTTTCGGACCCTATCAGTACCGACCTTATCTCCTTAATCCTGTCCCTATACCTTTTTGTACGAGCTGCTAAGGGCAACAGAGAGTATCGGATTGTTTAGCCTGGATTCATTTGCTATCGCTAACATCGATATGTTTTTGTCATTTGGAATAGCTACATGAAGCATAGTCAAATGGTAAAGGTTTACAGCTGTATTTCTTGTGTTGATTTTTTAGCGGAAAGACGTCCACAGCTGGACATAGCTGCTCCCAAACGTCCCCACAGTGGACGGTAATGTGCTAGCATCTAGCATTTGTGAGCTAATATCAAGTCTGAAAAATGTTCGCACTACTTTTAATAATCCTTAATAATTCACATACTAATTAGTAAAACTTTAATAATCCACTTCAAATTGCAAATTAGTTACCACCATACTAGTTACCTCAGTGCAGAGCGAAAAAAAAACCGGCCAAGTGCGAGTCGGACTCGTGCACGAAGGGTTCCGTACCATTATCGCAAAAAACGGAAAAATATTCACGTTTTTTGTATGGGAGCCCGACTTAAATATTTATTCTGTTTTTAGTATTTGTTGTTTTAGCAGCAATAGAAACACATCATCTGCGAAAATTTCAGCTGTCTAGCTATCATGGTTCATGAGATACAGCCTGGTGACAGACAAACAGACAGCCAGACAGACAGACAGACGGACCGCGGAGTCTTAGTAATAGGGTCCTGTTTTTACCCTTTGGGTACGGAACCCTAAAAATCATCCATTAAATATTAGCTAATATCAAAACTGAAAAGTTTTATGTCTTAAAAAAGAGAGCACTAAAAATCCATTCCAAACGTACATACATAAAATCACACTTATTACCTCGCCAGCCAACTTTCCCCATTAGGCCTACTATAGTCTACCCCCCCCCCCCCTACTCAACCGTCCCCAGTTGAGGACTTAAGGTACACCCACGCACATCTCGAAATAGACCCTCACACCCCAACGACGTCACGACTGCGCCACGAGGGAAGGAGTTGGGGTGGGGGTATCTATTTTTAGCCATTTACGGAAACAAAAAAAATGTAATAAGTACGATTGTTAAAACTGAGATTTAATTTAAATTGCTTTTTGTCTGACTGCTCGGGTATTTTTGGTCCTTTGTGCCTCGTTTTGACTTGCAAAGATATTTTGCCCTGTCTTAATTAAGAGGTTCTCTTAATTGACTGCTTATATATTTTTAAAGGATGTAGCATAAAATGTTTTTCTTTGAAGTTCATTTTTGAAGCGTGTATTTCCTTAACCAGCCAGCATTATTACTAACTTGTGCCAGCGACTTCGCCGTAAATTATCCCAAGGGAACATACCTCTAGGATGAAAAGAATCCTACTCCCTAATCCAGGACTAGGTGAACTACTGTGAAAAACTTACAAACAGACAAAGTTTTTCTCGTATTTTTAATATTAGTATAGATTGTATATGTACTGTTCGCCCTGTTTGAATTTCATAGTCAGGCGTCATAGCCCTAGGGTATTCGAACAAGTTTGTCAATATTTGCTTTGCCTATAACAAATATGTCACGAATCCAACGGTCTAGAAAATTCTATTACGCATATGCCTACTTGAACCTTTATTTTCTCACTTTTCTTCGATACTCAGGGGATCATAAGTCTTGTAACGTATTTGTCCAAAAATAGTTTTATTCTTTGTTGGAGTATAAAAGGGCTATTTTCGACACTTTTCTTCTTAGGTAATATTTAGAGGGCAGTACATTTGGATGACAGACAGTGTATTCTTAGGGGAGATCCGATGTCCCTTATATTATTGTTATATAAAATCTAATAGCATGTTATAAAGTGATTGATGTCCACAGATACTATTATTTATTTGTGGGACTTAAGAGGTCAATTTTCTTACGTACAAATAAATTGGAGTATTAAGGACCAAAATTTTGATATATTTTTGATATCTCTAGAGACAAAAATTAATCGGTTGGTAATGAAGTTTCTGATTGTTCGGAGAATAGATGTGAATAGAAATATTTTTACTATAAAACTTTTTCTTTTCAAGAAATTTTTCAACACGTTCTACATTTTCATAATGTTTCCCGTAAGTATTTGAGATAGATTTCTGTTTTCACATTACATTCTTTTAAAGTTCAAAGCTAGACATATGGCAAATACGTGGGTCGCAATCCCAACTTACATCTATTTATCAAATTGTATTTAGACCTTGGTTTTATTTTCGTCTTTCTCGCAGTGTTGTAGAACTATGCCTCGTCTTCCGGCACGTAGATAGGTATTAAAATCGTTGTATAAATCACAAACATATTCCACACATAGTCATTTTTAGGGTTACGTACCCAAAGGATAAAAACGGGACCCTATTACTAAGACACCACGGTCCGTCTGTCTGTCTGCCTGTCCGGCTATATCTCATGAACCGTGATAGCTAGACAGTAAAAATTTTCACAGATGATGTATTTCTTTTGCCGCTATAACAGAATAAAATAAATATTTAAGTGGGGCTCCTATACAACAAACGTGTTTTTTTTGCCGTTTTATGCGATTATGGTACGGAACCCTTCGTGCGCGAGTCCGACTCGCACTTGGCCGGTTTTTATATTTTATTTAGTTTCACCAGACCTGTCCCGGTGTCTGTGTGTAATCAAAGCTTGCAAGTTAATTTGTCTCACTTGCTGGTGACCGACTGAGCTAAAATTTTGCAAACATGTTTGCTTATCGTGACCATGCAATTTGTTTATTAAAAAGTTTTGTTTTCAACACCATCAATCGTATCAACTTCGAAAACTGGTCCTTCGTTACGGACCCAATTATCATCAATTCAAATATTTTCCCATTTCCTTCAAAGCACGGCATCAAACAAATCAAAATCAAAATCAATTTTATTTTACATAGGCCTACATGGGCACTTATAAAATGTCGACAAAAGGTGCACGGTTCGGTTAAGTTGTTTCCTATGGAGAAGAACCGGAAGTAAACCTTCAATCGAAAAACACCAAAAACCCGTAAAGAGCTCTTTGCCTGTACCAGGAGAACATGAAATAATAAAGCTTGTAAAAATATTAAAATCAGCTGAGTAAACGGAAGTTTTAAGGTACAAATCGAGGAATAAATGTTTTGTGTGTAACGCTCCTTTTCACTCGAGGGGGAGGCAGGACCATTCAAGGAGAACTTATAAATAGAACCTCATACCAGGCGACCAGCAGAGAGGAGGAGGTATCGACGAAAATGAATTTTTAATTACAATTTATACTGACGTGATACTCGGTTTATTAACGTTGGTGGCTAAGTGAGAGTTTGTTAGGTTTACAGCTTCGCGTTGATGAAAGGATAACAATTTTTGTTTAATATTAAAAACCTTGACAAGATACTAAAGCTTCATCACATTAATAATAAAAAGTTTCATATTGGATTCGAAAATGTATCAAATGCTAGCTGCCCGCCCCGGCTTAGTAATGGCGTACCAATGAAGAAAATGAAACTATTTTATTTACCTTCACACAAAACTTGTCCTGAAAATTACAAACACAACTAAAAAAAGAATTAGCCACTATTTGGCTAATTCTGCAACTGTTTTTCGAGGGAAGCGTGCTTCACCGTCGACCACATCGTCACTTGTTGAAATAGTGGTCAAACGCGAGCCTATCGTTAAATAAAAAAGCCATTCTGAAACGATGCGCTTATTACGTACATTCGGCAATTGATTTTAATTTATAATATATATTCTGTCGATAAAACAAATTCTCGTACTATCCCATCCCTACACATCGTTTCCGGGCGCTCGTTGAAATGTATTTGTTTGTATCGATATTTAACCTCAAGCTTTATTAGCGATAACGTCCCCTCACTAGAACAAAGTCGGTCTCGCTGTCTGTTTGTTCAACAGCTTCTGATGCCTCCGCTTTAGAAATGTATTAGTTATAGAACTTTAGCAGATACTTATTAAGACTTTGAGTTTATTTAACGACAGAAAGTAATGGTTGCGTAGATTGTGGAAGAGTTAGGGGAAATATTTAAGTTTAGGGGGAAGTTTTTTCATTATGTGAAGATGGTGAGATGATAAAATGTGTCGTCATTCTTATTAAAGATCCGTTTCATTGATCGCTTATTATTTAACTAGGGTCTTATATAAATAGGTTCCGATGAGGGGTCTGAAGCCACGTGACATTATTTAAGCGTGTTTACGGAAGGCCAATACATAAAATCATTTCTTTCCCAGAAGCGATCGGCAGATAAAGGCTATACAGACAGGTACAATTTGACATAGCGTCAACAATGTGACTCTAAAACTTTTTAAAGGAACAGAGTTCGCATTGTCTCACCGCACCTGTCTACGGAAGCCTTAAACGCAAAACTTTCGACAATTACATTAATTATATTCAAACTCAAACGACACCAATTTAACTTGTTACAGCTTCAATATTTTCGTTCAAAACAAAACTGTTTACCCATCATCAATCACTCTGTTTGACGTCCTAATAATATTCCAGTCTTGTTCAAGAATCTAAACCGCGTTAGGTTGGGTGGAGGAAGACAATATGGACGGCTTCGGAGACTATAGAGGCCATGGAGGGCTCAGGACCAGTAATTGTGTGAAGCCGGATTGAATATTAAACAAGTCTTCTACGTGCCCTGTCTGTGAAGGCATCGAAGAGTTTGATGGCAGAAGGTAGAGTTGATTTGGTGTCTAAGGTTCTGTTTGGCTATTGGGGAATACAGGGCGACGTGGCGACACTTGAAGCTTATGTCCTGCTGGATAGTTTTTCTGACAGAGGACGTCTATCGTCTGAAATAATGATGATGATTATGATTCGACCAACAAAAATGCAGAAAACCTCAAACGGCGCAAATATAACAACCTTATTGGAAGTTATATGTTTGAGCCGTTTGGGGTTGAAACATTAGGTCCATGGGTTCCGAGTACGCATCGACTTTTTCGAGAAATTAGCACAAAGCTCGTCGACTCTTCACGTGACCAGAGGGCTGGCCTTTTCTTCGGCCAGAGAATCAGCATTGCCATCCAACGTGCCAGCGTTCTGGGCACTTTTCCCGTTGACATCGATGTGGACGAATTTTTTGATGCACAATGAGCTCTTTTCCGTCTCCCTTTTGTATTTGTATATAGGTTTTTTTTTTTTAGAATAATCAATTGTATATATGTTAATAAATAACAAAAATCTGTGTGATAAATTTATTGAAAATGAATTGACTGGCTTTTGGTAGGTAATGAGCATCGATAACAACAATAGATATTCAATCGTTAGATTCATTTTCACCCGTATCTTTACGAATTTCGTAAAATCATAATGTCATTTCAATAAAATATTTTTTTGTCAAAACTCTTTTAATCATGTTCAAAGTCAGAGAAAAAATATATAAATAGATCAACCATCGCAGAACTCATTACCTTCAAAAAATAGACCATACCACATTTTTCAGAAGTAAATTAAAAAATAGAGATTTTTAAAAAAAATATTTTCCTACTGCAATTCGCCTACACAGTGCGCCTTACTCAGACGTATTCCTCGAACACTTATCGAGTTAGTTCTCTTGTTATGTCGTTAGAGGTCGCCACAAGCTGTGCCTCCTCTGATAAACAATTACTCCCACACGCATCTTGTTGCTAAGACGTTTATTTGACTTGAGAAAAGTTTGTTTGGTTGTCCTAGGTAGGTTAGATACGTAATAGTGTTGTGTTTCTTTTAGTAAATGTTGCTGTCTTTGGTGTAGTTTTTATCGTTGGTTACTAAGGACTTTTTGGGCGTTGACCAGCCTTTGATTTGTAATATTTTCTTTAAAATCTCTTGTACTTTATATTCCTTAAAAACCGGCTATGTGTGAGTCGGACTCGCACACGAAGGGTTCCGTACCATTATCGCAAAAAACGGCCAAAAAATCACGTTTTTGTATGGGATCCCTACTTAAATATTTATTTTATTCTGTTTTTAGTATTTCTTGTTATAGCGGCAACAGAAAAACATCATCTGTGAAAATTTCAACTGTCCATCTATCTGTCTAGCTATCACGGTTCATGAGATACAGCCTGGTGACAGACGGACAGACAGACAGACAGACGGATCGCGGAGTCTCAGTAATAGGGTCCGTTTTTACCCTTTGGGTACGGAACCCTCAAAATAGACAATAGAAATTGGTCCTACATGGTCTAAAAGACCATAAATAACAAAGCAATATAAAAATCTAGCTAGCTCTTCCCCACGGCGTCGATAATGTGTATAAAACCTTAAATGTTTTCGGGACAAAATAGATTTATGATAGATACCCGGCGATAGTGTGGCTCTCCATCGGCGAAATTTCGTTACCGGTTAGTATTACCTCTAATAAACAAATAAACAATTTTACATCTTATTAAGTTTAAACAAGTGTTACTTTCATTTAATATGTCATCTGTAAACCAATAAATCCAAGTAAACAGGATTAAAAAATAACATGACAATTGTACCTATAAGCTACTACTTACTATTTTACAATCCTGAAATCACCTTCATTCGACTCCCACGTAAGGACGTCACAGATAATCTTGTTAGCCTGCAATAGCCGTCACTCGCCACTAATAGAAACAAACAGACACACATACATACATATGGAACAACACGTGCACGTGAACCCGTATGTATCCCTACGTTTACTTCTATCACATGAGTGCACGGATGCTAAGGGATTTTGTTTCAAACAGCAGGGCAGCAAATAAATAGTTTATTGAACTAGTTGGATAGTTTGAATTTTTTATCATAGTAAATGGTGCAAGAATGAAAAAATAGGAAACAAGAAAAGTATTAAAATTGATGATTTATTAAGTACCCAATTTTGTCCAGTAAACCAGCCTTAAAGTGTTTAAAGCTGCCTTGAAATTGGATATCATACTTAGTTTTTAGTATACCCATAATTTAACGTAAAGACTCAGTAAAAAATATCGTAACTTACTGTGTACAATACACGCCAAAACAGCTGCTCAACTTGTATCAAGCGCAAGTTCGATCATGCTTGGAGTACTGTTCTCATCTCTGGGACGGATCTGCCAAATACCAGCTTGATGCACTAGAGTCGATCGAAAAGCGGGCCGAGAGGCTTATCGGCAATGAGGCAC
This sequence comes from Orthosia incerta, assembly GCA_948252205.1. NCBI lineage: Eukaryota > Metazoa > Arthropoda > Insecta > Lepidoptera > Noctuidae > Orthosia > Orthosia incerta. The sequence goes on from OX411748.1 coordinate 3,397,206, forward strand.
TGGTTAAGTCAAAGCTCCAGAGCCTTGAACCATCGTTGCTGAATTGCCAGCTTTTTATCGTTAACAGTCCGATGGAATTGCATAATCTAATTCCACCCAGTCCGTTTCATCATGAGACTATCAGACGTACGACGATGCGCCATCGGTACATGGTGGAAATTCCACCCATACGCACTTGCGTAGAGCTAAGGAGTGGAATTCCCTGCCGGAGTCTGTGTTTCCCTGTAGCTACAATCTAGGGGTCTTTAAGTCAAGAGTGAATAGGTTTCTTCTAAGCGTGCTTCACCGTCGACCACGTCATCGCTTATCATCAGACAAGATAGTGGTCAAGTGCGAGCCTATAGACAATAAAAAAATTGGACATAGTAAATAAATAAACATGTATCACAGATATAATTATTAAACTTCTTTTTTTAAGATATACCTATAAAACGCAGCGTCTTGCTCGCTCCGCTAAATCGGAATTAGACATAAATGATGAAATGTGGATGAGTAAAGGTGCATCTCTGCTCATCCCTTCGGCGAAATAGGCTTGCGTGATGATATCTTATGTTTACATATATATACTTAGATATCACACTACAAAGCACTGTAATTTCCAGACATAAGGTACCAGTATTCAAAGACTGCCATCGTGTTGAAACAAACAGTTCCCACTTTTCAATTGTTTTGCATTTCCACTTCAGCATAGCAATGGCAATGAGTTGAGTCTAGCTTTAAAATAAATAAGGGTTCGTGTAGAAACAGCTACTTAATTCTGTGTTGATTACTACATTCTGGGAAATTCCGGTCTGCAAATAATTTTATTCAAAAGTTTCCAGCGAAGCTGTGGTCGGATATTTTTCGAATGTTGTTTTTTTTAATTTGTGGTACCTACCTACAAACCTGCATTGTGGTAGTGCTAAACAAAATTTTGGAAAGTTTTATTGAGAAGTTAATGTTAATATAATTTGTCCATTTTATTTGTGTTCTCCCTAAAACGATTTTATTTGCTTAGGTACGTTCAGAATAAATAATAGCTGGTTCTATGTCAACGTTTTACTCCTACTTATTTTTGGCCTCAGTTATCATCTTCACTAATTCCAACTTTCTGTGCAAAGGAACATAATATTTAATAAGTACTAATCTCTTCGGATTTCCATACAAACAATCTCTCTCTATGTTTGTCTGAAGAAAATCGCGACAGTCTCCTTGCGAGTGACGCGAAGATGACGTCAGAGCGCCTCATTTCGTGACGTCACTACCACCACCCAAAGAAGGGGGCAGGCAGCTGCGTACTGCGTAAATGCGTCGTTTAACCCCCCAAGGAGAATACAACGTTAAACAATCCAGTACAAGATTCAAAATCGTTTGTAGGGTACAGGTTCTAGTACAGTCGGGTAGGTTAGGTCGTTTAGTTGTCATCTACACTCGCTAGCAAGATGGCCGTAGGTAGATACCTAGGCTATCGATTTAATGGGAATACAAAGGACATGAAGGCTAACCTCGAATTGGTAATACGGCTATAGATATAGGCAGTCTTTATAGGTAGCCTGTTAATGTCCTGAATGGTATTAGCTGTCCGAAAATTTCCAATTCAATAAAGCAATTAATTAGTTTAGTATTGACATGTTGTACGGCTAACTGAGTAGCCTATTGTCTTGTGTGATGGCCAGGGATTAGCTCGAGACATCAACGCATGTATGATCATGATTGTCAAAGTGGGCAGTAACTTTGTTTATTTTTTTAAATAAACGTTGCCCCACACTAGGAATTTCTTCCTGTACCGTGGGTGCGTTTACAAACATATAAACTCACATAAACAACACCCAGAGCCGGAACAACTATCTGTAGATCATACAAATATTTATTCCGTGCGGGAATCGAACTCGCGACACGCAGAGCAGCAGTCAATCGCTCAACCACTGCGCCAACCGTGCGCCCAAATTACCTGCTGGTTATATTGGAAGCCGACTTCAAGGTACTTAGGAAAACGGTGGGCAAATTTATTGATTAAGCTCGCTTTAATAGAACCAGTTCAAATAAAAACTTGAAAGTAATGCCTTTTGTGCCAATGCCATTTAGCGCCCTCAAAAAATTCAACTCACATAACCGGAAAAATACACCGTTTTTTACCTTTTATCCAATTACATATACATATTCCTACACTAACTTGTGCATTTTATTCCCTGTTCTCAGCAGTAATATAAGCTCCTCTCTCTCTGAGTGCATTACCCTAATTCCGACTTATAGACCACTTCAATTGGGAGAAGTAATACTGACTTTATAACATGGGGTCGTCGTAAAACGAATGTAAAACTATACTAGAGCTTGGTAGTGTGTCAGAAATAAACTTATTTTATCGGAATTCATTTAAATCCACTTATGTAACACTTTTTTACATATCTGCCTCTAACAAGATTTGAAGAGATTTGTGAGAACTTTGGTATTATGGAAATTTCTGTACGACTCCGAATCGTGGGCAATTCGCATTGTGGGTCGAAAATGGGTTGAGGCCTTTGAGATGTGGTGCTGGAGAAGAATGATACGCATACCATGGACAACAAAGCTCACTAATAAGTCCTTCCTCGACCAGCTAAACATCAAATCCAGACTCTCCACGATATGCTTCCAGAGTGCCCTGAGTTACTTTGGTCATATCGCTCATAGACAGCCAAACAACCTCAAAAAACTGGTTGTGGTGGGAAAGGTGGATGGTAAAAGACCGCGCGGACGTTCAGCTACTCACTGTCCAGGCCAAATAAGAGCGATTATAGGACTCACGGTGACCATAGCCCTGAGAAGAGCAGAAGACTGAGTGGCGTGGCAACAGCTCGTCAGTGACTCCGACAAAGCGTTCCAAGGCGGTCTTGACCTTCAGAAATGTAGTCAAAGAGTATAATCCTGTTCTCTTGAACAGGATTATGTTCAGCCTCGTTGGTCGGTGGTTGCAAGCGCTGCTGCTGGTCATTTCAATCAGGCATTTGTCAATAGCAGCTCGTCCACAATAGGCGAGGTTATGGGATGCATGGGAATTAAACAGAACTACCAAAATTTTGGTGTGCTTTCTGCCCAGTCCTTCGCCAATACAAGTGTTAAAATCATACCTTGCTTTATAGAAAACTGGATGATATAAAAAGGTCCCAACGGCCGCATTCATTTTTATTGTATTAAGTACTCGTATTTTGAGTGAGTAGATGACAATTTAAATTTAATTGGTCTTTGATTCAAAATTGCAATCTTACTTTCAATCTTTCAATATTTTTTCCGTTACCATTAAACAGGACAATAACATTATATCATAATGTTTAATTTAAGAATTTGCTTAACGTGTTCTTGATGTAAAAACATAAGAAAATCATAATGGAAGTTACTACCGCAGAATATTCGACACTTATTTTGACATAATACAGTTACCGAATTAGCCTCATCTACTTGGTGATGTCAGCAGCTTTTAGGATAATAAAGTTTACGGAGCCCGATAATAAAATTAAAAGCAGGTGTGGTACAAACTGTAACATACAGTGTCGAAATTCTAACACCTACAGCTGTTTCTCTTGAGATACGATTATGTTTTGCAAGATATTTTTTAGTGAGTTACTGTCGGTTTCAAATAATGTAAATTACTTAGTAATCTTCTAAAGGGGAATTTAAAAAGTCGTGGGTAAAAAAATGTTTGCATTAGAAAAACAAAAACTTTTTACAAAAAAACACAACCGTTCCAAATAAAAACACTAACTTCTTTTTCAGAACTAAGTGTTTCTGTTTTCTTTTCTGTGTTTTGAAATGTTTTTTTTCAATTTTTAGTTGTGGTACCTAATAGGAAAGTTAAATTTAATTATATGAAAGTTATGTAAGGTGCATTATAATGCCAGAATAGATAAACCGAATATCATGTAACTTGAATATAACTGGTGGAATGACAGGGTACCAAGGTAAACTGTACACATCTGCGTACCAATTTAGAACGTTCTGGCGTGATTTTATTTTATGAAATGGTATAAACAATAAACAGACATGCTTTTGCAGCAATCCCGAGAAATATGGTCTCATTATTGAAGAGTTCTGTTGTATGTCACCGAAGTTTTTGATTAGATCTTCATCAAATTTAAATGAGACCAATTTGAAAAAAGCTTTGAATCAAAAAAAAAAAACTCAATATCGGTTAACGATTGACGCATAAATCGGGGAACATACATAAAACAAACAAAGTCGAACATAGAACCTCCTCCTTTTTGGAAAGTCGGTTCAAAACTAATGCATTAAGCACACATTTTATGAAATGTGCCTTTAATGGACAAAGGCTTCTACTAAAGCCTTCCATGAACAGCGGCGGCGCGGGAAAAGAGTTCCTGGAGTTCCTGAATAGTTGATGAAGTAGCCCTCACGGATCGCGTCCATGTCATCTCGCAACAACTAAGCCACATTGCCACATACAATTCGTTTTTTTTTCAGACATAAAATGCGCTTAGTTTCCAATCCGTCAAACATCAAAGCTTATAGTTTTTTTATCTTATATAGGCTCGCGCTTGACCGCCATCTCACCTGATGGTAAGCGATGATGAGGTCAATGATGGAGCACGCTTGCCTAGAAGTAACCTATTCACTCTTGACTTATAGACACGTACCCATCCAAACTCCGTCCATACTCCGTATACGGATAGAGAAATAATTCTACCAGTATCTATGAAACAAACTATAATTGTAACTATACAATCCATCGATATTAACGTGCAAATTGTTCATCTAAACACGTCATGTGTTAATTAACCCCAATTAATACACAATACATTGCTCAAAGGCTACATAACATGCGAACACCTAATCTCTCCTAATCTTTGGTATAGAATACTAAATGAGCAGTGAATCATACCTAGTGTATTAGGTATTAATGTGGCCTCAATTTGATAACATCCTTTTAAGAAAATATATTATACTAGTTGCCTAGATGTCGAAATTCGACATTGAAACATAAAAATAAAAATTATTTCAGCCAAAAGACATCCACAACAGAACATAGGCATCCTCCATACATTAACTATGTAAAATTTGACACTCCGCTTTTTTGTAAGTGTAAAAAAAAACATTCACTAATATACAGATAAATATATTAGTCCATATTTCCTCACAAGTGGGAAAAACCTGCCCACCATTTTTCCCAATCCTTCAACTATTTATCGTGGTATACTAATAGTATCTAAAATAGACGTAGTATAGTATAAAATAAAAATAGAAAGATACGAGTAGAATCGTAGCAAAATCTCGTAGCGCAAGCTCTACGCAGCTACGCCGTAGCGGTACTACGTAGTAGCCCGCTACGAGGCCGGTCGATAAAGGAACTTTTTCTTTCATCTGCCATTTTTTGTGTTACAATATTATAGAAGTTATTATTTTTATTCAGTCTGCCTCATTAGTCTAATGAAGTCCTAGGTGGAATGCCAGAATCTAGCATAATGTTCCTTGGGCTTTAGACACAAGACTTCAAAGTTACAGTTACCGAGGAAAATCCAATAAGAACCTCTAATCAAAATTAAATTTTTCAGCGATGATGATTTTAGAAAAGTAAAAATTATACATACATTGACTGGAGCTACCAAAAGTTCACGTGGACAGTCTAAAATAATTGTATCGCATCGCATTTCGATAATCGTTGAGGCTCTTATTGGATTTATCCAGTAGCACCATATTGTTCCATCCAATTCGAAAGCATACCGGAGATAAAGGCGCAAATCCTCTCCCATACTAATCAAGCAACTGCGCCTCAGAAAATAATAACCTGAAAAGCGGCGAAGCAACAGCTTTTGCGTCACCCATTCATTTGAGCGTAGGAGGGTATACCCGCCCACCACCTTCATACCCTCTCCCTCACTCTCCTTCCTCTTGTATATCTCCATCCCCCTCTGTCTGCCCACGCTTTTCATTCACCACCTACGGCCCATTCAAGTATTGTATGTAGGTACGGCTCATCGGCTATTTGAGTTATGTTCGAGTTTCGTTCTGGTAGCGTATGAAGGGAAATGGTGTCCGTTGGGTATTATTTATTGGAGGGATATGTAGAATTAGTTAATCTGGATTTTTGGTGGGAATGGAGGGTAGGTAGAACTGATATTCTTACATGCAAATGTGGGACTTTGCCGTATGCGGGTAGACAGAAACTACTAAATGCCGCGTGCTATTCAATTTTAAGAACAATTTTTTATCGTTCACGTTCAGACCATTTGTGAATTCAAGCGTTGGATTTTATTCATATTTTTAGTAGGGTCATATTTCTTTTACTATTTATCCACCAACTCAGTCTTTACCCAACTATGTAAGGGTCGACCCCAGTCTATCTGGATGATGCGGAATACCAATATTACGCATGGAGCGACTGCTTATCTAATCGCCTCAACCCAATAACTGTAATTGTCTTTGCAGTTAATATAGGTCTGATATTGCCAACCTTGAGCAAGCGTGGTGATTAATAAACCTATTGCTTGTGGTGATATTTATGAGGAGAAGCATTTGTTCTGCAGTAGGAAAGTTACAGGCTGCTATTTTTTTTATGTGGCCACTTGCTGCCGCCCGAGGCTCCGCCTGCACTTACTTCTCCCAATATCTTTTCAATTGTATCCTGTGTTATACTGATGTATAAACTTTATTTCCGTAAAGTTTCATCAAAATCCGTTCAGTAGTTTTTGCGTGAAAATGTAACAAACATTGATCCATCTATCCTCAAAAACTTTCACGTTTATAAAATAGCACTAGCATCCGCTAGTGGCTTCGTCCGCGTAAAGGTTGAAAATTATCCCGAGGGAACCTACTCCCGGGATAAAAAGTATCCTATGTGCTATTCCAGACCATAATCTATCTCTGTACCAAATTTCATCTAGATCCGTCCAGCGGTTTGAGCGTGAAAAGAGGTGAAAAGAGGGAAAGCGGTTTGTTACTTCACAAACATACAAACACACACTCACAAATATTAGTGTGATAAGTAGTAAGGTATTGCGTTTTGTTCTTATCGTACAAAACCTATCAAATCTTTATTATCTTATAATGTAATAATAATCTAGTAATATAAAGGACATAGAAAGGACGGATATAATTATTTAATTTATGATTTCATGATTGTTTGTTAAGATAACGACCCACGCTTGTTGTTATTTAATGGCTAACATTTATAACTTTGTGTATTAAGTGTTTGCAATTTAGGAAATTGTCTAACTTAATTTGCGAATTAAATTTATTTATAATGTACACATAAATAATAAACAGACAAGAAAAGAAGGAACAGAAAATAGGTACACAGGTAGGCTTATTTTTAAAGAAAGCTTTTCCAGCATAATTTTTTTTTTAAGAAACTTTGCCCCTCCCTAGGATTTTTTTCCTGTATCGTGGACACCGTATTATTATGTTCGAACCCAGGCTGGCGCTTTACTTTGTGTAAATTATTACTCACCACTGCTCTCAAAAACGGTGAAGGAAAACATCGTGTGGAAACCGGCATGTCCTAGAACCAAAAATTCGAATACATGTGACATCCACCAACCCGCACTGGGCCCGCGTGGTGGATTACGGCCCTTCCCCTCTTACAGACAGGAGGCCTGTGTCCCAGCAGTGGGAACATTAATAGGCTGATGATGTGATGATGTGTATTATTATGTAGACACCGTATGTAGAGAGGAAATAATGTGGGGGACTACCCTACAGAGTGCATGTGTACAAGGAAACTCAAGAGTAAATTAAAATAGCATACAAAATTTATTTTGAGTACTTCTAAAAAGTAACTCGTAAAACACCTAAATAATGTCATCAAGACAAGCATCAACCGAACGTTGAATTTTCATATTTCAATCAAATATAGACTAGGCTCTAGCAGCCAGCGTATCGCGAGATGTAAAATTTTACAAATAAAAACATAATAAACAATCTATCTTCTATCTATATATATAAAAGAGAAAGTATGTATGTATGTTCCTTATAGACTCCGAAACGGCTGGACCAATTTAAATGAAATTTTCAGACAATCTAGATTGCTCCAGCGGATAATCCTGTTAAGTTTGGTGATCGGAGAATTTCTTTTTAACTATAAACGCGGGAGAAGCCGCGGGGTAGCTAGTTCACTATAAAATAGAATACAATATAACTAATTAATATAAACTCTCATATACATGCATATTAATACAATAAACATTACAAAAATAAATACTAAATAATGTCATAAATAAATAATAATAAATAGTTATTTGAAACTAAGACGGAATGCAATGATAGTGTTATTTCAGAGAACACTATCTTAATTAATCTTAACTAAATAATTAATTTAAATATAGTCTATGAAATGGTTTGTGGAGGTTACATAGGCAGCCACGCCATGTAAAATCCTGGTAGCTGACTCTATAGTTGGAGAGAGGCTAGGCAGATAATGATTAACTGAAATCAATATTTCTCGTTTCTCTGTTTTAGTAAATCTAATAATTATATGACCACAAACACTGTGTTAAATTAAGCTCAATTAATTAAGTTTACAGTAATTGAAGTTGGGAATTGTAATGGGAAATGCATAATTATTGTTTTGACGTAGGCGAAGCAGTGAGCTTCAACCATGATAATAATTGTAACGATATTGACCACAAATTGATAAATAAATACAATGCAAATATGGTTGGGAAAATGGCAACGGTTGGTTTTATTAACTGGGTCATGCATTGTTGTAATACCTACTTTTTATTTACCAGTTTGCCCCTCTGCATTACAAAGGTCTCCTGCCAAATCTTTCTGTCCAGACTTGGCAATGACCAATCCTTTAAAGCAGTCTGGAACTGTGTTGAACACATCTGTCCCTTGTCAGACGATCAATTGGCCAAACTCACGACCCAGTGGGTACCTCTTAATATCAAGCGTCTTCGCAGTTGATGGCCCAAAAGTATATCACATCTAACATATATATTTTTTCGTAACTTGAAGAAATGGAAATGACATTTCATCGTGACATTGTAAATCTGTCAAATCAAATATGTCTTCTATCATCATCATCAGTATACATATATAATATAATAAATCTGTAGAAAAGTCGTTTTTGTACCTCGAAAATATTTCCAAAATAAATAGCCAGGGCATTAAAGGATAACCAACAGAATCCATTTCCAGAATTTTTGGAATTTTTGTCTGTTTATCTGTTTATTTGTGCACGCATCGCGTAAAATTTACTAAGCTAATGTAGATATCTTTTATACATAAAAATTGTGCGTAACTTGAAGCATTACTTAGTTTTTGTTTCATCGCAATCGGTTCATTCTATCAAAAGTTAGATGAATTTAAATTGTTCAAGAAGTAAAATTATCACAACACACGCAATTCAGATACTCGGACAGTTGAACTCAATATTCGATAGATGGCGTTGTGCATTTGAAGTCATTTTCTGAATGGCGGTGTTAAGATTCTCCGCGAATGAATAATGTTCCTGGAAAATAAAATTGGTAGGCAGGTAAGTAGGGTAGAGTAGGCAGTCAGTTAACGGGAGCGAAGCCGCGGGCACAGCTAGTCGTAACTATGAAAGAGGAGTCCGATGCGAGAAGCGTAAGACCGGTCGGTATTGCGAAGCTTTGGTGAGATGATGATGGTGGAATTGTAGATATTCAGTAGCATTCCTCTTAGTTGGAAACAAAACCTTTCTGCGTATAAATTGATTATACGTAGTATACATTTATTCTAAGCCTGTAGTATGTAATACAAAGTACAGCTATGAGATCTCAATACCAAAATCTATTATACACGGGCGCTTTTCAAACTAGCCTTTTACAAATAAATTTGGCCTTTCATGGCTCCATCATGATGAACTAGTTCATTATTCAAACGCTTACCTACCCTAATGTAACGGTTAAGATTAAATTAGCATAACTGTACGAGTATTCTATAATAATTTGCCTACCTTGAACAAGTCGTTCTCGTTCAATAAGCTCATACGTATCAATTAACACTTATCTACTGCTGATTGCAGAAAGTTCAAAATCGCCTAACTTTTAGTGGGTCAGCTAACGGCAGGGTGGGTCAGTTAACAGCTATTACCGACTGTACATGGATCCTATTCTATAATGTAAGCACTTATTTTTATGTACCTACATTCTAAGCAAATAAAGACCTATTTTATTATTCCCTTGCAAACTCCGCACCGCACTTTAATATCTAAAAGAAATTAACTAATACATTTTGGTGGTGATTTGAATATGCAAATGTGACGAACTAAATTCGTGGCGTGCGTAATTATGTAAATAGGGGGTACGTTCAACCCCCGCCTAGTTAACCCTTTCATGTTAGGATTGCGGGAAAATAACATAAAATTGTAACATGAGGTGTGGTTATACTCATTTGTTAGAACCGTATGTGGTTTTATTGAGTTTGATATGGAATTGATTTGAAAAGCAATATTTGTTTTGGCTAATCATTTATTTATTTGACGTGCTTGGAGCAGTGATATATGGTAATGGCAAAACAAAGTCATTACTTTTTTTATTATATCTATAAGATTTATGATCTGTTGTAAAAGCTCTATTCCGCTGTGGACTCGATGTGACAACACATTTTCATGTGAGTGAAAGTGAATGATAATTTGAAAAAGAAAAATTCTATCAAATCAGCTTACTTTACAAACTACAGTCCACTATATATTATAACAATACACAATCAGTGACCAGGGGGGTGACCATAAGCTCTTAGAGTGGTATCAATTTGAGATCGAATAAGGGACAGATGTTTCTGACGTGTATACATCTGTCACTTACTCGATCTCAAATTGATACCGCTCTAAGAGCTTATGGTCACCCCCCAGGTATTAATTATCGCAACAGGTATTTTTTTATAAAAACTGCACTTTAGGATTTTTTTCCTGTATTGTGGGTGCGTTTCCAAACATATAAACTCACATACACAACACCCAGAGCCGGAACAACTATCTGTATGTCATACGCGTAGCGCAGTAGTCAATCGCTCAACCACTGCGCCAACCGTGCGCCCCGTAATATATAATGATTTGCCATATAACATGAAATTTATTGAAGGTAACTGTAACTGGAGTGTAAAATTCAGATAGGCAGTCACTCAATGTGAATACCAAATACAACTGCATCCAAGACATAGTTGAGGAAAAGCTAGGCTGATTGAGAGGTCTTGATTAACACAGCCATTATTTTTACCCGACTGCCGAAGGAGGCTAGTGTGTTTATCAGTCTATGTATGTATGTTTGTTTGTTCCTGTGTGGTCGGAGGATACATCCAGCCAGCTCGCGAATATATACATATTCGCGAGCTGGCTGATCAAAACCTCCGACTGCACAGTATGATTTTCTTCTTTTTAGTTCGCTTCTTAAACAGTCGGGATTCTAGATTTTATTTAATTATCTTTTTAGTTAACATTTTTTGTTTCGAATTAGGTACATTTAAACACATTACTGTTATATATTTTATTGTATAATATTTTATACACAGTATACATATTTCGATGTAAACAATAACTCATATTGCTTGAAAGTTTCTATGATTATATAACTAGTGAAATGATTATATGTTTGACGATGATATGCCATCAACTTGTACGCATGAGTAATGCAAGAGTGTTACCGATTGTAACAGAAGAAGAATTAAACAAAACCCTTTTATCACGTAATCTTTTCAGCCTTAGAAAAAAAAATACTGAAAAAGCAGCTCATATTAGTTGAAGCATTTAAGGGAACCATTTTGTGGCAAATGTGTTAACATTGGCCACAAAAAGGTTAACCCAACATGTTTGGCCAATGTTTTGTCACACACATATTTTGTTTTTGTTATTATAGTATAATGGGTGAAATTGCTTTTTAGGGTCGAGCAGATTAGATTGTAGGAAAAAATATTTTTAATTATCTGGCTCGTAGGTTTAATTTATTACGGTTCTAAGCAATTTGTTGAACATTTTTGGGTCATTGTGAAATGTAAATGAAAACTTAAAGCTTTGGGATAATACAGAAAGGTAGCTGCTATATGGAAGCTGGTAATCCATACTATATACTTTATACTATATATAATTGTTATCTTTTCGCGCCTAAACCACTGAACGGAATTGAATGTTTTTTTTTTTTGTTTTGCTTTGTTTTTTTTCTAACTGAACAGACAGCTGTGCTGCTGGGGAGTTTGTTGCGTCACTTCTTCTTCCCAGCAAAAGCACTAGGAAGTGGTGAAGGGCGGGCGTTTTTGGGGGACTGTCTTATGTAATTTTGACGTTCGGAAAGTGCTGATTCTCAACCTAGTTTGAATAAATGACTTTTGAATTTTGAATTTTTTAGCAAGAAGATAGATGGCATCCTAAAATAGAATAGTTCTGCCTGTTCTATCATGGGGAAGGACGTAGGCTACTATATGAACCAAAAAGAAAAGTTTTAGGTCGGTAGGTTGGATAGGTAAGTTAATAAGTAGGGTAGGTAGGTAGGCAGGGTAGAGAGTTAGGAATGGTAGGTAGGTAGGATAGGGTAGGGTAGGTAGGTAGCCAGTTGACGGGAGCGAAGCCGCGGCGGATAGGTAGTTTATATATAATTCGTGCTCAATATTTAACTTTTGAGCTTATTTGAAAAAATATCATATTTTGATTTAGTTAATAAATTCTTCTCTATTATTTTTACCCTTTGCCACCTCCTTAAAAAAATCCCATGTTGGATAGACACTTTACGAAATGAAAACACCTTGAAAACTAAAATTATACATTTTACTTAGATTAAGTGCTGAGGTGTATCAGCACTCAATAAAATTAAGCTTGTACTAATTAACGTTCTATTATACTTAGCACATAACTGCCGTTTCACCAAACCTGAGTACAACTTATCCATTCCCTCAACTGCAATTTCATTCACAACACGAAATACAGACTACCACATTCACGAAACAGTTGTTCTGCCGAAATCGATCCGCTGCAACCCCCGAGCTCACATTGCGCAATTGCAATGACCTTCGACCTTCACCTTGATCCCCGACATAATGCTACTACCCACGCACCACCGAAATATCAAAGTTCGGGACTGCGAGCCAAAACATAAACACAGGATACATAGATGCGTTTGTATAGGAGTCTTCGAGAAATTTCCTTTTGTATACGGAGATGGTTGTGGTTGGTTGTGCAAATTGCGCAGTTAGTAGAGCAGGCGTTTCATTCACGTTTCGGTATCCGAGTGCAGTAAATATTGTAACTATCGTGGAGTTTGTACACGGGTAGCCGGGTAACCTTGTCTGTTTTTGAACTGAAATTGAAGCTCGGTTCTGAGAAGTTTGCTGAGGGTTATAGCTGTGATTCGCTTTAGATTTTTTACTGTGTTTGCGAATTTGCTTGATAGTGTTTGTTAATAACTATAGCAGTTGATTTTGGGACTGTGTATTTATTTCTTTGATATTTTAATTAAAACTGGGATATGGATAGGGCCGACTTTTTCGAGGCTGAAAATGTGATGTTGTTTGTATTTTATACCTATATAAAATTAATTTAATTAATTTATTTATTTATTTATTAACACGTACATTTAATTTTACAGGTAAGACCCAAGGTAACAAACGTAGTCATAAACTGCCAGTTGGCCAATCCCATTAACGGGTCTAGGTAGAGGCACAAGTTACACTGTGGACAACTCACTAAGTGTCACCCTCTGGAATTCCGCCAAAGAGCATGAAAATATGTCCAAACGCAGAGACACGCTATTCAGTATTCTAACTGCTCGAGTCACTGGTGCAAACTTTAACACGTTAGTGCGGGATGACGGAACTTTAAACAGCCCCTCCCTCGGTCCTAACCGTAGCCTACTGTTTCAAAAATTAAACCTGCTAAAAAAATTATATTTTTTTTATTAAAATCCATCCATATATTGTTGTTTGATCAATTTAACATACTGAGAGTCTTCAGTGCCTTGGATAGCACGTTAAACGGTTTTGGTTTCGGCTGTTATTTGAAGATCTCGGGTAGTCAGAAGCCAGGAGATCTGCCACCAGTCTTGCCAAGGGGTATCATAGTTACCCAGTTACTGGGCAGTGGAGATCAGATAGGTAATTGCTGCATGGAAAATACTGGTACTCAACTGGATTTGGTTTGGGCATAAGTCGAATTACTATAAAACTATTCTACTAGTGAGAAACAAAAGAAGTTTTACTTTATTAGTTTTAATTTTTTAATTTTCAAATCATTTTAGAAACAGATCGAACTTCTATTCAATTCGATTATGGTCACCCAAGTAAGTCTATCAGACGCCCATTTTTATTATTCCAATTATTAGATCTAAACTACAAAGACTTAAAATAGAACCAGACTAACTTCGTCAGTTGAAAAAAAAATATTTTTCATGCAAAATCGATATTTCTTTCAGAGCAAGTATAAGATAATTTGAAGTAGGACACGATTACTTAAGTCTTGAAGAATATTTAGGGCAAAGACATTAAGTTAGCTCTAAGCTAAGTTTGAAGTAAATTGGACTTTATTACAGGTTCACGACTTGACGTTTTTACGACGAGATTTCACCTCAATCCGGGGGGTATATTAAATGGGGCGGATGTTTAGAGACGGTTACACTTTATAAGTGAAAATGTGCTAAATTTTGGTGGTATATTGATTCCAAAGTATTTTGAGGTTTTTAAAAAGAGTACAAATATGGAGTATCTTGCCAGTTCTTCTTCATAGGAAACACCAATTAAAACCGTTCCACCGTCTGACGTTTCATGTCACTTTAAAAATAATGTGAAATCTTTTTAAAATTTGAATTTTAAGGTTTCCTCTTCTTTTTGTGTCGCGGTGCATCGCCAATCACATGGTTTGAGCTCAATAGATGGCCAGGTCTATTGCAGCACTGGAGGCTCTGCTCAAGCTTACACTTTCGTTGTAAACAGACATTTGGGGCACTCCAGCAAATGGGTTTATTCTCTGTAATCATCTTGGTGCCTTTATCTTTATACAAAACCTGTTCAAGCCTCATTGTGACGTCAAAAGCTATGTCCCAAATGCTAAATTACCAGTCCTTCCTGTAAACCATTAAATTTTCATAACTCGCACGCAACAACACCCACACAGGCACACCTTTCCTGAAAAACCTTCACAAAAAAGGCAGTTCTCCACTACTTTACTCGGTAACATTATTTACCGTATTACAGTACAACTTTGTGCCGCTGTCCCGAAGTTTGTGAATGCCTGGCTCCAGCCTTTTGTTCCATTTTGCTTGCCTGCATAATGGATTAAGTTCTCAACAAATTGTGGGTACCTACATAAATTGAGGCGACGTTTTAACGCTATTTTTAAACTGGCCAGCTATTTTTGAATGAAAGAAAATTGCATTTTTATAAAAATAATTTTAAATGTTTTCAGTTTTGTGTTTAAATAATTATGGAAAAGTACGTTTCTTCCGGGCGGGCGTTAAGACTGCTTTTGCAGATATGTGCTATAGGTACAGCTATGCTGTGAGAACGTGAAAGCTAAGCTACGTAACTATGTGACCGTTTCCACCAATGCTAAGTTTTGTAGCGGAGCGAGTAACGGAGCGGAGCGAGTACCGTTGACATCAACCCTCAACTTCGGTCCATTCATTGAGGCGAAAGCTCAATTAGCTGCAAAAAAGTTGGGGATTCTTGCTAAGGTGAGACGGTACTTCACGCCTGAACAGCTGCTCAACTTGTATAAAGCGCAAGTTCGGTCATGCATGGAGTACTGCTCTCACCTCTGGGATGGATCTGCCAAATACCAGCTTGATGCACTTGAGTCGATCGACAGACGGGCCAAAAGGCTTATTGACAACGATGCACTGGTCGCCTCAAAGCTCCAGAGCCTCGAACATCGACGCCGAGTTGCCAGCCTTTCGGTTTTTTATCGGTTACATTTCGGGGAGTGTGCGACGGAACTGCACAATTTGATTCCGCCTAGCCCTTTCCATCATCGGACTACAAGACGTACGGCCATGCGCCATCGGTACATGGTGGACATCCCTCCCATACGCACAAAGCGTTTTGCTAATACTTTCATTGTGCGTACGGCTAAGGAGTGGAATTCCCTTCCGGGGTCTTTGTTCCCTGATAGCTACAACCTTGGGGTTTTTAAGTCAAGAGTGAATAGGTTTCTTCTATGCAAGTGTGCTTCACCGTAGAACACGTCATCGCTTAACTTCAGGCGGTCAAACGCGAGCCTATAGATTATATAAAAAAAAGAAAGATGCGCAGCTCGAAGTATGCTATGCATCGACAGTAGGGAAGGCACGGGGAGCAGCTACTGCTGTGCTCTGCTCTGCACAAAGCTACACCACTCGCGCATATATAGCTCCCGTCCATGGCACGCATCCTTCCATATAAAAAAACATAGCTTAGTTGAACCCGTTTCCATCAGTACTATGCTATGTGAACTAATGAATTTGATTGGTAGATATCAAACGCATCCATAGCAAGGTAGCATAGCACATCTCTGGTGGCAAATCAGCCTTAGTCTACACCAGATACGTGACAACGCGACGCTTTTTAAAAACAATAAAATTGTCATATCTCGAGAGGTATTTTTAGAAAAGTTTCAAAGTGAACTCGTCGGTGCATTGTTGTGCATAGGCGAGTTGCATCTGTCAGCGGAGGCTTGAAGTAAGAACAAGTAGGGTTCCTTTTTTTTTGGTCGTTTTATGCTGCCTTAAAATGGAAACAGCAAAGATGTTGGCTTTGAAAGATGGCTATGTAAATATCCTGCATTAAATTCCTTGGCTAGGAATGCTATTGAGTTCTCTTTTTGCAAATATTTGCACAACCCTGTGTCGTCGAACGGTGCCTGATAAGCCTGACAGTTTTTCCTGTCAAAGATACTTGTTTATTTATTTATTATATGCTTTATTGTACACCTTAAAATACAATTATACAAAGAAACTTAAAATTAATAGTAATAAAATGGGTGGCCTTATCGCATTCCGCGATCTCTTCCAGGCAACCTGGTATGGACAGTAACTGTCTGGACTTGAAGTGGGGTTGTCATTGGTGTGATATTAACATTGATAACATACTATATTATAATAAATACACGGATAAATACATATGCTATGTAATATATACATAAATATATACATACTAAATATAATGGCAATAAAAATTAATGATGAATGACTATATTGACAATCACAAATCAACACGCTAAGACGAAGACAGTGACAGGTAATGTACCTTTACGAGTCTTTTGAATACAGCAATGATTGAGCACGTTTGATTGGATCTGGCAATGCATTTCCACAGACGAGTAGCCTGGACAGTAAAGGATATATCCAAAAAAAGTCGTGCAATGTGTTAGAATTTGAAGTCGTAAGTTGTCTGATGACCTAAGAAATTTTGTGAGAGAATCGCTTGTTGGTCTCAGCATCGAAATGAATTGAGACTGTCAAATGAAGGTGAATACAAACGTCATCGAAATTTACATTATCAGGAGTTACAATTTTTGGTTTGAAAATTGGTACTTTTATACATAGAAAGCTACGAGTACACTAATCGCTGAGGGCTATAATAATACCAGCTCACTGCAAGGCAAAAGCCTCTTCTCATACATGGATCACCACGCTTGCTCATTGCGGGTTGGCGATTTCAAACTTACATTAACTATGAGTCCAGGTTTCCACGCGATGTTTTCCTTCACCGTTGTCTGTGGTGCCCAAGATAATCTTAGAAAGTATATATGATTTTGAAAAAGTCACATTGGTACTTGCCCGGATTTGAACCCACGGCCTCAAGCATGAATAGAATAGAATAGAAAAATATTTATTCGACACAGGCACAACACAACAGCAACAAACATGGAGTAAAAGACAAAACAGAAGTACAAAGACAGATTGCGCTGAACGTGCCCATATCGAAAGGGGCCGAGAGGGCCGAGATCTTAGCCATTGGGCCACCACATTATCACATCACACATCATCAGCCTATTAATGTTCCCACTGCTGGGACACAGGCCTCCTCTCTGAGAAGGGAATGGGCCGTAATCCACCACGCGGGCCCAGTGCGGTTTGGTGGATGTCACATGTCTTCGAATTTTTGGTTCTAGAATATGCCGGTTTCACGATGTTTTCCTTCACCGTTTTGAGAGCAGTGGTGATGAAATAATTTACACAAAGTAAAGCGCCTGCCTGGGCTCGAACCCACGACCTACAACTTGGGCCACCACGACGGGGCTATAGGCTATACTTTTTGTCCCGCAAAAAATTACAGTTTCTGACAACGAGAAGCTAAGTGAAGCTTCGGTAACACTTGCTTAGCACACTCGTATTCAGAATCCAATAAAATACAGAAACCGTTACTAATAAATTCACCACATAATACACAAACTCTGTATTCTATACTTCCATACATTTGGCGGTCATTGCCAAAAACATGATTTCCTAGTAACGATCGCTTTGTTAGGTCAAAAGCTTCCAATTATTATGAATAGTAATTACTTCAACATGTTCTCTATTGTTTTAAAAGTTATTTTTAGATTCATTCGGAAGTCAATTATGTAGTATTTTACGGTTGAATGAAGGCTGTGCCGGATTGTGGTTGAGCTGAAGAGAGATTTTTGATTCGATTGGTGAATTAACTTCATACGGTATCAAAGGTTTCAAAATTCGTTGCAGGTTTGAAATAGCACTCGTACTTCTATACCTAAAGGAATTTTCTTTAGGAAAGTTTACTGGTAGAAGATTCTTCAGAATATTTTTAAAGAATATTCCTTTGTGTCTAATAAAATAATTAAACAGGTAGTTCTTAGTAATTGGGTAGTAGTCGTGTAGGTGTTATTTACCAAAGGTTTCATAAATTAATTCGCAGTCTTGTAGGAGTAATCTGTATTACCGGATTTCCTAGTGCAGATACCAGTCTCCAGGATTTACCGAATACTAGCGGCTTGCCGCGGCTTCGTCCGGAACAAATTATACACAAAAGCCTTCCTCGTTTCTCATTCTTTCTATTGGTGAAAACCGCATGAAAATCCGTTCAGTAGTTTTTGTGTTTATCACGTACAGACGCGGCGCGGCGGCGGCTGACTTTATTTTATAATATGTAGTATTGATAGTGATTATATAAATTGTATGTATAGTTAGTTAGTATCATAAACACCTTTGTGGTAGAGAATAGAAAAATAACTTTAATTTTTTGGACTTTAACAGACATAATAAAAAATTGAAGCTTTTTCGTGGTGATCCATCTTGTAAAGCGTCTGTTTTTTAACCTTCGAACAAATAAAGGAGGTGGTTCTCAATTCGACATGTGTATTTTATTTTTTTATTTATACGCATTCGCATTACTTTTTATAGAGTGGTCTGATTTTAAAACTTTGTTTTTTTTTGATAATTTACCTCTAAAGTTGATCCCATTTAAATTTGAAAAATAAAATCTATCATTTATTGATAATTTTTCCACTGAATTTTCAGTTGTGGACTGATTCAGTTAAAATAAAGTAAACTGAAAAAGATAAAGATCAACCTAGCTAAAATCTTTCTACGCTTTAGTAATTAATTTGCAATGTTTTTTTGTTTGGCGCCAACTCAAAATGCTAGTCTAAAAGTTTTATTTTATGCTTTTCTGTTCTTTATTTCGTCGGTTTATTTTTCTGTGAAAAAAGGTTTAGTAGAAACAATTCCCAGCATTGTGTAGAAAAACATTTCATTCATTCACAACATGCTTTTGCAATTACATCTGAGGCTACAGGCATGGCATTTATCCAATTCCCTCACTTGATTGTTGCGACATACTTGGACAAGAATTGTCCCTCAAAAATTCCTAGCTATCTGCCAAAAACTACTACCTTTCTGCCCTACAAAGGGAAGAATATATTTGTACGTCAATTTTGCAAGATTAAATACTTTTTCTTTTATTAAGATAAATAAAGGGAAAATTCTTGGCTTTTCTTTACGTTTTATAAACGTTGATTACTTGTTTTACGGAGTGTTCTTCGCAGTTCTATAATTAATTAACCTTGGAACTCCAAATTGCTTTAGGTGAAATTTAATCTTGGTTTCCTCAGGGGTCTTACACATGGGATGTATTTTTGGAGCGGTCATGAAACGATCTTGACGGCGTGTGGTTTAGAAAAAGATATAATTGTCAGTTGTTTAAGATGTACTATTATTAAAGTTACTAGACACAAACAAATCCTACATCTTACCAGCCCAGACATCATATCAAAATCAATTTTTATTTTACATAGACCTACATGGGCACTTACTTATAAAACGTCAACAAAAGGTGCACGGTTCGGGTTAGTCGTTTCCTATGGAGAAGAACCGGCAAGAAACTCCATGGTTACTCTTTTAAAAAAATGGTTTGCTTTTACAATATTTCCATGTTACAGCATTAGTACTTGGATATGAGGGGACAACGTAGGCCCGACAATAAATCGTAAGAAATAAAAAAAAGTAAAACGAGATAAAAAGTTACCAAATGTTAACAAGCATCTAGAAAGCGTATCGGTAAAATAATCTATATAAAGGTAAAAAAGCAAATAAAAAATTATGTCTAACAACACAAAATTTTACATGTGGCACAAATGTTGTTATCAGTGCTGTAACTATTCTTAGCAAAGGGCCATAAAGATGATTGAAAACCTTTGTAAAAAGTCTAATTAAAAGAGAAAAAATGAGATTGAGAATAGTTAGAGACATCTACATATTTTTTAGTATCAGACTTACCCCCAGTTTCTGAAACACGATAAACACGCGCTGTGATTGCTTGAATGAATTGTCAACAGTCAAACATATATGACTGTGATCATATGCATTTGACAATATTGTCAAATTGTTTTTGCGATGATTCTTGTGCCAGGAACTGATCATAAGTCTCTCAGAGGGATGTTCATATTCCATTTCATTCAATAATTTCATAATGATTTAATTTCTTGTAGATCCCGGTCTTTAATCACGACCTTTGCAGGTCTTTTAATCTAATATTTACTTTGTATCTCATTACTTAATCCAACTAATTTTGTTACAGGTAAAATTGAATAATTCATCCCTGGAATTTGACATCAAAAATTATGAAAAGTGCTACAGCCAGGTAAACTAATTGTATCAAACTGTTAATTGTCCTTTTACTTACAGCGAATTTAAATTAAGTAATTTTTTAATTAAGTTTTCTGCTCAGAAGTTTACGTAACTTAGTTAGGATAGAAGTTGACTTTGGAAGATATAGATACCTTAATGCCGTGAGGGAAATGTTAATTTTGGAAAAAACCTTGAGGAATTTGGTCTTTCACGTTTTACTTAGTAACTGAGGTAGGGAGTAAATCTTCTCATGTATTAAGATGAGTTAGCATTGGTAAAGGTAAGCACGGGTGGCCATAAGTTATCCATAAATGCCAAGAGAAATGAAGTGAGATTGAGTATCGGGACTAGCAATTGTTATTGTTTTAGCATAAAATATACATTATGGTACTGGTATATGTGTAGTGTACCTACCATACCAAAAATTGCTTTTAGTAATGATACTAACATTATTATTGATACCCCTAGTAAATTCGATTGATTACGCCAGTATTAATACAATAAGTTTAATAAAGACATAGTTTGCTTCCAGGAGCTACTTACAAATGAATACAATAAACGTAAATACGTACAATACATGTGAACACTTTTATAGACGAAAGTTTAAATATTTCTACACACACTGAGCTGGTAAAAAATACAAAACAATTATGACATAATTGAGATGTCTATAAATATTTTTTTTATAATGAAATACATACTGCATTGCAATACACGATGCTGACAGTGCCCTATTTAGAATACTGTACTACACATACGGCCTTTTATCAGCTCACGTTTAATCGATAAACAGTTTAAAAATAACTTTTTAACTATACAATTAGTAAACCAACTAAAATTTTAGAATATATGAAGAGAATTAATTTCGTATACTCTGTCAGAAGGAGATGAAACTTAAATGAAGAATTAGCAATAATACAACCGACTACCAAATAAAAACACTACAAAAAGAAAAATAACTTCAATTTTGGAAGTCGGTGTGCATATTTTGTTTTTTCGTTTTTTGGCACCGACTTGGCACAATTTCGGAAGTCGGTTGTATTTTTGTGTAAAAAAGTTTTTATGGGTTTTGTAGTCCAATGTCCAATGTTCTTGATGTTTTTGGCCTTCCGTTTATGCAGTTTTTCATTGATAATTAGTAAAGAACTAAAATTTGTCTTTTTACGCAAGTACCTACTAAATATAAAATTCTAAATATTAGTACTTAATTAATTGCGAAGTTCACTGTGAACGTGAAAATTCCAAGATAAAAAATACTTATTCTCTTCCAAGAGACAAGGATGTTTGCCATAAATCATTTTAACAAATATTTTGGCTTCGAATTTTACTTAAAAACAATAGCAAACATGGCGCCAGTCCTCGTGATTTTACTATTAAAGTATTTACTACGATAAATATTTTGGCTTCGCATCTAGAACTTTGCACTGTACATGCATTATATAAGTGCTCAACTCACTACTTATAAATACCTACCAATTTAAATTCTAAACTAGCAACCCCAAAAATTCAAAAATCCATTTTAATTTGACCTTCCACCCCTCCTTCACCATAACCAATTAAGCAACTACAGGGAAAATATCAGCAAAAGCATAAAAACCAAGCTATATTGGTCGTAATTTTTTCTAGGTGTCTGGCAAACCGCCCATCCGATTTCCAAATTAGAACGTCGTAGCTTCATTCATTTGTTTAATGAAATTGAACTGTTTATTGATGATGTAATAAGGTTTATTTTTGAAATGGAATGCAGCGTGATTTTTGTGTGCAAGTTGGTCATGTGATTTTGGCGCCAAGTGTGCAGTTGGTATTTTCTGTAGTAATATAGAGCAGTCAATTGTGCGGGAAAATTTCGGTCATAAGATCGAAAATAAAGTGCGGGTGTATTAATACCAATTAACTATGTTTTTATATCTGTGTGAAGTAGTTATTTTGGTGACGGAACAAATTAACGTAATATTGAGTAGGCGATATTATGTCAAAGTTTTGTTATAATAAGCATCACAATGATATAATTCAATGGGTAAGTAGGGATGTCCGAAAAAAAAAAATCTTATGATACGCATTTACAAATTCAGTGTTAAATATTATAATGATTCTTTTATTTTGATTTGTTGTTTCATAAAACGGCCCAGGATAGATTGAGGGATCGCGTTCGATATTTATGATAATTTTCTTGTCATGTTTTTGAAGGTTTTCAGAGCAAATACTGGCGACAAACCAAGCTATGTTTTTAAAACTGTCGGTCTTACAATACAATACAAAACCTAGCAGAAATACAACCAGTTTATGCAATTTTCCTTTTTGGTTCCCACGAATTCAGGTTCACAAAAAACCCGGTAGACTTGTCCTTATTTACATAAATTCCTCTTTCACTCCAAAAAAGATAGAGTTACTTTGACCCTTGTTAATTTTACGTATAAAATTACAGTCCTTTTGTCACTTGAAAGCAGTTTCTTTCATGTCAACTTTCATAGTAAGTTTATACTGTTCTCGAGGTCATATTATTTTTATTAAAAATAATCTTTATTACTCACCGAATAAGAGTTAATTTTCACTGTTTAGGCAGTTCCTGACCAAGGTCGTTATTTAATTATTATGTTGCAACTTTTTTCATTATTGTTTGGCGACTGTTTTTTTTTTATTTTTTTTTTATAATAGTGTTTAATAGTGCTGACTGGCATATTAAAATCAAATTAATTTGTTTGTAGCGTTCTTATAATGCAATTTAATTGATTTATTATGAATCGTTTGCTTACCTTCCGTTTTTATTTCCTGATTGAACTTTTAATTGTAACGGTTATGTCTATTATTAGGTTGTTATTGTTTGTTGTATTGAAAGCTTGTGCTAAACAAAACTAAAAGCATCTATTTCAATTAAACCATTTACTAGCACTTTAGAACTGTCTAGGTCAATTTACAAGCGCTTTAGAACTGTCCAGGTCCATTCACAAGTGCTTTAGAACTGTCCAGGTCCATTTACAAGAAATTTAGAACTATGTGGGTCCATTTTCCTGCACATACATGTTTTAAAGAGTCATTTTGATATCTAATTTTTTGTCAGTTCATTATATTATTATAAGTTGAATAATTTTCTGTTCTAATAATAGTGTTTAAATCAAATGTTCTTTATTTGAACTGGGCTATTACGCAAAACTTTTGAACATCTAATTGATTCTAACGTCCATTCGGAAAATAAGCTTGTTATGGAGAAGAACGGACAAGAAACGCCACATTTTTCTTATGTATATAATATCACAGATATAATATCTAACGAATACACTTAACTGCATCTGACTTGTCTCAATTTTAGGGTCCAGGATTTGGGTATATAATCTTAATTCCATTTGCCCCACTAAGACAGTCCTATTATCTCTCCTCCACTACATCCTTACGTAATTAACATACACACGTTAATTAACACGTAACATGTATGCCACTGACCGATATCCAACAGTTTCTATTTCCATCACAATGTATTTCTATTTGCATCTTGGCGTGCTGAACGCAACCTTTACTCGTAGGTATGTTTTGATCTGAATACGTATTTAAACAACAAACTTTTTATTAAAAAAACATAATTTCTAAGCACTTTTCACACGTGAGCTACGTAATACACTGGTACTCAGCTGAATTCGGCTAGGACGATTGATTCAAATCAAATCAAATCAAATCATTTACTTGCGATTGATTCACACGTGAACTACAAATAGAAAATAATAACTATTAGTGCCCTTTTTAACCATTTCCAGGAAAATAATAAGGGGATAATAATAGAAAACATTGCACACATTAGATTTACATCGTACTAGCTGTTGCCCGCGGCTTTGCTCCCGTGGACCACCCCACAGGACCCAATTTCGGGATAAAAAAATAGCCTTTATCACTCAGGAATAATGTAGCTTTCTAATGGTGAAAGAATTTTTCAAATCGATCCAGTAGTTTCGGAGCCTTTTCGGTACAAACAAACAAACAAAGAAATAAAATAATCTTTCCTCTTTATAATATTAGTATAGAAAAGCCAGATAGTTGCCACACTTTTTGAAATTACTCTATATCTCTCAGTACAAAAAGCAAAATACTTGAATTGTACCGCCGGTACTTTGGTTGTTTATCAACAAATTTATGAAAAGTTAAAAACATATTCTTTAACATATCCCGAGTATAAGCGATTCTTGCGGAACTATATATTTTGGAACATCTATCCCAAATAGGGAATAGTTGCCTAATCCATGTAAAGTACAAGTTAAGCATAGATGCCTCACCGGGATACAGGATATCTATCCCGCAAAAACTTTGATCGCTTTTTGCCTTCCTATGCAATCGCACGGATACATGAGATATGGTCAACTTAGTGGCAGTTAGAGAATCATTCAATACATTAATAAAATAGCATGCGATTCATCCGTGAAACTAGAGTAATTACAATCGGGGCAACTATACCCCTGGGGCAACTATACCCCTTGGGCAACTATACCCCTGGGGAAACTATCCTGGTTTTACCCTACATTACATTTAGTCAGTATAGTAGTAAACGTACATACAATTAAGTTGTTCTGTATGTTATGTCGTTTTATTATGAATTTACAGCTAAAATCCACACCTACTTCTGAATTCACGTAATTATAAATCCGTCTGCCACACTCGCCCTAAATTATTTCTACCTGTCTGGTACTATAAGGGTCAAAATTGCAGTCACACTACCAAAACAGAAAAGGCAATTTTTTTATAGGCAGCAGAATTTCAACTTTTCGCGGTTAGTCATCATCACATCATCAGCCTATTAATGTTCCCACTGCTGGGACTCAGGTCTCCTCTCTGTGAGAGGGAATGGGCCGTGATCCACCACGCGGGCCCAGTGCGGGTTGTTGGATGTCACATGTCTTCGAATTTTTGGTTCTAGGACATGCCGGTTTCCTCACGATGTTTTCCTTCACCGTTTTGAGAGCAGTGGTGATGAAATAATTTACACAAAGTAAAGCGCCTACCTGGGTTCGAACCCACGACCTACAACTTGTAAGTCGCGGCCGATACCACTTGGCCACCACTGCTCTCCGCGGTTAGAAGGAATAATCTATACTTTAATTTCTATACAAAATATTAAATCAGTTGTGGATAATTTCACTTCTTCTACAAAAACTTGTCATTTGGGTTTTGGGCGAGTATGACTGCACTTTCGAGTATGACTGTAAATAAACCCGAGAACATACATCACAATCTTATAATACATAACAATCATTATTTTAAAGATTCAAATTCTAAAAGAACAACGAGTCAATCTAACCTAAATAGCATCAAAAATACATCCTACTTCCTTTTTAACCGACTTCAAAAAGAAGAAGGTTCTCAATACGAATGCATTTTTTTTGTCTGTTTCATCAGAACTTTTAAGATCCTATTTTCTTATAAAAGAAGATCTGATGAAGAATTAGTAAATAAATGAAGGCAAATCTCTCGGGATTGCTGCAATCGCATGTCTGTTTATTGTTTACAGCATTTCATAACATAAAATTATGCCGGTACGCTCTTAAGGGGTTCGCAGATGTGTACAGTTCACCCTGGTACACTCTGATTTTCAACCGACTTCTTAAAAAGGAGGAGGTTTCTCAATTTGACCGTACATATTTTTTTTTTTTATGTGTTGTCGCGGATAACATCGTCGTTGATTCTTTTTTTGTTGGAAAGGAGATATCCCAAGGGTGGTACCATGATAAGGAATCTGATGATAGGATCCTATAGAAATTGAGGGAACTCCTCAAATATTATAGGCATACATGTAGCGATTTTGGTATTTGCATCAATAATGCAATCATTTGAACTCAGAAAGTATCATTTGGTGAAGCGGAGCTGAAGAAGAAGACCACAATGGCCACTGGAACTCCGAAATAAAACAATGTATCCTTGTCTTTTTTGGACTATCTAATATTGGAATCATCATGAGATGTACTTTGGCTATAAATGAGTTTCATGATAATTGGCGGTACCTACCAAAACTAAAAAGAGGAAAATAAAAAACTTTTTAACAATAAATAAAACCGACTTCCTAAACAAAACACTACAAAGCAAAATATAATTTTCTTTTCCGAAGTCTGTGTCGAATAAAGGAAAATAATGGGTACAAAAGACACCGACTTCGGAAAAGTTATTTCCAATTTGGAAGAATCGAAGCCGCCAAAAAAAGTAAGTAATTAAATAAACTTCAATAATTTCGTTCAAAACTCGATAACGTCGAGCAATTTGTTTTGTTTATCGTGCCGGCCTGACCTTGTGATATCTCTGCCGTTGCGCTTGCGATACATTGCGTAAAACATTTGACCTGCAAGCTGCAGTCTGCAGTGTTTACAGTAACAACTTGCTTCTGAATCTGAAATACAAACAGAGTTTTTTGTGACTGAAACGTTAGGTTAAAATCACTGTATAATAAGTAATTGCAAAGAAACGTATGTGCAACATCTGACCTGCAAGCTGCAGTCTGCAGTGTTTACAGTAACAACTTGCTTCTGAATCTGAAATACAAACAGAGTTTTTTGTGACTGAAACGTTAGGTTAAAATCACT
This sequence comes from Orthosia incerta, assembly GCA_948252205.1. Classification (NCBI taxonomy): domain Eukaryota; kingdom Metazoa; phylum Arthropoda; class Insecta; order Lepidoptera; family Noctuidae; genus Orthosia; species Orthosia incerta. The sequence continues at coordinate 3,424,729 of OX411748.1, forward strand.
GTATAATAAGTAATTGCAAAGAAACATATGTGCAAAAATATTTGATGACGTGAGTATACGCTTTGGACAGCTGAAAAAAGATACTGAATCTGAAATTTATCCCGAGGGAACACATTCCCGGGATAGAAAGTATCATATTATGTGGTATGCCTGACTATAATCTATCTCTGTGCAATTTCATCTAGAGCCGTTCAGCCGTTATGGCGTTAATAAGTAACAAACACACTCACAAACGTTCCCCTTTATAATATTAGTGTGATAATAGGCTCGCGCTTGACCACTATCTCACCTGGGGGGTGACCATAAGCTCTAAGAGCGGAATCAATTTGAGATCGAATAAGGGACAGATGTATCTGACATGTATACATCTGTAACTTACTCGATCTGAAATTGATACCGCTCTAAGAGCTTATGGTCACCCCCTTGATGGTAAGCGATGATGATGATGATGATGTGGTCGACGGTGTAGCACGCTTGCCTAGAAGTAACCTATTCACTCTTGACTTAAAGACCCCGAGTTTGTAGTTATCGAGCAACACAGCTCTAGACTCCGGCAGGGAATGCCACTCCTTAGAGTACGCATAATAATAGTGTTCCCAAAACGTTTAGTGCGTATGAATGGGATGTCCACCATGTGTCGATGGCGCATCGCCGTACGTCTGGTAGTCCGATGATGAAACGGACTAGGCGGAATTAAATCATGCAATTCTATTGCACACTCCCCACATTTTACAATGGAGTGTCTGCCTAAATGCCTTCCCGTTTTTGCTGAATGCTGCTTTATAGTTAAATATATAGTACCTGCTTGAATTATTAAGTTATTAATTTGTTTCATCATCATCATCTTCATATCAGCCGAAAGTCCACTGCTGGACATAGGCATCCCCCAAGCGTCGACATTTTTAAAGTTCCCGTGCGTCTCGCTACCAGGCGGATCCCCGCAACCTTCACCAGGTCATCGGTCTACAAGGTGGGAGGCCTTCCATCGCAACGCCTTCCGGTTCGCGGTCGCCACTCCAGAAACTTTCTGCCCCATCGGCCATCCTTTCTGCGAGCAATGTAGCGTGCCCACTGCCACTTAAGTTTGGCATTTCTTCGGGCTATGTCGGTAACCCTGGTTCTCTTGCGGATCTCTACATTTCTGATTCGATCACGCAAGGAAACGCCGAGCATATAGCCCTTTGAGCAATTTGTTTACTTAAAAATTAATTGTACCACTTCACAACTGAATTAAAAATAACTTGATATCGTTTAAAAATAAGTAAATGTTCTCGATATGCACTAACTAAAAGATACACTTAAGACCACAGTAAAAAATATAGGTAACGCGATAAACATCATACCTATCGCTTTCAATGTACTCTCACCTTTAAACAAACCCTACAATACATTGTGATTAATTTTAAAGAGTCCAAATAAAAATCCGGCCAAGTGCGAGTTGGACTCGCGCATGAAGGCGAAGGGTTCCGTACCATTATCGTAAAAAGCGGCAAAAAAAAACACTTTTGTTGTATGGGAGCCCCACTTAAATATTTATTTCATTCTGTTTTTAGTATTTGTTGCTATAGCTATCACGTTTCATGAGATACAGCCTGGTGACAGACGGACAGACAGACAGACAAACAGACGGACCACGGAGTCTCAGTAATAGGGTTACGTTTTTACCCTTGGGGTACGGAACCCTAAAAATAGCACTCAAATTGGTCGATCATTATTCTGTTACATTGGTTGAATATATGGCGGTAGGTGTATAAAATTGTAGCCTTGTCGATTGGCCTTCGTGTTGTAGATACCTTTCCATTGCAAAGTTCAGTATACCGACACGTTTACAATAATTATCAGGTCTTTCTCAAGTGTACCATCTTATCGTGGCTGAGAGTGTAATCTTCAATTGATGTAGGCACGTCTTATTTTTATTTCGAAGACATACGATGGTTATTTCGTAATTATTGTACACTCTGCCATTGTACCAGGTCAAATGTCAAACCACATGTCAATTTAAATGATTGCCTTTTGTTGTTATGGTTAACCAATCACAACTTAGAATAACAGCATTTTTCAGATAACTACTGTGTGCTTCTAATCCTCTTATTACCCGAATGCACGACAATGAAGCCATGTTTATATTTTTACCACAGAATAAATATACAAACAGTATGGAAACTACCTTAAAATGCTCCAAACGGCATACTCACACAAACATGCGCATCGACGAGACCCCTAGCATGGGCGTACCCAAGACATTTGTGACAAGACATGATAAATTATGTCATGTCTTACAATTTGTCTTAAATGCTAGCACGGGACAACCATGTGACACAGTTTAAAGGCGCGACATGCCTTTCTTGTTGCTGAATTCACAGTGCGACATAAATTGAATAGATGACCAAATAAAATAATACGTATAAATGTGTACCGTTCATACAGATAAACAAATTTTTAATTTTGGTGGGAACAAATTAATATTTGACCCACGACCATAGATCTATGCACACTTTATTTTTCTTTGTTTGTTTGATAACATAGTAAGTGTTTGTTATAAAGATATAATAGTTAAAAAATATAAAAGTTTGGACCCTGTTCCATATACCGGTGGGCCCCAATTTTTTATATTTTAAATGTTTTTTGGGGGTTTTATTTAAGAAATATTTAAAAATGTAGAAAGTAAGAAGAATATGGAATAAAAGAATATTTTATCATAACTTGTCATGACCGAAAATATTTTCTGTTAAGAATTTGTAGTCGAAAACCATGCAACGTAAAAAAAAAAAAATATGTTGGGATGCTGCTAGTATGGGGGAAACAAAGGGGGGGGGGCTAAATTTTGGTTATTTTTTGCCTAGGACATAGGTACCGTTTTCGAGATAACATTTTGGAAATATAGAGCGTTTTATGCAAAATAAAATAAGATTCGGAGGCCCATAATTCGGAAAAAGTCCGTCGTAGGGCTATGCTTCTCAGAACCTAAGTGGTTTTTATGGCCAGCGTTAAACCGAAACTGCAATAAAATTGGAAAATTTCCGAAAAGATAAAAAATAAACGTCAAGAAGTTATGCCACAAGTCAAGAAAATATCTCACGCCGCCGTGCTAGCATTTCAGACAAAATGGCTTTATCGCCCAAACTGTGATAAAAAGTGTGACTTAAGCCATGTCACAGTAGGCCGTGCTCGCCGGGCAGAAGTGCCTATGATCCGTCCACCGACGCGTTGGTGCATATGTTTGTGTGAGTATGCCGTTTCGAGCGTTTGTAGGTAATTTCCATACTGTTTGTATATTTTTACTGTGTTTTTACGTACTGCCTACTACCCGATATTTCACCCGCGCAAGAGTCGACGATGGAGTGAGCTACCCAGAAGAAGCCTGGGTAAGCTTTATTATTATTTTTTTATGCCTAGGGAACTTACTACCAGTATGAAAGTACTCTCCGGGATGATAGTATCCTAATTGTCCTAATCTAATCTTGTGCCAAGTTTCATCAAAACCGTTCAGCGGTTTAGATGTGTAAAGTGTAACGAAACAGACAGTCACACTAGTATTTAGATTTTAGTTATTATGGCAAATCATTTAGTTACTTTTCTACCCTTTGAAATGCAGACAAATCATATCTACATCGGCATTAAATAATCTGTAGAAAAATTCCACCAACGTCCGTCGTCTGTTTTTATTTTGAAACAGTTTTGTTTACTGAACACCATATTCCACTCTTTTCTTATCTATTATGTATACATTATCAAATCATTTTGGTATCAGTTCACGCTTAGTCATGGCCAAATTATTGTGTGTCGAATGTAATTGACTGAAACACGCGACATTTGAATGGAATTGTGGACAGCTATCCCTTTATGTGCACCAATCACCATGAAGAAATTGAGATCTCCAAGATATTATTTTTCTCATGAAGCCCAACTAGGGTGTTCTAATCCTTCTATTTTTATTAATGACTAGCTGACCCACGCGGCTTCGCTCCCATCAACTGGCTACCTACCTACCCTACCCTACATACATGAATGTTGCGTAACTATAACCGCTTACGCAGCGCACGCAACGGAAGCTCTCAAAAAGGAATACTTTTCCCCCGTTTTTCAAACATTTTTCGTTTATGCTTCGCTACTATTGGTCTTAGCGTGATGTTATATAGCTTATAACCTTCCTCGATAAATGGACTATCCAACACAAAAAGATTTTTTTAATTCCAACCAGTCGTTCCTAAGATTAGCGCGTTCAAACAAACAAACTCTTCAGCTTTATAATATTATAAGTATAGATAGGCTCGTATTTGTCTACTATCTCACCTGATGGTAAACGATGATTTGTGGGAGATGTGGTTTAATCGCAGGAAACTGCTTTCAATGTGAAATTAAAGATGACGGTCGGTCAACGTTTAAAATTAATATTTCTTCGAAATTACAAAGCATAATTCAAGTTTTTACTACTAAAATTTATCTGATAGACAAAACAATCTGGTCTCTTTTAACGCCACCAAAACACAGGCATGTCTTTTTACCGCAAAGAGGACTCATTTCATCCAAACGCCTACTTTTCGGGGTGCATCTGTTCCTGTAACTGATCGGCTCGAGCTCCTTGGCATGGAGTTGACATCCAGTCTCAACTTCGGCGCCACCATCGAGTACAAAACCCAAATTGCGGCAAAGAAACTGGGCGTCCTAAACAGAGTGAAGCGATACTTTATGCCTGGACAGCTATTAACTCTTTACAAAGCGCAAGTCCGATCCTGCATGGAGTATTGCAGCCACCTTTGGAATGGCTCAGCTAAATATCAGCTTGCCGCGCTTGACTAGGTGGAACGCAGAGCCAAGAGACTAATTGGCGACGTCAAACTGGTGGATGCCAAGCTTCACAACTTAGCTCATCGCCGTAAGGTTGCCTGCTTGTCGGTCTTCTACAGACTGTATTTTGGCGAGTGTGCTCATGAACTCCACGACCTCATCCCACCGGCCCTCTTCTACCATCGGACATCTAGACGCACTGCAAGTTACCATCCTCACCTAGTTGCTATTCCACCAATTCGCACCAAGCGCTTCCAAACATCCTTCATAATGCGCACAGCAAAAGAGTGGAACTTACTGCCTCCGTCTGTGTTTCCGAACGCATACAACCCGAATCTCTTCAAAGTTAGAGTGAACAGGCTTCTTCTGGGTAAGCTCACTCCATCGTCGACTTTGTCTCTGTCACCTCTGACCTAGACTAGAGTCAAGAGCAAACCCATCACGAATAAAAAAAAAAAAAACAACATTTTAAAATATCAACAAGTAAAAACGAGTTTACTGAAAGCAGATTATATATTATACCCCACGTTTCGAGAAAAGCCTGTCAATATTTCATGTTCAGCCTATAATCTGGTGTTATGTAAGTTTCTTGTTTCATATTGACAGTTTGATACAGATTCTTCTCTCTACAAGATAAAAAAAAAAATACTTACTATTATAAAATTCACGTTTCTTTATCACGTGTTTTGTTTTTTGTTTTGCTGATTGTTTTGCGTGATTCCGGTATCACATTATCACACTATATATCACACTTAATATTATAAAGGCGAAAGATTGTGTGTGTGTGTTTGTATATTACTTCGTCACGCTCAAACGGCTGGACGGATCTGGATGAAATTTGGCTCAGATATAGATTATAGTCTGGAATAGCATATAGAATACTACTTATCTAGGGAATATTTTCCTTCGGGATAATTTTCGACGTTCACGCAGGCGAAGCCGCTGGCAGAAGCTAGTATCACACTAATATTGTGTGTGTGTTTGTATGTTTGTTACTTCTTCACGCTCAAACGGCTGGACGGATCTGGATCAAAATTCGCACAGAGATAGGTTATAGTCTCGATTAGCATAAATAGGATTTTGATACCGGGAATATGTTCCCTCTTGATAATTATCGACTTCCACGCGGGCGAGAACACTGGCAGAAGCTATTATTTTTATAATTGCAGCTTGATAATACAGAATGCATACGATTACACAATGTCACGTTTTGCACACCACCATTGACCACAATTATAGTTTTGGTATTGAAACTCTGTCAGTATTCCACTACCGGTTATAACCACAAACCACGACAATGGTGTGCAAAATACGTAGAAGTAAATAAATAAAAACATATCAATGATCAAAGTAGCATATCAAAGGCTTTACCGTGATCACGACATAATCACGAATTCTATTAGCCTATCTGTAAGGTAGGTGTGTTGATAATGAACCAATCGTAATAATCTGATAATTATATAAAACGCACAAATAATGGAAAAGAGTTGTTTAGTAAACAATAACCGTATGAACATATTTTCGCAACAATTGAGTACTCGTATACTTTAACTTGAGTAATTGCGTTTTTATCAATTATTACAACATACACAACAAAGAAGCATCATGAATATGTAATATTAAAAACAACTTCAAAATTATCATTTTTTTATTTTATATCGTTTTATTGGTTCTCATACATAACCTTCATCTATTGCCCTTTTTTATATTAGACATTACAGTTTTAACGTCTCCATACTTGTCAACCGGTAGTTATTCAAATAACTTTTCAACAGTATCATTATTATGTTGAAGATCGTCATCACGTCAGAATTCAGGCCATCAATTAATTTCACATTGTTTACAGCAATCGAATTGTATCCATGACACAACGAGCAATTACAATTTATAGGAAATTATTATTTCACTATCACTACACAATAAAGAACTTTATCGTTGAAACGATAGAGTTTAAAATAGAATGTGTGGTGTGAATTCCCAATGATGTCGTTGTAAACAAATTGTCGATAAAGCATAAAATATGTATTGCAAACAAAAAATAAAATTATTATGCCTACTTGCCCGTTGTTTTCGATCAGAAACAATAAGTTCATCCATTAATACAAAACAAACTGTGTAACTAACGTATACTAACTAGAATTCAGAACATAATAGATAGACATCCAAGGCATAATCACGTAAATCGGAAAAAAACTGTTTTAATTACAAAATGTACAGATAAACGTTGCCTTTTGAAAATTTATATCGTGCACTAATTGCCTAAACGTGGAAACAAATAAGGACCCCGTGCAATCGCACCGAAATCTTCAATGGCTTTCAAACTACTCGGGCACACTCGGATCGCACTAGCTGACTCCAAACAAACACTCGATATCGTTCACTCGTACCCAATGTGTGATTCAGACCCGGTTTGTGAATACTTTGAAGTAGAAAACATCGCACTTAATACAAACTAGTTGAATGAAGATGAAGAATGAAAATGGAGTTCATGCGAATTTTAGGTGCAATGTTTGGAAAGAAGAGGTTGTATGTGGTTCTGTTTTCTTTTCTTATTGATGGGCTCACGTTATTCCAGAGTTTCGTGTTGTAAGCGATGGTGAGATTCTAGCAATCAGGAAACACATCCTTTGGCAGGGAACCTGCACGTACAATGAAACTATTCCCAAAACATCCACCATGAATGTAAATGAATCCATTTGTCATTGGGAAAAGGCTGGTAATTTTCTAGCCACTCATAAAGCAGCTACAATATTTTTACAATCAGATAAAGTCAAAGAAAGATATAATAAATACAATGATAAGACAAGACATAGTAATAAGTATTAATATTGATACGAAAAGGTCAATCAATTCAAGCACTGTCTGAACTATAAGAGATAAATAAAAAATAAAAAGTAGTGTCAGATAAAACATATTATTAAGAAATAAGATCGAAGCTATATTAAGAACTCTGAAAGTTGTCACCATAAAGTTCACTGTCAGGGCCAAGACTTTTCTTAAAGGGTGACATACTTTTATTATTTATGAATTCGATCGTAATTTGTAAGCTATGGCATTCAACGTATCCCATTAAGCCTTATTGGAGTCATTTAACATCACTCTTTATTGCTACTTGCGCTAAAAAGGCATTAACTCATTTTGCTTTATGGTGTTCGTCTTTTAGCGAACACTTCCTGAATCTTTGGTGCTTAGATCCAATATTTGTTATTTAATTCAGAATCTGCTTAAAACATTAAGCCGAAGTACGTTATCCAAAGTTATGTCAAATTTTAAAACGCTACAAAAGGTGGTCCTAATAATATTGTTCCCTGTGGTACACCTGCAAAGTACTTTTCGTATTTTTCACTTTTGTTCATCTATTTCCTTTTTTTTTAAACTTGTGAATTGTACAATGTTATTGTAGTGTACTCCCTAGCAACCAAAGTCAATGGCATCCAGTTTATGCAATCTCCTAGTAAACAAATGATGCGGCCGCATCAGTCGATACTTATTTTTATTACTGTGTTGTTGTTTCAAGATCATTAAAGTGCATATTTTTATGAGATTTAAAACCTTTGACCTGTTTGCAAAAATGCTCATCAATTATTTAGTAATTATTTGAATGGATTTAGGAAAGTTCACAATTTGGGAGTTTTTGACTATATTTATTACACTTTCCAATTAATGTTACTGTTACTGATTTAAGCCTTTGATAAATTATAAATAGCAAAAGACTTGTCTACGAATTATACCTATTATTAATTGGTTACTTAGCTTTACCCTTGAAATTAAATCCAAAAGGGGCTTATTAGTCCTTCCATTGAAATCGATTTAAACAAGATCTTGGACATGACAAAGCAAAATTTAAAGGGCTTACACGAGCGACTAAATAATCCTTTTCCCTCAATTTACGAACCAGAAGTGTTCGCCATTTACTTACTAATCGTTTTTCGATTCAACAACAGATTCCCATTAATATAAAAATGTCTGCCGGCAAAACTGCACTATATTTATGTCTTGTTTGTAATCTTGGTCTACTAATAAAGACCAAGATTACATGACATTAGAAAAATAAGAAGTGCCAAGCCATGACACACACAGTAGTTCCTCCGTAATGGCCACAGCGAAGGTTTTTAATTGCTTGGTAATACGAGTACGTGAGCTAGATCTCACACCTGAAGGATGGCTAACCTATGACACACGTGCAACGATTGGCACGCGGCAGAGAATTCTGGTCAAGGTATTGATTGAAGTACTACTTATCTGCAGTGCAATCTAAATAGATTCCAAATTAAATGCAATACTACCTATAGAAAATTATTCAGAAATATTTTTTTGAAACGTCGACGCTGTCACGTATTATGACAAAATAATTATTATATTTTTCCACGAAATGAAACCTAGTTGCAACAGGTTCGCCATCTCAGTTGAAGACCTTCTGCTGTGTTTCATTATTCTACTTTCCTTTCTCGTCCTCATCAACAGACCTGATATAAAAACGTCTTCCTTAACTGCAATATACGATCTCGATCAACAAAATAAAGGTAGTGGGTATTACCGCAAGATATTAAGCGGTCTATTTATAAAGTGTATGTAGGCAGCGGTCCGCTCACGGATGTGGGCCGTCCTTGAGGCAGGGCCGGCCGCCGAACTAGTCGATAAGGTATATGTAATAGACACGGATTGCTAAACAAATCCTTGACACCTTTGCTATACATTCACACATACATGAACACTCCTTTACTTGGAATTCAGAGCGGATTTGAAGGCAGTCCCTTTACTTCCCAGTAGATTTGTTTGTAAATGATCATTTCAATCGCCAGATGGATAGATATCTCTATAATGTACACCTTAACAACTTACAAATAATTATGATTGATGGAAGTACATTTGGCAGTAGTGTCCAGTCACGGATGTGTTTCGTCCTTGTCACAGGGCCGTACTCTGTTAAGATATTAGAACAAACAAGTATTAGATGACCCAAATAACTTTGTCAAGCATCCGCATTCTGTTAGTTGCAGAATTGATTGGAACTAATTGTCATGCACTAGGATCAAATATGAATTAAACTGAAATGTGATGGAAGTGGTGATTTTGACTTTTGAAGTCAAGAATCACGGTATGAAAAGAAGACTCAAATTAGTCCAGTCCAGTCATTGATTCACTCGAGTTTGTCAATGTAATTAATTTGGCCCTTCAACCACTTTCTAACAATCCGATTTCGTCGCCTATCGGCATTCAGACGCGTAGTAGAATCGTACACTTCATTCATACAATGGACTACTTATGTTCACTCCGATAAGGCGCGGATAGTAGAACTATGACTATTTATTATTAATACATTTATTTCAGATATCAAATCCATACACACAATAAAACATTGAATAATGAAAACACAAATAAAAACATAGAATTACAAATTAGATTATTAAAATATTAAATTAAATTATATTAATTGAAACAACATTAAAATTATTAATATAGGTACCGTCAAAAGGTACATTGTTTATAAACTATGTTAGTGAGTGCCTATAACAATGCGCATCCATTTATTCTGGATTGGGCAATACGTTCGAGACGCAATCATCTGCAAGATGCCGTGGCTACTGCCTCGCACGCGCTGCCACAAGGAGGTTACCCTCTTGCGTATAACCGCATGGAAGCCATCCGTCCGCGCCTCCGCAAACATGCCGGACGCACTACAATAGCGAGGCAGCCGCATCAGCACCCTGAACATATTATTGTATTGGCACACGCAGAGCACTAGCAGCCCGTTGGGTGTAATTCACCCACAAGCCTATGAAAAAACCACCAGCACCAGCCACCTATGAATAAATCGGCATTGTCGCATCGTCGTGTTTCGCCTATCTGTAGAAGTCCTTAATCTCAAGCCACACACAATACACATGGTAACGGATCCATTATTTTTTGTTTATCATACATACGTACCAATCAATTTCTACGTATATGGGGCCAAGCTTGTTAAACTTGTACTGGAATTGGTGCAGTCAGTTTTTGTTAAAGGATATTTTTTGTAGGTGTAAATTATTTGGTAGATAAAATTAGGCTCGTTGCTTGCCGACACCAACGTATTTGGGAGGGAAGGATGAAATTTCGTAATAGAGCTGTTGAATCTGATAACGTTAATGCTGAACCAAGTACAATATAAGTCAAGTCTGAAGGCCACATGCGTAAATAAGCGAAGTTACTAAAGCATAAAATTAATCTCAAAGATAACGATCAAATATTTAATATCTCACGTCTAGATTACACGATAAACCGCAGCAATTATTTCGCATATAAAGTCTTAATTAACAAGACAGAAACTTGTAAAAATTTCGAACACGGGGTATTTAAAAACTATTTCGCACTTATAACATAACATACATGCAGCCGGCCGAAATGGCGATGGAGGCAATAGATAAAAATGATTTAGAGGAAGCTATAAATATTGAAATACAAATTATAGCTGAGAGTTTTTATACAAAACCTGTTGTATAGACTTACGGCAACATATTGAAGTGTTTCATCAATCGTAGTCCTTTCGTAATTAATGCAGACGTTTTATTATTAAAAGTAGTGATACTAATAGGATTCTTGTACGTTTTATTGCGACAGAGTATATAAATAAATATGACGTTCTGTTTAGTTGTCAGATGCAGTTGTTGAATGAACGTTACTACGAAAAGGGCTATTTACTCATTACATGCAAAATCATTGTTATATTTATGGGCTTCATCAACTTACATTCAATGTTTAATATCTGGTATTTTATTTTTATTTGACTCGCTAGTCTCCTCACATCTTGCTGTTACATGATCTATAAAAACAAAATCATGTAATCCTACAAGGATATTATTGTAAACATTACTCTAAATTCTACAACATTGGATCGATTCATCGGCTGTCGCATGACGTCATTCATCAACCGGTCCTCGGCCAAATCCGTATGAGCACAAAGACCCAATGACCTTGCGTCTAACTAGGCGAGAGAAAGAAAGGACACCAAACGCCGGTCCAGTTTGGCTGGACGATGAAAAAAAATGGGAATTCTAGTCTGACTTTTGGAAACCTGTCCTTGGTAAGATCCGGGATATAAAGTTTAGTAAATGTTTTGTAAATCCGGGAACGTTGCATATAAATCTTAAATTCTTAGAAGTTTGTTGGTTCTCATTTAAAAAAGGTTTACTATATGCCATACTGTGTTGTAATAAAATTTGTCAACTGTGTTTGGTTGTTAAATTAATATCAAATAATCTTTGATGATTTATACAATATTTTTTTTTATTTTTAATATAATAATGAAACAAATATTTTACAATGCATGTCCTCGAAAAGAGCGTTTTCCAAGCAGCCAAACTGTGCGGAAAGTGTCACTTTTTTTACTAGTGCTTTTTACTTTCCTGTACTATTTTAATTTTTAACTCCAACGTCAGCCCGCCGCATAGAGTTTTTATTAATTGAGAAAAGTTAAAAAAAATTGTTAAGTACAGATTATCATTCATATAAAAGGTAAAACAAAACTAATACTTCATTTAAGGCGTTTTTAATTACTCTACATTTAGATTTTGATCAATAAATTAATTTTAAATATTCATTAAATATGTTTGGCAGAATGAATATTTTGCTCGTGCCTTTTTGCGTTACGACGTGACAGCTATTTGCACATGCGCAGTAGATATGCCCGAGGAACTATGAACTATTAGTTAATCTGTGGATGTGCTGAGCGCCCTTGAATAAGCGCAATTTTATAAATTTCTTGCTTGGTTCAGATATAAATTTTTATTTCCTCGCACAATACATAGAAAAATATTGTATGATACACGTGCGTAAGATGATTTCCGACTCGTGTAATACCACCGGAAATCACCTACTTTCCGCACTTGTAGCATAAATAACTATTGTATTCTAAACGAAGTTTATTGATGCTGTACGATATTATTGCTCGTGGCTAAATAATAACAGCCGCACGGGTCGATCATCAAGGTTAAGCAACGCTTGACGAGGTCGGTCCGTGGATGGGTGACCATTTCAACATACCGAGTTTCCTCCGTGCCTCGGAAAGCACGTTAAGCCGTTGGTCCCGGCTGTCATTTGAAGATCTTTGACAGTCGTTACGAGTAGTCAGAAGCTTGAGATCTGACACCAGTCTTGCCAAGGGGTACCATGTTACCCAGTTACTGGGTTGTGGAGGTCAGATAGGCAGTCGCTCCATGTAAAGCACTGGTACTTAGCTGAATCCGGTAAGACTGGAAGCCGACCCCAATATAGTTGGGAAAAGGCTAGGCAGATGATGATGACGATATTATTAAGAACCTAAATTCTTGATTGATATACGTATTATTATTAATACATTCTTTCTCTTCCATACCATGTTTGGGAACTAATAGATTTATAGATTATCTGGGTTCAGTAGATGTTTGGGTCATTTTCAAAAATACCTAATAACTTAGTAACCTTCACAAATCTACACAATGATTTGTAAATATATCAAGCTAGTCGACAAAGGTGCCTTCCTGGTGACTTTTAAGTGTATATATAGGAAATTAACTGAATTTATTGGTGATTTATCTTCATCATCTCCATATTTATTCAGATTTTCTGATTTAATTTTGATTTTAATATTAAAAACAACTTCTACAGTCATCCGCATGTCCAGATAGTCTAACTGTTTGAATTTTTAGCAACTTTTATTTCGGTTTTATAGTTCAGGTGTTATTATGGTATGCGATTGAGTGTACCAGGACAAACAGGTATTTATTACTGCCTTTAATATTAAAAAAGCACTTCTGAAATAAAATTAGATTTTAAAGATACGTAACATAATGAAGCAGTAGCAATTAAGTTTTTATTGCTTGATTAATTTATATTGCATTCTAATGCATCGTAAAAGACATTAATTTGTTATTTATGATGCTGATTGGATTTGTGTAAAATTTAGCAACAAATGGTGAATGGTCATATTTGCAGAGCAGTGTAGAATATATAAATATGAGCAGTGGTGGCCCAGTGGTATCGGCCGCGATTTAGAAGTTGTAGGTCGTGGGTTCGAGCCCAGGCAGGCGCTTTACTTTGTGTAAATTATTTCCTCACCACTGCTCTTAAAACGGTGAAGGAAAACATCGTGAGGGAACCAGCATGTCCAAGAACCAAACATTCGAAGACAGGTGATATCTACCAACCCGCACTGGGCCCGCGTGGTGGATTACGGCCCATTCCCTCACACAGAGAGGAGGCCTGTGTCCCAGCAGTGGGAACATTAATAGGCTGATGATGTGTGTGTGCGATGTGATGTGTAGAATATTTAAAAAACTTTCGAAAAATTACCACTTGTTTTTGCTAAAATAATATAATTGTTCGCATTTATACTAGCTGTTCCCCACGGCTTCGCTCCCGTGGAACACACCACAGGACCCGTTTTCGGGTTAAAAAAATTGCCTACGTCACTCAGAAATAATGTAGCTTTCTATTGGTGAAGGAATTTTTTAAATCGGTCCAGTAGTTTCGGAGCCTATTCGATACAAACAAAAAAAACATCTTTCCTCTTTACAATATTAAGTATAGATATATCATCTGTCACAATCTGAAAACAGTTTTACTTATTTTCTTGAATAATTGATCATTTTCTAGATAAGAAAACTAGGTACACTCAAAGTTTTGCCCAGGAGAAACACGTCCACGGAATTTAACTTTTTAGGCTAAATATTGTTTAAAGGTAAGATTCTAATATGGCTTCAATGGATCAAAACCCACACAGACGTACTTCTCTATGATCATAAACTAACTCCTAAGCCATCTCCATCCATCCTCAATCTTTGAAAGTCAACACAGCCGAACTTTATCGGACTGACCTTAATAAATCACAAAAATATAACCGCGATCGTTCTAACGTTATTATTTAATAGTCACCTGTGTCTTCCAAAATGGCAAGCGTGTCACGAAGATCACGACGAGATGTGTGTATGCATGTACTTATAGGGTTGGCGATAAGTTTAATTTTTGCGAAGCTTTATTTTGGCTCCGTTTTATTTGTTGTCGATTCAGCACGATTTCCTCAGCAAATTTTTATTGGACAATAATACTCAACATGCAACTCAAAGCCGTCATTTGGGTAATTTATTCAAAGCTGAAAAATTATATCCTTATTGATTCTTCATGTATCAATAAATATAAATATACCAGCACAAGTCGAATCAACTGTTGAATATACTTAATTGAAATTTTGCATTGAATCAATAGTGGACGTATTTTTTTTCTGGTAGGCCATGATTCTAAACACCTTATATGACACCTAATAACACCTAATAAATTTTCATGCCTGTATACAATGATATTCTAGTATACAGATATGTTATGAGCGCGTGCATTGTGAAGACTCGAATAGGTCCTAGTTGGGGTCTTTAGTCTATGTCACCCATGGCGAAGAGCGATAGGCTTCGTTGAAACAAAAACTAAATTTAATAAAAAATGCCATCGTGTTTATTTAGAAAGTGTGCCAATTATGATACCAAAGTACATAAAACAGAAGGTATCTCATACCAAAAGTGTGTAGGTATCTGTGCTGCCGCTGCTTTGCGGAACACTTTTTTCGGTTGTTTTGTAAGTGTATAACGTATCTGTTTATTGGAATATCATTGACTGTATATATCTTATCAACTTCAAATCCAAGTATTGTATTCACGCATTCTTCACTTTTACTTGCCATTGATGACTTGCCATTAAAGTGTTCACCAACTGCCCTACAAACAGCTCCCTTCATAAAATATCTCATGCCAGCCCTGCAAGTAAACGTACTGAATGAACGTAAATTATTATCAACATAACATGTACGTATCTCGCCTTGGCTCGACATTGACCCAGATTAATAGACAGTACTTTCGATTTGGTCGATAATCCCTCTCGTTTTAACGTAAGTCAGTTAAGATGTTGAACGGCAAACATTTTCTTTGTGATTTTCTGTTGAAGAGGGAATGTGGAGTGATGGACGTAATATTTGAAGGAGGCAGAATTTTGCGATCCAGTTTTTTTTGTTAAACTCAAGTTTTATTACTGTTTTAAAAATCATACATTAATAAGATTATCATGCTTTAGTTTTTTGTAACTTTGAAAGATATAAAATTATAATTTTATGAAGATAAAATATTTTCGTTTGTTTTAGAATATACTGTCCCACTACTAAACAAAGTCTTCACCCAAATTTTAGGTTAAATTGTTTAAAAAGTAAGCATTTTCATTTATAATTATATTGTCAATTGTGTAAAGTTTTATAATTATTGTTAACTAACAGGAAAGTAGTTCTCTATTATCTCTTTTCCCAACAAAATAATCTGACAATCTATTCTGATTAATAAACATCGATATCGATAAAACTCTCTACTTTAATGATAACATGTTTCTACTTATTCGGGTTTTCCAACGTTGCAATTTGTATTTCCCTTTTGTTCTATAATAAGTCAGTTAAACCTAGTCTAAGGAAACCAGTCTAGAATACAAAGCATTTAATTGACTACTATAGAACCTGTGCTAATATTTTAAATGTACTATCTTTCCCACGGCATTGCCTTGAACGATAGATTTGTAAAAAAAAGGCTTTGTGATTTATGAATTTTTGAAAATGCTGCTATAAAAAACCGGCCAAGTGCGAGTAGGACTCACGCACGAAGGTTTCCGTACCATTATCGCTAAAAACGGCAAAAAAATCACGTTTATTGTATGGGAGCCCCACTTAAATATTTATTTGATGCTGTTTTTAGTATTTGTTGTTATAGCGGCAATAGAAATACATCATATGTGAAAATTTCAACTGTCTAGCTATCACGGTTCATGAGATACAGCCTGGTGACAGACAGACGGACCGCAGTGTCTTAGTAATAGGGTCCCGTTATTACCCTTTGGGTACGGAACCCTAAAAATACAACATGTAAAAGTCAAGTAAAACAGATGTGATATTATGTTGTGAATATATCAAGTTTGTTACGCTAAACGTAAGGTCGCCCTCAGGCTAGGTGGAACGTCGATCTTTGCAGGATGGCAAGCAGCTGGATTAGAATCGAAATAAATGGCGTGGGATTGGAGAGTGCGGCAGTGGACTCCTGAAGCCTGATGATAAGAATGGGTTTTTAAGTTAATAATATCTAAGGTCGCCTAGCTTCCTGTAAAATTAGTACATTAGTCATATTCACCTCTAATGAAGAAATGCCTCCCGTTTACCATAGTTTACCGTTTATTAGTTACCTAGGTTTTATTCAAATCAAATCAAATAGTTTTTTTTAAATCAACCTATTATTTATTTCAAGGTACTTTTGAATTGTCAAAAAAAATATGAATCTAGTTGCACATTTGCAAGCGTCAGTAGGTCTCTATGGAGAAGAATGTGCAACTAAAACTCCACGGTCACACTTTTCCATCAGTTTTAATTACAATTATTTGGTTACATAATTCTTGTTGGAATAATACATATGTGAGCGCGAGGTAAAAAGACGTGCAATTAAAAGCGTCTACAGTAAAACAAACAATAAAAAATATAAGTACGCAATTAAAAGCAGGCCGAAGCAGTTATGGCCAATTTCAACTGATGGCGCCCGTTCACGAACATGTCGCATGGATTGGCACCACTCAACTCAACCACCATGAACGGAACCGAAATCTTAGAAGAATTAGTCCCTTAGAGCCAGTTTCTGATTGGAGTATTTGGAGTTTTTCAGGCTAATGTAGAGTTTCACTAATACACAACCGCGAATTTTTATTTCAGAAATGGAGCATTAGTTCATTAGTCATAACTTAGTTACCAAAAAACTTGCTAAATATAGCATGATGATTAATGTTTAATTCAAAACGCAAATTTTATCGAGCACACAAATTTTGTTGATACGTTAGTTCTCGGAAAATATAATACAGCGATAAAAAGTTTCAGTACGGTGCTTTTGAATAAAATTTAGGCATTTCGCATAGATATTGATATGAACTGAATTGAATAAGTCATTATAGGTAAGTTTTGCCGCTGAACTGATGATTATGAATCAAGCTCACGGTCATAATTACCCTTCTTCCTCGTAGTCAAACTTTTCAGTCCAACTGGTTTGACCACGAGGAATTGTGTTTCTTTGTGGTCAAATTTCATTGGCATTGCACCTTTTCAGCACGCTTTATGCATGCAGTTTTGTATATCTACCTAATAGGAATAAGATAGCAAAGGTCTTGCAAAAACCATGTTATTATTTAAGGAAAGAAATGCTTTAATTCTAATTTATTTAGTTCACAATATGAGTAAGTAGAGGCTGTACTGATATTTATTCTGTGGGTAGAAGCATTGTTATTGTTGTGTTCTCACAAATCAAGAAAACCACTCTATAGCGGTTTACATAAATAATAAAATTTAAGTCATATAACTCTATTTTACTATAACAAAAAGGAAAAAGTTGAACCGGATTTTCCATGCTGAATACATAATATTATGACATGACCTGCCAATAACAATGATAATATTTCATAATTATTATCCTGATATTACGTAATCATAATAACTACGTCACGTTTCATTTGTTATTATGTTCTATCATGTGGAGAATACAAGTTGGCAAACTATAGTCTATCAAAGAAAATCGTGTCGATAGCGATTGAAACCCGACCGCTTAAAAAGCGAACTAAGAAGACGTAAACAAGAGGAAAATCATGCTGTTCAGTCGGAGGATACATATTCGCGAGCTGGCTGACCACAACCAGATGTATCCTCCGATAGCATAGCATGATTTTCTTCTCATATAGGTCTTCATTGTCCGCTTTTTAAGCAGTCGGGTTTTTTGACTTTTTGAATTAACTTTTTTATTTATAACATTTTAGTTGTTTTTTTTTTAGAATTAGGTTATATTTAAGTGATATATACAACACTTATATGTTTTCTAAATCACCTCTTATAACCCTTTATTTTGATACCCCACACGATGGGTTTGGAAGAAAAAATATTTGGTCACCCAGAGTATGGCGCCCAAAATTCTGTTTCTATTTTCCGATTTTCATGTAGCCAGTGACACTCGCAGGGTTAAGACGAATCGATTGACGTAAGAATCATCAAAATCGGCCAACGCGTTTGGTCTCTAGAACGCCACATAGGAAACAAACATACATACATAGACTTATAATACCTTTTGACATTTTTAACCGACTTTCGAAAAAGGAGGAGGTTCTATGTTCGACTTCTTGTAGGTTTTTTTTTTTTTTTTTTTGTGTATGTTCACCGATATCTCCGTCAATTGTGGACCGATTTTGAAAATTCTTTTTTTGTTTGAAAGAGTATGTTGCGAAATTGGTCCCATTTTAATTTGGTGAAGATCTGATGAAGAACTTCGAAGATATTCAACAAAACTCTTCAATAAATAACGGCAAATCTCTCGGGACTGCTGAAATCGCATGTCTGTTTATTGTTTATACCATTTCATAACATAACATCACGCCAGTATGCTCTTAAGGGGTAAGCAGATCTCTCATTTGATCGGTTTTGTTCAAGTTTCATGATATTCGGGTAATCTATTCTGGCGTTATAGGAAACTTACTAAACAACTTGCCTATTAGGTAGGTACAACTAAAAAGTGAAAAATAAAAAAAACTTTTTTACAAAAAAATACTACCGACTTCCAAATAAGAAAACTACAAAGTGAAAAATAACTTTATTTTTGGAAGTCGGTGTCCATAACGAAAAAAAATGGTACCTACGAAAGACACCGACTTCCAAAAATAAAGTTATTTTTCACTTTGTAGTTTTCTTATTTGGAAGTCGGTAGTATTTTTTTGTAAAAAAGTTTTTTTTGACTAACGCCTTCGTTGACATCGAATGCCACTTGTCTAGAACCTCTATTTAAAGATGTCCCGATGGAAAAGTAGGTTCTGACTTTCTTAATTTGTATTGAACAGTTAGTTCCCGTGATAAATAAATATAAAATGCAATGTTGAAAATTTGAGACCTAACAATATGTCAAAATTATATTTCATATCTGTCAAGGAACCTGAGAAACTGACAAAAGAACAAAAAGTCATCTTATAAAGATTTGTACCGTATTAATTTCAATGTTTAGTTCTTTCGGCTAAATGAACACACAATCCTCATAAATTAAAATTAGGGCGAACGCTATAGAGACGAAGCCAGAACAATCCTTATGAAGTTTCCGATTTCCGAAAGTACGGAACCCTAGGTACTTTCACACAGAACATCCGAATTTCCAGTATCGTTTTAAAGGATCTGTCGCTACGGGGGGTAATTTTAACAACAAAACGGATCAGTATTTTAATACTGTTGTGTGTGTGTGAACTCAGCTCATACAACTACCTTAGCCATTGTCGAATAATAAAGTATACGATAAAGCGGACCTGTAAAACGGACTGCCGTATATTATGTCGGATCGGTATTTTTTACTGGAATTGGAATACTGTCACGTGTTCTCGCTCATACAAGTACTTACGTCAGCGCCGAATAAAAACGTATACGATAAAACGGATCTATAAAACGGACCACTGACTGTGTAAACGAGCAGAAAATGCAACCCATTCGTTATTCAAAACTTCTCCATTTCCGAATGGTGCTGTTATTTTGATAAATGTAAACGATGTCGCAACTTCATATTTGTAAATACATCAAATACTTAACACCTATTGAAATGCCGTTACAAGAATTAACCTTTACTGTAGCCTTGCGGTCCATAAGTATGACATAAAAATATTATTGGGTAGAAGTACTTGGCCACACCTCTAGGTACCTATACTTGTTACTCTGATTATATCATTAATTATATGCAAGTACTTGAAGCTTTAAGTAGGTATTCAAATTGTGGTTACTGTTGACAAGTTTGTAGTTGTCATACATAAGCTACGTCAGTTTATTTTTTTAATTGATTGGCATGTGAAAAATGAAGAATCCTTTTCAAGTGTTTGTATTGAAGTAGCTTTTAAGTTAATATGTATATAGAAACCTTTACAAAATCTGGTTGATAATAGTTCAACAAGGTATTAACAGCACTCATCTCTAAAGGTTTTTGCTGTTAATAATTTGATCACGTACCTGGGTGTTTTTTAAGGGTAATCGATAAACCAAAAATTTAAACTTGGAAGTCAAAGGTTTCGTGTCAAATCGATATTTTTAATATCCATTTAAGAATGAAAATAATCATGATAACGATCTTCATTAAGAGGTATGGCGTGCCCAATGAAGGCGCCTGAGCACCATAAGACAGCACATTTCAAGCAAATGTAACCAATGAATGCGACCGTGAAAACAATATCACGTTGCACTTTTGACCTAATTTAAATGCAACAAAGCATAGAAGAAAATTTGTCGAAACACGTTTGTTCTAAAAGATAATTATTAAAATAAAGATGTCCCCTTATGGTAATTCGCATTCATAGATAACTTTTATCGTCTTTTTTTATTATTAGCCTGATATGCCCGATGAGCAGATATCCTGAGTGAATATATGTATAAATCTAGCTTCTGCCCAAGGCTTCCCCCGCGAGAATAGTGTTTTATTAATCCAAGGGACTAACACCAAGGTTGAAAGTTTCCTTAATTAAGGGTATGAAATATCTGAATGCAACAATCAATCTGCCTAGCCTTTTCCCAACTATATTGGGGTCGGCTTCCAGTCTAACCGAATTCAGCTGAGTACCAGTGTTTTACATGGAGCGACTGCCTATCTGACCTCCACAAACCAGTAACTGGGTAACACGGTACCCCTTGGCAAGGCTGGTGTCAGATCTCAAGCTTCTGCTACTCGTAACGACTGTCAAAGATCTTCAAATGACAGCCGGGACCAACGAGCTTTCCGAGGCACGGAGGTAACTCGGAATGCAACATTTTTTTAAATTACTTTTTGCGTTATTGAAACACAAACACACAAACTTTTACATTTATAATATGATATTAGTAGAATTCACGTGTAGCTTATCTTTATCACGTTATCAGCATTCCGAACGTTCGCGAAAATTCACGAAATGGTGCGAAGTGACTGCTAATTAATTAAGCGGGTTTTGAATAGATTGGTAGGCAAATTTTACTCGTTAATTCCTTGTTTAAAAACGTGTTATGACTGATCTACAATTTAATATGTTCTAATAGCACTTAAGCACTCTGTAAACCACAGTATGATCAGTACCTAACTGGCTTTTTTAGTATACAACTTTTATTGAGTCTGTTAGAAAACTTAAAAGAATTTTGGGGTGTAAATCATTAAATGAAATAAAAAGATCAGTAATAGGACCAAACATTAAAAAAACGGAGCCTTTTCCAGGGCCATACCAAATTATACTTCGTAAAACAACGACAGTTTTGTAAATGACATTTTAATAAAACAGAGATTCCAACCAAAGTCAGGCCTGTTACAACTTGTCTAATACCACAACTTTTTTATGTGTGTGTAACTTTTCCGAGACAACGCACCTAACATGTGAGAGTGAGTGAGCGTACGCACACACCATAATACTCACTCAGCGTATGATGATGCTGTGTGTGTGTTTGAATCTGTATGCTTGAGTCTGTGTGTTTTAGTTCGCGCGTACCGGCGATAAGGTCAGGGTCACACAAATTGGTCTTTCATTATCTTCTGATGGAATGACACTGGTTTTTGTTATACTTTTTAGACTGGTTTAATTTTATCTATTTCACGGTATCTCGATTTGAAATCGTTTTCTATTTGTATTGTGTTTTGCCGTTTTTATTTGGGTGCATGTTTCTCTTTTTATTCGGTAGAATATTTTGTTTTCACGATTACAATAAATTTTTGGTGATAGAAATCGTTTATGCAAATAGTCCGTTTTGCAATCAATAGAATTACAATTTTAATAAAAGAGAAATTAGAATTTTGTAGAATCTTTACAAAAGACTTTATCTTTATAAAAAAACATACCTTGAATAAATATACACATAGTAGTGAATAAAAGCCTAGTATTTCAAAACCATCATATTTTACTAGGTATTTAATGTTTCCACAACGTAACAATACATAACACTAATATTCCCCAAAGAGTTCGGCCGAGGCACCTATAATACACCAAAGTACGTACGTTTCCCTTTTCATAAAGTCAACGTGGCTGTCATTCATCAAAGATAAAAGCTAAATAATCTGTTTCACACAACAATCAGATAACGCCAAAATGAATTTTCACTGAAATGAACCCATTGTATTTACGACACAAAACAAAATCAACATAAAACTCGCGTCGACAAACATATTTACCAACCGGCTTACTTTAATTGAATATTCTAAAGACCCAGCGAGAGGAGAGACAGGAAAATTTACAAAAATAAAAGCCTGTATTTTTCGCCGTATTTTTACCCTCCACGCCGTTATTATTCTGACCTCGTAATATATTAAATTAACTTTATTTTTCAATATTCTTAGAGCTCCTTTTTAATGTTATGAATTTATAATAATTTGTTTGACAACCTGATAAAGAAGACCGTTATAAGGTTGTAAAACAAACTTTAACTTATAAAACATCCAATCTATATTCCGAGGGTGGCTTTTCAGTGCTACGAGTCCTCTACGCCGTAGCCGCCTACGCGCGTAGCGGGCCCCGCACTCGACGCCTACGCAAAACGTACCGCTACGAGCGTTTGTTTGCTCTGACGTCACGGTAACCACTGCTAACATTGAAGCCCTACTGCGTAAATAAATCACACTCATTTGTCTAGATTCTTATACAACTGCATCTGTGTAAAAAGAACACTGCTTAAAAACAATTAACGGAGTGTTAAGGTCGTTTGCATACCATTTGGTTCTTTGTTCGAAATTAATAAAATCACGGAGCAGAACATGTTTTAAACAAAACGATAAAATAAACCGCGCGTATTCTGGAGGTACGAATATTTTTAATCAAACGGCTAGGTATCATATCATAAGTGAGAGAGTACGAGTATGAGTATGTCGGCGAGTGTGAGCAAGACAAGAAGTGTAGCAACAAGTCGCGGGCGCGAGGCGCGGGGGCGCGTTATCGCGACCATGACGTCACGACCCTTTCACTGTCCGAAGTTGTGTTCTGGCGTCGGAGACTTCAGTCCGCGCGGCTCGGTCACAGCGTGAGCACGTCTCGCGCTTAGTGTTCCTAAACTTCACCGACACACGCGTCACTCGCTAAAAGAATACGTAAAATATATCGAAGCCAATTTTCGTCAGGGAAATAGTTCACACGCAAACGACCCGCTCGGTCCTCCGTGTGTTTCTCCTGTTGACTTCGGATTCGAACCCCTGACTGACACCAGCTGCACCATGGGCGTCATTAAAGTGAGCCCGGACACCGCGGCACTGTACTCTGCCTGCGACATGCTCGACGATATGAAGGTAAGTGTAACGAGAGAAAATCATGTGATGTCCAAAAGAGCGATGGCGTCGTTCCAACCGGCCAGTTCCTTGTTAGTGAAAAAAATATTGTGAATCGATGCGTGGACTCAGACGATTGTCTCGTCACTTCGCGTAATTGTAAATGTTATGCGCTTTTACGCGATGGCATTCGGCGTCGCAGACATGCCGGCCGAGGCGACTTAATGCAGATCGCGCGCGTTTTCTACCCGCAGTGAAAACTCGTGGCGCTCGGTCAACGGAAGCGGGTGCCCTTATCAGTTGCTTGTGACATGATTGCTATAACTAGAACCGCTACGTGAGAACATTCACACACTTCTTAGCCTGTGATTTAGCACGTAAAACGTTAACTGGCAACGATAAAACGTTAACTTGCAACGATAGAAATTGTGTTTCAAATACCTACTTAATTTTATATTTTGTATAATTTTTTAACGTTCGATTGGAACTTCGAGCTGATATAATACATTTTATTGATAGTTCTTTCATACATATAACAAATGATTCATGGTAATAAAACCACTGGAGCTTGTGCTAGACGACACAGATCCGGAGATTGTCGCAATGACGCAATGTCGTGATGTCGTTAAAAATGTTTTGATTATGCTAGTTTGGACGAGGCATGCCGTTTGACGATAATGTAATCTCTTGATAGCTAATGCGTGAAAAGTTTCTATTGTCAAATGGCAACAAAATGTAGAAATGAATAAAGAAATCTTATAAGAAAATTTTGTTATAGAAGAGGAGAATGGGGTAGAAGGAAATAAAAATAGAAATTTAATAAAGAACACTTAAATAGATAGAAGCAAATAATGAAGAATCAAAAGAACAATTTGATATAGAAGAGGAGGGTAGAATAGGATAGAAAATATTTATAAAGCAAAAGAGCACTTTTATGAAAAAAGGTAGAATGGAATAGAATATCGTTATCGTCCATAGCAACAATGTTACAATATGCGTAAATCGTAGGAATTCGTGTCTAGCCGAGTGTTGTCTTGCACGCAATGCTTAGCAACAGTGCACGCTTCGTGCGCATGCGCGAGGATTCCTTGTGTTTAATTTTCTTTAAAGTTTCAACAACTCCGATTTATTGCATTTTCATGGTCAAAATGAGAACCTATTTAGAAACATAGAAGCGAATATAAATATAGAAACGTAACATTTGCTCATTAAAATATTTATCATAACAATAGGTACGGACTCGAAATATCATTTACATGATATCGTAATAAAATACCGAAATAGGGTATCGAAAAATAAATTCTGTTTTTAGTGTGCGTTCAAACAAATTGATATTGGTGGGGCGTTCGAGCTGGCTTAGTTACCTACATCATTTTTTTTTACCTTTCCAGATTATTTTTTTCTCTTTTGCCTAACTTGATTTACTCGACTTGACTAATTTTATTTGCTTTTTACGTTTTAATGGCCGACCTCCAAAATTAATTTCGTTTTATGTGATCCGGACTTTTTTAGTGTCTTAATTATTATTTATGTATAATTTTTAGTGTGACAAAAACCTGTTATATTGAATTCTATGAATTTTAAAAACTGTTTTCTTATCGAATGAATTTAATTTTTACGGTCCTACGATTTCATACTACACGGTTCTTAAACATTCAATACTCACAAATATTCGTACTTTTTCTTTGTCTTTACCAGTTGGACTTCGATTTCTTTCCGTTGATTTCTCGTTACAATTTCCAATACATTTGCTAGTACCTAACATGTTGGTATTTCGCATTACCACTCATGCAAATCATAGTTGAATGGAGAAAAATTAACATCTGTACACAACACGTGAGTGCGTGGGATATGTTTCAATGTCGTTTTATTAGAGACATTCTTTAAAATATCAAATCTACAACTATTAAAATTAGCATAATAATGCTAATTTTAATAGTTGTAGATTTGATATTTTAAAAAAAAATATTTATTTCTTTGTTTTATTTAGTTTATATCAACCTTTAAATACTATTATCATTTTGATCTCGAGCATCTTTAGTATTGGAAACTTTAAATTCAACAGGATCCAAATTAAGTCGTAAATTTTCTAATTTATTGGATTTAGATTAAGTAATTACCTTGCTAAATGCTCCCGTATTAACTTTATTAGTATGTACTAGAAACGGATGCATCCAATTAGATGAAGCTAAAAACGCTAATACAACGGAATTTACATCATCTGCTTAGAAACGTACAGACATTACACAAAATATTCGATGTAAACGCGGGGCTAGTTGATTTGAATATAAAATGTTTTATTAATGATTACAGTAGTGATCATTGTGACATTAGTTTAATTAAATATGCGTACGTTGATTGTCAAAAAACTGTCTAGTTTAATATTGATGAGGCCAATAGGAATCGTAATACATGCCAACTTGTTTCTTTTTAGGGTTCAGTACCCGCAGGGTCCAAACGGAGCCTTATTGCTGTCACTTTATTGGTTTTAGTGCGTTATTTATTTATTTTGTTTAAGTTTTGATGGTATTATAAATTAAATTTGATTGATATACCTAGTCATAAGCTTAAGCACTTTAAGAAGTATGTCTCTGCTACTTCTTGGTCTTCTATTGTATAAACTTATAACATTATTTTCCTGCTACAGTATCATTTAAAAATATTTTTAAAATATGAGTAGCTCGTGGCTAAATAATAACAGCCGTACGGGTCGATCATCAAGGTTAAGCAACGCTTGACGAGGTCGGTCAGTGGATGGGTGACCATTTCAATATACCGAGTTTCCTCCGTGCCTCGGAAAGCACTTTAAGCCGTTGGTCCCGGCTGTCATTTGAAGATCTTTGACAGTCGTTACGGGTAGTCAGAAGCATGAGATCTGACACCAGTCTTGCCAAGGGGTACCGTTTAACCCAGTTACTGGGTTGTGGAGGTCAGATGGGCAGTCGCTCCATGTAAAACACTGGTACTTAGCTGAGTCCAGTAAGACTGGAAGCCGACCCCAATATAGTTGGGAAAAAGGCTAGGTAGATGATGATGAATATTATTTAACGATGTTTAAGTATTCAACCTAACCCCTAGCCACATTCGTCCTAATCGAGTCAGCCGTTCAGTTGAGCCATATATGGATCTCGTTATATTTAGGTAGGTACTTAGTCTAATGGTGCGTGTTTGGGATCAATTCGTTTCAGATACAGTGCTATATCATTTGTTACAATTCGTTCTTATTTAATGGACCTGTATTTGGATTTTGTTTCTTTTGCGATATAAATGTTGGCCAAGTACTTTGTAGGAGATACGACTATTTATATTTATTTTTATTTCTCCATAAAATTGTTTGGTTTGAATATTATAATTAAATTTAATGATAAGGCGCAAATGCGCCTGAGCTAGGCTGAGCCTGTATTTCAGGACGCAGTACACATTCCAGACATTATGAACAATACAACAGTTTTACGTTTACATAATATGATATAACTTCAAAGCAAAATAATAATATAGGTATTGTAAATAAAAAAGAAATGAGGGCACGAGAATGTAATATGATAATGATGACGAAAAGCTACAGTTCGTAACTAGCTTAAAAACCGTTTAAAATCAATCCATATAATAAAAGGAATACGGGCACGTCAATGATGGCAAATGAAAAATTACAATTAACAAGTTCAAAATAGCCCAAAAACACTTCAAAATCAAATTCCAAGACAAAAAGACCTTTCGCCATATTGAATCATCCAATCCAGTCAAAATCATTTATTTTCAAAACGTGTTAAAACTACGTCGCGCACAGCCGCTCGTTCGTGAGCTTACCATCCTTGATATTAACAACTGAAGCATTTTCTATATTGCTCGCACTCGCGGATGCAACTGTAGAATGTGGGTCGCGATGTGTTTTGAAACCGCTCAATGTCGCAGCGTTTATCGCGGCCTCGTGTGGTTTGAGCCTAGTTGGTAAAAGTGCACGTTTTGTATTTGTTGTTTTTGTGTTAAAATCAGGTGTTATTTTGTATTGTTCATTCCATTTCCTACTTTATCTTTAAATTAATTACAATAAAATCTTTAGAATATAGGTGGTCTAGTCGGGAATCTACCATTCATCATCTTTCTGCCCTAATCTCATGTTACTTGTGGTTGGCGCAACACGTTTCTTTCTTCCATTTCCCCCTTAAGCTTCATACTATCATCCCCTCCCTCATCATCTCTTCCCTTTTTTTTCAATTCATTTCTATTTCTAAGTTTTAAATTAGTTCGAGTAAAGCCTTTGGAATTACATATTACTGGTCGACAACCTATCATTACTTCATTTTACTATCACGAGTAATAATCTTGCTATTTATTTCTGCATTACTTGCCAGTCTAACTATAAAACATCGGTATTTATTATTATTTATAATATAAATATGTAATTGCCTACATTATCAGTAAATAAATTCCTAGAAATCTTTATCAAGGAAATGGAAATGCGTAGTCATTTTAATACGAGCTCATTTATATCGGATCCAGCTGTGCGATGTCATTATTTTGTCACCCTTTCAGGTTCCCTGGTGCGTAATAATTACAACGAGGAAAATCTCAGAGAGATTTCAGAGAAAGATCAGTATATTTATATTAACCAGATACTGGGTTGTGGAGGTCAGATAGGCATTCGCTACATTTTGATGGACTAGAAGCCGATTCCAACATAGCTAAGAAAAATCTAGGCATTGATTGTAAATGGATGTTATGTAATGGATTGATTGTAAATTCTTAACATATTCCAGGTTCCAACCAGTATTGCCAGTATGCCACTTGTCTACCCAATTATTGAACATACACAGTTTTATGCACAAAAGTAAAAGTTGTATTCAACCTAGGCCTTGACATAATATTTAGAACAAAAACGGCTTTATCTTATCGTTTAAGATAAAAAGATCACATGGAGTGAGTTTCTACAACGGTTTAGAATGTTGCAGGAGATATTTGACAACGAAATTATCTTACCGTTTGTCAAATTTTAAGATAACATTATCGCCTTTATCTTTTCTTATGCAATGAAGGTGTGGCTCTAGACTTATAATAGACAACCCGTTGCGTTGGTATCATCTTTCAATCTGAAAGTATCCTATACGTCATAAGGGACTTCTACCTTTTTAAACTGCCTCATTTTTCTAGCAGTAGCGAGCTTTACGGTTTGACGCCCGAATCGGGCAAAATGTTGTTGGGGGACTACAGGCATTAACATTACGCATTTAAGAGTACCAGTCGACAGCACGAACTATTTTGTGCGCGGGATTAAAATGCATTTTATATCAACCGACAACACGTGCGGAAGAGATAGATACTGTGATGAGCAGTAGGCAGCTAGTTCGCGTACGAATACACACTTTTGCAAATTTGTAGCGAAATGGATAAATGATTTAGGACGAAACCGAGCGCGCGAAATTTTATAAACAGACCTTTGACAGTCCAGATATCATGAAAAAACGACTAAATCTATCTGTTCAAAATAAAATTATATGCATTGTTGAACTAATAATCTATCCCTGTATAGAAGCCGTTTTGCAATTTTCCGTCTTCTTATGGTATTTATTTGCGCCCAAAAATGCGTTAAAATTAGTGTCGGAATGTGGAACTTTCGACGCTCATAACTTTCAAATATTTTTTTTTTTACTTTTTCGCTTCCATACAGGGCTAGATAATGATGAGACAAATTGATATCACTTTTTATTTTGAACGCACATCGTCAAACAGTGGAATAATCCCTAGACTACGTTTGTATGGAAAAAAAATCGACTAGTGTAACCATAAAGTTATGTTATGGCATTTATTAAAAGGAATCCACATAGCACATTCGGTATACAACGTATGGTACCTACGGCTATATTTAAAGGTGCCTAGTCTAATATCATACTTACAAATTATCAGTTTTGATGTTATGTATCTGGGACAAGTTGTATGCATGTTGATGTCAATATACATGACAGTTTTAAATTTAGAGTGATACGTTCTTGTATAATATTTTGCGTAAACCTAGATACATATTTACTATAGTTAGCCATAAAGATACTTACATGCCGCTTAGTGGCCTAATTGAAGATAAAGAATTTGACAATGATTTTGTAGCATTTTTATTGTTTGCGTGATTGATTTACAACATAATATCACTGTATGCGCCGACAGGTTAGGCAGAGATGCACAGGTGAATTTATTACACTTTGCCCAACCCCGACATTGAACCCAGACCTTATGAGCAAGAGTAGCGCTTGCGATCACTTGATAGACCACCAATGAAACCGGCCAAGTGCGAGTTGGACTCGCGCACGTAGGGTTCCATATCATTATCGCAAAAAAACGGCAAAAAAGTCACGTTTGTTGTATGGAAGCCCCACTTAAATAATTATTTTATTCTGTTTTTAGTATTTGTTATTATAGCGGCAATAGAAATACATCATCTGTGAAAATTTCAACTGTCTAGCTATCATGGTTCATGAGATACAGCCTGGTGACAGACAGACGGATCGTGGAGTCTTAGTAATAGGGTCCCGTTTTTACCCTTTGGGTATGTAACCCAAAAAAAAATGATACATAGGTAAAATTACATAGGTAAAATACCAAGGATCACCAAATGGTGGACCGTGGTCCAGATCCTGACCGCTAACGTTGTCCGTGGACCTTAAGCAAACACACACAAGTACAATATAATTCACTTATGTTACTTGAGTATGTTATTTAATAATTTATCGTATGCTTTTTGTATTTACGGCCGTTCACTCGACAACAGACGATTTATCTCATCAAAATCATCATTGATATTATATCTACGAGTATATTTAATAAATTTGGATTATTATTTCAATTTTAACAAAGTAAATTCACGTGACGAAGTAAATAGTAATTGGTAACCTCTGGTTTATACCATTATTCTAATCTTATATTATCTGTGCCTTTATTGACTCGTTAAGTCATCATTATTTCGCTTTTTCCATTGATCACACAAACATGAATGATCATGACGTGCATGTCATACTCATTTGATTTTCAATAATGATAAGTAGGAGTGTGATTCATACCTACTTAAAAACCCCCAGTTTCTGAATTGCGAATTTGTAGTTAACAACTTGACAAACTTTAATGATAAATTGTGGCAGGTTTTCAATTCAGAAACAAAATCTAAAGCTAAATTAGCGTTGCTAAATGGGTACTTTTAATTAATTAAATCTTAGTATCATTGTAATCTTGAATCTCTAAACTTCAACTATAAACTTTATCTAGTTCCTAAAGAAGAAAGGAAATTAAATTAAATTAAGTTTACAGCTTCCCGGTCTGCATCCAAATCTACACTAATATAATTAATAATAATAAAGAAAGATTGTTTGTAAGTTTGTTTAGAAATTCTTTATTTTGGGGATAGGGGGGCAGGATATTTTTATCCTAAAAAGCGGCTCCTATGGGGTGGGCCACGGGAGCGGAGCCGCGGGGAAAAGCTAGTTGATTATAAATTTATTCCTTTTACAAACGTTTTTTATTTTTTTTTTCTCTCGGCTCAACCTCGACTCAGCTTCATTCAATCTAATTGACAGTTGTAACTCTTATATAGAACATAATCATATGTGACTGAGTTGGAGGAAGTTTCACCGGCTTCAGCTGAGTACCAGTGTTTTACATGGTGCGACTGCCTACCTGACCTCCACAACCCAGTAACTGGGTAGCACGGTGCCCCTTGGCAAGACTGGTGTCAGATCTCAAGCTTCTGACTACCCGTAACGACTGTCAAATATCTTCAAATGACAGCCGGGACCAACGGCTTATCGGGCTGCCCGAGTCACGGAGGAAACTCGGTATGTTGAAAATGGTCACCCATCCACGGACCGACCTCGTCAAGCGTTGCTTAATCTTGAAGATCGACCCGTGGGGCTGTTATTATTTAGCCACAAGCTCCTCTAGCCACGAGCTCCTCTCTAAATGTTCCATTATACCATAACAAAATAACCAATCAAGCCCCATAGCCTTTTAGGTTACATATAGTTAATATCGCGCTATACCGCGTAATATCTAGGTATTATTATTAATATAACCATATCGATAATTTTATCGGCGTCCGATAATAAATTACTTTCACTTGATAAAGTCGTGGATTGTATGAAATTCAAGGTTATTAAAGCAAAAACGTGACGTTTTTACAAAATTCCACTTAATCTTTGTTTGGATCTACTAGCTCATACATACACATGAGTGACGCAGTTGTTACCTAGCTTGGTTTCTGAAATAAAAATAGTTCTAGGGCATAAATAGGTGAACGATTTTGTTATCAGCGATAAAAAAGCTATTGTAACCACTTCATTCAGTAATAAGAGTTGGATTTGAGATAATCTTAAGCATAATTATTACCTAATAACTTTTATTCTAAGAATGTTTTGTTTTTTTTACCATTGTCAAATTCAGCAGGTCTATTTTGCCTCTGTGAGTTTAAAAGATGCTACTACCAGTACAGCTATAACAAACAATGAGTTCTTCATCAGCCACCAATCATTAATGCCCGTTCCCACGACTCCAAGTCCCCTAAAGATCGTCAATACTAGACATAGGGGCACTAATGTCATTCATACGATAGACGGAGGAGCTATCCTACATATTAATTATATGACATTATAAACATACAACTTTCAAACTGCACATAACAACGACCTACAAGGTTGCATTATAAATTCATATTGTGACATTTCATTAATTTCGTTCATAAAGGAAAAATATGACAGTACTTGTTCTTTATTACAATATTGTATTGAAAAATAATTAATGTCAATGTAATATTAATTGTATGTCTGAGGTTTTGTCCGTAATGTGTTGAAAATTACTGTGTAATCACCAGCTATAATATATAATATCCAATTGGTTACTTTGATCAATGGGTATGGATTTACTAAGTTATTATTTTATTAATCATCATCATCATCATCATCATATCAGCCGAAAGACGTCCACTGCTGGACATAGGCCATATTTTATTAATATTCTTGAGAAATTCATCATTGTGTTAATGCGCATATGTGATATTTATACATACAAACTAGGTAATAAATATTGTTTTAAAGGGATACTCGTAGTGATAGAGTAGGTTCAAACTAGTTTTTTATTTAACTAAGATCTTAAAATCTAATATGTCTAAAGATTTTTTTCTATTCAACTCTTTTTGTAGTTATGAGACATCTGCGGTGTATTCTACATAAAGGAAATACCATATTTGTTTTCTTTAACAGGGAAATAATTAAGAATCGCCTTTTTAATCCACCACGCGGGACCAGTGCGAATTGGTAGACGTTAGACGATATAATAGTGGAACTTATTGAAAATGCCTTTACTTTATTGTTAAAAGTAGACAGAGATCACAATCACTTAACCATTTCCAGCACAATAGACCACAGCTTGATAAATAACGGTCAGAACATATAAATACAAAGTGACCGGTCAAACAGGACAGTGCGTGGGAACTATCGACATTTTGTGTGTTTTGTGGTGGTTGACGATACGTAGGCGAGGGCCTAAATATTGTCATGGTGATGCTGGTTTGTTTGTGTTGTGGTGCTGTTGTTGCTAGGTCTTTTATTTATCGGTTTGTGTGTGAATTTGATTACAAGATTTAACCTCTGTTTGGGTGTGTTTCTTTACTTAATTAATATTTATATCACACATACACACATCATCAGCCTATT
Organism: Orthosia incerta; assembly: GCA_948252205.1. Taxonomy (NCBI): domain Eukaryota; kingdom Metazoa; phylum Arthropoda; class Insecta; order Lepidoptera; family Noctuidae; genus Orthosia; species Orthosia incerta. Next base: position 3,458,483 of record OX411748.1, read on the forward strand.
AATGTTCCCACTGCTGGGACACAGGCCTCCTCTCTGTGAGAGGGAATGGGCCGTAATCCACCACGCGGGCCCAATGCGGGTTGGTGGATGTCACAAGTCTTCTAATTTTTGGTTCTAGGACATGCCGGTTTCCTCACGATGTTTTCCTAATAATATTTATATAATATTTTATATTTATATTTTATATCATACCTGACAAAAGAAAATGGTCCCAAAATATTTAAAGATTTTTCCATCGTCTCGAAAAGAAGAAGCAGACTACAAGAAATTATGTTTTTTGATTGAGACAAGAATTGTAGCTTAGCATACGTTAATAGGAGAAGGGATAAATTAGTAGCAAGTTTTTATTATGCAAGTCTGAGAGAATTACTAATAAGACACACCTTAATCACGACACAAACATACTTAAAACAATGACATCCGCTTTAAAGCCATCATCAATTTCGGAAAAACCCTGCATTACAAAACACAACAATACAGTTGTTGACTATTTACTCAAGCCTTGGTTTGTTGTTGTCACGTTTTGGATAGATCAGATAAGTCTGTATCGACGCTATTCGAGTAATCTAACTCAAATTAATTAGTCGATATCGTGTCATTACGTGGGGCTTTGCTGAAGCACGTGAGGTTGCTTTCGAAGCGTCATTGTTAGTTTGTGAACATTGGCTTGCAAAATTCTACTTCCTACTTTGACCGGCGAAAGAAGAGTTTTATTTACCGCTTGATGGCATTAGGCTCGACACATGGGACTTAAACATAATTTGCGAAATGTACAGTACACATATATGTCTAACCCCCGGCGACCCCGTCCCGTCCCTCCGTCATCTCTAATCCTAATTTTTATCCGTGGTGCTGCTAGGCAACTGGGCTTATCCCAGTTGTTAACGACCCTTTGTGCCTATTGGCCTTGTTTGTTCTGTCTCCTGCTTGGTATGGAAGTGGAAATTTATATTTTTCGTACTCCTCCGTTATTCTTTTCTGATTAATTTCGTTGCTTGGATACAGACACTTAAATTCATTCTCCGGGACTTCTTCGAGCTTCATTGCCTCGGCGCTTTTCTGGTGGTCGCCACTGTTGATTCTGGCTTTCAGGAGTTGCAGTGGTTTGGGAATAGTGCGGCGGGAGTGTTCCAAAAAAAATATGTGGAACTCTTTGGGGAATTTTGGCGTGATTTATGTTATCTTATCTAAATATTATAAATGTGAAAGTTTGGATGGATGAATGTGTGTGTAGATGTATGTTTATAGTCTGGCATAGCACGTAGGCTACTTTTCATCCCGGAATATGTTTCCATAAGCTATGAAATCACTTTGTACGTGGGCGAAACTGCTGGCAGAAGCTAGTGTGTAGATAATTATATTGTTACCTACTTCAGAAATGCTTAGTTCTATTATTTACAGGGAAAAACATAAATCTTTATCAACTGCATTATTCTCGCTACATCATCAGTCATACTCTCAATCACGTTTTATAAAATACTATTGTTTATGTTTGGATTTTTCTCTTTTATGGTTTTCCCCTAATCTTACGGATGAAGGATGTTTGTTTGTTACTCAATCGCCCCAGAATGCCTGAACGGATCTGGATGAAATTTGGCACAGAGATAGATTATAGTCTAGCATAGAACATAGGCTACTTTTTATACCGGTATAATGTTCCCTTGGGACGATAAAACACTCGCGGGCGAAGCCGCTGGCAGAAGCTTGTAGATAAAACAGATTAATTAATAGATGGGGCAGAAAGGTTCTGGAGTGGCGACCGCGAACCGGAAGACGTTGCGTTGGAATCCTCCCACCAGGTGGACCGATGACCTGGTGAAGGTTGCGGGGATCCGTTGGTTGCGGGACGCACGAGACCGGTCAATGTGGCGACGCTTGGGGGAGGCCTATGTCACAGATAATATAATTCTAACATACAGATGCCTCATCCCATACAAAGAAACCGTGCCGACGTAACTAGCGTTTTTCATCTGATTATAACGATTATTTTTTGTAAATCGATCGCCTTCGGTTCCGTTCCACGGCGATAGATAGATCACCATATATGTGGGTGGAACAGAACGGAACGGAACCGAACGCGATTGATGTACAAAAAATAATCAGAATAGTCAGTACAGAAAGTCGGCACGGTTTCTTTGTATGGAATGAGACACCACTGCCTATGTCCAGCAGTGGACGTCTTTCGGCTGATATGATGATGATGAATTAATACATAATAAATTATTAGGATTAGCACCAAGGTATACGGCGTTAAATAGTTATTATAATTTTTCATTCCAAAATATTTAAACATCTTAAAATCAGACCTACCTACGTAACTACTCGTTCAAAAACAAGAAAAGGCTTATTACCAAGCAAACTATTCGGTACATCTAACAAAGATCTTCCAAACCAAAATCTTGTAACCTCTGAACTCAAAATATAGATAGCTAAGTATCTGTTTCTAACTTGTAATTTGCCATATTTTTAGGTACATACTAATTAAACTCTAGGTTATCAGAAAAAAATATTTAAACAAAGAAAACAAGAAGAGCAATCGTAAAGTTAATATTAGAAGTAATAAATGCCATTCAATTCAGTCCCTACAATTAAGGATTTGTTAACTCATTAGTCGATGATTTACATAGCTAGAACGTACGTTATCATTGGCCAATAGTGTCACACCTCTAGTACGTACGTAGATAACGAAGTGCATTCGCACCACACAACACAAACATAATTAACAGAAAAATAGCGTAAATTAAAGAAATACACAGTTATTGCAGCTATAATTACTACTACTAAAATAAACAAATATATACAAGGTAAATTGTCTCAATAAATCAACGGGCTTGAACTTGAAACAACGAATCAATCAATAAACCACGTCCTTAAAAATGTATTAATGTAATACGCCAAATAGTTTACCTACCTTTGTACTACGTTCACACACATCCTATTCCAAATGTAAACGCATTAATATTACAAGCAATTGTCCTCCGATCAACTTTGAAGGTTCGTATAAATCGACTTAAACGCCACAGAACTAATAAGCATTAAATACTATACTTCATAAAAGATAGCTTGATTTCTGTGACTTATGTCAAACTGTTACGTTATTGTTAGCCTGTCAAGCGATATTGTTACTGTATTGATACTGACAGCTGTCGCAGAGATCAAGCTGTCTTTTTTGAAGTATAGAAGCAACCCGTTATCACAGCTCGTAAGAATGTATTAAAACATATGTTATGGCGTAGACAACTGACAAACACACAAAATAGCCAGACTTATTTAGTTTGAGGCGCCGGATATATTGATTAATTGAATTTATTTTTAAAATGAAGTGGATTACGGCCCATTCTCTCTCAAAGAGAGGAGGCCTATGTCCCAGCAATGGGAACATTAATAGGCTGATGATGAATTAATTTTTGAGAATTTTGGCAACAATTCTAAAAACAACTTTTAAAATATCCCGACACAAATAAACAGTAAAGTTACCTCTTACATTGACTTAATACACAGTATAGGTATCTGTATTACTAGCCACTGTACGTTCATAAAATTATTAAAAATAACGTAATATACTTAGGCAGAAATCGTCAATTTTTATTTTCAAATAATCAACTTATCCTTAAGCAATAAAACACAAATTTCGCAATCAATTATCATAGGCCATCTTATCCTATAAAAAAAAAACAAAAAGTAAAAAGTTCTGGAATGGCGACCGCGAACCGGAAGACGATACGTTGGAAGGCCTCCCACTAGGTGGACCGATGACCTGGTTAAGGTTGCGGGAAGGCGCTGGATGCGAGACGCACGGGATCGGTCAATGTGGCGACGCCTGGGGGAGGCCTATGTCCAGCAGTGGACGTCTTTCGGCTGAAATGATGATTTTATCCTATGCAGTCCAACAGTGACCGCGCTTTAGATCTTACCTGCGTCTTAACCCACGTATTAGTGCTGCCAAACGGTTGCCTCACAAGAGAATGTCGGAGGACGTAGTTAGTATGCGACGCTGCGCTCACAGACTGTCGTACCCACTAATGTTAATAATTGCTGTGCTCGATACCCGATCCTTCTCCTTGATGGGCCCTTGATCTAGAATAGTCGATTAAGTAAATCGATTTATTTTTCCCTCGTTTTAAATAATTCTTGGTCAGTACTGATTCATCTGTTTGTGGTATTCGTATTTGTAATAATATCGTTTTTATTTTCATGTTTATGTTGGACTAGGTTTGGTCAGCGACTTTACACAGGTGAAATTCAAAACTGATACCAGGGGATTGTATCACCGAAATAAAAATCCTGTCCTTATCTAGGCCATAGTCTACTCGTGTTCCAAAGTTCATTCAAATCCATTTAGCTATTGATACGTGATTGATTAATAAACATACGGACTTTCATATTTTTATCTTAGTAGGATACGAAGGAGGATTAGTAAGATCTGATAATTAGTTGGGGCACAGATAATATAATACTACAGCTTGGGGGTTAAAGTTTGCTTGCTAACATAATACCTAACAAGCAACAACGGGTTATTAAAACAAGGGTCAACAATTCAAAGGATTAGGTAAATTGTTTTAACATTTAACAGAAATGGCTATAAAATTAGTTTTACATTGACATAATGGCGGTCTGGTGGACTCAGTCAGTGGACGCAAACAATTGTTTCAACAATCAGTCAAATCTGTAATCGACGGATTTTATCCGTGACCGTAGCATGGCGACCGTGACATAACAATCTGTTTTTGAAAATAATATTAAATTCCAAAAGGTCAACGACATCTTTCAAAAATTTTAACACGTAATGTAAATGTTTGCATTTATTTTGTAAACGTTATTGAGGATTCTTATGAATCGTTTTCCAAACCATATCTATAACAATATCATAAAAGGAAATATTTTTTTGTTTGTTTGTACAAAATAGGCTCCGAAACTACTGGACCGATTTAAAAGATTCTTTCACCTAAAGAAAGCTACATTATTTCTGAGTGACATAGGCTATTTTTTAATCCCGAAAACGGGCCCTGTGGGGTGGTCCACGGGAGCGAAGCCGCGGGGAACAGCTAGAGTTTTATATGAGTGATTAGAAAATGTGTTAATTATTTGATTTATAATAAAATGCATAGGGCTTGAGCATTGAGACATAAGTAATCTAGGTAATTGATCAATGACTTGGTTAAAATTAAATAAAAACTATTTTACAAATTAAATAACTATGAAAACTTGGTAACAGACATTGCATAAAATGTCACTAAGTAGAACGAATTCTAAAAAAACAAAACACTAACTCCACTTCACGAGAACACAAATCAGAAAAATACGAAACTCAAGTGACAGCCTCAAGTTGCAAGTAGGTAAATTGCAGAGTAATGATAAATAAATTGAACAAGGCAATTAAAAACGCACTTATTGATAGAAATAAATGTCAACAAGACGACAAACAAAGATATAAAAAAACTTATTTTCTGTCTCTGTTTTTAATCTGTGAATTATGACCGCACCCATAATTGTCTTTGGTTGCCAACTGCTTGAGTGAGAGACTAAGGTCGTTTGTTCAATAAAAGTGTAATAGGTACTGATTTTATCATTTAATCGTATTGAAACAGGACTTGACTTAAACAAGATCAGAAGAAAAATAAAACATAAAGTTAAGTTATATATTGGCTATTTATTAAGATTATTTACAACGGAACATCTATCATTTTGCAATATTGTGACAGCCCAAACACAGAACAACAACAAAAATATTTAATTAAATCAATTTAAAAGTTGGTTAAGGCTAGTAATGCCTGCCGGCAATGCAACATTATATTTTAACGATAACGATAATCAGGTATGAAAATGTAAATTAAATTAATTAACACGTATTTAATTCAACGGGATGAAGTATTTAGTACCACGGCTATGCATATTGTTATTAATATTGATTAATTAATTATCTAGAAACAACTGGCGAAGTGTCGTTGTAATGGAATAGGTGTGCACCTCTGCTTATCCCTTCGGGGAATACAGGCGTTATATTATATTACACTATATTTAATAATATAATATAATATATTTATATATAATAATCTATACAAATAAACATATAATATTATAAAGAGGAAAGATTTGATAGTAAGTTTGTTTGTTTGTAATGGATAAACTCAAAAACTACTTAACCGGTGACATAGGCTACTTCTTATCACGAAAAAATCAACAGTTTCTGTGGGGTCGGCCCCGTGAGTGAAGCCACGGGTAAAGAGCTAGTTATCTGACAATGGGACCACCTCCAGAGTATACTTTTTTGTACTAAAAAAGAATGTTAAATATCGTTCCATTATGGAAGCTGGAGTAATCGCGTAACGAAAATAAATTTTAAAAAATACAGTCGAACTGAGAACCTCCTCCTCTTTTAAAATACGGAACTACACTGGCCACGACAGGGATTAGGAAAGTTGCGGGAAAAAGTTATATTAAATCCATCATTCACTTTACTTCACCTATGTTTTAATCACAATACTAAACACACATCACATCACATCACATCATCAGCCTATTAATGTTCCACTGCTGGGACACAGGCCTCCTCTCTGTGAGAGGGAATGGGCCGTAATCCACCACGCGGGCCCAGTACGGGTTGGTGGATGTCACATGTCTTCGAATTTTTGGTTCACGGACATGCCGGTTTCCTCATGATATTTTTCCTTCACCGTTTTAAGAGCAGTGGTGATGAATTAATTTACCCAAAGTAAAGCGCCTGCCTGGGCTCGAACCCACGACCTACAACATGTAAGTCGCAGCCAATACCACTGGGCCACCACTGCTCTCACACTATACTAAAAACTATAAGGTATTTAGGTACTCCTTTATACGATCTGTCAATGTTCGAAAACATATACCCATCTTTAAAACAGTATCATCACAATTACGAAACATTTACCTCTAATCGTCTTTCGACGTTAAATACATAATTGATGAATGACCATATTGCCCATCAATAAATAATGAACCTTTTTCCTATAATTAAATGAGGCAAAGGTATCTCGTCGTTCGGCCTAACCTTTTCTAATTAACAAACAATTCGCTTATAAATTCCAATGCGACAAAGATTACCGCTAAATGGGGGACTTCATCACTCTTAATGACTTTAGCCTTAAATTCTCTTTTGCCAGATTATTCACATAAAACAAAGAATTCCAAAGCTAAATTGTTAAATTTTAGACTTTCAAATGACGGTAGTCGTAAAATCGTAAAATCCTTGTTACAAAAAGTTTTCGTAACTTCCAGTTAAATGTACAAGGGTTACTTTTAATTTCGTTTGTATAGGCCGTGACGCAAGCAAGGCCTCGTCTGCAATATTAATGAATCAATCGGAATAAAACGTTGATATAATTTAAAAAGAAAGTGAAAATGGCTTCCTTCCCGCGCCATGACGGATCCCGTGTCGCGAGCTAGTTCCGTTCCATGTTACGCAGCACACGTATGCCGAGGTCATGCTAATTACTAGCCTCACGAAATCGAAAGTCACTCGATTGTCTAGATGTAGGACGCGATCGTATAAAGAAACGTAACATCATATCCTACTTTGAAATATTCCGATCGCGTATTGTTCTCTTTAGTCGCAAATAAAACTAGATTGAAATACCACTTGACACAATAAAGCAGGTTTTTTTTTCTTATCATTGAGTATCAATATCTTGAGTGGAATGTTTGGTAATACAATTGATCTTTCGCTCAATATATTTACAAGCAATCGATGGTGATCTAAAATAGATACTGAATCAAAATTGTTTAAATTTCGAACGTCAGTCTCTAATTGCGGATTTCCGAGATAATTTTGTGGTACGTTGTTTTTTGTCTGCTTTTAAAATGTCTGATCACGATCACACTATCCGTTGCAAGGTCGACTGCTAATTTTTGACAGACGATCGTCGACGTTGGCATTTTCTAATGAATGCCTACAGCAGTCTAGCCTAGTCTATGCTTTGTTTGATTTGAATATTTTAACCAAAAAGTTCATAATAGAATATGATAATGATCAACAAGTGCTACGGACGTAAGTACATACGTATAGTAGATGCGTGTCTCATTGTCAGACCACTTGTTCAATGTTAGTCCAGTTTGTATTGTAACTATTGTACTCAGTGTACCGCCGCGTGATGTTTTGAACCAGTGTGTCGCACACGGTGACGTACCTGTTACATTAGGCATTCTTCTTTGGCTGATAACAATGGCTTTAAGTTAACAGATTATGTTGTACAATATGATAACGGTTTTAAGATTTTGTAAACACGTTTCCGGTAAACATCCGTTCTGAATCGGCAAAACAAATAATGCAAAAGTAGAAATTGTTTTTGATAACCAGGCAGCTAATGTGACAGTTATAAAACTTAACTTTCTAGTTTAAAGGAATTCGTTTGAGCAGTTCGAAAATATAAATTCATAATTTCACATTCCCGTTCCGTATCGCGAATTCTCGAGCTCGTTCGTTTCGATTCGCACGCGAAAACGGCAAGTTCACGAGCTATGTCGTGCGACATGCGGCTGTGGCTTTAGTCACGGGTTTTCTCGCTACTGTTATGTTATTTTAAATATTACATAGCATTTCTGTGACGGTTTCAACAGGTAGGTATTATACAACGTCTTTTGTTCACTAGGCTTGGCTGCTATTTTTATACTTTTGGTTTTATAATGGTGTGGATATTTTTAATCCCACGTGGCTTCGCTCCCGTCAACTGGCTACCTACCTACCCTACCCTTCCTACATACATGAATTTTGCGTAACTTTAACCGGGAGCTCTCAAAAAGGAATAATATTGCCCGTTTTTTGCAACATTTTTCATTTATGCTCGGCTCCTATTGGTCGTAGCGTAATGTTAAATAGCCTATAACCTTCCTCGATAAATGGACTGTATACTAACACAAAACCAGTAGTTTCTGAGATTAGCGCGTTGAAACAAACAAACTCTTCAGCTTTATAATATTTAATAATAATTAATAATATAGTATAGATTAATTTTAAACATTCCACTTTTAAACTTTAATTTCCTGTTCCAATTAAATATATGTATATTCATATTAAAGGAGATTTGGAGAATACATTCTCCAAATACATAAAATCAACCAAAACGTGAGTGTAGCCGAACAATAAATGATTATTGAATTGTTGCGTGTCGAATACAATGTCAAACAGACACACAGTGGGTACAGATTATTGGCCCCTGAAACACGCATTATAAAAACCGGCCAAGTGCGAGTCGGACTCGCACACGAAGGGTTCAGTACCATTATCGCAAAAAAACGGCACGAAAATTTAATAATTAATCGAGTAGAAATGTTAAGTAAAATCAAAGTTGCATGAAGTGTCTAACGAAAAACATAAATAGATTGAGAAAGGTCTAAGTTCAATCAAGGAAGGCAAAGGGACAGACGTTATGAAATTGAAGAATCTGGTCTGGTCTAAACATTTTAGTCCTGAAATATTTGTAACAGAAAATTAAATAATGAAACATGGAGACGACAACCTTCACAGTCCAATAAAAGCTGAACGGCCTAACCTCGGATTTGTTTTTGAATCCTATTCCAATTTGCGTTCACTAGCCTCTCTTTTGTTCTCTATACAAATAATATAGGTGTGTTACTTTGCACACGTATTGTTCTAGTTGAGACAGCGTTAATACATAATTCACTGTAAAACAAAATAACTTCACGCAACACCCGACCTTGGGCGAACAGCTGATTTCTACGTCTCAATAAAAAAGTTAAAGTATTCTTATTCAAGTTTGTAGAGAACACTGCTTGTGTCCGATACGATTTGTTACGATTGCGCATTTGACCTCAACGAGCAACCGACTGATTTCAAATCGACGAGGAAAAACAATACAAAATTTCGTATTTTAATCGGACGCCGTAACGAGGTCACTTCGCATAGTTCATGAGAGCGGCCGCGCGCCGCCCGTGACAATGACAATGACACTTTTACAGGTTTTTTGAATCCACGATGATTGATTGGCGAAGGCTTCCGAAGTTCCGATAGGTGAGTAATTAAGGTTGCGTTCAAAACAAGATAAACACCTGGCAGTCTATTAAAATATACTCTTGACATTTGTTTTAAGGTTTAATAAATAGATAATTATTATTTAGAGTGTGTTAGCCTGCGGTTAGGATGGGCATTCTATTTGCTTATCGCCGAAATAGTATTACAGATTGCATCAGCTATGAAGAAATAGATCTCCAAAGTTTTCTAAAAGAAGGCACCGATTAACTTCTCTTACGCAATACTTTGAGGTTTCGAAATGTTTTGTTGCAATAGGCCATGAGCTATGCGCATGCACTTTATGACTTTAAAATGTGTTTCAGTGTTTTCAAAGTGATATTGGATAGAACAGCAGCTGAATAAGTAAACGAGTGGAAAATAAATGATAATGTATTATTTCCTGGTATAACAAATTCAGTAAATAGGTATGGAGTTGAAAAAAAACTCGTAACAATGATAATTTTAAAGCTTAGAAGCCGCTAACCTCGCACTAAAAACGGATATAACTCATTTGTAGAATGTAATCGCACAAACTTGACTTTAGAAATACACGAATCCTGTTGCATTTATTATCAATAATGACACCAATAAAATGGGAAGTAGCGCAGCAGGACATAATTATCCAGTGTGACAAGAATTAAATTACGATAGTCTAAACGAGCCGGATAGAATTGATAAAACAAGCGAGTTGGCGTGGGCAGTTCATGATAAATTGGTATTGTAATCGGGCGATACTTTGTCTAGATAAAGTTAAAAGTAATTTAAACAGGTGGTCAGATAATATGTTCCTGTTTGCTGTTCGTATTTTGTTTTAACGTCTTGTTTTTTTGAAGTTTTCTAGTCTGTTACCTGTCTCTGTTTCATCAGTTGTTAATTCTTCTGAATCTTTAGTGTTATTAACATTTAATTTATTAACTATTTTATTTTTACCATCAATATTATCATTAGGTTTCTGTATAACCAATTCGTCACCTGCAATTATTTTCGTAACGTTTTTTAAGAAAAGCTCCAACAATAAAATTAAAATGTAAATCTATTTTAATTTAGCAAAATAAAATAACTAAAAATGCACATAAAAGTAATTTATTAAGCTCTTTTGCCATAAAGAAGAACCATATCTGATACTTATTTTTGTTCGTAATTTGTCGAGTCTTGTCTCACACATAATTTTGGATGAGTCGGCAACAGGTAGCAATTCGTTGCGCAGTCAACTCGTTATCTTTACAAGTATTACTTCAGAGCTGGCGTTTTCTGGCTTGTTTGTATACTGCTAATATGTTGACCTGTGAGACTTAGCAGGAAGCATATAATCAACCTATAATGTTCCTTCAGCTGACACAGGCCTCTTTTCTTCTTGAGGAGAGCTGGTTATAATCCATTACACGGGCCCAGTGTAGGTTGGTAATGTAACCATGTCTTCAAATTTTGGGTATAAGACATACTGGTCTCGTCACGATGTTTTGCCTTAAACGTTTCAAGATCAGTTGTGATAGCACTTACATACAAACATTACAATAATAGTAATAACCTAATCCATGCTATTATAGTTATTACTTATACTATTTACGTAAACAGTAAATCCTAGTTAGAGGTGAAAGAACTAATAGAAAATATCCGTGTACGAAGCGTGTGCACTTAAAACTGTCGTGATGTTTACAAGCTATTTCTTACCTATCACTGTTACTTTTACTATGGCATTTGTTTGTAAATTATGAGTGTAGGTAACCATAGGTTTATTTATTTCTCATTCTGCTACATCTCAGATTAGCCTAGAAGATATCAGGGAGAACCTCGAAAAATTCAAGCATATATGGGAAAATATTGTAGAATTTATAACAACTACTCATTCAGAATGAACATTGAAGTATAATATCAGTACCAAAATCAATAGAAACGACACAGACGTAATGACAGACTTGGAAACAGACAAGACTAATATTACACAATTTTTGTTCAAAGACCATTGAACTCCAACAATGGACCACTTAAATAGAATCGCTTTACAACGTCTAATGGACAAAGATTTATTACTGACTCATTGGTTTCAATGCTACCATATATAGACACAATAAACTATTTAGCATTATAAAAGCATGGTCAATGAACAAATATGTTAGTTTTTATTGGACTATGTGGGTAATCTTGCATTTTGGGACATGGCGATCAGCCAGAAAACTTCGTGAAGGCATTCAAATTGCAGATATAAGCACAAAGCAGATTTTTGCAAGTTTGAAAACGAAAGCACTTTGGCTGAGTTGCCAATTCATGATGCCAAATAACACTTTTATGAAGCGACAAAAATCTTCTGCGTAGTAAAACTATAGTCAATCACAATCACTGTGCATCAAATAATGGCATTTGTTTGAATAAACAAACGCACCCAAATCCTATTTGCTTATAGCTAACCTTGATAGCATTGCTAAGTAATGAATAGGACGCAAAAAAATATTGTCAGGCATCAATTCAATAGTTCTCGGAAGCTTCTCAATTATGTCATTCATTTGTCTGATTTTATTTTTAGGCTTTTAATAGCACTGTTTGCGTACTCATTCATTAACAATGGTGTGTAAAATTATATTAATGTAACAAAGAATATATTACAAATTAACATGAAGATGAGACTTACGTAATAAAGACCAAAGGTGGCCAATGAAAGATAAAATAACCAAGCAATATAGCTTTCTATATTGCCTTAAGAGGTAATCTAAAGTCATTACATTGTGTTTCCTCAATAAATCCGATGCGTCGTATCTTAACTGTAGTAATCTTTGTTTGTGTTCACAAACAAAGATTACTACAGTTAAGATACCTATCTGTCGTAATCGCGCACTCACCAGCTGTTTCGCGCGTATTTTTCAAGGCAACGCGTAAATTATAATGTAACCAAGAGATTTCATTTTCGTTCTCGGTGTTATTATTATCGTAATACTACTCATTTTTTGTACAGTTAACATTCCTGTAATATTGCACGTTACCTTGAGACAGACCAGCGTCATTAGTAGTATAGACACGCCAAACTACTCCGAAATTCGTCTTAGTTTTGACAAATCTAAGATATTAAAGGGCAATTGTTTGTTTTGTTGCAGAGCGAGTCAAGCTACACTTCATCAGAGGAAGGCTGCGGTGGAGGCGAGCGTCACGCCGTGCTCAGCTACGAGCAGGTGCGTCGGCTCGGAGACGTCATGGACGAGGTGGTGGCCATCCACGGGCGCGGGAACTTCCCCACGCTGCACGTGCGCCTGCGCGAGCTGGTGGCTGGCGTACGCGCGCGGCTCGAGGCGCCGCAGAGCGCTGGCGGCGCCGGCGTGTGCGTGCGTGACGTGCGGCTCAACGGCGGCGCCGCCTCGCACGTGCTGGCCGACCGCGCGCAGCCCTACTCCGACATCGACCTCATCTTCACGGCCGAGCTGCCCACCGCGCGGCACTGCGACCGCGTCAAGGCCGCCGTGCTCGGCCACCTGGCCACTCTCATGCCGCCCGCCACCCCACGCCGCCGCGCCTCCCCGGCTGGCCTAAAAGAGGCCTACGTCTCCAAGATGGTCCGCGTGAACTCAGATGGCGACCGCTGGTCACTGATATCACTCGGCAACTCACGCGGGCACAAGTCTGTCGAGCTCAAGTTCGTGGACAACATGCGCCGCCAGTTCGAGTTCTCCGTGGACTCGTTCCAGATCGCTCTGGACTCGCTCCTGGCGTTCCACGAGTGCGCTCAGCTGCCCATCGGCGAGAACTTCTACCCGACCGTCGTCGGCGAGTCTGTGTACGGCGACTTCAATGAGGCTCTGAGTCACCTCGCCGAGAAACTGATCGCGACGCGGCAGCCTGAAGAGATCCGTGGCGGTGGCTTGCTCAAGTATTGCGCGCTCCTCGCCAAAGGCTACAGGCCGGCACGACCAGACAAAATCAAAACCCTCGAGCGCTACATGTGCTCGAGGTTCTTCATCGACTTTCCCGAGCTCAACCAGCAGCGCGCCAAGCTCGAGGCCTATCTACGGAACCATTTCGTCGGCAGAGAGGAGGAAGCTCTTAAGCATAGGTAACTGTTATATATTTGTTTTTTTTTACTTTTACGTATTTGTCTAAACCTTGTTCTGAAAACCTGAGGCCATTAAAACTGGTTGTAACAAATTATTTTTTTCCATAAAGTACGTTATCCGTTTCAACATACGAGGTCTTTTGCATGTCATAATTCTACATCATTACTGAACTATTTTATCGTAGAATCATTCAGCAAGTTAACTCATGCAACTAAGATCGAATTGTTTGCAGTGCTTTATTAATATTGTTGTCCATTATTGCAGATACTGTATAACACAGTTGACGTTAACTGGCGGTGTCGCTCGGTGCAGGTACCTGACCCTGCTGCACGGCGTGGTGCGCGAGTCCACGGTGTGCCTGATGGGGCACGAGCGGCGGCAGACGCTGGCGCTCATCGAGGCGCTGGCGTGCCGCGAGCTGTGCGCGCGCGCGCCCGTCATGGTGCCGCAGTACTACGTGTGCGTGTGCGCGGCGTGCGCGGCCTGCCCCGGCTGCGCCGCGTGCGCGCAGTGCGTGCCGTGCGCCCAGTGCGCGCCGCCCGCGCCCTACTGCGAGTGCTGCCACCCCGCGTCGTGCCCGGCGTGACCGCACCGCCCGTTCGACCGACGATGAATTTAGTGCCAAATGTATATAATACGGATAAAAAAATGTATGTACGCGTAGGAGCGGGCGGCGGCGCCCCGCGCGTCTATTGCTCACTGTCCGCCGATCAATTCGCTCGTCAATTGTCCCGCTCGGCCCGCCGCGACGTGAAGTAATTTCTAGTCGTACTCCTTTCGTGTTGATAAGTTAATATGCTAGCAGTACGAAAATTATCGTTCACGTGAATTGTGACGGACGCGCCGCTAGATAGTGAGTCCGAGTCGATGGTCTGCCTATATAAAAAGACTAGTTAGTTATTTTTAAGCTTTTATGTATAGAAGTCGTCTCCATAAAAGTAGTAGCATGTCTCTCGCCGTCGAAATATCATCGAGAAGCGGACGGTCGGATACGAGTTTTATTGCTAACTAAGTGAGAACATTTGTTGCGAGAATTGATAACTGGATTACTTGAACGATATCTAAAAATGGAGGAGCGTGTGTACTTATTGCAGGAACAATTTGTAAAGTAACAAGCCCGGCCTTGTTAGATGGCCTTAACGCGAGTATGTACGTTGAGTAGCAATACCAGTAGCAGTAGAGTAGATCCCTCTCGTAACGCAGCCAGCGCGGTCGCCTCCGCTCCTCACTCTCACACGTCAACAACTATTTTACTATGTATTTATCAATCTGAAAGGATGTATGTATACACTTACACGTTTCGTGATCGCTCTAGTATTGTATACGGCTTGGCGTACGAGTAACAAATTAAGATACACATAGAAAAATATAAAATGATAAAAAAAAACTTTAAAAACCCAAAAAAATATATTATACTAAGGTGTGTACAATATTAAAGTTCACGCTTTTTTTAAATAATATAAAAATACCATTATAAAAATATTTTAAGAACATTTACAAGTAGTGGAGTCACGTTTAGTAACAGAGTACTTATGAACATTTTTTTTTTTACTTTTAACGTCTCATCAATGACAGTTTGTATTAAAGCTGTAGATGTTTGGAAAATGTGATTCAATTGTTGTATTAATTAACCATGTTGTCGATGCTATAATATCTACTTACATTACATTATGTAGATTAAATCCAATAGAGAGATATATTATTATTGTTGTATTTTAATGAGATATAGAATATATGAACGATGGTGTAAACAGTAAACAGTGTCCGGCCAATACGTGAATGTGTTAGATATTTTGCCAAATGCATATTCAGAGATAAAAATTCTATATTTATATACATTGCATGAACTTTGTAGTGCTTTTAATAAGCAGTTTGTTATGTAGTATATTTTGAGTAGCGGAAGATATATCCGAAGTAATCAAGTACAATCATATTATAGAGTTAACCTTTATAGTTAACTTCGGAACAATTTATCGAGTTTATGAACGAATTTTCCCGACTTGGTCACTGTCGAACCAAAATTTAAGATCTCATTTTTTTAACTCTTGAAAAATTCTTTTGGGATTGTAGTGTTGTATTATAAACACTTTAACTGTTATCATATTATTGTTATCTTAGCGGAACGTCATTTTGTGACTTTAAGGTGATAAAACATTTGATGCAAGTTAAACATGTTCAGTGATCCGTTCCACTTGTGCGACCGTCTAGTGCAGCTTGTCATTGTGTATATTTTCTTCAAATTGTATTGGAATGGAACGTAACCAGCACTAGAAAGGACATTTTGGAATATTACCGCTACGAAGCAAATCACCATGAGTGCAACGGAACACGGTAATCGTCAAACGGTAGCCCTAAAATTAGAAATAGTATGCAGTCGTCTGTACTTAGAAATAAATGAAGTACATAAACATAGTTAACTGAATCTAAACTTTATTCCATATGTAATAAGAGTGAATGTAAGTTAATTATCACTAGTGTTACTTGCTATATCGAGACAGGCGTCTAAGTTGTGATTTGTAGTCTTTTCGACAGGTATTTTAAATGTCATTCTATATTGTCACTATATTTATTATAAATAACTGTGATTGTTATATCTATATTATAAATCAGCTATTGGCAAGATCATTTAAGAACTACCACGCGTGAGTAAAAAAAAACGATATTCGATGGTATATTTTTGTGATTTTCCTCTCAACAACTATGGAGATAATTGTGTAGGTATTTTAGCCGTAGGGTACCATACCAGTAATTTACTAGTTTGTGTGTAAGTTTTTAAAGAAGTATTTTTCAAACGTGTTTGTAAAAATGTCAATCGCGAATTCTAATTGATATGTTTTCTACGTAAACTTGGCTCAACTACATAATTATTTCTTTAGTCTGGGCCGAGTTCGCTATTCCGAATTTGGAAATCATTCAACTCTCCAAACATACGTAAAGATTGGGTTCAATTCGAGAACAGTGGATATGTACCGAGAGATGCTTGTTAGCTTTTAAAGCTCTTCCATATACACCACGTGACGTGGCTAAACGCTTCCAAAAACAACGGTCTAAATATTTCAAATTCATTGCAAAGAGAGACATTGCAATATAGTTTAGGGTTTTATTATTTTTTTCTAAAGTTACCATCAGTTTTCAGCTAGCCTTATTTTTAATTAATTTTTAATTCTAATGAGCACTGGTCAAAAGGCGTTCTCGTGCAGAAGTTGTTTGTTTGTTTGTTATTTATGTATATATTGTTGAATAATGGTTCTGTGAATTTGAGATACTTTTATACTAATTTCTGAAAGATTGTACTTAATTTTCTACATTTCAAACCAAACAAAAGGCAAAGTATCACAAAGAACTAAGGAGATAAATCAGAATAAGTATATTTGAGTTTTGTGAGATTTAGCTTGGACTTCTTTTTTGAATTTATATAGTACCAAGTCTTCTAATAAATATTGTTACTTCACTCCTGAACTTACTTGATGATTATCTAAACAGTATTATCAGCAGCATACTACGTATGTTTCTGAAAATACTGCTTATTATTATGTACAAATTGTATCATTAAAACCGGTTGAGAGTCACATTTTGGCACACGAAACGTAAACAAATACACGTGACAATCTGACTCGACTCGATTTTGAAATAAAATTAATTTGAATAACTTGATACAATTTACATAATACGTGTCAGAAAGTAAAGCCATGCGATTGGTTTGAATGATAATCCTTATGTTGAGCATTTAAACGGAACTAGTCTCCAGTATTAACGAAAAAAAGGGTTGACTTAGCTAACGGTTACTATCAGATGGCGGTTCTCTATCAAAATAACTTAATTCTATATGAAATAAATTATTGACTTTGATTCCATAATATCTGCATTGCTTTTTAATATTATTTGTGTCAAGAGATGCTCAACATATTGACTACCGTACTTTTTACAGATTTTGAGTTTTATATTTTTGTGTACTTTGACGACATGAAATGTGTCTCTGAAACGAAAATTCGTTAATTATGCAAAAGTGATTATAATTTGAATACAATTAAACACTAGAAGCATTTACTTATCTATTTATAAAACGTTGGTACTAAGATCGAGTTGTTTGTTCAACGAAACGAAAACATTGATAAAGTTTTCATTGATAAAGCTGTAGCCAAGTAGGTACATGATTTTCTGAGTTTTTGTTTCGGTGAAGATAGAACTTGTTCTTAAATATGTGTAAGAAAAGTTGATTCTTGTGGAAGTATAGCACGTGAACGCCGTAATTAAAAGCGAGGTTTCGCAGAACTGGAGGCGTCGGCAATTAGCAGCGATGTGGCATTTAGAATACTGCTTTACAATCCATCAGTACAAATGTTTACGACTGAAATTACTTTGTGGGTGTGACATTACAGAAGCTACTGATAGTTAGAATGTAATTGAGTAATTTACCAATTTGCAATACAGCCTTGCTAATTTATATATTTCGAAGTTTTTTTTTTCTCTTACAGTAGAATTTTCTTCAAATTATTAACTTTTTTATATCAGTCACTTTGCAGTAAGAGTCCGTCAGACAAATCAAACTCCAACCATAGTCACAACGACATCAGTAGCTCCAACCCACATACATACAAACACACAGACATAGAAATAGTCGTGATAGCAACGCCACCACTTCTCCGCATCGCTGCTTCCTGCCCACCCTCCAACTTCTCCGAAGCACGCGTGTCGCAGCCCTCGCTCATATGTTAAAAGCGAACGTTCGACACACCGACTCTCTAGATTAGGGGTTGCTAGGCCTTACGTTATATAAGCTTACATTAGGTTATTGTCAAGTATATTTACATTATAGTTATTATTTTTTCTCTTCCAAGTTGCCTGTTTCGTGTTACACGAATCGCGACAATGTGTTGTTACGATACATAATTACTATTATATTTGTGAGGAGTTTTAAGCTATTGTAAATTTTACAGAAATAAAAAATGTTGTGAAAATAAATTATAAAAAAGTGATATAAACAGTGAATCTGTGTCTTTTATTTTTTACCTGATGGGATGGAGTCCTTTTTCACAATCTTAAAACAAACTTTTAAATCATATAATGATTTTTGGCAATGGAGAGGGCTATGCTCGGCGTTTCCTTGCGTGATCGAATCAGAAATGTTGAGATCCGTAAGAGAACCAGTGTTACCGACATAGCCCGAAGAATTGCCAAACTTAAGTGGCAGTGGGAGTGGGAACGGACGGCCGATGGGGCAGAAAGGTTCTGGAGTGGCGACCGCGAACCAGAAGACGTTGCGTTGGAAGGGCTCCCATCAGGTGGACCGATGACCTGGTGAAGGTTACAGGGATCCGCAGGTTGCGGGACGCACGGGACCGGTCAATGTGGCGACGCTTGGGGGGCTTATGTCCAGCAGTGGACGTCTTTCGGCTGATATGATGATGATGATATGATGAATGATTTTTATGGGCAATTTTAATCAATCATTCTACCTAGCATTTGCTCGAATATGCTGGGGTCGATTACCAGTCTAACTGGGTACCAGTTCAAACATAGAGAGTCTGCCTATCTGGCTGCCAAAACCCAGTCACTTGAAAATTACTAAACTGACAGCAAGGGGTATCGTGTTACCCAGGTCCTAGGTAACAAGATACCCCTTGGTGTCAGTTGAGCAATTTTCATCAATGACCAGTTAATCCTGCTTCTGAGCCAAGGTAAATAACCGTATCATAGTGAATGAACGCACTGTGATGTTAAAAAAATACCTACAGAAGTGAATGAACGAGGAGCATGTTTTGTTACTATGCCGATAAATGCAGATGACACGCAGTACGCTGGTGGAAAAAAATAAGATCTTTTAATGATTCTTCCCTAGTATTAGGTGTAACGAGCGATTAATAAACAAAGATAGTTTTTTAGATGTATGAGGTAATCTCCATTTTCTACTCATTACTAGCGAAATAATGCTAGCACACTATTGATGAGTGCGAAATGCACGGATCCTGTAAGATAGGCCATGGGAACGAAGCTGCGGGCAAAACTTACTGTTGAATAGAAACAATATTCATATTAACACCTAATCTTAGAAATCATCATCTTCCTGCCCTTGTCCCATGCTACTTGGGGTCGGCGCAACACGTTTTCGTCTTCCATACCGTTCTGTCGCCCGTCACGCTATCACTCCTCAGATAGTCCATCCATATATTCTTCGGCCGTCCATCTCCATCCATCCATATTTATATTCATAACTCTTTTAGTAACATGCGTTTCATCCCTCGTCATCACCATACCAGTCTTATAAATTCAACTGGAAAATCATAACCTGTTGCATTTTCAGTATAAAAGGGTAGTTGTCAAAAATATCTATTTAGTCCATCAGTTAGATAACCTAAAAATATTGGTAAATTTTTCATTTGCCACGTAAACAAAAAATTACGACGATACAGTGCGTTGAAATATCGTGTGACCTCACGGTTTGCTACACTTTATACTGACAAAGTAACGTCACAAGCCCCCACTCCTGAAACTTGACGCACTTCATCTTTGTCAATTTATTTATTTGATAAAGCAAAAAATACGGGTCCAATATTATTTGATAATCTCACTGACGAACTAAATGGTTACTGTCACTTACCGTCAGGTGAGATAGTGGTCAAGCGCGAGCCAATCAATAATAAAAAAATAAAATAAAAAATGGAATTATCAATTTTCTACCCAGGAAACATCCCTATTATCTTTTTGAAGAAGTCCATAAACAAAAAATATCAAAAACTGTTTATACAAGGTGAAATGTTGCGTTAATCAATTCAATCATAATAAAATCTCAAAAAAACATGTACCCAAACCTAATTGAAGATATTTGATGCCTTCATTATTGCATCAAATTGAATTGTATGATATAAAATAAAATGTATGAATAATGATAATTAATATAATGTAAACTATATATGTACATGTAATATTGACTATAAAGCATTTAATTTGCAATGCCTTAACAGGCAACTAAGTTCTAAGAACCTACCTTATGTTAACATCTACAAAATTTTTGTACACTTAGTTCGCAATAAAGAATTTGAATTTGATAAAGTGTGTAAAGCGCTCTTTATGATTCTGATAACGACGGTTTGCAACAACTGCTGTGGCTATTTCATTTATGTGGATAATGTAAGAGTTGTCCATCTAAGATATTCAAAATAAATATAAGCCATGTTGGGGTGACCTTCCAGTCTAACCGAATGAAACTGATTACCAGTATTTTACATTGAACGACTGCCTATCTGACCTTCAAAATCCAGTAACAGCAGAACACGAAACCCCGTAGCAATACTGGTGCCAGATTTTCTGGCAGCTAAGATATCCCTTAACAAGAAACGATCCAGGACTCCAGGCATTGCAGTTTCATAGTTCGCCGAAATTAGGAATTGACCAAGAGTCAACGTAAGTAGCGTCCTAACTCAAGAGTTATTCTCGTTGGTATCAGAAATTAGTTTTTGAGTAATTAGCTCGTTTCTCTGAAACAGGAGACAATTCCAAAAAAAATGCCTTTCATGTAGGAAAAAGGCAAGACAATGTCATCAAAACATACAAGGGTGTTTATGTTGGGGTAGGCTCTAACCGGCGGTTTTTTTGCATGAGTATGTTCGAACGAGAATTGGATTTTACAAAACCTTTTCCTGTGATTTACTGTATATTGATAGTACGGGAATTACAGACGAAAAAAATAGTAATTTCATATTAAGTTTAGTCAGTTCCGAATAACAAATGAATTCATGTTTTAAGAGTAAACCAGACGTTTGAATCTTAGTTATAATATTTTTTCTAATTAAAAAATCTATTTTTAAACATGCTTTTTAGGTTACCGTTTACCGTGTATTGTCATCCAAACTAAACGTGTATGCAACATTTCATCATCGGCTTAGGGGCTTTAATATTCAGTTGCAAGATTTAACCCGCACACAAGTTAATAAAAAGCTTGTAAAAATAATTCAGGGTAATAATAAATTGATCTAATGATTTGAGCACAATGTACGCAGGCCGTTTACTATACTACATAGCACTAGGTAGACTCAAGCTCAAGTAACACAAATAAATTAATATGATTAACATAGCATAATATCAACAAAGATGCCTACGAACTGCCCATTACGTAAAAATTGAATTAATTAATTACAATACAGAGGTCGTCTTAATGCTGAGACAACTATAACTCAATTACGTGAATCAAAGAAATGTATTTCAGACTAATACAGTCGTTTATCCCACGCTATGCCTTGACAAAGATCATCACGCGGGCTCTATTGTCTCAGAATTAACTTTAAAGGTTAATCATGGATCTAGTCTTTGACTTTATTCATTTAATTAATAGCAATTTGTATTGTGAGAGAAACAAAGAGATAGCTATCCTTAATTTAATATGCAAATGCCGATGGTATTAATTTTCTTTTTAATAAAGTGAAGGTTTGAATTCACACGCAATTTGTATTAACTAGAAACTTTTAAAGGCTAATTGTGTTTCCTTATCTATTGATTAGTCATACATATTATCATCTGATAGATTCTATTGATTATCGTCGATAAGTCGATAAGTTTCACTGGTATGTAAATTAAATGCTGTGACAGTATAATTCTTAATCAAATAATATGATGTCATGTTACAGGAATAAAAGAACGACTAATAAATAAATACCTATGGGAGAAGAAGACATGTTGCGTCGACCCCAAATAATTTGGGATAGGGGCAAAATAATAATGACTATATGAATAGCAAAAAAGAATTTACACCGTAGCGTGAACTAGAGAATACATCAGTCTCTCATAAGGACTCCATAAGTGAATAACTAAACATTGATTTAGTTTTCGACGAATGAATCTCAAAGTATAAGCCATATTTGGTTTCTGACGTTGGTCTTCATGATTGAATTATAGATATATCATATATCTGATATTTTCGTAGAAGTAGAGAAAACGCGCCTTGATGTGTGCGTGCATTGGAAGTGCTATCAAGGCTAGTTTTCAAATTTATGAATTGTTTATCGCGTTGATGATAAAAGCCGCCAACTACTATCACTGCACCACCCTAAGGTTGACTGATAGAAAATGTCTAAGGCATTTAAAAGTCTGTCTTTATACGTGTTGTTTTTACTTGTACATAAAGTTTAAATAAATAAATAATAAGAAACATGCTGACGATAAAGTCTAACACAGAACCAAACTATTACATAGATGATTAATTCCAATACTAACCTGGGACAAAAATAGAAACAGGGAAGGCCACAAATATTAAAAAAGATGATCCAATGTTTTTGTTATCAGTCTATTTCATAAGAATTACAATTTTATTGAAATCCAATAACGGGAAACCTACAGACGTAACTGTACACTGGCCTAAATACAATCATGCAATCGATTCAAAATAGAAGTTCACACTTCTCGACACGCGACTTGAGAACATCGATGAATCAATCATGAAGAACGAGAAAGATGATATCTATCAACATTGAGATACGCTTGCATCATTAGAGAGGCACATAACTTTCATAATCGATGCAACCTTGGTTTTTTGAAAATGACATTGAACATGCACACAGGCAATAAAAATAATGTAAAGTATATTATGGACGCATTTAATGTCAAGTATATGAACGATGTAATAGATGGGAGTGGAATTAATTGATAAAAAAAAATCGCTTATTTCACAAGAATGATGTCACTGATGTCTGCGGTTAATAAAAGTAAAAGGTACAAAATATTAGCTAACTTGAAATTTATGTGATATATTATATTGATAATATTAAAAATGCTGATTTCTTTTTGCTAAATAATGCTAAAGGCTCATGTTAGAAAGCTATTTGGACGGAAAATATCAGTATGAAATCACCAACCTGGCTAAGCATGCATCGTGATTAATGCTCGGGCCCTCTCTGCTGGAGAAGAAACCTTTATTATCACATAATATTGAAGGCAATTAAAGCTACTCCAAAACCCTTCAGCCCTGAATGTGAGTCGTACATGTACCAATGCCTTATATCGGGTAAACAAGACGGCCCTGAACGATATTTTCCAAGTCATGTTTCGATAGTTAAGCCCTCGGAGCATACGTGAGGTGCAAAGCAAATCACGGATTTTGAGCCAATCTGTTACAATGCCATTAAAATTTTGATTGGTTTTTTGAGAAACTTGAAGATGCCCAACTGGTGCATGTTTTCGGTTTTTAATCAGGAATATCTTAGTGCCTACATGTCTGTAGCCTGTTGTCTGTATTTGTGCTCGGTTGATAGTAATAGTCTCACCCCCGATTACATATATCATTAAAGAGCAGTAACTCACGCCCTTTTCACATGGGTGGTGTAGGCAGAAACTACAGAACGCCATTTGCGTATATATATATATATATAATTATATCTTTACGTTCTCCTTTTGTTCACAGATCTTTAAAATTACTGGTAAAATGTGAGTGTACCCCTAAATCCGTCAGAGACATACTCACAATGTCTGAATTAAGAATTTAACGTTGAGAATTTGTCAAACTACTTCAGCTTGAAAAACTGTCATTTGCGTAACTCGAAATACCTAATTTTGAAACCGGCCCTTGCAAGAATAATGGTTATATTCAAGATACTTATTGCTCTTAATAAATGGAGTCTAATAATTTTAACCCAGCCAGGACTCAATATCTACCGCTTAATTGGAGGAAGTTCGAAAATTCAAAGTTCATTCGGTGAAGTGTTGGCACTTTAACTTCAACGTTATTATTATTGAAGCGTATTTTATTAAATTGCAATACGATACTTTTAATTCTTTGGAGAATAACTTGTTTCTTGAGAACTAAATACGCATGTTTTTTATTTTTCTGAAAGTTACTAACAATATTCTTCACTTTACTTTGTGTTTGTTGAAGTTGATTTGTGTCTGTGTCAAATAAATGGTTTTCTATTCTATTGGTTTTCATCGATTGCGTCATATTATTGTGAATATAGGGAATTTACCAGTTGCAGGATTTTTCGTATTTTTGTTATCAGCATGATCAATTTATTTTTTGGTCTTTGAAAACTATATTGACTTTGGAATTCAAAACTATCCCAAATCTGTTTTCGACAACAACATTTTGAACTCATTCTATTGAGTTTTTCCAGTGGAAATTCTCGACAACAGACTGTAATCTAGAATTGTGGCATTCTGTTTCTTCTTTGTAGGTATCTATGGCAAGACAGCAATTAAGTAAATGCCGGGCTAAAACTTACTTTTTTGGATTTGGCGCAAATAAACTCTTTTTCTTTATTTCTTTCCATCCATAGAACTTATAACATAACTGGTGAACAAATTGAAGATGTGGCTGGTGGTACACCTTTTTACCACTATTTAAAGACTTAAAAAGAGTGATATTCTCTATCTCTGTGACGGATCTGCCAAATATCAGTTTAATGCACTAGAGTCTATTGAAAAGCGGGCCAGGAAGCTCATCGGTAATGAAGCACTGGTCGGGTCAAAGCTCCAGTGCCTTGACCTTGAGTTAGCTAAGGAATGGAATTCCCTGCCGGAGTCTGTTTCCCGATAGCTACAACAAGGGACTTTAAGTCAAGAGTGAATAGGTTACTTCTAGACAAGCGTGCCTCACTGTCGACCACATCACCGCTTTCTTAAAAATATGAAACTTCTTGACAGATCTAGTTTTCTTACTAGCTGATTACAGCCTAGAAACAACAACTTTACTTTTTACTCGTGAGATAAATCACACAGTAACACACAAACCGCTCCTTCGCCACTCCTTTCCGTCTCATAACCGTAAACCGCTTACATTGAGGATAATAATGCAATTCATTATTGTTTAACAGTTCAGGTTCAACAGCCGATTTTTTATTTATCTAGAACTCATTAGCATAATGGGATGCGGTTGGTACTGTCAACATGCAGAATGGACAGAAGCCTCCTCATTTGGACATAGTATTTAATGGAAGCCAAATCTTGGAAAGATAAAACGATCGCACCGGCAAACTTTGTGTTTTTCTATAATTGTGATTGAGCCACCTCACAAGTTTACAGTTTTACATTTATCACTACGACCTACAGAAAAAACGATATGTTAAAATTATTTATTTCACATACACCTATATGGACACCTAAAACGTTAGAATTTAAGCTAGTGCACGGTTCGAATTAATATTAATTATTATAGAAGAACCGGCAAGAAACGCCACAGTTACTCTCTTAAAAAAGTAATTGTTTTTTACAATATTTTCATAACAAGTCTTAATAGGTATGATAGGACTATGTAGAGCAGTCAACAAAGTATCTAGATCCCAATGGGTCGAAGTGTCCGAGTTATTTCTCGGCCCCTCCATAAGATAAGTACATAAGACAGATGTCAATCGCGCAGTTGATTCGTCTCTTTTTACAGAGATTTAAACTTCATGAATTTCTCAGTCCATTCTCCATGTTTATGCTTGGAACCGTAGCGGAGATCTTAATATTCCGAATGTGTGATTCAGTATTCGGGGCAAAAGGAACAGACTGGAAGGCTATTAGGGGTCTTGTTGGCTTAACCTATTCTAGTAAAGGGGATTCTATTTGGAATAGAATGGTAAATTAGGTAACGTGAATTGAGAGAAGAAACCCTTAAACATAATCTAGTCTATGTCTCAACAATATGTATGTATATATTTTTTTTATTTTTTTTTTGGAAAATTTAATATCTGAAAATATTTACTGATTATAAATTATCAAAGAGAATTATTTCATTGATATAACTAGCCTCCAGCTATCCAGTACAACATCGAGAAAAAGGGTTACCTAATTCATTCTACATTGAAAGCCACACGGGATACAATTATAGATTATTCACCCATACACGTGATAATTTATCTCATACGATTGACTAAGATAAGAAATGACACATGTTTTCTTTCTAAGAAAACATCAACATGCAACGCAATGTCGCGCGTGTGCTCTCAACAATAAACATACACATCTATATGGATTCAATGATGACAATTACGAACTAGAACTTAAAGTCCAAATCTCGATAACCTTTGCTACTCTATGATAAATACTATGAAGTGGAAACTTCAAGCAGAAAAGAGATCAGGATATGCAAGTTGTATAGCAGCGTCTTATTCTTTGACTATAATGTTGCTATGATTGCCTAGTAGTTCAAATGCAATTAATATCAGCTGTTTTATTGTATTGTTGATTGTAGCATCAATGAACCTAAATATATCTATGACTTGTGAGACATTGTCGAATGCGTAGGGTCAAAGAGTCCCAACTCTGTTTTGATCTAGTAGGGAAATTACTAATTCAATCAATTTGCCTAGCATTCTCACAATTCTGATGGAATCAGCTTCCAGTCTAACTGGATGAATACCTATATTTTAAACCCCGACGGAATAAGTTTGACGTGTGTTGCTGTGTAGCTGTGTGTCTGTCTGTGGCATCATAGTTCCTAAGTGGATGAACCGATTTTGATTAAATTTTTGTTTGAAAAGTGACTTTGTAGAGAGTGTTCTTAGCTGTGTTTGATTAAAATCAGTTCCGCCATTCAAAAGTTATCCGCATTTTACTCTTTGAATCTGAGTTGTTTCGCAAAGTATTGTGTCATAATTACGTCCTTAACACGGACATAGTGCGTAGGCTAAAGAGAACTAAACCATTTAAGTTAGTGTAGTGTATAATAAGTGAAAAAATAATAGCAAACAATACTGTGCTATACATGTAACACGTGAACTAAGTGTTTTTAACGTATCAGACTCTAAGAAAGTGCTACCGAACTGTATAAAAGTGCAAATTTACACTATTCTTAGTCATAACATTATACAATATAATTATAAGTTAGAGTTAAATTGCTTATTAGTCTATTAAGGCTAGATTGTAATTTATTATTAAGAACCTTAGTTTTTATTAATACAGAAAAAAATATATATATTAAGTCCTTCGATAGATTGTCGATTGAAGCGTGTCTACTACTAGGTATATTATATTATGTAGGTTAAAAAGGTTAAAATAAAAATTAAATTCAAAATTAAAAAAACCCCGACACAAAAACCTCTAAAATGTAAAAAATAAGCCTCGTACTCTCGTCGGGGAACCGCTAAAGTAAATAAAATAAACTGCTGTAAACGTTGACGGTTCCCCGACCCGAGTACGAGGCTAGTTAAATTTTTAATATAATATTTATTCATGGTGCGCTTGCCTGTCCGACCTAGGAGCTGGATAACATGATTGTCTTTGGCAAGATTGGTGACAGATTGCAAGGCTTTCTGTAGTCAGAGCGTTCACTATAACTTGTCCCTTGCCGTCATGTAGCACTTACTTCTGTCGACAGCTGCAGTTGCCTCTGTCGACAGTTGAAGTTCGCTCTGTCGACAGCAAAGTGCTTCTCGTCTATTTGACGCCTTAGTTTCAATATTGAAACAAATAATATATCGTAGTAACAGTCCTACCAATCGCGTCACGGGACAGATTATAATGGACGCACTGTACCCTTAAGAACTGTCGAAGATCTAAAAGTGACAGGTGGGACCAAAGGCTTAACGTTCGTTCCGAGGCACGGAGGAGCTCGTGATGAAATGGATGATATCCATTCACGGAACAACCTAGACAAAAGGAAAGAGGCCCGGGGGGTGACCATAAGCTCTTAGAGTAAGGTTATTTTGAGTGTGCGTAAGGGACATAATATGTATATGACTTGTAATTATCTGTCCCTTTTTCACAATCGAACCATGATAGTTTTGACACGTCATGGTAGCGCAGGGAAGCGTTTGCCCTACAGTGGGCACATCCAATCTAGTAATAATGATCAGTGTTGCCTGACTGCTATGTCAGTTGTAACTTTTAGCATGTTTTTATTTTGAGTTTATGCCTTAGACGTATACTGTGTATTTTCTCAGTCACTTACAGTATTATACTTCTTTTTTGAGTCAATGGTGATTTATGGCCCAGTTGGTGGCCTCGTTTAAAGTGGTGGTAAACCCAACGGATGGTCGATGAGGCCGAAAAGTTCTGTAGTGGCGGCCGCGAACCGGAAGACGCTGCGTTGCATGGCTTCTCATTAGGTGGACCGATGACCTGGTGAGGGTGGCGGGAGTCCGCTGGATGTGAGACACACGAGACCGGTCAATGTGGCGACGCTTGGTGGAGGCCTATGTTCAGCAATGGACGTCTTTCGGCTGAAATGATGAAGCCTGAACTGTTATTTTAATAAAGAAAATGTATGCATTCTTCTCCATAACAAGCTACTTTTCCGAATGCACGGTAGAATATTTTTTTATTACTTGTTAATTTTAATTGTTAACGTTCAAAAGTGCCGCTTAACGGCCTAATTGAATAAGTACATTTGACTTTGACTTTGATATTTTATTAAAAAACTAGCGGACGCCTCACGATTTCACCTGCGAAGTTCCCGTTACAGGGTTAAAAAGTAGCCTATGTCACCCGGGGATAGTGTAGCTTCCCAACGGTGAAAGAATTTTTGAAATCGGTCCAGTAGTTTTTAAGTTTATTCGTTACATACAAATCCTTCCTCTTCTTTATAATATTAGTATTTAAGTATAGATAAGGAAAAAGGGATATCATTTTAAATTATATTAAAACGAAATGCACATATTTTTCTTTTTTTTTAACAGCTGATTCAATATCCTGTCCAACCTATTAGTCCTTTCTTTACTTAGGTATACTTAAATGTAAACAACATTTAATGTTGACAAATTAAGAAGGCGCTGCTGAACAAATACAAAATAATTTTCAATATTATTTTAATTTTAAGATGTTCAGAAGGATAAAATGCAGTTGTGTCATGTTTGATAAAATTATATGTATACGAAGTTGTTACTACTATCACTTTTAATCTTCAATGTCAAAAGACCACGACCACATTATTAGCATTTTAAAACATAACGGAAGAATTAGCTAATATTAGGTAATGTATCTTATTATGTATTTTATCGATGTAGACGTGGTCGCTCACAATGGGTCTTATCAGAAAGCTTAAGGTCACTCAAAGAGCAATGGAGAGGGCTATGCTCGGCGTTTCCTTGCGTGATCATGTCGGAAATGAGAATATCCGCAGGAGAACCAAAGTTACCGACATAGCCCGAAGAATTGCCAAACTTAAGGTTACACTAGTCGAAAATTCTTCCATAAAAACGTAGTCTAGGGTACTCCACTGTTTGACGATGTACGTTCAAAATAAAAAAATATGTCAATTTGTCTCATCATTATCTAGCCCTGTATGGAAACAAAAAAGTAAAAAAGAAAAATATTTGAAAGTTATGAGCGTCGAAAGTTCCATATTTCAACACTAATTTTAACGCATCTTTGGGCGGCAATAAATACCATAAGAAGAAGGAAAATTGCAAAACAGTCACCATACAGGGATAGATTAGTTGTTCAACAATGCAAATAATTTTATTTTGAAAATATATATTTAGTAGTTTTTTCATAATATCTAGACTCCCAAAGGTCTGTTTATAAAATTTCGCGCGCTCGTTTTCGTCCTAAATCATCACCCATTTCGCTACAAACTTGGAAAAGTGCTTATTCGTACGCGAACTTGCTTCTTACTACTCAACACAGCATCTATGTCTTTCGCACGAGTTGTCGGATGAGATAGCAGGCATTTTAACCCCGCGCACAAAATAGTTCGTGCCGTCGACTAGTGTACCCTTAAGTGGCAGTGGGCAGGGCACATTGCTCTCAGAACGGATGGCCGATGGGTCCGAAAAGTTCTGGAATGGCGACCGTGAACCGGCAGACGATACATTGGAAAGCCTCCCACTAGGTAGACCGATGACCTGGTTAAGGTTGCGGGAAGGCGCTGGATGCGAGACGCACGGGATCGGCCAATGTGGCGACGCTTGGGGGAGGCCTATGTCCAGCAGTGGACGTCTTTCGGCTGAAATGATGATGATGATGATGATTTTATTACGATTTTTTTGCTTTGAATAAATATTCTAGATAATTTTCACATTTTTGATGATGTAGACCAGAGATAAGATAGTAGTCGCTAATAAAAATTTCAAACGATAATCCGAGAGAGTAGATAATATTTTCTAGGCATAGTATTCGAGGCAGGATTTCCCTTTTTATTATCTACAGAAAGAACTATATGTTTTTTAAATTCACCATAATTACCCCCAGAGCGGTGGTGGCCCAGTGCTAGCGGAATTACGTGCCGCAGTTCGTGGGTTCGAACCCTGGCAGGCGCTTTCCTCTGTGTTAATTATTTCAACACCACTACGCTAAAAACTGTAAAGGAAAACATTGTGAGGAAACCGGCATGTCCTAGAACCAAAAATTCAAAGACATGTGATATCTACCAACCTGCACTGGGCCCGTGTAGTGGTATGGGGTTCATTCCCTCTCACAGATAAGAGGCATGTGTCCCAGCAGTGGGAACATTAAAAGGCTGATGATGATGATGATTTGCCCAACTAGAGTAGATTTCATCCCTCATACTTTCCAATGTTCTTGATTCAACAACATTTAGAACACTTTTTTGAAATAGTACTTCAATGTCTTCGAGATCGAAACTTGCCTTATACCTGCTTATAATTGTTTATCATTGATATAATTTTGATCTTAAGTAAACTCTTACCAAATTCTCGGCAGCACTAAGGCCGTATTAATTTAACGATGAAGAATTTGCAATTCATTACAATTATGTTTTTAAAACTAATTCAATGTCGGCCTTACTTTCAAATTATCTTAAATTATGTTGTAATTGCTAATACCTGGAATGAAGAAAAATGTATCAGACAAAAAGCGTACTTTTGAGTTTTGTCTGTCTGACTAAGCCTTACATAGGAAACGAATGCGCAGTAGTTGACGCTATGTAACAATTTGGACAACTTAATTTTTAAGAGGAATTATGGGCAGAGAGCGCCGACTAAATGTCCTTAGTAAAAAGTCATAATTCGAGATTTGGCTCTCGCCTATTTCCGCCACCAATTACGGACCAATTTAAAAGATATTCCATAAACTGGCAAAATAAGATATATGTTATGCCCCTATGTTTTTCTTTTTTCATTAATACTTTTACACTAAGCCTATGTTGCCAGCGCAATTTTGAGCATTTTTGAGGGTAATATATAGTGCTTCTAAAGATAATAAATCATCAAAAACCGGCCAAGTGCGAGTCGGACTTGCGCACGAAGGGTTCCGTACCATTATCGCAAAATCTGCAAAAAAAAAACACGTTTGTTGTATGGGAGCCCCACTTAAATATTTATTTTATTCTGTTTTTAGTATTTGTTGTTATAGCGGCAACAGAAATACATCATCTGTGAAAATTTCAACTGTCTAGCTATCACGGTTCGTGAGATACAGCCTGGTGACAGACGGACAGACAGACAGACAGACAGACGGATCGCGGAGTCTTAGTAATAGGGTCCCGTTTTTACCCTTTGGGTTTTTTGGGTACGGAACACTAAAAAGGAAAAGCATAGGAAAGGAAAAGCATAGGAAGCATATTATATTTCATTAATTCTTTTTTTCATTAATTATGATAAGCATCTTCAGTAGATGGACCGCACCTCTTCAATGTCAAAAATATTAGTTTTCAGAAAACACTGATATTTGCACAACTTATTATAAGGTTCGGTACAAACACGAGAATTGCAAGTGAAAATTGAGTAACACAGCCTTCAAGGAGAACATTCGTTTTTACGATGGACAAACCAAATTCCGTCGGTTGAACAAGATACTAGGTTGAATGGAAATCGCTGACATTGTAGCACCATTTTCTCTTAGGTATTGTTATTCCGATTCATACCATTCCGAGAAACTGAAAGTGATTTTGTTTGGCAACTTATGACTACCAGACTGTTGGTAGACAGACCTCTTATCCTTGACTACACAGACACTGTTAATATGTAGCGGCATCTATACCACCACGTACGAAAACTAGAACGGACGTCACACAAATGCTACCATCTATCGCGCAATCAAAGTTCGCCGCGCGATTTGAACATCTAATGCAACCGCCCAACAAATAATCATCTCGCAGTCGCCCACCAGTCACAGCACCTGTCAGGTCGGAGGATCCTCCCTTTTCAATAGAAGAGCCGGGACTTTACACACTGTTCGCTTATCTCCATTAGGCTGCCTGTCCACTAAAGATAAACAAAATTCATATACCTACATTTACACGGTGTGGGACCGTTGAGATGGGAAACTGAGCAGTGAGGCGGAACGGGGGAGCGGAGCGGGGAAACGGAGAAGAGAAACGAATGCAACCGAGCTCGGCGTATGAATAAACACAGTCCGCTACTCCGCTCCGCTACTCATTTTTTTTTACTATCCATAGGCTTGCGCTTGACCACTATCTCACCTGATGGTAAGCGATGGTGAGGCCGACGGTGAAGCTCCTCCGCTACCTAGCTCCGCATCTATGGACAGATACAGTCCGCAACTCCGCTCCACATTTCCGCTCCGCTATCTCGCTCCGCTCAAGTGGACAGGCAGACTTACTGTGGTAGTTATTAAAAGTTAACGTAGTAATACCGGTACGAAAATATTATTCATGTTAATGTTTAGTTCAGCCAAGCTATTCCTAATAACTATTATTCGGGTTAGCTTGTCTGAACCAAACTACTGTACGAAAACTAGTGTGATATCTTGAATGCAGTGCGTGAATCGTCAACGTGCAACGTAGGTGCATCAGTTTTGACCTCAAATCAACCAAAATGCGAATCTCTGATCCGTACATCAACACGAGTCACAGATAACTGCAACAATGTCTATTACCACTGCAATATGAATCCTATCATTTACGCAATAGAGTGCACAGATCATCATTTGTTTTACAATAACATGTTGCAGATCATTGACTGAAACCTGCCCCTATTGATATGAAATTATGTTTTAATTAGTTTGTTATCTTGAGGGACTTCGTATCTTATTATTTGTGAGAAGATAGTGGTTAAAATATATAAACAAATTTTCGTCTCTGTCTTTCTGTTAAATGTTTCAACTTAAATTAGTGCCACAGTTTGGTAAAATATTGGCAAACAAAAGAATGAGAAGCCACCAAAATCAGCATTTTTCAAAGTTTTGTTCCGAAGAATTTTCTAACTTCCCATTGACATAATATATGAACTTCAAATGTTGTGTTAATATTTATTATTACGTATATTTTACTAACACATACAAATATATTGATAAAACAGATTTTTCTTTTAAATTTCTTCTTTATTTCTATTATAACCAATTTAATTTTGGGGTCTGGTACGGAACCCTAAACGTGCGAAATCCGACACGTACTTGGCCGGTTTTTTATTATTATTGATAGGCTTACGTTTCACCACAATCTCACCTGGAAAACGATGATGTAGTCGACGGTGAAGCACGCTTGCCTAGAACCTTGCATCTAAACCTTTTGGTGAAATTTGCTGCTGGAAACTCTTTGCTTACCAGACACACTCCCATGTCAACCAAAAACATATGAGCGCGAGTTTCCCGAACACACATGTTCCAATTTACGAACGCGGTACATAATTCACGATGCCTTAAAATAAAAACTGAAGTGGTACATAAAACATCCATCTCGCAAGGTGAGAGCTCTCAACCGTGTCCTTCAGTTGAAATTGAAAAAGTTACGTGCGACACCGACCTAGCTTTTGAAAATGGAACGCCTTCAGCAAAAGTGGGCGCGTCTGCTATTTTTGTGAATTTTCTGATAACGGTTTACTTTATTTT
Source organism: Orthosia incerta (assembly GCA_948252205.1). Lineage (NCBI taxonomy): Eukaryota > Metazoa > Arthropoda > Insecta > Lepidoptera > Noctuidae > Orthosia > Orthosia incerta. The sequence goes on from OX411748.1 coordinate 3,493,172, forward strand.
TGTGAGCGGTGTGTATTAAGGTTCGAACCGCCTGTGTTTGAATGAGATGAGACATAATCAAGCAATCAAAACCTTTGAATAAATACAATGATTAAAAGAATTAAAATCCAATTCTGCTGTGATATTGAATCTACTGTAAATAAAAACCAGACTGCTTAAATAAAATGTTATGAAGTACATTATTAGTAAATAATGTATCTGGTATGTTTTTATTTGCCTATCTTATTTTAGGATTCACTGAACTGATTTGAATATGTCTAGTACAAAAAGGTGTGAATAAGAACTGCAACACTTTTTTGAAGCAGAATATATGGAATAAGCTGTAAAATAAATTTCGATTTCTTTGCAGTCATTCTACTGTCACGTTGGTCTAATTTACTAAAGGCTCGGCACATGGGACTTGAACATTAATTCTGTGTTCTTGAGTGGAGACCACGAATGGGTAAACGTAAGGGAGAAGCCCTCAGGCTAGGCGAAGCGATTATCGTTGCAGGGTGGCTGGTACCAGCTGGATAAGAGTTGCCAAAAATGTGGATTATGCCGGGGCTCATGGGCTCAGGTATAATGTGAAGAAAAGTGAACTCTTGGTGTTTCAATCAACTGCCTTCAAGGTTACGCACGTACCACCCGTCTTCATAGATGGCATTCCGTTAACCAGAGTTTCAAGATTCAAGTACCTGGGCCACTGGCTCTCGGATGACCTCTCAGACCACGAGGACATTGAGAGGGAGCGCCGGGCGTTGGCTGTTCGATGCAATATGTTGGCTCGTAGATTTGCACGCTGCACCATGGCAGTAAAAGTAACATTGTTTCGGGCTTTTTGCCAATCTTTTTACACGTGCAGTCTATGGGTCAACTATACGCAGGGGACAATCAACGCCCTGCGCGTTCAGTATAATAACGCTTTTAGGATGCTGATGCGGCTGCCGCGGTACTGTAGCGCATCGGGCATGTTTGCAGACGCAAATGTCGATGGCTTTCATGCCATCCTTAGAAAAAGAGCCGCCTCGCTGCTAAGTCGTGTCCGCGGCAGTGACAACAGCATACTCAGCGTTGTAGCGGGCCGAACAGATTGCCCAATATTGTGGCATTGTGTTCAATTACATGTCGAGAAGTAGTACATTTATTAAATTTGCAATTTGACCCCTACTGAACACAGACTTTTATTTTATAAATTATAATGAATTTTACAAAGCTTTTAATTAATCTTAATGTACTTTTTATTTTTTTGGATTTTTCAAGACATTTTTTTTTATTGACATTAATTTTAAATCATAATTATTCGTTTTAGATTTTTGTACTTCAATTTTGACATGATGTGTATGTGTTGTATGTGTATCTAATTTTAAGTGACTAACATAGTATATAAGTATTTGTACTTACTAACAACTATGGATTTTATGTCTGAGATAAATAAATAATAATAATAATAAAAAATCGAGACATTGCGTAGGATTGGAAAGGCAGGCTATGTCTAACAGTGGACTGCTATAGGCAGATGAACATATCTGGGCAAATGTGGGTAATTGGGTATACTGTGGTATGTTTTCTGGGAACTTAATTAATTGTGGGCTTACCAATGGATTGGCGACTGGCTGGTGATGTGACCTTTTTAGGGTTCCTTAACCAAAGGGTAAAAACGGGGCCCTATTACTAAGACTCCACGATCCATCTGTCTGTCTGTCCGTCTGTCACCTATACTATTGAAATTTTCACAGATGATGTATTTCTATTGCCGCTATAATTTTGCGATAATGGTACGGAACTCTTCGTGCGCGAGTCCGACTCGTACTTGGCCGGTTTTTTACTATAAATGTATTTTTTTTAAGTTTTACTTTTTAGGGTTCCGTACCCAAAGGGTAAAAACGGGACCCTATTACTGAGACTTCGCGATCCGTCTGTCTGTCTGTCTGTCCGTCTGTCACCCGGCTGTATCTCATGAACCGTGATAGCTAGACAGTTGAAATTTTCACAGATGATGTATTTCTGTTGCCGCTATATCAACAAATACTAAAAACAGAATAAAATAAATATTTAACTGGGGCTCCCATACAACAAACGTGATTTTTTGGCCGTTTTTTGCGATAATGGTACGGAACCCTTCGTGCGCGAGTCCGACTCGCACTTGGCCGGTTTTTTCATGATTCTATGTCAGTTGCCCTGTCAGCTTGATCACGTCGCCTTGTGCTCCTTGTTTTTGCTTTATATTTTATTAAATGATAACAGTTTTTAGTAGATTATTGCATCGAGCACAAAGTAATTTATTATTGCACCGAGTGCCTGATTTAGAGCCCGAGCGCCAGCGAGGGCTATTGGAATAGTAGATAAATCACTTTTTTAAATTTCTTTCATTTTGAAATCAGAGTTAGCAGCAATCATTTTTTAAATTTGGAACAAGTAGGATAGAAATGAATAATACGTACGTAAAAAAAAGTATTGATATCGGCTGGCTGAATAGAGCTAATCCATTGAGATTGGCAACTTTTGGTGCGATTAAAAAAAAACAGTGCAATAATGAAATTTCATACATTTTTATTGCTCTAGAGCATTAAAGATTCGCTTTGTACTGAGTTTTTAGTGTGATTGTGATGCAATTAAAGCATAGTTGGAAGAAAAAAATTATACGTGTTTCTAATATTCATACCTACGATATAACTGCCATTGTTTTCTAGCTATAATAAACAACTGTAGATATGTACCTATTAAGTATCACTTCCTAATTCTAAAACAGAAGCAACAAAAAATAAATTCGGTAATAAAGTTATTACTTTACATTCCTCTGTAATGTCACGACGTTGACAAAAACATTCTGCAGATTGTTGCTTTACATTCTACTCCGTATTTGGAGAACCAACTCATTCACTTGATACAAATGGTAAAGCTATCAAAAAAATACATTTAATTTGGAATCATTGATTTAACAAAGAAATAAAAAAACATTTAAAAAAAACCCGACTGCTTAGAAAGCGAACTAAAAAGTCGTAAACAAGAAGAAAATCATGCTGTGCAGTCGGAGACCAAAACTGGATGTATCTTTTTTTTTTTTGTTTTTAAACATTTAAGAAATTACCTTTAAACATATAAGTGTGGTATATTTTTGCAATCACCTCTTAAAACCCTTTATTTTGTTACCCAACACGATGGGTTAGGCAGAAAAAAAATTTGGGCCTCCACAATATAGCGCCCAAAATCCGCCATTTTTCCATTTTCCAATTTTAATGTAGCCAGTGACACTCGCAGTGTTAAGACGAATCGATTGACGTAAGAATCATCAAAATCGGCAAACGCGTTTGGTCTCTAGAACGCCACATAGGAACAAACATACATACATAGACTGATAAACACATTACCTTCCTTCGGCAGTCGGGTAAAAAGAAGAATAGGTTAGCGATCACAAAGGAAGGCGATAAGATACTTTTTCACTTACTACTACACTACAGATGATAATTTTACTTCTTGAACACTTTAAATTCTTCTAACTTCTGATAGAGTGAACAATCGGTTCACGCGATGAAACAAAAACTAAGTATTTTTTCTAAAACTAAGTATAAAAGTTATCTACATTGGTTTCGTACATTTCACATGATGCGTGCAAAAATAAACAGACAAACAGACAAAAATGCTGGAAATAGGTTCTGTTGGTTATCCTTTAACACCCTGGCTATTTTTTTTGGAAATATTTTCGATGTACAAAAATTACTTTTCTACAGATGTATTATATGTATTGAATTGATAACTCGCGTTTGACCACGGTGGCGGCGGTGCAATAACCTGATGTTAAGCGATGATGTGGTTGTGAGCCACAAAGTATGGACCATCTTCTTTCCTGCCCTCTGTGACACCAAAACCAGCAGCCAATAATTTTCCTGAGCTCCCACCGACGATGCCGTGGAAATGAAACAGTTTCGGGCCCACAAAATTGGATTTACTCTCATGCCAGCGACATCAAGGAGAAGAAGTAATGTTCGTGGGTCAAAACTCAAGAAAATTCTGGGCCGATCCAATGTACGTTGTTGTCGACGAAAAAGCCTCAAGCAACTCCCAAAAACATTAATTAAGTACAATATTATTTGCTCTGAGGGATCTGAGCCTCGTGTCTACTCCAGAAAACATAATAAATAAAAACAGAAACCTCACAATTTTTTTACAACTTTTAATTACTCATCAAAGACCCCTGAAGAACATTGGAAACCTTACAAGAAGCTTACAAATTATTTTGAAAGTCTTATTACATTTATACAAAACAAGAGCTTAACCTCCAAAGAAATATCTCAGCAATAAAGTATATATTAAATAAATAATAAACAAATCAGCGGCTGACTTAAAAAGATAAAGTACAACGCTAAATACACCTTTACTTAATTGGCATTTTATCATCACAATCAATGAAAATAATAGTTCTGAAATGCCGACATATTATTATTTTTGACATAACGAGACCGGCCGCAAAAAAAAAGAATTAACACAAAGAAACGGGGTCGCGACGGTTATTTTCCATTAGCAGCAAGTTGCATTAAAATACATTCGCTAAATAAGAATGCACTTAAAAGGTTCGCATTCTTTCCGTTGGCAGGTTTTGTAAAACACGGAATCGAATAAACTCATAATTTTGCATGTCGCTTTTGGCTAAGAATTTGATGCACCTAAGGGTCGGAGCCCAACGCAAGTCAAGTCGAACATACGAGTTAAATTCTCTAGGATGTGCGCAAATCCGCGTGTCTCCGCGGGCATTCAGTCGTCTTCGCGCGTGTTTGCTATATAAATTTGATAGCTCTGATTCTCTTGGACAATGGCTGAGATAACACCATCATTGGTGAAGATAGTGGAAAACTTAATCTGTAGCCGCAAATAAACTGACTGCTAACTGAAGAGCCACCTCTTTATTCATTGAGCGAGAGAGCGAGAAGCGTATATCCGTTTCAGCTTGCCGTTCTCCTCTACAGGTCGCATTTCTCAACCGATTTTCTCATGAAATTTTGTGAGCAGGTTCGATAATAATATGTTTTTTTTTTAAACTGAATCTACTAAAAAAACAAAAGCACAGACTCGCGAGGTCTACAGCTCACAGAGCCACTAGTTTTAGAACAGATAGAAGTGCATGAAAATAATAATGAAGATCATTTCATAATAGCGACAGACTAAAAGTTGTATCAAACAATAATAATATTGCCAGAACTCATAAAAAACATCAAATACTTTTCTTGACTTAATAACGAATGAAAAAAAAAAAAAAATTAGTATCTAGCAGTCATGTGTCTTCACGTGCTGTGCCAGTAACCCAGCGGCCGACAATTTGGCATAATGACAGTCATGAGTCACGGAATTAGACGCCACAAAACGAACGCGTCATTATTGTTACCACATACATACTTTGATGAGGCTGAAGAATTCATTGTTCAAGAGAAACTATGGGGCAGAGGAGCTATGGTAAATATGCTTTGAATATCTCCGATCTTTAGGCATGCTGTTTTAAGATGCTTAATATAAATAACAGACTTTTTAGTCCCTGATGACTAAAAAATCTCTTATTTCAATTCCTCTTGAAGATTAGCTGTTCTGAAATGGTATTTTAACATTCGTAGTGGTATTTTCTACTGCAGCCAGGGTCCTCCTCCTCTTGGCCCGTTTCCACTTGCAACTAGCTAGCATGCAAGTTGCATTACATTGCAGCGGGTTATCAAGAATTTCTGTCGGCCCACTTTACCTCCGATGCTGAAACCTGATGGGTCGCTGGCTCACTCTGCAAGTGACAAAGCAAATTTATTTGCATCTCTTTTTGCTAGCAATTCACGTCTGGACGCTGGCACCAAGCAACCACCTACTGTACCTCATTGTGACTCTTCGATGCCGGAGATCGTTGTGCACACTAAAGAGGTCCGGAGAGTATTGTGCAGTCTAGACGTGAACAAGGCCAGCGGACCTGACGGCATTCCAGCGAGAGTGCTGAGGCAGTGTGCGCCAGAACTGTCTCCTGTGTTGACTCGCTTGTTCCACCTCTCTCTTGTAAAAGGGACGGTGCCGAAATCCTGGAAGCTTGCAAATGTGCAACCAGTGCCCAAAACAGGCAACCGTGCAGACCCTGCCAATTACCGTCCGATCGCCATTACCTCCATTTTGTCCAAAGTTATGGAAAGGGTACTGAACAGAAAGTTGCTGACCTACCTTGAAGACAACAATCTCCTCAGTGACCGTCAATATGGCTTTCGCCGGGGACGGTCAACTGGCGATCTTCTTGTGTATGTCACGCACTGCTGGGGCGAAGCCATCGAGAGACACGGCGAAGCACTTGCTGTATCGCTTGATATCTCGAAGGCCTTCGACAGGGTCTGGCACGCGAGTCTGCTCAGTAAGCTTCCTGCTTATGGCATCCCCGCTAGTTTTTGTAGCTGGATATGAGACTTCCTTAGCGAACGGTCGATGCGAGTAGTCATTGACGGCTGCTCCTCAGACCTTATGGCTATTGATGCCGGAGTTCCTCAGGGTTCTGTTCTCTCTGCAACTCTTTTCCTGCTGCACATCAATGACCTACTTCAGCCTGGTATTGTTGGGTACGCAGATGACAGTACTGTTTCAGAGAGATACTTGTCCAGCGCAAAAACCAGCGTGGATGAAGTTCGTTCCTTGAGGGAGGCTATGGTTGAGCGGACAGATTTGACCTTAAGCCTTGTCTCCCAGTGGGGTGATGACAATCTGGTCTCTTTTAACGCCACCAAAACACAGGCGTGTCTTTTTACCGCAAAAAGGAGTCTGTTCGATCAGACGCCTACTTTTCGGGGTGCGTCTGTTCCTGTGACTGATCGGCTCGAGCTCCTAGGCATGGAGTTGACATCCAGTCTCAACTTCGGCTCCTCCATTGAGAACAAAGCCCAAATCGCGGCCAAAACACTGGGCATCCTAAATAAAGTGAAGCGATACTTTACGCCTGGACAGCTTTTAACCCTATACAAAGCACAAGTCCGATCCTGCATGGAGAATTGCAGCCACCTGTGGGATGGTTCAGCTAAGTATCAGCTTGCCGCGCTTGACTCAGTGGAACGCAGAGCCAAGAGGCTCATTGACAACGTTGAACTGGTGGATCTCAAGCTTCACAGCTTGGCTCATCGCCGCAAAGTTGCCTGCTTGTCGGTCTTCTACAGACTGTACTTCGGTGAGTGTGCTCAGGAACTCCACGACCTCATCCCACCAGCCCCCTTCTACCATCGGACATCTAGACGCACTGCAGTCATCATCCTTACCTTGTTGCCATTCCACCAATTCGAACCAAGCGCTTCCAAACATCCTTTATAATGCGCACAGCGAATGAGTGGAACTCACTGCCTGCGTCTGTGTTTCCGAACAGGCTTCTTCTGGGTAAGCTCACTCCATCGTAGACTCTGTCTCTGTCACCTATGACCTAGACTAGAGTCAAGAGCAAACCCATTACAAATAAAAAATAAAAATAAAAAATGTCATGAATCGGTCGATTGCGACCCACAATTTAAATGCTTGCAGGTGGAAATGCGGCCTTAGTTAGCGATACGTACTTCTTCCAATCTCGATACTAAGTCGTTTATATGCTGATGTAATTTCGGAGGATTGGATATAGAGAGAAATTTATATAGAGATGATGAGTTCAATATCTATCACAGAGTCATCATCATCTGCCTAGTCTTTCCTCAACTTTATTGGGGTCGGCTTCCAGTCTAAACGGGTAAGCGGAGTACCAGTGTTTTACATGAAGTGACTGCCTATCTGACCTCCACAAGCCAGCAACTGGGTAACACGATACCTCTTGGCTAGACTGGAGACAGATCTCAAGCTTCTGACTACCCGTAACGACTGTCAAAGATCTTCAAATTACAGCCGGGATCAACGGGTTAACGTGCTTTCCGAGGCGCGGAAGTAACTCGCTATGTAAATATGGTCACCCATCCACGCACCGATCTCGGCAAGCGTTGCTTAACCTTGAAGTTCGACCCGTGTGACTGGCCTGTATCAGTCATAGAGAATGATATGATAATCAGTTTACAAAACAAAAGAAAAACGCCTATAAGTTAAACCACAAACCATTAGAAAGACATCCAAAACACATCTCAGTAAACCAGGAAATCATATCACAACATAAGATAATAATCCAAACAACATCAAAGACAAGATTTTCTCCCACAAATCTTTCTTTCACCGAGTACTTCGACAGTATATCGAATCCACGACGTCACAGCACCCACGCTATATACACGTCCCATTTGGCACGGGGAACGGAAAAAAGAATACATCTTTTTTTTCCTACGCCACAATTCACCTATACTCCTATAGGTACTACATACCTGGTATTATTAACTTGTGTTTCGTTCCGTAATGATGACAAAACACATTGTATTATTAGAGTAGAAATTGCCTGTAATAAACTCTTCAGCTTCATGGTGAGTTTTACGAATGAATGAGGGAAAATTAATCTACTCGCAGGTAAAACACAAATGAAAGTTATGCTATTCTAGCAATTTGGGTGCACGAGCATGACAGGTTGAAAGTTTGAAACCAGATAACATAGCAGAAAACGGGATAAAGAATGAAGCGTGGTAAAATTTCGGAATTTGGAAGGGAAATAAAAATCGCACCTCCACAATATGACACCCAAAATCCGCCATGTTTTTTTTTCGTCACTTATCTAAGAACGCGTTGTCGGTCAAGACGTATCTAACGATGTCTTAATTATATAAATCCGTCAAGCGGTTTGAATGATATATTGAGATAATAAAGAATATATAATTAATTGAATATTACATAAATGAATATTACATACCCTTTCCTTTCAGTCGGGTAACAAGCGTGGATGAAAATTGACATAGGGAAGTGGACATAAATAGAGAGACGTATCAGCAGAACAGTGGGTGAAGTCAGGCTGAGGATGACGACGATGATGAGAAAGCTGAAAAGCACAAAACCGGTTAAATTAGCAGACGTCAACAAAGATTGTATAACAAAACATACAATTTAAAGCGTTCTCCCTCATCATCCGAACGTACAATCGCTGCAAGTAAAACCAGGCGATCGGCAAGGTCGTTCAAGGCAGTCGACTGCGCACGTGGGAACGCGGCCCACTCTCTCGCAGCCGTGCGCCGGCGCAACGCCACCCAAATTATTTTAGAACGGTCTGTTACTATGCTCGACAGTGTAGTTTTTATTGAGGTAGCATTGAGAGCAGTGCAGGAATTGCATGCGGTTAATGATTTTGTTTGTGTTGCAGTCTTGGGAGTTTGTGTTTTCTTTGTTATGATGAAGTAAAAGAGACAAATTCACTCTTTTTGTACTATAATGTTCTGATTTTGTTGTCCTTGATATTCATAGCTTAGGTAAAGCCAGATAGGGCCGATGACCTGATGATGGTTGATGGAATTAGCTGGATGCGAGAAGCAAAGGAATTCAGGAAGACTAATGCCCAGCAGTGAACGACATTCGACTAAAATGATGATGATACGTTAGCATTTCATAATAATGTTATTGACAAAGCGTTTTCTGGTGAAGTTGACGGTAATTCGCTCTCGAAACTGAAATACATTTTTTACAATTAATCTTAGCTTTAATAAGAACTTTATGATCTATGTAGTTTTACTGTAGTTTTAGTCAGCGTGTCGGTGGCGAATGTTTGGAATAAATGTACCTCAGTAGGAATTCTGATAGTTTTATATTTCTCTTCTCTCAAATTTGTACCTGATAATAAGTATAATTTAATTGCTTATATAATAATTTTTACATAACTCTCCACTTGTCCATTGCCAGCCGGATTATATGTCGGTGAAGTTATATGACTGATGTTATTTTGAGTACAGAATTGGTTAAACTCGTACAATACAAAAGAAGTACCGTTATCTGAGCAAATCGTAAGAAATAAACCAAATCGTGACATTACTTCGTATAGTTTTTCTATAACGACTCGCGAAGTGAGACCCGACGAAACATACAAAATTCGACCACAAACAAATAACCGGCTGAAGTATTGTTCGGTCATAATTTGAGATCTAGACTAGACCTCCTGATGCCGCACACCATCGTCATCCAACACTGCACTCGACATAGTGGTAAAAGAAAACAGTGTTCGCAAATTAACAATTACCGTGGTACACGCAAACTTTTATTTAATGTGGGTCACCAAGCCTTGGTAAAACTTTATAGCTAGCAAAAACAATATTGGTCACGTGGCATTATTAAAAATAGGGAAAGCAGTGTATTTAAAACACTGGTACTTAGCTGAATACGGTAAGACTGGAAGCCGACCCCAGTATAGTTGGGAAAAGGCTAGGCATATGATGATGAGGGAAAGCAGTGTATTTAGTGAAACTGAGTGCATCAGAAGATACTATCAAAAGGCACACTAATCAGTTGCTAAAATATAGAGGGCGGAAAGATGGGCCATGCAAGGTATTAGTTCACGCATTTATAATACACTCACACTCGACGAGCTCCAGACAGCAGCCATCCGAAGTCTCTGTGGAGGAGGCACCTGTGGAATCTGAAGCGTCGGCATCTGCGCTTGTTCACGGCAACGATTCCGCTGAAGAGGAAGTGATTTCGGCAGCTCCCTCTATCGAACCTGAGCCAAACGTTCGGTCAAAATGAAACAGAACTGCTATAATTTATAAGATATATTAGATAATTTCTAATTAAAGGTGGAGGAATGTTATGTGGGTACCTACATAATATTCATAGGTATATAGATGATTGTGCAAATGACTGCTACGTCAGTCAAATATACATTCTTGTGAAATACCGTTTGTATTATTCTCCTACCCCCTTACTACCCCGTACATTTAGATCATAAAGTTTTTATTAAAGCTAAGACCACCGCCCTTGGCACTTGAGGCTTGGCCACTTGCATCACAAAATATGCAATGTGATAAAATTGAGCTTTACATATTTTGTGATGCAAGTGGGTTTTTGGTATTAAAACATCATGCCATCTCTGTCATGTTAAAATGATTAACAGTAATATAAAGATGTTAAGCGCTTAATACATATAATGATTCATTTAATGTTGCGTTATAAACTCACTAGTTACAATCCAATATTTAGAAGGTTTATTTAAGTCAGACTCGGAAATCGGAGGAGCTCGTAGCTAAGTTATAACAGACGAACAGATGGATCTTCAAGGTTAAGCAACACTTGCCGAGGTTGGTTCGTGGATAGGTGACCAGAAATCAAATACCAAGACTCCTCCGTGCCCTGAAAAGTACTTTAAACCGATGGTCCCGGCTGATATTTACAGATCTTTAAAAGTGATTACGGTAGCTATAAGTCATACAAACTGACACCGTCTTGCCAAGGGGAATCGTGTTATCCAGATACTGGGTTATGGAGGTCAGATAGGCAGTCGCTCTGTGTAAAATACTCAGCCCAGCTGTCTCCAGTTAGACTGGATGCTGACCCCAACATACTTGCGAAAGGGCTAGGCAGAATTATTGGTTTTATATGTCCGACTTTATGCGGCTGAGTAAAACTACTAAGTGATTAAAGTTTTACACCATACAACATCAAAGAGCAGTGGTGGCCCAGTGGTATCAACCACGACTTACAAGTTGTAGGTCGTTTTGGTTTAAACCCAGGCAGGTGCTTTACTTTGTGTAAATTATTTCTTCACCACTGCTACCAAAACGGTGAAGGATAACATCGTGAGGCAACTGGCATGGCCTGGAACCAAAATTTCGAATACATGTGACATCCACCAACCCATACTGATGGGACCGCGTGCTGGATTACGGCCCCCCTCTCACAGAGAGGAGGCCTGTGTCCCATCAGTGGGAACACTAAAAAGCTGATGATGATGACAAAACATTTGAAACTAAAGCTTCCAATAGGTACTAATTAACTCAAAATCTATAAACGGTAATTTAGTCTTATACCAAATACAGACGCAAATAATTCACCTTCATTATTTACGAAGCTCATCGACTATTTCGAGACCAAACCGCAATGTTCAGTGCAAGCTATTAAAGCTTGTTGTACAATATGAAGATGATGATATAAAATAAATTGTAGCATCCTTCTCTTAATCCTAACCATATCATCTCTCACACAGTCCATGGTAGATTGACCATCGAGGCAGGAATTCGCTGGATGTTGAGAGCATCATTGTGCTATTACGGCATAGCTTCGGCGGTTTGGAGAAGCCTATGTTCAGGTGAAATCGTCTTATCAGAAAGAAAGAAAGAAAGAAAAAGTATTTATTTGTGACCCGCACAGGAGACACGAGAAATCAGCTTAAAATTAAACAAAATTAAAAATAAAAACCCCGTGCGAGACCAAAAAGGCTCCTACCTCAGCATGTGCAGCGATATCCAAAAAAAAAATGAAACAATGATCAATGGTCTCAATGATCACTCGTCATCATCATCTTGCTTAGCCTTTTTCCCAACTATATTGGGGTCGGCTTCCAGCCTCACCGGATTCAGCTAAGTACCAGTGTTTTACATGGAGCGACTGCCTATCTGACCTCCACAACCTAGTAACTGGGTAACACAATACCTCTTGGCAAGACTGGTGTCAGATCTCAGGCTTCTGACTACCCGTAACGACTGTCATAGATCTTCAAATGACAGCCGGGACCAACGGCTTAACGTGCTTTCCGAGGCATGGAGGAAACTCGGTATGTTAAAATGGTCACCCATCCACTGACCGACCTCGTCAAGCGTTGCTTAACCTTGATGATCGACCCGTGCGGCTGTTATGATTTAGCCACGAGCTCCTCCTTCTTATCACTCGTATACAAAGAAAAAAATGTCGTGAAGTAAAAATTTGTTATAGCGGCATCGAAGAGCCTCGGCGGCCACTGTTATCGTGGGCATTTCGTGCTTCTTGACTAAAGTTAGTAACGGAGCGAAGAACAAAAAAATGGATGCAACAACAATCATGAAAAAGCTCCATCAAACGATAATTTATATTTTAGAACGTCTTAACAGTACGTAACACACCTTAGTACAGGATCCATCTTTAAAGCTAAGAGAACAATGGTCCCAATTCGCATTTACGAAGCGAGCGTTCATCACTTTGAGTGTTTCGCAACTTATTTCGCAATTCACTTCGAAACTCTGCCACTACATAGATTAGAGATAATTTCTTTAAAGGTTATGGTTAAGAAATATTGTATTGTTGCTGAGTGCCCATAAGATGGTTTTTGGACGATTTTTTTTACTATGGATAGGCGAATTTAAACTGTGTTAATTTATTAGTCACAACAAAAGAAAGACGACGCTGCCTCCCACAGCGTCGTCTTGGAGAAGAACACACAACCATTATGTGTGGCAAGCTCTAGAAAAGGTCTAAAGGATTGATTGATTTATATAGGTTTATTAGCATAACGGTAAAGGATAGATGGATTGTATGAGACATAAATGAAAAAAAAAACCTTACATTACAACAAAGGGTTTAAGATTATATCATGTTTAGACAACAATTCGGTTTAACTTTCGTTAGTATGTTAGTAAAAATAAATGATAAACTTAAAACTTCTCTTTTTATCAGTTATAGGGGCCAGCTTGTTATGATCTGTGCCCAGCGTTGTGGCCCCTGGATATATCCTGCCCATCGCCATTTAAGTATGAGTATCTGCTTAATCACGTCCTTAGATTTTGTTGCTTTCTTGATCGACGAGGTTTTCACCCGGACCCTCAGTTTTATGTTTATAATAAAACTCGGTTCTAGTCTACTCTGACATAAGTTCTTATTTTGTATTGTTGTTCTGATTGTATGAGATAGGTAGATAATATGTAAGAAAAAAGGGTCAGTGATAGCGTGATGGTAGACATGACGGAATGTTAGAAGAAAACACTATACACCGACCCACAGTAACATGGGACAAGGTTAGGAAGATGATAATGATGATTTAGGTAAACATAAACACAATTTACAAAAACATTTTATTTCAAGAGTAAAATACGGTGCGTTTTCTGCCACAGGATATTGCCATTTAAGATACAAAAGACAACATAATAATGTCTTCTCACTATTGATACTACACAATTCAAGTTTCTAATAGTCTATTAAATTATGGGTTAAAAGCATTTATGTAATGACAGTAAAACGATAGGCCATCAACTTGTCGATGTCAAAGTGTCTTTATAATATAGCTCCTGTATACAGCAATGTCCAATGCTGCATCCATATCGCAGGCATTCCATTTAATACTATTAAACGAGCAATTCTTGTATATATATAATCTGAATATATATATATATATAATCTGAATCTCGAGGAGCTCGTGGCTAAATAATAACAACCGCACGGGTCGATCATCAAGGTTAAGCAACGCTTGACGAGGTCGGTCCGTGGATGGGTGATCATTTTCAACATACCGAGTTTCCTCCGTGCCTCGGAAAGCACGTTAAGCCGTTGGTCCCGGCTATCATTTGAAGATCTTTGACAGTCGTTACGGGTAGTCAGAAGCTTGAAATCTGACACCAGTCTTGCTAAGGGGTACCGTGTTACCCAGTTACTGGGTTGTGGAGGTCAGATAGGCAGTCGCTCCATGTAAAACACTGGTACTCAGCTGAATCCGGTGAGGCTGGAAGCCGACCCCAATATAGTTGGGAAAAAGGCTAGGCAGATGATGATATAATCTGAATCTCGGAAACGGTTCCAACGATTTTATGAAATTTAGTATGCAGGGGGTTTCGTGGGCGATAAATCGATCTAGCTAGGTTTTATTTTTAGAAAACATCGTTTTTAACAAGCTTTTATTAGCTTGATATGTATTTATCTATGTATCAATGTAACGGAATCTTTAAAAGTGATTTTCACCCCCTTCGAAACGTTGGATTGATTTGAAACTTTGCGCACTTATCAAGGAGCGATGACAATGCAATAGTTTGTCCCATTGTCCTTACCAGGATCTTCAGGATTAGCGACTTTTTAGTTCAATTTACCATTAAAGCGTGTTTTTTAGTTTTTTAAACTGCAAATTATCTCTATTATCACCCGAGCAGAGATTGCCCCGATCGTGTCGAATTGCCCCGATCATGTTGGACAATGCGAGTTAAAGTTACAGAGAGTGCACCTGTGTTTGGACACACTTCTGCACTATAATATCGCCTGCGTAATTTCGTGTGGAGGAATATTTTATATTTATTTGCCGCAAACCAGCAATGAATATCAAACTCAGATCTTTAACTCTATTCAACGTACCTTTTTAACCGACTTCAAAAAGGACGAGGTTATAAATTCGACTGTATTTTTTTATGTGGGTCACCTCCCATTTAAATTTGGTAAAGATCTGATGATGAACTTCGGAGATATACAACAGAACTCTTCAATAAACAACGCCAACAATCTCGGGATTAATTGCAAATTGATTTGCAATCGTATGTATGTTTTATTGTTTACGGCATTTCACAATATAACATCACGCCGGTACGCTCTAAAGGTGTACGCAGATGTGTACAGTTCAACCTGGTACAGTCTCTTTTCACCGGTAATTTTCAAGTTTTATGTTATTCGTTTAATCTATTCTGGCATAACTTTGTGCATTATAGGTACCTTGCTATAGAACTTAGACCGATCGCGATGGAGGACTACTGTGGACGCTCTTTGCCCCATCCAGGGGACGTGGGACATTAAGTCAAGTCAGGCTATAGAACTTGCTCATTGTACCACACCTAAAAAGTAAAAAATTAAACATAAAAAAACCGGCACGAAGGGTTTACCATTATCGCAAAAACGGCAAAAAAGTCACGTTTGTTGTATGGGAGCCCCACTTAAATATTTATTTTATTCTGTTTTTAGTATTTGTTGTTATAGCAGCAACAGAAATACATCATTTTTCATTGACAAAATTAAACCCGTCTGTAATACCGGTATACAAGTCACTTCGAACATAACTAAATCAAACCACTCGATGTTCATGGCACCTAGCCACGAAGACGACGTAAAACTAATAATTATATCCTTAAAAAATACAAAGAGTGTAGGGCAAGACGGTATATCCACAAAAACGGTAAAATATGTATTGGATAGCATTAGCGGCCATTTAAGTTACATAATTAATCTATGCATAAATTCAAATTCATTTATTTATTGTTTGTCACAAGTGTAAAGGTAGTTCTTACAATCAGTATTTTTGTATCACTGTAACATACCCATGGGGTGTACAATATTTATATGTATGGCAATATTATTGGCTATATTAGAAATAATTAATAGTCATACAATTAGCCTCCTACATTGCTGGTTGTTCATTGCATTGATTGTTTCGCCAACTTCATTTTACATTAATTATTAGATAAACATGATTATTATAGTCATACATTTAGTTTCAAAAGTCAAAAAAATAAAAATATACATATAAAAATAAATTTAACGTGTCAATTTTTTATAGGTTGTGATAGTCATACAATTTACAATAAATAATTAAAAAATAATAATAATAAAAGTTTAAGATGTCATACTACATTCATTAATAGACGTAGTTATTACGGTCATTTTATTTACATTAAATAAGTCAAGAACAATTTTAGTCAATAATTCCGTCATTAAGAAATTCGTTAATTGAATAATACGTTTTAAATATTAGAAATTCTTTAAGCTTTAATTTAAAGATATTTAATGATGAGATATTCTTAATACGGTTTGGGAGTTTGTCATAGATTTTAACGCCGATACCAAATATACTCGATTTAAATTTCTCTGTTCTACATTTAATGCCTTTAAGTTCAGTTTTGTGTCTCGGACCTCTCAACGTTTCATACATATCTATATCATGTTTTATCATCATTGCCGCTTCAAATATGTACAATGAAGGTAGGGTTAAGATTTTCAACCTTTTGAAAACTGGTCTACATGAATCAGTCTGTCCCAATCCGCATATGCTTCTAATGCACTTTTTTTTGTGCTTTTAGAGCACATTCCCTGTTCGTTGAATTACCCCAGAATAGGATACCATATTTTAGTATGGAGCCTACATATGCATGGTAAACACTTAGTAAAGTATTCTCAATTGTAACTTTTCTCAACATGTAGAGGGCATATGAAAACTGATTTAGTTTATTGCAAACATGGTCTACCATGGACCACATACATACGCTGCGGCAGGTTATACAGAAGACTGAAGAGTACAACCTGCCTCTCTGTTTAGGGTTTGTGGACTACGAGAAAGCCTTCGATTCGATCGAGACTTGGGCTGTACTACAGTCTCTACAACGGTGCCAAATTGACTACAGGTATATCGAAGTGTTGAAGTGTTTGTACAAAAACGCCACCATGTCAGTTCGACTTCAGGATCAGACCTCGGAACCACTGCACTGGAGGATGTCTTCAAGGTTCTGGACTGGAGAGGGCTAGGCATCAACGTCAATGGCGAGTACATCACTCACTTTCGGTTTGCCGACGATATAGTGGTTATGGCTGAGACCATGGAGGGCCTCAGTACAATGCTCGATGACCTCAGTAGAGCTTCCGAAATAGTGGGTCTTAGGATGAACATAGACAAAACCAAGGTGATGTTGAATGCCCATGTTACACCCACTCCTATCAAGGTTGGAGACTCTATACTAGAAGTTGTGGACGACTATGTCTACCTGGGACAAACGATCCAGTTGGGTAGGGCCAACTTCGAGAAAGAGGTCAACCGTCGAATCCGACTCGGCTGGGCAGCGTTCGGGAAGTTGCGCGGTATCTTCTCGTCCAACTTACCACAGTGTCTCAAGACGAAAGTCTATGACCAGTGTGTGTTGCCAGTGATGACATATGGCTCTGAGACGTGGTCGCTTACAATAGGCCTCATCAGAAAGCTTAAAGTCACCCAAAGGGCAATGGAGAGGGCTATGCTCGGAGTTTCCTTGCGTGATCGAATCAGAAATTTAGAGATCCGCAAGAGAACCAGGGTTACCGACATAGCCCGAGGAATTGCCAAACTTAAGTGGCAGTGGGCAGGGCACATTGCTCGCAGAACGGATGGCCGATGGGGCAGAAAGGTTCTGGAGTGGCGACCGCGAACCGGAAGACGTTGCGTTGGAAGGCCTCCCACCAGGTGGACCGATGACCTGGTGAAGGTTGCGGGACGAAACGAACGAACGGAACCGGTCAATGTGGCGACGCTTGGGGGAGGCCTATGTCCAGCAGTGGACGTCTTTCGGCTGATATGATGATGATGATGAAACATGGTCTACCTGTATTTTCCAGTTCAGTCTAGAGTCAATATGTATGCCAAGAAATTTGGTGGTCTTTACTTCTTTTACAGCTTCACCTTTGTAGTTTATATTTAGATTCTTTGGTTTTATATTTATATTACAAAGGCAATATTGTACGTCTTTTCTAAATTAATTTTAAGATTGTTGACATTTAGCCAATTTATGATGCATTCAGGGGAATTATTTACTTTCATTTCGTATTTATTTTGATCCTCGTCAGTGATAATAGCTGTACTGTCATCTGCAAATAATATCATGTCGTGGTTTATGACTTTAGGAAGGTCATTAATATATATTATGAACAAAAGTGGGCCAAGAATACTTCCTTGAGGCACCCCAAACTTGACCGTTTTAGGCTTAGACTGAAAAGTTTGTTCATATTTTGCTTCATTTGATATTTTTGTTATTTGAGTTATTTGAACCCTATTTTTCAGGTATGATTTTATAAGATTCAATGCATTCTAACTCCGTATTGTTCTAGTTTATTTAAGAGGATATTATGGTCTACGTAATCAAATGCTTTGGACATGTCCATAAATATTGCAGTTATATGTTGTTTATTGTCCAGTCCTGTCATTACTTTCTTTAAAAAATTAAAAAGTGCGTTGCTCGTCGATGTGCCTTTACGAAACCCAAATTGCTTATGTGTGAATATATTATTGGATTCAAAATAGTTATATAAATTATTATAAATTACCCTTTCAAAATTGGTCTATAAAATTTCATATCCTCTCTATCTTCCTTTTTGAATAATGGGTTTATGACAGTTATTTTTAGTTTTGATGGAAATATTCCGTATTCCAGGCACACATTGGTGCTGAGTACTGGAGCTATGATATGGGAAACGCGTTTAATTATTTTAGTATTTATGTAATCGTATCCTGTACTATTAGTGTTATTTAGTCATTTAATTATTTGGTCAACTTCATATGGATTTGTCGGTTTCATGAACATTGAATTGCAATTATTATATGTCAGTGTTTTAGGAAAAGTAGCATTTACCTTTATTGTAGGTTTTATGTCATCTATAAAATAATTATTAAAAGATTCAGCTATTTCTTCAGGCGTCGTTATTATTTTGACCTTTACTTTAATTTTATTAATATCCTCTTTGGGAGTTACAGTTTTACAGTTGTTAACTATCTGCCATATTGCTTTCAAAGTCAAAAGTCAAAGCACTTTATTTCAAGTAGGCCAGTTACAGGCACTTTTGAATTGTCAAAAGACAAAATAAAATATTACAAAATTATGGTGCTACAGTCCCAGTCACAAGACATAATAACTGTGAAAGTACCGTAGATGCCCATTCCAAGGCGTAGATCTCTATGGAGAAGAACGGGCAAGAAACTCCATGGACACTCTTTTTCAATTAGGTAATTATTACAAATCATTTGTTACATCATTCATGTTGAGATTACACATTATGTGAGAACGATGTAGAAAGTTAAAAGTGTCCATAGTAAATATAAAAAGACAATTCAGAAATAAAATTAGAATCAATTAAAATAAACCATGGCAGCTAAGAGATGACCAGTCCCAACCGACAGCGCCCGTTCACGAACATGACACATGTATCAGCACCATTCAGCTCAACCATTTTGAAGGGAGCTAAATGATCCGACACACGTGCCACCATCGGCGAGACATTTGAGTGGGCATGACATACTCTCAACCACCGGAGTCATTCAAGTCAATAGAAGACGTAGGTATCTAGACAATGATAGCTCTGAAGTACATGGTACTCACACAATGCTGGCTATGCTGCTATATAATACTAGAAAGATTAACTCTATATAATGCAAAGATAGTAGCAATCTTCATCAGCTCCGATAATAACAGTAAACGATACCTACGACAGTCTTACCAAAAAATAAAATTTAAAAAATATACATAAAAACGAAATTAAAAAATAATAATATTTAACCTGACAGCAAGCTAATTTTGGTAAAAGAACACGAACATTGTCTTGAGTTCAACACAGCGACCAACAATGCTTATCATCTAAATAATCATTAATAGAATAGTATGCCTTAGAACAGAGATTAGCTTTTACCTTTGCTTTAAATGCGTTAAATGGCAAATCTAGAAAAGAAGACGGTAACTTGTTGTAAAAAGTTATACCAACCCCAACGAATGAACTATGCACCTTATGAAGTCGATGAAAGGGAGCTCGTAATTTGTCCTTGTTTCTGGTGTTAAAGTTGTGAATATCACTATTGTTACTGTACAAATGAATGTTCTGCCTAATATATAAAATATAAAACGTTTTTTCTTTGGCTTTATTTGTATCTGAATTAATATAATAGTTGTTTTGTGATTTTTGAGTTTTTTAATTATAGTTCTCAGCCTTTTTGTGTATTCTTTAAAGTATTTTTATCTTTCAGATTTGATGTTAACCTATACTTCCAAAGTAGTTGACGTTTTCGTTTAGAGCATACTCGGATACCGTTACTTAGCCATTTAGGTTTCTTGGAAATAGGTATTTTAACTCATATTATTGGGAAACACAGATCGTAAAATTGATTAAATAGCTCATAGAATGCCTCATAAGCCTTTTTAGGGTCATCATTTGTGTAACATTCCGTAAAACTAAGACTTTCAATGCATTCCATAAATTTTCTCACGTTATCTTCACTATAGTCACGTTTAGTTTTGAACCAGTGTGTGATGTGATAACTTTTCTTAACAGGGAACGTTAAACTTTGTGCTGTATGATCAGATAGCGAGAGTTCTAGAACTTTAGATTTAGAGCCTCTGATATTATGGGCTATATTATCAATACATGTCATGCTACTCAATCTAGTTGGTTGATTTATTGTAAATTTTAAATTATAACTCGCTAGTAATTGCTCAAACTGACGGGATGCATTGCTATCGTCTAACCTGTTAATATTAAAATCACCACAAATGATTACTTTTTTTTTGTGAAACATATTTTATTTAATAAGTTCGTTAGTCTAATGAAAAATAAGTCTACGTAGTCTTTACCATTTTTTGGTGGTCGATATATACTTAATATTATGATTTTGTGTTCTGTTAGTTATATACCACTACATTCAAATATATTACTAATACTTAAACTTTTGGCTTCAGTAACTATTTTAAATTTATGACTCGATTTTACAATTATGCAAGATCCACCATTCCAAGTTTTTTGCGAGCAAGAGACTCCTAGCGTAAAATTAGGCATTTTTAGATTTTGATTTTGATTTTGATATCTAAATTTAAATTGTCTTGTTCAGTTTGCGTTAATGTTTGAGTACTTTTGTCAATATTAGTTGGAGTTAGATTACGAGTGTTAAGTTTACATTTGAAATATCTGTCAAAGTTTTGCTTGTAACTAGTTCTCAAAATTTCTTTAAGCAATAATTGTGATGTATGTAGTGATAGAAAGCGATATTTTGGAATATACAACGAGAATTTCATGTCCACATAAGTTGCATGAGTGTACTGAGAACAGATAAATTTCAATCTATAATTCAACTGTCTTTCATTTAGATGAGTATTAAATAGTACTTCAGAAATTATAACATTCGTGTTTTTGGTAGTATTTCAAAAGTTGATAACACCGAGTTGAATTTCTTCTGGGTTTTTTTCATTAAGGCCACCCAAAACAATCACGAAGTCGTTTTTATTCAATAAATTTATTTCTGTGCCTAAAACCTCGCGTAGAGATGCTCCTGGCTTCCAAAAACATCTAACTAAAAATTCTTTACCTAAGAGCTTTTGCAGACTTCTCTGAATAAATCGTCCCTATTGATCCGCAATGATAATAACTTTCTTCATATTCATGTATTATCTGAATTTGATAATAATTTTGGTGGTTGCAGCGTTTCAGCCTGAACGTTGCTGTCGTTTCATTTATTTCTGTTTCGTGGTCATAGTTATAATGTATTTTACCTGTACTTATTAAAGTCTTTGTCTCGGCGCTTTGATCTGTACCTTTGGATATAATGTTTGTTTGAATGTCATTGCGGTGAGAGGTTGGATTTGATTAAATTAATTCAATATCCGAATTCGTACTTTTTCCAGAGATATTTGCATTTTTAACCATTTTTGTTGGAGTAGTTTTATTTTCTTCGGCCTGTTTGTAACATTTTGTTTTCTGTGCCAATGTGATTGATTGCTTTTTATGTGTCGCAGGCGTTACTTTTTTTTGTATATTTTTCCGTTTTCGCACCGAGGGTGGTGTTAAATTGTTCGTGTCAGCATTTACTTCCTTGTATGCATTTACTATTTTAATGTATTTCTGTACGTCTGTTTTGAGTCGAAAATTTTCGAACGTGCACACCGTAGTTCCGCCGGCTCAACTCTTAACCTCTGCACTATGGACTCAGATTATACATTCGAAAATATTGCCCTGTTTTTTAATACAGATTAGCGGTGTCATTAGAGATCCATTTTTGCGACAATATAAGGTAACATATCGCACCACACGCTCCTTTTATGAGTCACTGGTTCACATTCACAAACACCGTCTCTAGTTTGAATAATTTTTTGCACTTTTTTCGTTCTATTGTTTATCACTCACTGTTAGCTATTAGTTTATTTTTATTTGCAAAACTTATGGCCTGTATTATATACTGCTAATAAATATATGTTTTAACTTTGAGTTTGGCTTTAGATATTTTTTAACAAATAACAGACACGGAGCTTCAACTTATGCTTGCGCTTCGTACGCTAGCTCGCACGCGCCCGCATAACGCATTGTATATATATGTATATCTATCCGACCAAACTGAAAACTGCTGTAGTAAAACCACTGAACAAAAAAAAACTTTAGAGATAAAGTGGAGTCATACAGGCCTATAGCACTTGTTCCTATATTTTCAAAAATACTTGAAAAATATATATATGAACAAATTCATAAATATTTAGTTAAACAAGACAGGAAAAAGGCTTCAGAAAAATAAAACAATTAATATGATCATTTATGACTTTTTAAATAAAGTAATCGCTAATTTTGATCGAAACATACCCGTATGCTCAATTTACTGTGATATGACTCAAGGCTTTGACTACGTAGACAATATCTTGCTAAACAAACTAGAAGCTTACGGAATAAGAGGCAATATACTAACTTATAGAGTCATATCTAAGAAATCGAATACAATATGTGGAAATTACACAAGTAAATCTAAAAACAAAGCAGGAAAGGGTCTATCGGTCGCCTGATAGAACAATCACATATGGTGTGCCACAGGGAAGCGTGCTTGGCCCCCCTCTATTTATACTCTATATAAATGACCTGCCAAAAATTACAAAACATCAGATGACCCTATTTGCCGACGACAGCACCGTTACAATTGACTGTACAGACAAACTTAATTACTATAATGACGTTACTAACACTATATTCTCCATAATAAAATGGCTAAATAATAATATCCTTAAAATAAATATTGACAAGACCAAATTAATGACATTCAACCAACGCAAGAATCTAACTATGAATATTCACTACGAGAACAGCAAAATAAATCAAGTTAATACAACCAAATTCCTAGGCTTAACCATAGACCAACGACTAGACTGGAAGGCACACACGATAGATTTGGCAAAGAGACTTAGTAAATCCGCGGTTTATATAAACTTGCATCAGTTATAGGAACGGACGCTATTGTGACAGCATACCATGGCATGGCACGTTCAATATTAAGATATGGTGTTATTTTTTGGGGAAACTCGACCAATAGGAAGCTTTTATTTAAAGCACAAAAAAAGTGCATTAGGGCAATGTTCGGGTTAAAATGTACAGACATTTGTAAACCTTTTTTTTGTCAAATGTATAATACTGACATTACCCTGTATGTACATTTTCGAAGTAGCAGTGTTCGTAAAAACCAACCCAAATCTATTTCCCAAGCTATCAGACAGAATTAACAGGAGTCTGTTGAAATGTGAATCGTACTGGCTGCATTATGTTCTTTATTTAAGTTTATGTTTTTTACCTTATGACTGTACTTGTCACAATTGATTGTCACTCTTAATAAAAATTATTACAACAATCGGTTATGGGCCGACAAAAATAAATTGTAATAATTTATTTTGTACGTAAACATATTTAAAATAGCGTAAAATATTTTTTTGCGTAATTAACTATGTCAGTTGGTGATAATATGGCTTCTGCTCCCTCTACATACGTCGGTTCCGGAGCATCATTAATGTCCATTAAAAGTTTACATGGAAAGGATGGTTACGCTCAATGGAAATTTAAGATGCGCATGTATCTACTGCATGAGGACTTGTGGTCAGCAGTTGAGGGTTATAGTGCTGAAGATACTACATTGGTTACCCTGAGGAAGACTAGAGATTTGAAGGCGTTAACCAAGATGTGTCTTACATTGGAAAGCGGAGCAATCACTCACGTACGTGCCTGTAAAACTGCTAAGGAGGTATGGGATACTCTAGCTAATGCGTACGAAGACAAAGGTATGGGTAGACAGTTGGCGTTAGAACGAAAGCTTTATAGATACGAGTTGCAGAATTTTCCTTCCATCGAAGAGTATATTAATGCTGTTACTGGCACTGCACAAGATTTGGCAGATATAGGCCGAAAAATAGACGATTTATCCATAGGCGCAATTTTACTCGGTGGTCTTCCAAAAGAATTTGATCCCCTTGTGATGGCCTTAGAAAATGCTAATATAGAAGTTTCGTCAGAATTAGTTAAAAGGAAGTTACTCAATGAAAGCGCTAAACGTGAGTCTAAAGAGTCGGCTCTTGCTGCAAATAATGTAAAAGGCAGGAACATTATTTGTTATAATTGTCAGGAGCCAGGACACAAAAGTCCTAAATGTCCACACAAAAGGAAAGTGAAAAAGGTCAAACAGAAAAAACTTCAAAATGTCGTAGAGTCTACACTAATATCATCCTATGGTGTTGGAGGAAATTGAAGTCCTACGGAATGGTACGTAGACTCTGGCGCTTCCACACATATGACATGTCAGAAAGAATGGCTTACCAATTTTAACCCTACGGTTGACAGCAAAGAAATAACTTTAGCAAATAACAAGAAGGTTATTTCGTCTGGCATTGGTGAAGTGTTGCTTTTAAAAGACAATAAGTTAAAATTAAATGGGATTAAAGACGTTCTATATGTTCCCGAGTTAAGTACCAATTTAATTTCTGTTAACAAGGCTGTTGAAAAGGGTATAACTGTTATTTTTAATAGGGAAGGTTGTTCGATGTACAAACATAACGATGTTAAAATAATTGGCAAAACGATAGGCCACGCTTCATGCAACGTTGGTGGGTTGTATAGATTGGATCATGTTCCTATTTATCCAGAAAGCGCGATGGCTACTGAAGCTTTAGCTAGTTCTTCGGACCTGTGGCATCGCAGGCTAGGCCATCTGTGCCGCGCTGCTTTGGAACATCTGCGACGTGGTCAAGCTAAAGGTATTGAATTTTCTTCTTTAGATAAAAACCCTTGCGTAGCCTGTATTGAAGGAAAACAGAGTAGAAAACCCTTCAAAACTATTGATTACAAGAAAGGCAGCAGAATGTTGGAAGTTATACATTCTGATGTGTGTGGTCCTTTTGATGTTGTTTCTTTAGAATCGAATAGATACTTACTTATTTTTGTTGATGATTTTTCTAGGATGGTTTTTTCTTATTTTATTCGCTGTAAGGCGGATGTAAAGAAAACATTTTTAGAATTTGAAGCTCCTGTTGAGAATGTGACCTCTCTTAGAATAAAGAACTTGCGTACCGACAACGGGGGTGAGTACGTCAATGCTGAATTCGAGGCTTATCTAGCTTCCAGAGGAATTAGGCATCAGACTACTGTACCATATTGCCCGGAGTCAAATGGAATTGCCGAAAGAACAAATAGGTCTTTAGTAGAGAAAGCTAGGTGTATGTTGCAAGACAGTGGCCTACCTAAAACTTTCTGGCAAGAAGCGGTTCGAACAGCTACTTATCTTAAAAATAGAAGTCCACACAGAGCTCTAGAAAATCGTACCCCTTATGAGTTATGGTATAACAGAAAACCTGACATTGCTCATTTACGTGTTTTTGGTTGTCGTGCATACGTACATGTACCCGCTTGCGATCGCCAAAAGTTAGACCCAAAAGCAAAACAGTACATATTCGTTGGTTATTGTGATGACAACAAGTCGTACAGGTTCAGAGATCCTACAAATATTAGGAAATCCATTAAAGGACGGGATGTAATATTTTTAGAGAATTGTTTTTCTAATCCCAAGATGAAGGATGAGTCACCCCGTCACGATATTATTTTCTCTTCTGATACGAATAATTTACAGGTGCAAAGCAGCTCAGCCTTGAAAAACGATCCTGTAGCAAATACAAGTAGTGCTGCTGCGGTGCCTGCAATACCACCTCTCCTTATTGCCGATCCTCTTCCCGCAACTTCAATAGTTCCTGTCGAGGAAGAAGAGGAGCATGTGGAATCTGGTAGAAGGTACCATTTGAGGGATAGAAAACCTGTAAATTATCGCTGTTCTGTCTGTTGTTCGACGATGCAAAGTGGTGAGTTAACCGATGAACCTTATTCTTATTCTGATGTTTTTTTACGTCCTGACAAAGCTAAGTGGATAGCTGCTATGGAAGACGAATATAACTCTTTGATGACCAACGGTACTTGGACCTTAGTAGAGAACAAAGGTCAGAAAATTATACCGTGTAAATGGGTCTTTAAATTAAAACGTGACTCTGAAGGTAACATCAGTAGATACAAAGCACGTTTGGTAGCAAAAGGTTTTCATCAGAGTTACGGAATTGACTATGAAGAAACCTTTTCGCCGGTAGTTCGTTATTCGTCGCTAAGAGTTTTGATTGCGCTAGCAGTTGAACAGAATTTGAAAATGCATCATTTAGACATAGACACAGCTTTTCTGTATGGGAAATTAGAAGAGAAGGTGTTCATGACACAACCTGAAGGCTTTATAGCTGAAGATGAGGAGAAGAAAGTGTGTCAATTGAATAAATCACTTTATGGTCTCAAACAAGCCGCTAGAGCCTGGAATAAACGACTAGATCAGGTACTTCTTGACTTAGGCTATAACAGATTACAGTCTGAGCCCTGTATTTATTTGAAAAGAAGTTCTGTTAGTATTGCTATTCTAGCAATTTATGTTGACGATTTAATATTTATTTACGACAAAGAAATCGAGTTATCTTATTTGAAAGACGGTCTGACCAAATATTTTGGTGTCAAGGATTTAGGTGAACTTAGTTATTGCCTTGGTCTGCATGTCGTTAGGCAAAATGAAACTAACGATGTAAAGGTAGATCAAAAGCGATATATATTGGAGACGTTGAATCGTTTTAATATGTCGGAGTGCAAAACTGTCCCTACTCCTATGGACGTTAGTGTTGACCTGCGTTCTCAGTCGGAACCAGCTGTCAATGTTCCCTACCAAAACTTAATCGGTTGCCTTATATTTCTAGCAATAAACACTAGGCCTGATATTTTGTTCGCCGTTACTTTTCTGAGTCAATTTAACAAGAACCCTATGCAGGCGCATTGGACTGCAGCTAAACGTGTCTTGCAGTATTTAAAAGGTACGTTAGATTACGGTCTTACATTTAAAAAGATTGGAGAA
Source organism: Orthosia incerta (assembly GCA_948252205.1). Classification (NCBI taxonomy): domain Eukaryota; kingdom Metazoa; phylum Arthropoda; class Insecta; order Lepidoptera; family Noctuidae; genus Orthosia; species Orthosia incerta. The sequence continues at coordinate 3,520,896 of OX411748.1, forward strand.
CCTTTATGTGGTTTTGTCGATGCTGATTGGGCCAATGGTAATGACAGGAGGTCGTACACAGGTTATATTTTTAAATTAGCTAATACACCAGTGTCATGGGAATGCAAAAAACAGCCCACAGTTGCCCTGTCATCCACAGAGGCCGAGTACATGGCTTTAACCAGTGTTTCTAAGGAAGCTGTGTATTTACAGCGCTTAATTGGTGAGATTACAGGTGAGTCTTTTGTGGTTACTCTTTGTAATGATAATCAAAGTGCACAAAAGTTGGCACAGAACCCAGTTCATCATAATCGGACAAAACATATTGACGTCCGGTATCACTTTATTCGAGAACTTGTCGAAAGTAACAAAATTAAGCTGTCGTATTTGCCTACTGATAGGATGTTAGCGGATATTTTGACCAAAGGGTTGAATCGTTGCAAACATCAACGTTGCGTGTCTGATATAGGTTTGATGATATCTTAGGATGTTTTTTGTACTAAATTGTTTACTAGTGATATGCTCTCGTGTTTTTTCTATGAAATGATTGTAAAGTACAGTCAGGTCGATTGATATGTGACCCTGTTAGTACAGTCAACCAAATAATTTTGTGGCTATCTCGATTAAAGGGAGGATGTTGAAATGTGAATCGTACTGGCTGCATTATGTTTTTTATTTAAGTTTATGTTTTTTACCTTATGACTGTACTTGTCACAATTGATTGTCACTCTTAATAAAAATTATTACAACAGAGTCGACGACACGTCAATATGTTGTGCTCAAGACAATCCAAGACCGCACTGATGCATAATAGTGTTTTTTGCATGGCACCAATTATTTATGACCACATACCAAAAACAATTAAAATCTTAAATACTAATCTCTTTAAAAGGCATTTAAAGAACTTTCTTTTAAGTAAATCATATTATAATGTTTCTGAGTTTCTGAATGAAAAATAGTGTTGTAACCAATGTGGTATTTCTTTTATTATTTTATTGTATTAATTTTAATTACTAATTGACATATCTCGCAATTTTTATTATTTTATATAATAATTTAATTTTTAAATCTTATTTTACGATTGACTGTGACTACATTTTCTTTTTTAGTATTATTGACTACTCTGTATTATTGTTTTAACTCTCTTATTGTGATATCCAAATGCTAAATGAATATTTATTTGACATTATGCATTTACAATCATTTAAAGACATCCAAATGCTAAATGATTATTTATTTGACATTTAACATTTATATACTTACTGAACTCATTGACTAATATACTGGTAAATTTAATTGTTGATATAAGAGAGATGTTTTATTGATTTACAGTGATATTGTGTTCGGGAATGTGTAACTGTATACTGAATCTTAGCTTCTGGCTTATTTTATTGTTTGTAATCATTTAATGTAACAGTAATTCATTACATTCGAAATTGCAAATCATATTTGTGCGCCTCATGGCAAAACATAGATGGTCTCCTTAAATTTTTGTAACATCTCACACACTGTGTAACCTATGTATAACAAATAAAGTTCTGATTCTGATCATGTGTGATAATTTCAACTGTCTAGCTATCACGGTTCATGAGATACAGCCTGGTGACAGACGGACAGACAGACAGACGGATCGCGGAGTCTTAGTAATAGGGTCCCGATTGCCTGATGTACCGAATGCACCATTGACATGAATGACCATTGCATTGCGTCTGTGAGGGATGGAATGGGTATATTAATAACTGCTTCAAAAGAAGACCTCCGACTGTAAATAAATGCTTTGCTGTGCTTAAGCAGGATGCCCCTTTTAATGCTGTTAACGCATTAACAAAATACCCATATAACAACAGAGCAAAACACGTCAAGAGACGTAATAAATATATATTGCATGTACAAATGCAATTAATTAATGGCGACATTGATGTGCCGACATTTTTAGAAAAGTTAAGGTAAACAAGTTGTTGATTAAACAATAAAATATAAGTGTTTGTGTGGCGTCATTATTTTTATATTATTACATGAAGTAGCTGTGGAATTTATTTGTAAAACATGTTACAGTTCTTGCTTTTTGTTAAAAACTGGTTCCGCACACACACAAAATACGGCGTACTTATTATTGGTTTTTATTTTACCTGTGACTAGGAAAGTATAGTGTCATAATTATTAGTATAGTGTATTAATATTAATGGCGCAAACGAAACAAATTAGTCTCTTCTGCACTATTGACGGTGCAGGTCAAAGCTGCATACGGCAAAAGCATGGTGAAGAAGTTGTATTAATATTAATGGTGCAAACGAAACTAATTAGTCTCTTCTGCACCATTGACGGTGCAGGTCAAAGATGCATACGGCAAAAGCATGGTGAAGAAGTTGTATTAATATTAATGGTGCAAACGAAACTAATTAGTCTCTTCTGCACCATTGATGGTGCAGGTCAATGGTGCATTCGGTACATCAGGGCCGATTTTACCCTTTGGGTACGGAACCCTAAAAAGGAAAAATACAATCGACTTCCAAAAAAAAACACTACAAAGTGACAAATAACTTCAATTTCGGAAGTAGGTTTCAAAATACGAAGAAACAAAAACAGGAACACCGAATGCCGAAATTGAAGTTATTTTTCACGTTTTAGTGTTTTTTTTGAAGTTTTTTGTCAAAATGTTTTTATGTAGAGGCATTAATTTACATTCACTTTAATACTAGAAGTAGCTGACACTCCTAGTTTTACGGAACATTAAAATCTGTAAATTATTATGACTGGAGAAGCCATCCTGGCTATGTTGTAAGGTACTTAAATGATCAAGCATGGACTACCAATTATCTTTACAAGAATTTGGTAATAAATCAAATCAAATCAAATCAAAAGTCATTTATTCAAACTAGGCTGAGAATCAGCACTTTCCGAACGTCAAAATTACATAAGACAGTCCCCCAAAAACGCCCGCCCTTCACCACTTCCTAGTGCTTTTGCTGGGAAGAAGAAGTGGCGCAACAAACGCCCCAGCAGCACAGCTGTCTGTTCAGTTAGAAAAAAACAAAACTTGATTCTATACAATAGTATGCAAATAATTTACATTACTCAAAACAAAAAATTAAAATAAAATATATTTGCCATAATGACAGCTAGCACACGCCAATATACCAACAAAAACATCGAAATCTAAACTCAAGCGAAAATAAAAACTAATAATAAAAACGTAAACGGAACTTAGTACCCGAATTATAAAGCCTCCAGGCATAAAGGGCGTGCCCGCCTACATATAGCTAATACAGCTGTAACTCGAAGTCACATAATTATGATAAACTAGGACCATCGAAGTAAAAAATAAATCAACAGTTAGGCAAGAATAATATATTATGATCCACTGTCGAGGTCGCTAGCTAACCACATATTGCAATACAACTCATTAAAAAATAAAAAAACATTGTAGTGAGTCGATTATGTCAATAATATGACAATTAAATTAAAATAAATTGACTTATACTGTCAAAATAAAAAAAATAAAACAGTTATATAACTCATATAACCTCAGTCAGTAGGTAAGCTAATTCTGGAGAAAGAACACAAACATTGTCTTGAGTTAATCACAGCGACCAACTATTTTTATCGTTTAAGTAGTCGTTAATAGAATAGTATGCCTTTGAACAAAGGTTTGATTTTACTTTAACTTTAAACGCATTAAAAGGTAAATCTAGAAGAGCAGAGGGTAGCTTGTTATAAAACGTTATACCAAGCCCAACAAATGAGTTATGAACCTTATGAAGCCGGTGAAAAGGAGCTCGTAATTTGTCCTTATTTCTGGTGTTAATATTGTGAATATCACTGTTTTTAGTGTAAAAGTGTATATTTTGCCTAATTTATAAGATATTGGCGAAGATGAATTGTGATGCCACTGTGGGAATACCAATATCTTTAAAAATATCTCTAAGAGAAACTCTGGCACCTAGCTGGTAAATTAATAGGACCAACAAAGTTTTTTCAGTTGCGTTACAGATATAAGATTAATTTTCAAATTGTTCCTTTGCAAATGGGTCAATGTACAGACGCTCGCATCTTTTATAACTGTAACTGACCTATTAAGTCAAAATGATGAAATTTCTAGTCGTGTTGTTTCGTTAGATTTATACGTCGGGAAAGAAATCAGCTTTTGCACCTTTCAATCCTCATGAGGTTTAGCCACGGTACTGTTCGTGTTAAAATCGACACGAAGAAGACACTTGTGTATTATTCTTATTATTTATAGTACACAAAATTTTAAATACAATTTTCACCAGGATAGCTTTTGAATGTACACAGAGCGTTGGGTTCTCTAACAGCACATCTTAGTACGATAGAGATTTTGCATTTTTGGTATTTCAAAATATACTATATTATTAACGACTGCCATTTATGACTATAACGTCATTTAATTTATTACAAGTAAAAGTGTCGGCCCTCAGGAAACATTAACATTTAAGTCGATGAATGGTTAAAAGCTGTATATTAAAACTACATAAAGTGTTTTAAGGCCAATTAATGCAAAACATTTAAACATAGGTTAGTGTAATGTTTCGCAACATTCACTCCAACATTCACTGATTGATCAAGTCTACTGCGGCAACAGGCTAGGAACACGTGCCTCGCACAACACCTATTAATTTTAACTTTATATTACCACTAGGAACTGCACGCGCCTTCGCTCACGTTAAAAGTGTTTTATTACACGAACTCACTGAAGAGATAAAAAGTATCCCATGCTCTAATAAAAATCAACCCGTGTGCCAAGATTTGTACGAATCCGTTCTGTGTGAGTAGACGTTACAGACAGACACACTTATCATCATCATCATCAGCCTAATAATGTTCCCACTGCTGGGACACAGGCTTCTTCTCTGTGAGAGGGAATGGGCCGTAATCCACTACGCAGGCCCAGTGCGGGTTGGTGGATGTCACATGTCTTCGATTTTTTGGTAACATGCGGTATCCTCACGATGTTTTCCTTCACCGTTTCGAGAGCAGTGGTGATGAAATAATTTACACAAAGTAAAGCGCCTGTCTGGGTTTGAACCAACACGACCTACAACTTGTAAGTCGTGGTCGATACCCCTGGGCCACCACTAGACACTGCTCACTGGACACACTAATAATTACCGATATATAGAATGAAAGAAGAACGCGTCTTATCGTCCCAAGGGAACACACACTACTGGAATATATATGCTATTTCCTTTTGGAATTTAAATGGGTCTCAAAATATTTCCACACTAAATTGTATCTAAATCGGTTCGGTCATAACAAGGTGACAAACAAACAAACAGAGTTACTTTCACATTTACAATATTAGTGTGGATTGTAGCCTTGTAGTATATAATATGAAAAGTATGGATGTAAATGCAGTTTATCTTATTAAGCTATTTAAAAATGTACTGCAAGGCTGAGTATGCACGTAAATGCAATTTGAAAAGATAGCAGCGTGCTAAATGATTGATTATGCAATAAAATTATTTTGTCTTTTGGTTCCTTTAATGACTTAATATTTAAGTGTTATGGATATATAAATGTGAATGAATGGAGAGGGAGAGGAAGGTGGATGGACTGTTTGAGGAGTGATATGAAATAAAAGGGACTCAGTAATAGCGTGACGGTTGACGGGACGTAATGAAAGAAGCAGACGTGTTGCGCCGACCCCAAGTAACATGGGAGGGCAGGAAGATGATGAGTGACTTTATTATATGTCATTGCCCTGTCAATCTTACAAACCTCAAGGACGGTAAGCATCTTATAAAGCTGTCACGTTTTGTGAGAGTGATCATATTTGGAATGCTAGGAATATTTGATGGTATTGTTGTTTCGTTTTGCATGTGACTTCTGTAAGAGCCGCCTTGAGCAAGGCACATTCATGAAATAATATAAAATTTAAGTGCAATTTGCTTAACATTTGAGCTACATCAGCTAGCTACGTCCCTCACAGTACCATCTGCCTCCATAATACGTTTAATAGCAATCACACGTATAAAATCGTAGTTTAGAGACACAAAATATGTCTAGCTTTTCCTAATCATGTTGGCGTCGGCTTCAAGTCTAACCCGACTCAGCAGGATACTTGTATAAAAATACGCATTGAGCGACTGCCTTGTATAGCAGCATCTATGCCACTATATGTGAACTAATTACCTGACGTCGTCAGAGCACATTTATCGGTGCGATTGAACACATACAACAGTCCGACAGCAACCGTCGGGCAGTTGCCTACACACGATCGGAGGATCCTACCTTTTCAATGAAGGTTTGCGGGACTTTTAACCCTGTTCCGCATACCAAAAAGCCTACCTGACCTCCACAACCCAGTAACTGGGTAGCACGATATCCCTTGGCAAGGCTGGTGTCAGATTTCAGGCCTCTGACTACCCATAAAGGCAGCCAAAGATCTAATGTGACAGTCGGGGCCAAACGGTATAGTATCCATACTTACACTTTTACTATCAATCATTCTCATCTTTTATAAAATGTCCTTTTTTCATATTAAATCGATCTAATTCGATTTATTAACTTTATTTTGCTGAAATAGAATATTGAATTTTATAATTTTTCAATGTTTACTTTTTGTCTGACATTACGTCAGTTGTCAAGCCTGTCATTTACTTTTTCTTTAATTTTGTGTAATTTTCTTAGTGACTATGAAGGTTTAATTTGATTTAGGTAATTTAAATTATTTTTATTAGTTGTTAGCTCTAATAATGAATATTATTGTTAATTTACTATTGTTTACTGGATAGTAGTTTCTTATCTTCTTACGCTTGTAAAATAATGTTATAACGCTCACAGAATTATTTTATGACTGATTTGATGACAGGCCGTTTTAAATACAGGCAACTCACAATTTAAAAATTATAGAAAGAATAATGGAATTCTAGAAACGTTTGTTTGGAAAAACGCTGACTATAAAAGGCAATTCCCCACATTCTTGAGGCAGTCTGGAATCTGCAATGAACTCCGAAAGACGATTTTACCTTGAATTACTAAATGTCAAGTCTTGATCTGAAGACAAATCTATTAATATCCAGCTCGTGTATGTCCATATTATCTGAAGTTTATCCAGTTTAATATATTGTGTGTGATATACTGTGTCTGATTTTAATCTACGTATCCGCCTACCGTATGCCTACATAACAGCATACCAACCCGTGTGCCAGCTAGACCATCGTGGTGCCTGCTATCTGTCAATTTGGAGCATATCACGACTCAAGAGGCGTTCCTGTCTGACCTGCTGCCTAATCCACGTCTTCCTGCCTATCCGACCTGCCGCCTGGTTAGCCGCCCACCGACTTGCTGCCTACTCCACGTCTTCCTGCCCATCCGACCTGCTGCCTGGTTGGGCCGCCCACGTCGTGCGAAGCCGGCCCACGAAGTTTCTTATACTTTATATCCTTTTATTATTTGTTTTCTTTTGTTTATAATTCTTATTTGTATTAACGTGGCTTACGTGTAGCTATTTTAGCTTCACGTAAACGTTACAACGGCTTAACGTGCTTTCCTAGGCGCGAAGGTGTCCCGAACCCACCTCAACAAGCGTTATCCTCGAAGATGAACCCGGCAGGCTTATTACGTAAGAAACGGCAATCAAATCAAAACATTTATATTTGCTCAAACATGAGTACCATACATACATAACAAATTGTCAGCATGAAGAGATGTTAAGATACAAAATGAAACTTTTAGAAAAAAACAAAACGAACAAACATATCCCGAAACAAATATTAATTCTAATGATAGAACGTCATGTTACTCTATAATAAGCCTGCCATGCGGCTGTTATTATTTACAAAATATAATTTTATAATATTTAAAGTATTGCCTTTAAAAGTAGCTTGCAGGTTCACAATTTGTAAATTTTAAACATGGACGATTTAAAAAAAAAACCAGCCAAGTGCGAGTCGGACTCGTGCACGAAGGGTTGCGTACCATTATCGCAAAAACGGCAAAAAAAAACAGACAGACAGACGGACAGAATATTAACAGCAAATTAAAACATACACACAATTTAACACACAGTCGGAGGCATACATAAAGTGACAATAAATGATTTAACTTATCAATCAATTCTTTGCCTTTTGACTTTGTTTCGGTGGTTTTAGTTGATTTTACATTGATTGTCTTTTTACGCAGGCGGGTGTTTTTAATTTTTTTATTAACTTTTAAATTGATATATTTTTATTTATGGTCCTTATACATTTCAGAAACGGTCTTTCATCTTGTGATTGATTAAGTAATTTTCTAGGGTTAAGAAAAATTATAGCAAGCCCTGCGAGAGATCGGGCTCTGCTCTAAGCCACCTAAGCCTGACCTTTAGCGAATAGATGACTGCTTAAATCGACAATTGCCCGGTCTAAAGTTGTACCCTGCTATTTATGCACAGCATAAAATTAGAGGGAGCATACGTCGTTCAATCTTGTCTTTACCACGTAAAGCATCAAACTCTGACGTAGAAGGCTCGATCCGGACACCAATACCAGGTCGGTTGCCTGTTATACTTGAGTCATCAAACTCCAAAAAAACAGCTTGTGGCAGTTCTCCCGCTTCCAACTGCTCTCTGCGTAGTGCAGGCCAAACTATTTGCCATTGACGAGCCCATGATTAACATTTATGTGCCGCCTTAACACGGTTCGGGACCCTACACCTATTTTGAGGGAATTTGGTATGCCACATGTTTTATTGGGATCTTTTTTTAGATCTCCTTTCGTGATGTTTAACCGTATGTTTTGGGATCTAATAAAATGTCTACAGCGTTGATAGTGTAAACTTTTGTGACTTTTTGTATGTCTGCTGTTATGGTAGTGTTTTAAGCTTCCACTAGTCTAGTAGTTGGAAATATTTTGACAGCTTCTCCATCACTGAAAGGTCCTGTCAGTGGTACTCTGCGGTCATCTATGATAGATAACTGATGCATAGTTAATTCGCCCACACGAATACTGTTTAAAATGTCTACAAATGTAGACACTTTGTAGACATTTTACAACAACTCCAGCTTGCCTCATGGTTTGAGGTATCCGGCAAAAACTGAATAAATGCCGTAGATTAATTTCAGCCCATAATATTTGTGGCTGTCGAAAGCAATAGGATCCATCGGAAACTTTAGATACTGGAGGCAATTGTAATAGATCTCCAAAAAGCTAAATATTAACTCCTCCGAAAACAGTCTCGTTTGGTTTATATTGCTGAAGCCGCAAGTGAACATTCCGTAGAGTTAAATATGGCACCATAGGTATTTATATCATTTATTATCAGCCAGTGTATGTTCTTTTTGCAGTCACTCTCCAGCCATTGATCGTAAAACTTCCTTTCGGCCCTTTGTGTCAGATTGGAGTGTAAAGTACCCCAGTTGTGTGGGTCCCCAATAAGTCTGGCTACTACACCGGTAGGGGCAGTAACAATTACACTTTTGCTATTACTTTCGAATTTGTTCGACGAGTAATTTTAAGACAAAAGTTTGCCCGCTCCCAGCACCACTTGTTACAAATATACGCAAAGGCTCTTCCTGTGGCGTAATTTATTCGTGACATTATTAAATAGTTGTCGCTGCTGAATATTCAGCAGCGATGTTACAGCAGCTTGGTACTGCTGGTCTGGCATTACAATGTTAGATGGTGCGTCCTCAAAATCAACGTGCTCGTCTACACCAAGTATGCCTTCTATGGGATCAATAATTTCGTTTACATCCTTGTCCTGGCAAACAGACTGCAACCATATTTTCTGCTACTACTCGACTTATAGCATTTTGAATCTCAATCTCCCACGAAGCACGTTTCCAAATAAGTTGCTTCTTGTAGTGGTCGTAACATATTTCGTTTGGTATAGAACGCATCTTTAGCGGATTCAAAACCATCCAGTAACTTACTTTCAGCACGAAAGGAGACAGGTGTTACAAGCAAAGAATAATAATAAACTGCCAGGTTTGAGGCTAGTGTGAAGTACCAAGTGCGTAAAATAGCTGGACGTATTCATTCGACCTGCATTAACCAGCAACTTAAAATAATCTTGTTGATCATTCGTATGTTCACATTTATTCTCATAAGCACCATTTCTTGTTCGTTGCCGTCGATATCATTCGGTTGCCGAGTTACCACGTCATAACATATGGCGAACTCTCCTTAACTAAGATTTTCTAGGTAACGAGACCGGCAAACGTATCTGTCAAATATATTTTTAATGGTATCTGAAGAATCACTATCGATTCTGAGCATACGGTACCTCTCTTTTGGAATACACGAATTAAGGAAAACATATTTACGTGAGCTATCTCTTAATTTAAGATGTCATAAACGGAACGTGCATTCACACGCAGAAACTTCACGGTGGGTTAAAATGGCATTTTGTATTACAAAAACCTGTTTATTAGCTTCTCTACCTTGCTCTCGTACTCGTCTAATAGCATCTCTTATTGATCGTGTAATTTCTGCCGGCTCCGATTTCGAAATATACTTAGATATATAATAAGCTATACCAACAGCTGTGCAGATAGAGAATATAAATATATAAAGTCTTCAATATTTCAGTGTTCTATGAATTAATCTTATTCTCGGCATCTTTTCTTTTCAAAATATAAAATATTCCTTTATTTCTGGCTGTTTGCTCCTCATCTAAAATTTTAGTTTCACTTGAGAAATTAAATCTGCACGTCGCGCTTCGTATCCCTTTTAAAACATTTGTAAGTATATCTCCATAGAGGAAAATGGGGAAAATTAATGCTCTGACTAAACGAGCTTTGGTTTATATAACTTATGCCACGATTTTACCAGATGTTCTGCAAGCGTGTCATAGCATCCTTAGCCATAGCTATCCGTCGTTTTATTTCTGGGACGCAGCTGCCTTCAGTATTAATAATAGACCCCAGATAAATGAAACTATCCACAACTTCGATGCCTTGGAAAATATATACACTACATAATAACTGTAAACAATATATGCAATTATGAGTAGGAAAACGCATCTGTCATTAGTTTTTTAATTCTACCTCCTCATACTATACATAATACTTATGCGAATTTCATTATACCGATTTTCATAATTCCGAATGGTTTAAAATGCCGAATATAACAACTCCGACTTATCATTACTACTATTTTTATAATGCCTAAATTTCAATATTCCTAACTTTTATAATTACTATTCTCAAAATACCGAGGTTCAATAGATCGAATAACAAAAAGTCCGACTCAATGATAATTCGAAACATCAAAAACACGAATGCCAATTATTAATACACCGATTAATACAATTCCGAAATAAAAGCGCCTTGTAAAACTGAATAGCAAGACAAATAAACACATAATTGCTCCTCCATAATTGCATAAACAGATAACTAAGATACTATACTTATCTCTGACGAGCAATTATGTGTTTATTTGTCTTGCTATTCAGTTATACAAGGCGCTTTTATTTCGGAATTTTATTAATCGGAATAGTAATTATAAAAGTTAGGAATATTGAAATTTAGGAATTATAAAAATAGGAGTAATGATAAGTCGGAGTTGTTATATTCGGAATTTTGAACCATTCGGAATTATGAAAATAGGTATAATGAAATTCGTATTTGTGACTGACGGAATAAAGTTTTCCGTATTTATGTAGTGTACCCGTACTGGCCACCTTACTTTAGAAATCATTAGTTCACCATACACATTTCCATGCCCTTATGATTTCCTGGATAAAAACTATATTATGTCCTTCCCCGGGTCTCCAACTACCTCTTTACCAAATTCCATCTAAATAGGTTCAGCGGTTTAAGCGTGAAAGGTAACAAATAGACAGACATACAGAGTTACATTCGCATGTATAATATTAGTATGGATTGTCAGGATGCAAAAATAAAAAGTAAACAGTTATGTTTAGAGTTTATTTATGAATTAAAATCTAAAAAGTCAGACTGCAAGTATTCCACTACCGAAACGTTGCCTGAAACCCTCTGCTGAAACTGAATAGTCAGAAATGGACTCTTCAGATTCACTGGAACTATCATCGCCTACTGAGATGAGTTTACCTATATCCTTATTGAGAGTTTCTGCAGCAATTGCTTTTTGTCGAATTGCATATAGGTCAAAATCATCGATCTGTTTCTTAGGTCGGCCCGTCTTCCTTTTTCGAGTTACAAATTTACCTCTATTCGTCATACCTTCGTTAACTATGCGCCGAACTGAGCTTTGGGAAACGTCTGAAACCATGAAATGCATGTTTAAATAAAATATGAAATACCATATTCATAATAATTATATTACCAAAATAAATCAATTATAGAAGGATCAAAACAATTCACATTTTTTTCAACATGTAGTTTCATCGTAGGTAAATTTTATAACTTCAACAAAACATAAACAAAGCTATTAAGACAATAAACAATACTTATAAACACAATATTGACGAGCGATTACATATCCTTTACCGTGTTTAACATTATAAAAGAACCCACATACCAGTTAACTTTGCTGTTCGACCGTAAACATCGTCCAATTCGAAAAGCATCTTTCCCGCTTGGAATTCGGCCATACACTCTGAAAAACTGTATATACGATTTGTCTCGCACGTTTGTATATCGCCGAAGTTCTTCATCAGATCTTTACTAAGTTTAAATGGGACCATTTCGAAATAAATTTTGCAAATCCGTTTATATATGACGGAGTTATGCCCGAACAAATATAAAACAAATGTACATATATATTGTTCGCGACGAAGCGTCATCAACCATACTGAATGGTTCATAGAAGTTTAAAGTATGTATGTGTAGACATGTCTGCTTACCACGGCGCGCCATCTAAAACTAAAACATATTTTTTTTTTTTTTTTTTTTAATACTTGGCGTCTCGCAGTTCAGTCAAAGGGACCGACTACTGCTTAAGCGGGCTTCCCTGTGGAGACTAATCTAGTTAGCCTCCAGCCAGGCTTCAAAAAGCTAAACCTAAAGCGACACGCTGAGGGCTACCCCAGTTGGGGTCGACACCTCGGCTCAGGGCGTCAATGGGGGGGACAGCTAAGGCTGGATCTAATAAAGTGATTCTACCATCCGTTCGGAAAAGCCTACGTGGAGAAGAACGGACAAGAAACTCCAATTGTAAACTAGCTACTTTAACTATAGCACAGCGTTCGCGGGCTGGCTTCATAATTTATAGGGACGTCGCGACGGGCCTCGGCGGCGAGGGCGGAACGAATACGGTTGATATTGTGTTCTGTTGTCGAAATGTTCGTACTAGTTACGAACCCATTGACCGTCTTTGTAGACGAGTCTATCTAGTTCCCTAGTGATGCATTCGTACCTCGAGAAGATGGCACTGCATGAAACTGGGTCAAGAGGGCCTGCATTCCGGATTTCTGCATCCAGAGCACGGGCCTGAGGGGTCATCCAAATGGAGTACGCGCTGATGATATTTACAGCCACGCACAGATATGGCTTGTGCCCAGAGGGGGCGACAGGGGGCGGGCGCTTAGCGTCGGTGGTGGTGGAAGCCACCTTCCGGCTTTGTGCGGTCGTGGGGGCAGCAGTGGCTACTGGGCCTGGGGTTGAAATGGGCGCTGGAATGGGCGCTGGAATGGGCGCTGGAATGGGCGCTGGAATGGGCGCTGCTATGGGTTGGTCCAGCAGCGCTGGCATGGGCTGGGAGTAAGACTGAGGGGCCACTCTTTGGTGGTTCAGTTTACCCCAAGGTGAAGTCCTCTGAGGGGCTAGACGGGGGGGTTGGGACAAGGGCGCATAAGGCGCTTGGAGTTTGTTGAAACGCTTGGCCATTTTAGGCGCAAGTTTGGGAGCTTTTGGACAACCCCGGTAGTTAGCAGGGTGTCCTATCTGGCCACAGAGCACGCAGCTGGGAGGCTCCGTGCATTCTGATTCCGTGCTTCACGGTCTTTTGGACGTGTACAGTCCTTCGTGTTATGCTCACCCAGGCACTTTACGCACCTAGGGGTAGCATAGCAATTTGCCTGAGAATGGCCGTATAGTTGGCAGTTATGGCACTGACCAACTAGATGGGGGCGGTACGGTTTCTCAACCGAAATGCCCGACAGGGAGCAAACGGTTTTGATATTAAAAATGGGATTGCGACCCTCAGTCGGGCTGCATGTAACCATGACAATGTCATACAGTTGTCCACCTCTAGCTTTGTGCAGCCGGTGGACCTCTGTGACTGGGACTTTCTGGGCTATTAAATCCTTACGGACATCTTCCGTAGAGATTTCTTTCGGTATACGCCGAATAACCACACGGAGGGGCTTTTCCTCCGGAAGGGAGTATGTGTGGAACGAAATGTTCCTGTCCTTTAGATAGCGAGTAAGATCTCGAAAATCACGGGATGTGGGGACTTGAATCCTGATGCCTAGTTGGCATGCAGTAGCCTTGGTGTAGTTGATTTTCCGCTCAACACAAGCGTTGGACACATCAAATTCAAATTCAAATTCAATTTATTGCATCCATAATGTACATACAGGTGGTAAATATAAGTTACAGAAACAATTATGGACCCTGTCGGGCACAGCAACATTCTAGATACAGGCAGTGTCTAGGAGAGAGGAATAGCGCTCAATATTTTCCTAATCTATACATTCATTCATTCTACATTTTAGTTACCTATTCTCTTACTATTTGTTTTTATTTGGTTTATACGTATACCTTTTTATTTACATGTCAAATTATGTTGTTCTTAAATATTAATTATTCCTTTTAGTTTTTATATTACAATACGTACCTATATTTAATAAAATTCATACAAAATTAAAATTAAAATGTCCATATTATATTTTGAGTCAATTATTTATTAATGTCATTTTACTTATCGAGTTAATTACAGTTGTCATTATTTTAATTGAATTTATCCGTCAGATATTCGTCAATTGTGTAATAGCTTTTACCAATTAAGAATTGTTTTAATTTATTAATAAAAATATTAGTTTTACTTACTTGTTTTATGTATTCCGGTAGTTTGTTATATATTTTTATCGACATAGCATACGGACTAGAAGAGTGTTATTTGAGGCGGGAGGAGGGTAGATCAAGTCTGTTTTTGTGGCGCATCGAATAATTTGTTTGCATGTCTTCCCGTGTGTTGTAAGACTCTGGGTATTTGCGGACTAGCTTACATAGTTCTAAAATATAAATATTAACTAAGGTGAGTATTTTATGTTTCTGAAAGCAAGGCTTGCAACTATCTGTTTGTTCTATGTTAGTTATTATTCTTATCAGCTTTTTTTGTAGGATCAATAGTCAGGGAACGTCCGTGCTATTTCCCCATAATATTATGCCATAGCTCAACCAAGAGTGGGCATATGCGTAGTATGTAACTAGTGCGGTTTGTAGATTGGTAGTTTTTTTTATTTCTCGTAGGGCATATGAAAATTTTGAAATTTTCGATTTAACTTTCTGTATGTGGATTTTCCAATTTATATGTGTGTCTATTGTCATACCTAGGAGAGTGAAATCGTTAACTACTTCTATTTTTTGTTGATTGTATGTGAGGTTTAAATTAATTTGGTTTTTTTGCCGGGGGTAAAAAGTAATTAATTTGGTTTTTTTTAAGTTTATTTCAAGATTGTGCACGTTCATCCAGTCTATTATTAAACTAAGAATTTTGGTAAGTTTTTCGTTCAAATTAGCATTTGTTTGGCATGAGGTGAGGATAGAAATATCATCTGCAAACAGTACACATGGCCCTTCTATAATTTTGGGGAGGTCATTTATGTATATTAGGAACAATAAGCAGCCTACTACACTTCCCTGGGGAATTGAACCATGTATTGATCTGCCATCTGACCTAATGAGCTGTATTTCTTTTAATTCTTTATTATAATACTCCACCTCAACAAATTGCTCTCTGCCTTTTAAATATGATGCAAACCAGTCATGAGCTTTTCCACGTACTCCTATTCCGTATAGCTTATTCAATAATATTTTAAATTGCACCTTATCATAGGCTTTTGTCATGTCGAGTAGTATTCCTATTGCATATTGTTTGTTATTTAGAATATTTAAAGCTTCTTGAATGTATTTATAAACTGCCAACGTTGTGGATCTATTTTTGCGAAATCCGTTTTGGCAGTCATCAAAAATCTTATATTTTTCACAAAAGGAATATACACGATCGCACATTGCTCTTTCAAAGACTTTAGATGCTGTGGGCAGAAGGGCGATAGGTCTATAATTATTTGGGTCTGTTTTAGCATCTTTTTTATGAACCGGCTTTATTAAAGATGTTTTTAGTTGCTTTGGGAACATGCCTTCTTCAAACGATTGATTCACTAATTGATAAAATGGGATGGTAAGTTCGTCAGCACACTGTCTGAAAAGAGTTGGTGGGAGCTCGTCTATGCCGTGACTGTTTTTATTTTTTAAGTTTTTTAAGATCCGGTTTACTTCACATCCATCGACTGGGCTAAGAAACATGGTATTTTTAGTGGGGTTAATCACAGATGTTTCTCTTGATTCGCAGCCGGGTGCTCGGGTGGTATTTTCTCCGATGGATGCGAAGAAGTTGTTGAATATGTTTGCAACTTGTTTTGGTTCACTCACTAGGTTTGACGTTTGTAATGTTATATTTTGCTTATAACTTTTTATATTTTTATGTGTTCGTTCTTTTACAATATCCCACATGGTTTTAACTTTATTTGCTGATTTACTCATTTTATTTATGTAGTATAATTTTTTTGCCGTTATTACAGTTTTTTTCAGGATTTTTTCATATGTTTTGTAGTATTTTATAAGTACTGGATTATGTATTTTTAATGTAAGAATTTTTAATAGTCTTTTATTTTTACAGGATTGTTTTATACCAACAGTTAGCCAATAATTGTTATGTTTTGTTTTCAATTTAAGTCGACGTGTAGGTATACATTCATCTAAGATATATGTCAGTGTATTATGGAAAGACTGATAGTTCTCGTCTACATTTTTATTCGGCAGTATGATATTGTTCCAGTTTTGTTCATTTAATTTGGACTTGAATTTCAGTATGTTATTTTTGTTAAAAATTCTTTTATTGGCAAACCAAACAGATTGTTTAGATTGTTGGTTTTGTATCATATGTATGATTGTTCCACTGTGGTCTGAAAAACCTAATTCTTCTACGGTTGTATATATTTTTAGCGACCAGGATGGAAGAACAAATAAAAATAACAATTTGAACAAACTAAAACGAATTTATTTCAGGATAGACTTAATTTTAACAATAGTTCAAGTAATCATTAAAATTCGAGCAATCACAAACAACCGTTTATATTCAAAACGAGTACCAATAACACAAAAACCCGAATAGCACAATATGGAACGAACTTACTGCAAAGTAGCGAAGGTACCGATAACATTACCGTGCGACGACTCAGGATAAAAAAGGGGCGATACTCGCTCGAGCGCACGCTTTTATATTAATCGGTAGGTACCACCACTACCAACAATAAGTTCTGCTTATACGGCCTCTCCTGATCTTGCACCGTCCTCGGCTGCACCATGTACTTCTTCGGAAGCACTGCCAGGTACAGCGAGAGCTTGATCGCCGCTTTCGTCCGACTTTGTCCCGTCCGTTGTCGAAGCACCAGTAGAACCAGCAGATGCACCTGAAGGCTCACCCACATCGTCCAGAGTCGTCATCCAGCAGAGGCATAGACGGGTCAGCCACGCCACACGCTGTGATCCGGCTGCAGGCACCGTCTCATCAGATTCCGCATGCTCACCTGGATACAAAATTACATTAAGAAGACAATTCAACAAGACTAAATGAACACATTTCACCATTCACAACTTTCTCTACGTCATCTTTCAATTAATTCACATATCATCTATCAAAAGATTCACACAGCAACCTCACATTCATCTCTTAAAAATTCAAACCCGACTGAGCCCTTTATTTTGAAGGTCTCCGTTGTCCTCGGGGCAGCTCCTTGCACCTCGTGCCGACTGTCCTTGACGACCAGTCTTAGTTATCTGAAACAATGCTTGACGCAGACCGTATTCATAAGTCAAGCTGCTTGACACGCAGACCGTATTCATACGTGCAAGCCTGTCCAACATGCAGGCCATGGTCCATACATGACAAAAGGACAACTTTGATCAAGTGCAGCGATAAACGCCAAGCGACGAACGCCCGAGTGACTAGTACCACAGCGACTAGCACTTACACTTAAGCAAATGCCTGACACGCAGACCGTATTCATACGTGCAAGCCTGTCCAACATGCAGGCCGTGTCCATACATGACAAAAGGACAAAAGGATCAAGTGTAGCGACAAACGCCAAGCGACGAACGCCTGAGTGACTAGTACCACAGCGACTAGCACTTACACTTGCACACAGGCACCAACCAGGTGCAACAGTGCACGGCACCAACCAGGTGCAACAGTGCACAAGCTCCGATCAGGTGCAACAGTGCACAGGCACCGACCAGATGCAACAGCGCACAGGCACCGATCAGGTGCAACAGCGCACAGGCACCGATCAGGTGCAACAGCGCACACGCACCGACCAGGTGCAACAGCGCACACGCACCGACCAGGTGCAACAGCGCACACGCACCGACCAGGTGCAAGAGCGCACACGCACTGACCAGGTGCAACAGCGCACACGCACCGACCAGGTGCAATAGCGCACACGCACCGATCAGGCGCAACAGCGCACTGGCACCGATCAGGCGCAACAGCGCACAGGCACCGATCAGGTGCAACAGCGCACTGGCACCGACCAGGTGCAACAGCGCACAGGCACTGACCCGGTGCGGCAGCGCACAAGCACTGATCCGGTGCGGCAGCGCACAAGCACCGACCAGGTACACCAGCGCACAGGCACCAACCGTGCACAGGCACCAACCAGGTGCAACAGCGCACACGTACCGACCAGGCGCAACAGTGCACGGCACCGACCAGGCGCAACAGTGCACGGCACCGACCAGGCGTAACAGTGCACAGGCACCGACCAGGTGCGGCAGTGGTTCATACGCAGCACATCTCTTCAATGCGTAGTGAAGGAGCCATACGGGCGGGCCCCGCAAGCTAGAACTTGCCTGTCGACTGGGCTTGTTTTCTGCAAAAACTTAGATCAAGGTTAAAAGAACGAGGAGGCTTACCGCCACCCCGAAGCTCTTTGTCGACTCATCTCATAGATAGAGGATCAAGTAACACTTTCTTTATTACAGCTCGGTCTTACCTGACCACGACTAATATTACTATGTGAGGTGTATTTATTATTGTAAGGTTCACACACACAACACAACAACACAACATTCACAGCGTTTACTTTTAGTACCTTATCCGATACAAGAGTCAAGTACTGTCCATGTTTTGTGCGAATAAACGTGACACCATCGCGATTTAGTACGGCAGTCCCCATGATAATGGGTTTATTCATACACGACGCGGGTACTATGACAAAATCTATTTCAAGCGCGATATTACTAACTATTAGACTCAAGCTGATATATTCGCGAGCAACAAACTCTTTATCACTTAACAGTTTCAAAGAACACTATTTGTTTACGTGAACCGGAAAAGTAATTTACTACCGCCGATACAAATTCAAAATTCAAATCTTTATTAGCCCTACCTTCTTACAGAAAGAATCAATCTGTCTAGCATTATTACTTCTACCGTCTTTATCATTGATATTACGCCTCTTGGTGCACTTCTCTTTATAATGCCCTGTTTAGCCGCAATTAAAACATTTGTTTTCAGATTTACTAGGGCCGTTAGAATTATGCCTTTTAGTCATATTACTGAATGACGCTGATTTATCTGGGTTACGATTATCAGACTTACGAATAGGCTTTACACAATTAGCTAAAAAGGAAACTAGGCATTCCGACGTTAGGTCAGCATTGATAGCGGCTGTACGTACCTGTTCATCACTGATACCGTGAACCACTATTTGAACCCTAAGTTCTTCGCTTAACCCATTCACTAAACGTACTTTTAATACCGAAAGACGCGCATACTCTGCGTAGGACGAAAACTTGTCGGACGTGGTGTTTATGAATCTTTTGCGGACACAGACTTAGAATTCCTTAACGAAATTGGACCATGAACGATCATTTGTAGCACACTCGTTTAACCAGGTTTTTGAATCACCTTTCAAACAACGTGCCACACGCGAGAAACACTCAAGATCGTTCCAATGGTTCACATGCCTAGCCCTATCTACTTCGTTACACACCTCAAAATCAAAATTTGGCACGTAGTTGTTAAGATTTATTTTTTGTTAATACCCCCAACGCATCAACAAGCGCTTGGGTCGTAGAACATTATTTTTTTATCTAAAGGGGGTATGCTGTCACGAATTGACTGCGTAACACGCACTAGCGGTGCTTGTGTTAACGACGATGTGTACGTGAACTAGACTTTTCTCGCAAACTATGATTGTCACCATTACGTGAGCGACTGCGATGTGATCGTGAACGACTTCTGTCATTACGTGAACGCGAATGAGTCCTATCACGACACGAATGCGAACGATTTCTACTATGGCGTGACCGTGATTGAGTTTTACCGTGAGGTGATCGTGAACCATGCTTATGTTTCGCGATTCACTGCGACGGCTACGCCTACCCTCAGAGCGAAGCGGCGTTCTAACTAGCTCTTCAAGTGGAATTTTTATTTGAAATCAACGGTTGTTTGTGTAGGTAACAAGGCTAATAATTATGAGCAAATGAGCTGAATCCCACTTCTGATTTTAGCGACCAGGATGGAAGAACAAATAAAAATAACAATTTGAACAAACTAAAACGAATTTATTTCAGGATAGACTTAATTTTAACAATAGTTCAAGTAATCATTAAAATTCGAGCAATCACAAACAACCGTTTATATTCAAAACGAGTACCAATAACACAAAAACCCGAATAGCACAATATGGAACGAACTTACTGCAAAGTAGCGAAGGTACCGATAACATTACCGTGCGACGACTCAGGATAAAAAAGGGGCGATACTCGCTCGAGCGCACGCTTTTATATTAATCGGTAGGTACCACCACTACCAACAATAAGTTCTGCTTATAATATATTAT
Source organism: Orthosia incerta (assembly GCA_948252205.1). Classification (NCBI taxonomy): domain Eukaryota; kingdom Metazoa; phylum Arthropoda; class Insecta; order Lepidoptera; family Noctuidae; genus Orthosia; species Orthosia incerta. Next base: position 3,541,869 of record OX411748.1, read on the forward strand.
TGTCATTAAAGTTCGTGAATATTAGGTCCAGACATGTTGACTTGGTTTGTGAGATACGTGTAGGTTCTTTTATATGTTGTACAAATTTATACTCTAACATAAGATTAATCAGTTGGCTAGTTTTTGAGCTATTTTCTAAAATATTTATGTTAAAATCTCCTCCTATAACGACATTAAATTTTTTATATTTATTAGTTATACAGTACATTATTTGTTTTAATTGGCTAATAAAAGTTGTTTCCTCTCTTCTATTCCAGTACATAGCAACAATTATCAGGTTTTGCTTTGGTAGCTTACATGCACATACTTCTATACAATACCCAATAGTCATATCTCTAATATCACAACATTCTATACACTCTATACAATCCTCTAACATAATACAAACACCGCCGCCACTTCGAGAGTGACGACAGAATGATGCTACGATTTTATACCCACTAAATTGCAGAGTTTCTAATTTGTCCTGTGTCAGCCATGTCTCACACATGCATATTGCTTTATAGTTCGGTTTATTGTTGATGAAAGCCTCCAGTAGATGTTGTTTATTAAAAATGCTTTGAATATTCTGGAACATGATTTTAAATTGCTGTCCTGGATTTCCGAAATGTACGGTCGTCACCATTTTCATTTATGTTGTGTTTAGTCAGATAATTATCAGTATGTCTCGTTATGTTCACGTCGTCATGGTTTTGTGTTTGTGATGTCCTTGCGCTGTAGTCAAATGAATTATGAGCTTTGGTGTTTTGGTGTAGTAAAGACCTTTCTTCTCTTTGTTTCCTTATTTTCAGTAATGCTTCTTTATCAAGGAAACCTGATACATACAAGCCTAAAGTTTTTAAAAAGCCCGCGTTATCTATAATGTACTTGGTCATTCTTTTACTAACCAGTTCTACCCGTAATGGCCGTCTAAGTCCGTTTCGTCCTATCCGATTAAGCTCTTCAATATAACCAGTGAGATCGACATTTAGAGTATCTTGAAAGGCAAATATAACCCTATCCTCTAAGTCCTTTTCTGTCTCGTTATAATATTCTTGAAGGCGGTGGATAACAAATATTTTGGAAGTGTCACTTACAAAAGAGTCGTTCGCGTTTATTTGTATGGTTTTGTTTTGAAGCTCAGCTATATCTTTTTTAAGTTTTTCGTTTTCAATATCAAGTTTCTGAATTTTATCGTTTATATGACGTATGCTGGTGTTGATCTTTGTTTGTTCCAGCGAAAATTGTTCATTTCTCTGGCTTATTTCTTGTTGAAGTTTCGTTATGGCTTTATTAATTTCTAGTTGAACAGTTGTTTTTATTTTTGATAAAATTGATTGTTGTTGTAGTTCCAATTTCGTGTCTAAGAGTTCACCAATTTTCCTTAAAGTAATTGTTTCTTCAGTCAATGGGGTCGGTGATTTGATTGTAGGGTTGTCAATAAATGTCGGGGACGAGTCATATTCTTCGGTATTTCCCAGAAAACTTTGGTCGTCAACGGACACTATCGTGTCGTCAAGTGTCGCAGGTGTCAGGTCAGTTCTAATCAGTTCTAATCTTGTGTTTTTGCACGATGGACAGCGCCAAGATTTGCTCAACTTACTCTTATTTTCAACATAATAGGATGAGGTTAATGTTCATGCATCGGTTGTGATAAAGTAGATGGCAAGTACTGCAGCTGAGCAATTCTCCTCGAGCTATCAGTTGTTTGCAGCTCGCGCAATTCATTTTTATGATGTAGGGTAGAACTATTTCGTGAAACAATACTTGAGTATCACGATGTATGTGTCGTTTAGTGACTCACCTCAGTGGGCGCTGTGCAGGTTGCCTCAGATCAGGGACACTGTTTTCACTTTGTAGGTTTCACGTATAGTTTTGAAAATTGGGCACTTGCTAGATTCTATAACTTTGCACTTTTGTTTTTTTTTTTTTTTTTTCCGAATGACGGTGGACATATGTGGACGTTTAACCAGTATATTGTTTTAATGTATATCTTCGGTGTTCACGTTTGGAATCCTTTGCGAACACTTTCACAGCCTTATTGTATTATACTTTTACTATTAATTTAGTTTTCAACACAGTAAATACGAATAAAACATTTATAAACAGCGATTAAATACGGAGCCGATGTTGTTGTTGGCAGTGTACGTCTACCTTCCATTCGGGATTCATTTCACATCGTTCCATTTCCCCTTGTCTTGGAGATATATGGGAGGAGGGGCAGGAAACTTCCTAGTGGTATTTGTTTCCATCGGGCTTTGTGGGCGGCTTGTCCGCTGTGAAGCGGCAGTGGCGGCGGGAGTGGGGGTGGGTTGCCTGGCAGGCGAAGCCGCTGGCAAAACTGGAGAGGGATTCTTTACCGCCTTTTTGGCCTTGGTAGCATGGTTGGGACTTTTCCTCTTTCTCCTTTTACCTCCAGAACAGACTATGGAGTCATCACCGTCAGAAGTGGAGACGGTGTCATAGTCGTCTGATTTGTCGGGGATATCTGGGTCTGATGGGTTATCAGCAACTGACTCATCCTGGTTAGCTACAGCTTCCCATTCTTCGTCAGTGCTAAGGGTTGCTCCATCCTCCATGGGGGAGTCATCCTCATCAGCCCATATATTGAACTGATTAATGGACTTTTTGGACTTATTGGACCTACGTTCATCCAAGGACTTGTGCAAGGAGGCAATGCGCGCCTTGTAGTCTTGGTATTGTTTGGTGGCTGGGGGATCTCTCCTTGATTTGGACTCGGCGGCCTTGCGCGCTCGATAGTCCTCTAGCTCTTTAATGGCTTTGGGGTCCCTCCATGATCCAGGCACGATGGCCGGAGACGTGGGTTTGGATGGGATTGGATCGCTACAAGAAGGTTGTGCAACAGGCTGGATTACCTGAGCATCACTCTGGGACGGGGTAGAAGAATTAGGTCTTGAAGTAGACCTGTTTGGAGAGGAGGACAACCTTTGCGAGTCCTGAGCCACGCTCGGCACGGGGGCCTTGCTAGGTCCAGGGAGCTCGGTCGGGCACGAAGCGGGTATAAAAGAGGCTAAAGCCTCATTTACGGCATGGTCGTATTTCTTACTAAGACCTTCCTTCTCGAGAATCTCGTGAAGGAGTTCGATAATTGCCGCGAGCGACATTTTCGAAGATATATTTCCGGTGAAGCCGGTAGGGAGTCTTCCCCGGGTGGGTATGCCCGGGGATGTGTAAGCCTACCCTCCCAGTCGGGTGAGACTGGGAGGTGTGTCCCTGGTGAGCCCTAAGCTTGTTACCCTGCACCAATCTTATTGTGTGACAGGGGCCCTAAGGTACCGGTAAACCCACTGAAGGTGGGCCACCCACCTCTGTGTACCGAAAGTCTAGCACGTCGGGGTAGACACACCCGACCGTGCTAGGTGAATGCTGTGGAACGAAGCAGGGGTTGGCTAGGCTATCTACCAAGGCCAACGATCCTGCTCCCGAATCCAATGACTGCCGAGCCCTGAAGGGGCTTGGCGGGTGCTTGGGTCGACACCCCACTTGGCTTCGTTAGCACCGTTAGGTATCCGCCAAGGACCACAAGATGTGGATTTAAAACGCGACGCGGCGGCCGCAGCGACGACACGCAGGGGTGCGGCGAGGCGGGGGCGGTGCGCGGGGCGCGCAGCGGTGGGGCGGCGAGCGAAGACGCGTCGGCCGCAGTGACGTCACGCAGGAGCGAGACGGAGTGATGAGTGGGGGCTCGCAGCGGGGCGAGCGGGGAGGCGGCGAGTAGCGAGACGTCCGCGCAGGGCGACGGCTGGCGAAGAGTGGCCAAATAATTTTTAGAGGCACGTCTATATTTATACTAAAATTTTACCTGCATTTTTTGAGATGGTAGTATGATGTTTTTAGTATTTGTCAGTATGTTATAGAGTTCAATAGTTCACCCTTAATGGAGTAAAAGCATTAGAAAGCATACTGATAAGAGTTATCATAGTGAAAAACGTAAATTCCTGTCGTACGATACGTCATTGCTCGACGACGGATTAGTTCCGAATGAGCCGCGGGGTGGCACCACGCGATATTTATACTTTTGGAGCTTTGGAAAAAATATAGTAATTAAAATCATGTTTTAAGGGCTTATCCTATGTCCTAGACATGAAATCGGTACATAATGATGAAACTATGTGAAAACCACATAGTTTCCGCTATATAAATGTGAATATTGACTTGATATCACAAACACCAAATATATGGTTTTAGGTCATTTTAGGGTATATAGGGGACCTAGACCGAGACGGGAAACCTATATACACCTCATAGTTAGCGTGGTCTTTGATATAAAGCCCATTTACTTGAGATATCAAGTCGGTATATAAAGTAAACATGCTGTTTATCTGGTTTTCGGCAAAAGGCTTACAGTTTTAGGTGCCCTAAGTACCTAGAAAACATATAGGTGTACTGGTAAAAGTTCTACCATTGGAAAACTTGTCAAAAGGGCTTCCAGGCGGTTTCTAGATGGGAAGAATCGCTTGGATAGTCAGCGAGATGAACAGCAAAGAAAAATGTAAACAACGTAAAACGTTGAAACTTGTAGACCCTTCAGGTGGAATAACTCCATGAAGGGAATAGATGTACTTATGGTGTAAGTACTTTCGGATGGCTTGCTGGACTAGCTACCAAGTCATCACTTTGGAGCGAAAATCGCTCAAGTAGTTTAAGTACAATTCCAGAAAATAGGTTTCTGGAAATGTAATTTTTAGCCCGTTTTTGGCATTCCCCGGGACTATACACCCCTGGGAATTCCAAAAATAAGGAATTTTGGGGGACCTCCCGATGGCCCGATAAACGCGCTATCGTGTCGTCCCAAAGTTATTAGTTTTTTTGTAAATAGTTTCTCCGATAGCTGGGCGCAAAGAAAGTGACCCGCTATCGATTTAGTACTCATCGAGGCACCTTATGTGCATATAGCCTGGATAGACTTATATAAACACTAAGAATGTAAAGTGTGGTCTATCGGCTACCAGAATCCCCATAATAGGCGGTGATTGTCTGGTTAGCCTAAGTAGAAAACCCTTAAGTCGGTAAAATGACTTAGGGTTTTATAGATTCAGTACATAAGGGATGATATCCCACAGAAAAATCCCGAAAATAAGCTTTTTCTAGACGTCAACAGACAGCCTGCTATTGGCACCAGCAGGTCAACCCAACCTATAGATATCCTTAGGCTAGGTTAGAACCTATTGAGATTTTAACCGGAAAATAAAGGAAATTGTCCCTTTATTTTATAGAATTAGTCTAGGGAGCTTCCCTAGACTAATTCTATAAAATAAAGGGAGCAAGGCGCGCTCGCGGTGTGCTATAGACGCTCGCACCGCGCGCCTCGCAAATACTTATTTGTTTTGTATATTTAATTATTGTGTTCTGTTCAACTAACGAGTATGTAGTCGATCTGGTTACGATACTGTCCATCAGGTGACGTCCAAGTATACAGCCTACGAGGATGATGCTGAAATAAGCTGTTTGAAATAACCAGATTGTTATCAGCTACAAACTGTATTAATCGATCGCCTCTCTCGTTACGCTGTCCTAGTCCGAATTTACCTACGCAGTGGTTCAGCTGATGTGAGTTTTTACCAATTTTGGCGTTGAAATCACCCACGATCATAAGCATTTCTCTAGCGGGGATTTTAGAGATGGTAGTTTCGAGCTCACGGTAGAATTTCTCGATAGTATCATCACTAGCTGAGCTTGTGGGGGCATAGATCTGCACGATATTGAGATTAACCGGTGAAGCCTTAAGTTTAATACTCAGAAGTCGATCACTTACAGGCTCATAACCCAACACGCAATTCATCAGTTGCTTGGGGACGACAAAAGCAACTCCATTCCGGCTTGCACTGTCATTGCCCGAAAAAAATATGGCGTGTCTTTCGGTCCGGAAGTGCCCATTTCCTCGCCAGTGTGTCTCACTAAGGCCGCAGATATTTAATTCACATCTGGTTATTTCCTTTTCCAAGATCTCCAATTTTCCTGGCATGAGTAAACCACGTACATTCCACGTACCTATCTTCTGGACTTGACGTAGTTTAAGAGGCATTCCAGTAGCAGTGCTTCCGTGCGCTGCCTGGTCTCCTACAGCCGCACGGCCGGTAGTCCACTTCACACCGTCTGCCCCGGACGCAGTACGGCGCCGGTCGCTAAGCGGGTCACATGGCAAAAGCGATCTCTTTAATTGTGCTTGCATGATGACTTTCTTGGGAAGATAGTGCAGTGGTTTCCCCTTGCCTTCTGCACCAGACCTTTTCTGGGGTTATTTGGACCCCAAGGCTGCTGAGGCCTCTTCCAGCCGGTAGCCCGTCCAGGTATGGGTATACCGCCATTGCTCGGTCGCCAGTGCCTCGTTCGTTATCCAGCAGGGAGCACCACGACTGCTAGGGGCAGCCGCCGTCAGCTATTCGTACGAACCGCTGACGCGTGCAGGTGAGGTTGACTATTTGGGCCGGCTAGATGGTAGAACCGTTCTCCCCCTTACTCCCCAGATCGACTACATACTCGTTAGGTCACGCTGGCGAACCTCGGTCAGGAATGCGCACACATTACCCGGAGCGGACTGTGGATCAGATCACCAACTGCTCATTTCCAAAATGCATCTCAAGCTGCGAGCAGCCAGAAAACTCGACCAGCGTTCAAGGATCGAAGTGAAGGACAGCACAAAATTTATGACAGCATTGAAACAAAATTGGTGTGAGTGGGCGGATGCAGATCTTAAAGTAAAGAACCCAGATGAGCTATGGGAAAGTGCAAAAAGCCTGATAGAGCGCGCGGTCAACATTTCCAAACCGCCTGCAGAGACTCGTAAACGCCAACAGTGGATGAGCGACAGCACTCTCGCACTGGTTGAGGAAAGACGTAGATTAAAAGCATCGGGCGCCGATGTGAGATCCCTCAACCGACAGTCCGCGCAGATACAAGCAGCTTGCAGACGAGACCGGAACACCAGCTTACGTAAAATATGCGAAGAAGTCGAGTCTCATAGCGATAAGAATGAGTCCAGGGATTTACATCACAAAATACGCTCGATTACGAAATCAGTCTCTTCTAAGACCTGGGCGATTGAAAACAGTCGAGGGGAAATGGTCATTGAGCTGGAAGATATTTCCGAGACGTGGAAGCAGTACTGCCAATCTTTGTACGAGGACCCTCTATCCAAGGATTTCGCTCCTACGGAACCCAACAATGAAGACAAGGAGCCAGACATTCTTAAAGAAGAAGTCGAAGCTGCCATCAAACATCTGAAGAATGATAAGGCCACTGGCAAAGATGCTATACCAATAGAGACCATTAAGGCCGCAGGTGAACAGGGGGTACAGATGATTCATACCATCTGTAACAAAATATGGAAAAGCGGAACATGGCCTAAGGAATGGGCTCACACTGTCTTCATTCCACTTCATAAAAAGGGTTCCACAAAGAAGTGCAGCAACTACCGCCTGATTGCACTAATATCACACGCAAGCAAAATTTTGCTGCACGTGTTAAACGAGCGACTGAAAACCTACTTGTCCAAGGAAGTTGCACCTGAACAGGCAGGGTTTGTAAAGGGAAAGGGCACTCGAGAGCAGATCTTCATAGTTCGCCAAATTATTGAGAAAGCTCGAGAGTTCAACAAGCCCACTTATATCTGCTTCGTTGACTTTTCCAAGGCATTTGACTCGGTGAAATGGCCTGTGCTGTGGAGCTCCCTTCTTGCTATGGGCACTCCCAAACACCTTGTACATCTTTTGAGGCGTCTTTATGAGGACGGAACAGCGTCAGTGAGGACGGATGGCGTACTGTCGAAGGTCTTTCACCCCAGTGCAGGCGTCCGTCAAGGATGTATAATCTCGCCGCTATTGTTCAACATCTACACTGAGCTTATAATGCGGATTACCCTTGAGGACTGGACGGATGGTGTATCGATAGGAGGTATAAGAGTATCGAACCTGCGATATGCGGACGACACTACGCTGTTCGCGACTAGTGCTGACCACATGGAACGGTTGCTATCCAAGATGGAACATACCAGCTCAGCATTCGGTTTGAGAATTAACAGAACCAAGACGAAGATGATGATTGTCGATCGCATTAACGAAAATTCGCCAGAAGTCACTCAAATCGCGAATTGTGACGTCGTACAATCATACGTCTACCTGGGCGCGTTAATATCTAACCACGGTGGTTGCGGGGACGAGATCAAGCGACGCATGGCTATGGCCAGGTCTGCCATGGATAGGCTGAAGAAAATATGGAGGAATCACAATATCACCAAAGCCACGAAAACCCGGCTCATACGGGCACTTGTGTTCCCCATATTTCTATACGCAGCCGAGACCTGGACGCTGAGAGACACTGAGAGGAAGAGAATAGACGCTCTGGAAATGTGGTGCTGGAGAAAAATGCTTGGAGTGTCGTGGACTGAGTTTCGCACTAACATATCCATCCTTCAAGAACTCGGTATCAGGCAGCGTCTATCGGCTATAGTACAAGCTCGAGTACTCCAGTTCTTTGGACACGTGTCCCGACGAGGCAACAACTCAATCGAGCGGCTTGTAGTTCAGGGTAGAGTGGAAGGAATGAGAGCGCGTGGCAGGTCGCCCATGCGATGGACCGACCAGATTAAGTCTGCAGTGGGTGGCCCATTGCATGAGTGCACACGAATAACAGCCGATAGAGAGGGATGGCGCCGCATCGTTAAACATATTATGGCAACCCGAAGTCTCACTGCAACATGATGACCACGACCGCTCTGCCAAGAGTGTACCGACGAAGAAGAAGTTCTGTTCTGCTGAAAATACAAAATGTAAATTAAGATTCTTCAGCCAAAGCCGATTTTAACGCTTCTTAAGTCGTAGACGGGTTTTTGATTTTAATGAGCTTTTTTTATTTACAACTAGCTGTTGCCCGCGGCTTCGCTCCCGTGGACCACCTTCCGTGGAATAATGTAGCTTTCTATTGGTGAAAGAATTTTACAAATCGGTCCAGTAGTTTTGGTGCCTATTCGGTACAAACAAACAAAAAAATCTTTCCTCTTATTAGTATAGATATAAAGTTCTCATTTTTTCGAATTTCTTTTAAATATATAACTGGTACATATTTTAGTAACCACCTCTTAAAACCCTTCATTTTGATACCCCTCTCGATGGGTTAGGAAGAAAATAATTCAAACAAACAAACATACATATATACAGACATACAGACAAACAAACAAGATACGCGTGGAAAACATACAAGATACGCGCGAAAAACATAACCCTTTCCTTGCAGTCGGGTAAAACTAAAACAATAAGCGGTCTAAAAATAAAAATACTGATTTTATATATTTTAAATAGGTATTAGGTTGATTGACGGCTTTGAAATGCCTGTGCTTCAAAATGTGAAGACACACAACATTTGTTAAGTCATATGTTTAAGACATTTTGTATATTTTTTGTATACTACTGTTTGTTTTCCCTATAAAGATAAATAAATGAATAAACAAAATAAATTGTAGTTTATATATTTTATTGATTATTTTTTTAAACAATCTTTTAGCTTACCGTGCATTGTCATCCAAACAGAACGTGTATGCAAAATTTCATCTTAATCGGTTGAGGATAACTGCTTTAAAATCCGGTTGCAAGATTTGACCCGAACACACTTACATACATACATTGCAAGTTAAATAAAAGCTTGTAAAATACATAATTTTCCTCGCAATTTATTTATTTATTTATTATTATGGCACTCCAATGAATTGTTCACAATAACCTTGACAATGTGTTGCAAATATCATGTGATACCCGTGAAAAAAATCATTGCAATTGAGGATGTGGCCGAAATTGCTATGACAAACTTGGTTCGTTTGTGGCAAATGTGCTAAGACCAAAATAATATTATTATTCCTTTTTGAAAATTATTCGTCATTATTAAATTGTCATTTTATTACACAGTCGTAAAAACACACCATGAAAAAATATTTCATCACAAGTTTATTTAAACAAGTTCCATGTTTATAAGTGTTAATTGTTGGCTTTGCAGAAGTTCTTTCATTTCAATTAAATCACCAGTATAATTTTAAATATTGGTACTGTTTGCATTCAGATTTGAATTTTCACTTTCGGTAGTTGAATTTTCATTTTCAAACACGGAAGCTCTCGTTGAAATGGTAACTTCTTCTATTTCAATTGGTGTATTTTCATGTCTAGTTGTTACGAGGTCTTCTAATTTTGTTGTTTCCTTCGGCATGGTTAAATTGTAATCTGTATTATTTTCTGTCATAAGGTTGTTAAGGATATTGTATTCGTCGCTTGTGTTATTTGTTTTTTCTAAAAAAGTTGTATGTTCAAACACTAAAGCTTTCGTTGAAATGGTAACGTTTTCTATTTCAATTGTTGTATTATCATGAGTAGTAGTTACGACATCTTCTAATGATGTTTGATCCGTATGTATTGTTAAATTATAATCTGTATTATTATCTGTCTTAAGGTTGTTAATATCCATATTGGATTCGTTACTTATGTTATTATTTTTTTCAAAAAAATCCCTTTTTTCACTGTTTTGGGCTTTTATGTCAGAATTATAAATAACGTTTGTTTGATTATAAAACATTACGATAGGCTTAAATACATCTTTATAAGTAGGCATTACTGTAGACTTGTTGCAGGTTTTGTCACATTTTGTCATATTGTTCAAGTCTGCAATATTGTCTGCAATCAAGTCATTTTTGACTTCAGTTTTTTCTATTACATCATGATCATCATATTCATCAACAGTGACAGAGTCGTTCGGCATTACACTTACAATTATATTTTTTGCCAGTTTAATGATCAAATCATCATTATTGTTTGTCTTCACGGACATACTGTATTTAGATTTATCCGAATGACTTTTATTTTCTCTAGTTTCATTTTTTGTCTCGGCTGAAGCATTATTGGAGGCTATTTTAATTTCGATATTGAATTTCCCACTGGCGTCTATAATCTTTAAGATAACGAATATTAGATCGTCTTGAAGTTTTTTGTCATCACTAACGGATCTTTTAGACATAAATGACAAGGTGTCGTTCATAGTGGGTGTAGTACAGTTTGACTCGCTTCCAGTACACTCGCTGGCTACGGTTTCATTTACCATTCTATCTTGAGGAGTTAGATTTGTCTTATTAATGAGTGTTGAGGACTCATGTTTCTTTGGCCAAATTGGAGGTACAACTCTTTTTATGGTTTTTCCTAAACCGTCCTGACTTATTGTTCTATTCACTAATGTCATACATGTGTTACGAGTTAGGTCTTGTATTTCCTGAAAATATTAATAGAGATTAACAAATCGTAATCATTTTTAACTTTTTTTAATTTGAATTTGCTGTAATTCTCAAAATTGTAACTAGTTAACATAATAATAAGTTTTGAAAGTATAAAGTGCGCATACAGGCATCTTTTGGTACTACTACTGTCGACATGTGGTTTTATAGGTGCAGCTCTGCCTAACCCTTCAGAAAATACAGACGTGAAGTAATGGATGTTATGTATGATTGTGATATGGCGGTTTTAGGGGCATGAATCACCCGCGTCCGTAGGAGAGTTACCCCTTTTGTTACCTACACGTGGTCCTCGGCTGTCTCCGAATGGTTCGATGCCACTCTGGTCAGTTTCAATGCTGCTAAGACCCAGGCGTACGAAGCCAATTCCACCCAGCCTCATTTTTCCGTGGTGTAACCGTGCCGTTAATGGACCATCTCAAACTTCTTGGTGTTACGTTGGCATCGACCCTCAATTTCGGTCCAGTAATTGAGGCGAAAGCTTAGTTGGCTGCAAAAAGTTGAGGATCCTTGCAAAGGTGAGATTGTACTTCACGCCTCAACAACTGCTAAACTTGTATAAAGCGCAAGTGCGGTCATGCATGGAGTACTGCTCTCACCTCTGAGACGGATCTGCCAAATACCAGCTTCATGCACTTAAGCTGATTGACAGACGGGTCAAGAGGCTTATTGGCACTGGTCACGTCAAAGCTTCAAAGCCTCGAACATCGACGTCAACTTGCCAGCCTGTCGGTTTTTATCGGTTGCATTTCGGGTAGTTTGCGATGGAACTGCACAATTTGATTCCTCCTAGTCCTTTCCAACATCGGACTACAAGACGTACAGCAATGCACCATCGGTACATGGTGGAAGCCCACCCATACGCACAAAGCGTTTTGCGTATACTTTCATTGTGCGTACAGCTAAGGAGTGGTATTCCTTGGGGTCTTTATGTCAAGAGTGAATAGGTTACTATTAGGCAAGCGTGCTTCACCATCGACCACATCATCGCTTACCATCAGGCTAGATAGTGGTCAAACGCGAGCCTATAGTTAAATAAAAAAATGTGCTATATAGTTATCATCATCATGGTGTCATCTTCATTCATATTTACGGAGGCTGAGTAGGCGATTTCCATTTTATACTCATTTTAACACTACCTTCTACCCGAGGTTTCGCTGGTGTGTAAAGTATTTTTTATCACCCCAAGAGTTACCTTGGACAAACGGTCCAGTTAGGTAGGTCCAAGACTTAGAGAAAGAGGTCAAGAGGTGGGCCGGGCAGTGTTCGGGAAGTAGCGCAGTGTCTTCTTGTCCAACTTACCACAGTGTCTCTCTCAAGAGGAAAATCTATGACCAGTATGTGTTGCCAGTGACGTATGGAACCGAAACGTGTTCGCTCACAATGAGACTCATCAGAAGGCTTAAAGTCCCCCAAAGAGCAATGGAGAGAGCTATGCTCGGAGTTGATCGAATCTGAAATGGAAGACATCCACAAGAGAACCAAGGTTACCAACATAGCCCGAAGAATTGCCTAACTTAAGTGGCAGTGGGCAGGGCACATTGGTCGCAAAACAGATGGCCGTTAGGGCCGTAAACTTGGAGTGGCAGCCGTGAACCGGAACACGTTGCGTTGGAAGGCCTCCCACTATGTGAAGCGACGACCTGGTCATGGCTATTGGAGTCCGGTGGATGCGAGACCCCCAGGACCGATCAGTATGGCGGCGCTTGGGTGAGGCCTATATACAGCACGTCTTTTGGCTGAAATGATAATGATTAGTATGGATTGATAAGGATTCTGTTACCGCGCTTTGTTGAGAGTCTTGATTGGCGCCTTGTTGACTGTCTTGATTCGCGCGTTGTTGTTTGTCTTGTCGACTGTATTGTGTTTGTTGACTGTCTTTTACCACTGGATTTTCAGGGTTAAGTGGTGCTGGATCAATTGTTCTCATGAGATGGATCATGACTCCGAACATTACAAGTGTGATTATGCAACCAATCGTTACACACCATCGAATACTCGCCCTATGGAAGTGGGACGCAAGTTTAGTAACTACCAGTTACTGCCTTCGGCTTCGCTGAAAAAGTTGGCAATCAATTTCGTGAAAGTTGGCAATCACCCAAAGGGAACCTCATCCCAGGTTAAATTATACAATATCTTATGTCTTAAACCTGTACATGGTCTATCAATGTGCCAATTTTCATCCAAATGCGTAAAGTCGTTGGGACGTAATTGATTAACAACTGACCGACCAGATCAGGTCTGCAGTAAGCGGTCCATTGCATGACTGCACAAGACTCACAGCCGACAGAGAGGGATCTCACCACAACATGTTGACCACGACCGTTCTGCCAAGAATGTCTCGTCGAAGAAAAAACATCCAGACTTTCATATTTCACACACAGGTAGACCACGACTTAGATGAGATGAGAGGACTTCATTTGCCCATTACAAAATAAATTATATTTCCATTTTATTTTAATTCCAGTTTTGACTTATGATCCTGATTTTTTACCTTGCTCTGTTAAATGATTCCTCTGATAAAGCATTTGGCGAACGCACTGGCATTTCTTGTGGTGGATAATCTCTGGAACCAATACATCTCTTTGAAACATTCTTCCTTCATTTAAAAAGTACATTTTTCACATAGTTGGGTATAGGCTACACATCATAATCATCATCATCAGCCTTTTAACTTTCCCACTGCTGGGACGCAAGCTTTGAGAGGGAATTGGCCTTAATCCACCTTACGGGCCAGTGCGGATTAGTGGATGTCACATGTCTTCGAATTTTAATTCTAGAGATGCCGGTTTCCTCACGATGCTTTCCTTCACCGTTTTTAAGAGCAGAGATGATTTAATAGTTTACACAAAGTAAAGCGCCTGCCTGAGTTCGAACCCATGACACGTAAGTCAGAACTGTTACCACTGGGTCACCACTGCTCTGCTTATGTATACATTATATTGTATAAATAATATTGTTCATCCCTAGTAAAGCCGGTAGAGATTTATGTTTCGTAAGTTATCATATCGCCAGCGCGGGTATAATCTGGATGTGAATGGCTCAGGAACATAGAGATTGGCATAAGATCAGAGAGGTCTATGCTCTGTGGGTGAGGTGAAGATGCTGATGAAGCTGTCACAGGTGATATATCGCAGTCATTAAGGTATTAATGTACAACGCACATCGCAGTTTCGCTTTAATTACATCGAATCTAATATATTACAATTTTGGACACAAGTCACTCAGTTTTACATTTGTCCGTAAACTTATTTTCGTGTATTCCTTACCTGGTAATATTTTAAACACTATTCATATAGTCTATACAAAATAAACGCAAAAATAAACAAATAAATAATATTAAAAAAGAAGGTCAAAGAAGAAAGAGTGATAAGATAACTGTCATTAATGATAGTGACATGACTTTGCGTAGCAAAAAAAATTCTAAATCTATGGACATGACTATTCTGAAGCTCAGATAGAATTGCCAGAGACAACGTAGAGGTAAGAATAGAAGGCTTTTTACAGACTTTGAAAACCGGCCAAGTGCGAGTTGGACTCGCGCATGACGGGTTAATTTCAACTGTCTAGCTATCACGGTTCATGAGATAAGGCCTGGTGACAGACAGACAGACAGACGGACCGCGGAGTTTTAGTAATAGGGTCCCGTTTTTACCCTTTGGGTGCGGCACCCTAAAAAAGAGTTAATTCCCATCTGGTGGTTATCAATTCGATTGTGGGCTTCTAAACCTGTGTGCCGAATTTCATAAGTGTATGTATGTTTGTATATATGTATGTTTGTCCACGCATTTCTCGATCGTGATCATTACTTTTTTATTGGATTAAGTATTTCTCAACTTAGGTGGTAGAGCAAGTTTCATGAAAGTCGGTTTGGCAGTTTTCAACATATGGAGCAAACAACCGAACTCCTTAGCGACAAACAGCACGTTTGGTAAATTGGGTTATTATGGATATATTGTCAATCCTTTAGTTACCTTACTATTGAACTTGCTCAATTTGTAGTGATGGTGAACCAAAACTAAAAAGAGAGAAATGAAAACTGTTTTCACAAAAAAATAAACCGACTTCAAAAACAAAACAATAAACATAACAATATTATTACGTCTACCAATACTTCTGAGCTTGCCCGCCTGCTGGCCGTGGGTGAGTGGGAATCGTGCCTCTGGCTTCAGGCACTACCGTCGCCTAACATAGGCACTATGCTAGGTGACACAACCTTCCGACTCGCTACGATTGGGCGCTCCTTGTGGGGCTCCACATCGCTGTCAATGCGATGAAGCAGTCGACTGCCTCGGACAGCATGGCATTTCTTGTAGTAAGAGTGCAGGTTGGATTGCGCGGCACGCTAGCATTAATGATCTCATCCGTCGTGCTCTTGCCACCGCCGGAGTGCCAGCTGTCTTAGAACCCAATGGCCTGGCACGCGTTGATGGGAATGACCATAATGACGGATGGTATGACCATAATGTCATGGAAGTTGGGTAGGTCTTTGGTGTGGGATGCAACTTGCATCGACACCCTTGCACCATCCCATCTTTCTAGCACGGTGGGCTGCGCTGGGGCGGCTGCTGTTGGTGCTGAAAACCTCAAACGGCGCAAATACAACAACTTAATTGGTAATTATGTGTTTGAGCCGTTTGGGGTTGAAACACAAGGGCCATGGGGTCCGAGTGCACACCTATTATTTCGGGATATCGCCAAGCGGTTGTCGACTCTTCACGAGACCAGAGGGCTGGCCGTTTTTTTGGCCAAAGAATCAGCATTGCCATCCAACGTGGCAATGCTGCCAGCCTTCTAGGCACTTTTCCTGTTTACAGCGATGTGGACGAATTTTTTGACGCCCCGTAATTGTACATCAAACGGTAAAAACCTCGACTACCCATCACTAGTTGGCACAAAACATAATTTTAGAAATAACAGGGTGGCTTAGAGTTTCTTTACAAAATATTTATTATCAAAAAATAAGCAAATAGATAGAAAATAACAACGTAGTTATGTGAAATAAATACAATACTATATATAATAATAATACATTCGGTTGTTCTACCACAAATACATATTTATATTTGTCGGGTTTAGTCAATAGTACGGATGTAAAGTCAATTCACAAGCACGCCCCTAGCGGCAATCAAGAGCAACTGCGCATTGGTGCGCTTTTATAAGCACTAGCGTGGTGCAGAATAGAGCAGTTGAGTCAGTTGAGTACTGACAGCCGTAGAGCTAAGACGTCCTAGAATCAGTGTCGATCCGTAATATTAGTTAGCAGGAATGTAACTTGTGTCTATTTGAATAAACCCAGTGTATCGAATAACTTATGTGATTTCATTTGCACGATTATACCCACCGACCTGCCCACACACGATGTCTTAACCTAAGGGAATATTTCCTGACTTCCCGATGGTTCGCATCTATCGGCCAGCCTTGATGCGACATCAGAATTGGGATTCGATCGTGCTAATGAGATCACACGTAAAAACAAAGCTAGTGAAAATGTCGGTTACATTCTTGCAAAAAAATCGCAGTGTCAGTTGCGACTACCCTCCGTCCTGAATTATCAAAAATCTGTCTGAAACGGAGCAGTAAGGAGGCTAGCTACAAAAAAGGAGCTGGACAGGTCAAGGAGGAGCGTGTGGACGTGTAGAAAGATCCATACACACGGATCTTTATGCCAATCTGGTGAGTCGTTTTCATTTTGTTATGACTATGGCCAAGAGTGTTCATTATTCGAAATTCTGGTTTTGTGTACGGTATGGCGGTCAGTGGATCGTCGGGGCAGCCCGTGACTGGTCGTAATTTCATGTTAGTTGTCACTGAGCAAGTTTTAGTGTTGCTGAAGTGTTATTATTCTACTGTCACTGGTAATGGTCCTTAGCTGACTATTGTTGTTCGTACTTTAGAGCCATATAGTAGCAATGCCGTACCGAACACATCATTCTGGAAATTATGATAATTCCAAATGAAATATTTTGATTACTTTTATAGTGCGATAGTTTTATGTAGTGAGAATTAACTAAGTTTGAGAAGAAGCATGGTATGCTTCTTTTGTGGTCGTCGGAAGGCCAGACTGTCTAAAAGGTGGTAAACCTTACCAGGCCTAGAAATTGAGACTTAAAATGCTATGGCATTCATTGGATTCTATAAAGCCCACATATCTACCTACCTGGGCACATGGGACACTGTAATGTGTGGTTCATGTCCACAATAACCCATTATGCTGTGCCGGTTTAGTTTACTGCACCGCTGCACTGGTTAATTTCCATCAAAGCTGTGTATAGTTAAGATAACTGTGAACAAATACTCTCGTAATGTTTTTCACGTTTCAGATACCATATTACGTCGAAGTGGAGCATCTGCTGCAGGCTAGCGGTTCAAATGCTGAAAGCGAAGGTCGACTGTCAACATCCGAGAGGTTGAGACCGAAGGCAGGCTAGCAGTTCGAAGGTGAACTTTACGAGCGCGCGCAAGATTGGAATGGAATACTCGGTGAGTCGCTTCCATGTTATTTCGATAGTGAGGTCGAATGTTCTCTAGTGAAGAGATGCTAGTTAGAGCTTTAAGAGTGTTCATGTTTGACCACTGAGTTGGTCGTGGTTATATCTGGCTCTATCACTGGGTAATTAAGACACACTTGTAAGCAAGTAGTTAATGAGTACGAACTTTAGGATTTAATATCCCGTAAGAAGATGAGCTCGTGGCTAAATAATAACAGCCGCACGGGTCGATCATCAAGGTTAAGCAATGCTTGACGAGGTCGGTCCGTGGATGGGTGACCATTTCAACATACCGAGTTTCCACCGTGTCTCGGAAGGCACGTTAAGCCGTTGGTCCCGGCTGTCATTTGAAGATCTTTGACAGTCGTTACGGGTAGTCAGAAGCTTGAGATCTGACACCAGTCTTGCCAAGGGGTACCGTGTTACCCAGTTACTGGGTTGTGGAGGTCAGATAGGCAGTCGCTCCATGTAAAACACTGGCACTTAGCTGAATCCGGTAAGACTGGAAGCCGACCCCAATATAATTGGGCAAAGGCTAGGCAGATGATGAAGATGATCTATCCAAAGTGACTTAACAACTAGTCATTTTCAGTGGCAAAGCCAGTTAGTAAAGTCGTTGGGCGAAGGCAATTGTATCAAGTTAGTAACGGTACTGGTCATTTGCGTGTATTCGGAACAGATCTTATGTTGCGTAACGGTTTACAACCACCGTCTTCAGATCTGAATTCACTTGCTTACTTTGAAAGTAATATTATGACAGCAGATTAGATCTCGCGATCGTTTTCCTTATCATGTAAGACTGAGTTAGTGAGCGATAGTGAATAGTTACTGTTGATATTTGATTTTAAAGGTATTGATCAGAGTTTATTCGTGAAGCTCCTTCACACGAGGATAAGGCAGCAAATATTATCAGGCATAATCGTTCCCCTCACATCAACAGTCGGTATGTTCCAAAATCTTTGAGTAAGAAGAGCGAATATTATGAGAAGGATCCCCGATCACCAAGTTCCTTGAGAATTAGACGTCATAGTTGATGACAGTAGTAGTGAGACCAAGTCTGATGGCTTGTACACTCATACTCAGAACTTTGGACTGCACCTCATGAGTACCATGTGGCGATGGGTCAACGAAGAAGTTTCATGAGTTGAGTGTGCATTGCCTTTGAATTATGGTAAAGAGTAACAGAATTTTTACAATAACTTTGTTTAGTTGTTGAACTTTTTGATCGTTGGACCTTTTTCTAATGAAGTATTGTGTGGGAATCTCTGGTTCGAAAACTAAATAGGCCCTGTATTAAGTCCGCGATAGGTGATTATGACAGGACGGTGATCGTTATACACCGAAAGCTTTAAATAGGTACGCTTAGAACCTACAAGTATGCACAAGGTAGGTTAGGGCAGATGCCAGCGGGTCATGTACCAGTCGATGTTGATGTCAAAAGGATTTGATGATGATGAGCAAGCTTAAGGTGTCGAGTAATTCAGTCTATCGAACGTATTATGTTTGACCGTACCAGTGGATTCTGGTGGAGGTCGGGGTCTAGAGAGAGACCAAGAGACCATTGTGAGAGCAATATAATTGCTGGTCGGCTAGGGAGCCGTGGCGTTGGAGGTTTTACTCGAGGGTTTCTGTAAGCTTGGCAGTTTTTGCTGCAGAATAAGTTTTAAACTTTGTTTGGAATGACAGTGGTACATGGCCCAGGGTAATGATTTGGTTAAAGAGTAGAGTTCTCAAAATTTCCCTATTTTCACGAATCCAATAATCTAGTTAGGTCAGGAGTAGCCGAGCGTTGTATGGCAACTTCGAGCCTAAGTGGTAACTGTTGGCCTGAGTGGCAACTATTGGCCTGTGTGGCAACTGTTGGCCGGTGTGGCAACTGTTGGCCTGTGTGGCAACTGTTGGCCTGTGTGGCAGCTGTTGGCTTTTATGGCAACGGTAGGCCTGTATGGCACCTGTAAGTCTGTGTAACACTCAAGATTTGAAAGTTCCTATTGAGTCATGAGGTTAAAGGAAAGTAAACTCTCAGCCACGCGTGTGGAGAGATCATGTTAATGTTAATGACGTTCGAATCGTCAAGCCCTCATTACGAAAATTGAAATAGTTTTGGTTTTCAAATTTTGATTACTATGCGTAGATCGTGTTGGTAAGACACACAAAGCTCGAGTACCAATTGAGATTGTAGATAAAGTAGTAAGTACTAAATCTCTGTGTGAACAAGGTCTAAGTTCAGAGAGTCGAGTTGACTCGACATCGTGGAGATGTGCGAGTAGAGCAATTGAGATAGCTAAGAGAGCTATGAGATAGCTAGTAGAGCTATGTGATGGTTAAAAATCGTGAATAAGAAACATGGTATATTGTTTCTTTTGTTTGATTTAATTTGAGATTTATGACTTATCGGTGGTACTTGAACTTTGTAATCAAGAAGATTGGGTGCTTTTAGGTACCAAATCGATGAGGTTGCTATTTTCTTTAAATTGGAAATAGAATTACTCATTCCTTGCAATAGTGAACAGAGAGATTTGAATGATCATGTTTGATTGTTTCAAAATGTTTCCTCACTCTAGAGTTTGAGTCAGGATTGGACGAGCGAATACTGTTTGGAAATTTTATGTTTCAGAAAAACATCCCTTGTATGATGGGAGATTGCCAGGATGAAGTGGACTAAGACGACGTGTGGTGCAACACGAGGTGACCATGAGATGGCATGGAGCAAGGACAACAAGATGATGCCTGCGGGTGATAGATTTGGGGATCTGTCACCTGAGAGAGGCCCGAGAAGGCGACGTGTGTGTTCCACGTTCGCCTCTCAAAAGGAATTACGGCCTAGAGAACACCATGTGGTTTTAGTCAGTAGGAGTCTGACAGACCCCTCAGCTTTCCCCAAGGGCTGAGGACATCCATTGAGGATTTCCACATGATTCGATACACTGTTAGAACCTGACAATGAGGAACAGACGAGGACGCCTGTATCGCAGGATGGCCGTGTCGGGTTTAGTCAATAGTACGGATGTAAAGTCAATTCACAAGCACGCCCCTAGCGGCAATCAAGAGCAACTGCGCATTGGTGCGCTTTTATAAGCACTAGCGTGGTGCAGAATAGAGCAGTTGAGTCAGTTGAGTACTGACAGCCGTAGAGCTAAGACGTCCTAGAATCAGTGTCGATCCGTAATATTAGTTAGCAGGAATGTAACTTGTGTCTATTTGAATAAACCCAGTGTATCGAATAACTTATGTGATTTCATTTGCACGATTATACCCACCGACCTGCCCACACACGATGTCTTAACCTAAGGGAATATTTCCTGACTTCCCGATGGTTCGCATCTATCGGCCAGCCTTGATGCGACATATTTAAAACTACTTTATAAGTAATTACATTTATAATAACAATCTGCGTAACCTGGAACGGTATTTTCTGGGCATTGGATCTATGCTATATAAAGGTAGCTCTATGTTCTATAAAGGTATATGTCACTGACCTCTAATATACAAGTACGCTGGACTTCATATTATCGATGACAAAATTAAGACATTTGATTTTCGCCATTTTGGCGCTGATAGCAACGTGACTTAACGTGAGATTCCATGGAACTAATATTAGAGATGGGACATAGCCTTCGGTATAAAAATACGTGAGAATAATTTAATACTTAGGAGAACAAGAAAATACCAATTATTTTAATTGAGATTCATTTCTAAGTAATAGAAAACTTGCTGTAAAGGTTAACTGAAAAATACTTTCAATCAGATTGCAAGCTATAAACTAGTGGATAGCGTGCTACTAAAGTTAGAGCGCATTACTGTCAGATCAGTGAGATTTAAATATGGGGATAGGCTAACAAATGTAAATATTAACTAACTAGTATACTTGAGCGAGCAGATACTTGCTCAAAAATACTAGTTTTAAGGATAAGTTGTTAGCCTATCCCCATATTTAAATCTCACTGATCTGACAGTAATGCGCTCTAAATTTAGTAGCACGCTATCCACTAGTTTATAGCTTGCAATCTGATTGAAAGTATTTTTCAGTTAACCTTTACAGCAAGTTTTCTATTACTTAGAAATGAATCTCAATTAAAATAATTGGTATTTTCTTGTTCTCCTAAGTATTAAATTATTCTCACGTATTTTTATACCGAAGGCTATATCCCATCTCTAATATTAGTTCCATGGAATCTCACGTTAAGTCACGTTGCTATCAGCGCCAAAATGGCGAAAATCAAATGTCTTAATTTTGTCATCGATAATATGAAGTCCAGCGTACTTGTATATTAGAGGTCAGTGACATATACCTTTATAGAACATAGAGCTACCTTTATATAGCATAGATCCAATGCCCAGAAAATACCGTTCCAGGTTACGCAGATTGTTATTATAAATGTAATTACTTATAAAGTAGTTTTAAATATAAATATGTATTTGTGGTAGAACAACCGAATGTATTATTATTATATATAGTATTGTATTTATTTCACATAACTACGTTGTTATTTTCTATCTATTTGCTTATTTTTTGATAATAAATATTTTGTAAAGAAACTCTAAGCCACCCTGTTATTTCTAAAATTATGTTTTGTGCCAACTAGTGATGGGTAGTCGAGGTTTTTACCGTTTGATGTACAATTACGGGGCGTCAAAAAATTCGTCCACATCGCTGTCAACAGGAAAAGAAGGTCAAACGAATGTACGATAGAGATTTATTGACAAAAGCTGGAAATAACAACAAAAAGATATGGGAAGCAATCAAAACAATCACAAATACAACAAAATTGGAACATGGTGCTACGAAATTACTGAATCCATCAAACCCAAAAGAGTCTGTGGAGAAGGTCAACGATTTTTTCTCGTCAATTGGCAAAAAACTGGCCGATAACACTCATTCTTGCTCAAACCCAAGCCATGGTGTTTTTAATAAAACGCCCCCACAACTGGTTTCCAATTCTTTTGCATTGCTGGAAGCCGATGAATTTGAAGTGGAACGTTTAATAATGAACCTTAAAGATGCATGTTCTGTTGGTTGGGACTCTATACCAAATAGTTTCCTTAAAGAATATAAACACATTTTAATTCGTCCATTAACCTATATTTTTAACCTCTGCTTAACTAAGGGCCAGTTTCCTACGATGTTGAAGAAATCAGTAGTACGCCCAATTTATAAGTCAGGTGATAGGGATCGTGTCACTAATTATAGACCCATCTCCATATTGCCTTCGATCTCCAAGCTTCTGGAACGAATAATAAATAGTAGACTGATTGATTACCTGGAGACAAATAATCTTTTATCCAAGAACCAATTTGGTTTTAGAGCAGGAAAGTCTACTAGTGATGCAGTCCATGAGCTCCAAGATTATGTGGTAAAAAATATAGATTCGGGTAAAAAGACAATAGGCATTTTCTTGGATCTAGCCAAGGCTTTTGACACGGTCTCAACGCCTTTACTTATTCAAAAATTAGAACGCATCGGAATAAGAGGAAGTCAACTAGAACTTTTTAAGGACTACCTGTCTAATCGTTTTCAGTGCGTTAAGATTAATTACACTATTAGCAGCGATTTACCAATCACTTACGGAGTTCCGCAGGGGAGCATTCTGGGACCACCACTCTTCCTTGTATACTTAAATGACCTCTGTGAACTAGACCTTTCAGAAGGTAAAATTATTTCGTATGCAGACGATACAGTTTTGTTGTTCTCTGCAGATACCTGGGATGAAGTATATAGGGATGCACAGGACGGACTCAATGCTGTGACCCACTGGTTGCAGAATAACTCCCTTACTCTTAACCCGGATAAAACCCAGTATATGATTTTCTCGATGCGCTCTCCAAAACATCAGCTTCCTTATAACTCCTCGATTACAGCACATAGCTGTTGTAATACCTTAGTATGCTCGTGCCCAACATTAATAAAGACAACGTCAATTAAATATCTTGGAGTTATTTTAGACTGCAACCTCTCCTTTAGAGACCATATTGACCTGCTTACATCTAGGACGAGAAAACTAATATATGTGTTCAGGAACCTTAGACACGTTGCACCCCCAAAATTAGTGAAACAAATTTACTTAGCACTCGTACAGTCCATTCTTCAATACTGTATCACAGTCTGGGGAGGTGCACATAAGACTATATTAAAGCCCTTAGAAATAGCCCAGAGGGCTGTTCTTAAAGTTAGTACTTTTCGACCTTACTTGTACCCAACCCATCTACTTTATCGGTCTTGTGAGGTCCTGACAGTTCGACAGTTATTTATAGTTCTTGTGGTTTTGAAGCAACACTCTTTACTACAATACTCAAAAGTTGATCCAGCTAGAAGACGAAATGCTATTAGTAATATTGATCGACCTTCCTTCAGACATGCTTATGTTAATAAATATTTTTGCTTCCTGGGACCTTATTTATATAATAAAATTAATGACGCATTGGAAATATACCCGCTGAATAAAAAGATATGTAGAGGTGAACTCTTTCAATATATTTGTAAACAAACTTATGAAGAGACTGAAGATTTTTTAAAAATATTGAAATAGTAAACTCTTACACTCACCCTCTCACACTCTTTCACACACTTTCACTCTCCACTCACCGAGAGGTAAACACTCCACACTCCCTTTTGTTTTTGTGTTGCTTTGTCTTGAGCTTTGTTTTGTATTGAGATATACCTCCTTGTATTCATACGTCTCATTAAGCTAGTATTGTAATGGTAATCGTAAGGAAGAGCGCTGATGTCTGAGATACAGATATTTTTTTATCTAGTTCAGACACAGATGCCTCTAACATAAAAATTAAGAAAAATGTAAATTGTCCTGTATATCTGTTTAAATGTAACCTATGTTTTGTGTCAAATAAATTATTATTATATTATTATTATTATTATTTACAATAGTTTGGATTCACTCGGTTGGAACATCATTCAGTAGATGAGTGATACGCCTTGCCAAGTCTACTATTTTGATATTAGTGTAATTTAAAAATATTACTAATACTCATATACTCGTATTAGTTAAAATAATATAATGTTTCCAGGCGAATATATTAGTATTACCTAATCTTGAGAAATATCGGTATTAACCTATCTCTAAATGTGTCAATTTCAGTTCCTGAGAACCTCGAGTGGGGCGCTTTGATTCGGCACAAAAATCAACTGTCATTTCATCTAATATATGTAGTCCAGCGTACTTGTATGATAGAGGTCAGTGGTATATGTACATCTGCGAGTATACAATATAAGACAGCGCCATCCATTGCATTATAGCAAAACTTTTCTACGCAGAAATTTCATTGACAAAGTAAATGTATGGGAGTGTCATAAACACTGATGAATACCTAAACATGGTAGCCACAGACGACTTAGAGATACTACGTATATGGTAGCAGAGCTGTGGTTTATTATTAACGAAATATATATATTGAAAAATATTTCGTTTAATTGTAATGAGCAAAGAACAATATTTTAACAGTTGTGATTTTGTAAAATAATTATTTAATAAAAATTTGCTACGATTTTCAAACCAACTCCTTCGGCGAGCTGTAAAATTGATATTGGTCGTTTGGAAGGTAAAGAAAATTGGTCAACATGGCGCTGCAAGGTACTGATGTTGCTTCGAGGTAAACCTGGCGGATTAGATGCCATCAACGGCAATCTGAATCCACCTACGCAATCTGGTGCATCAGCTACATCGGCAGACCAGGTTAGTTATCAAAAAGCTCTACAAGACTATAGTGGAAAAGATAGTGCCGCGATGCTATGTTAATGGCAAATATGTCAGATGTCACTTTGCAAAAGGTAATGATACGTAAGGACGCAACCAAATTTGATCTGCCTGAGATTCTACTCATATGCAAGATTTTAGAAACGTTACCAGACGATAGTTACTTCCCGTTCAAGTCAAGTTGGATGCTCATGTCAAAAAAGGATCGTAACATTGAAAATTTGACAGCGCAAATTTGCAGTTATGAAAGATCTCCGACTAATAAAGAAGAAGATTCTGAGGTTCAAGCGCTAGTTATACAGAAGTATTTTCGCAAAACGAAGAAGAAATGAGGGTATTGCAAACTTATTGGGCATAACGTCAAACAATGTCGAAAATGGATTGCTGATGGAAAACCATCCAAAGAACAACAATCATCTACTAAACAAGCTGACAATAACAACTTAAACCTGACTCTTATGCAATGAAGCAGTAACCAACTTTGAAGATCTTGACAATTGGTGAGTCGATAATGGTGCAACAAGCCATGTCACCTGTCAACTTGACATATACTCCACTTTTCAAAACTTCACTAAGAACCAGACGGTTACCATTGCAAATGGATCTACAACTGAAGCCATTGGAAGAGCAACAGTCGAATTGATTGCTGATGTTTATGGTCGACAAGAGCATATCACATTATGCAATGTTTGGTACGTTCCCGCAATAAGACGCAACCTGTTCTCTGTACTCGCTGCTCAAGACAAGCTACAAAACAGTGTATTCACATCTAAGAGAGAATCCTGTCAGCTGATAAACAGTGAAAAAGTGAACTTGATTGACACACGTGTCAAGAATGGAGGTCTCTATAAGCTGAAAGTTCGAAACTATTAGAAATCCAACCCCAGAAGTGAGCACTTTGTCAACAGAAAACACATTGCAACTTTATCATGAAAGATTCGCTCATCAGAGCAAAAGACACGTTAAACAATTGATTGAAAAGGAACTTGGTATCAAAGTCAAACTCGATTCTGAATAATGCACAGGATGTGTATATGGAAAGACACACAGACATAAATTTGGGAGAAGAGAAAGAGCTAAAGAACCAGTAGAGACGATACACACAGATGTATGTGGTCCTTTTCCAAATTCATTCATGATGTTCGGTATTTCGTATTGTTTAAAGATGACTACAGTAATTTTCGTCATGTTTACTTCATCAAGCATAAGTCTGAAGACAAAGACAAGCTCGTGCAGATGATCAATGAAACGAAGACAGCCGGTAATGTTATTAAAACAATAATCAGCGACAATGGAGGAGAATTAAAAAACGAAGCCATTGAGAAGATACTCCAATCGCATGGTATACAGCACCGGTTTACAATGCCATGTACACCGGAGCAAAACGGGTCTAGTGAACGAGAAAATCGAACCCTCGTAGAAGCCGCTCGCACTATGATGCACGCTCACAAAGAACTCCCACTTGCCTGTTGGTCAAAGCTTGTTAACACGGCTGCGTACATCCTGAACAGAACTGGGCCAACTTCTAAAGAAGGAAAGTCACCATTTGAGCTGTGGTTTGCTAAGGAACCATCCATAAAACATCTAAGAGTCATTGGAACAGAATGTTTTGCACATGTTCCCAAACAAAAGCGAACAAAGATGTCAAAGATAGCTCAAAAAATTATTTTAATCAGATATGATGGTGATGATGGCTATCGATTACTGGGATTTAATAATAACAACGAACCGTCATTGATCCGCTCGAGAGATGTGACATTTAAAGAAACTCTAATAAAATCAGTTGGATTGGAATCAGATATATCAGAGGAAGAGGATGAACGCACTACGACAGAAATCGAACTCAATTTTCCAATGACTCCACAAAATCAACCAATGTTTGAAGCAAGGGAGGATATACCACAAAATACGGCAGTATTGCCTCAAACATCTAAAGATTTAAGTCTAGAAGAGGAACATCTGGACGAGTCGTCTCCTGAACCAGATTGGTGTCGAATAAATTATTCAGACAAAGATCATGATGATATCACTGATACTAGAACACTTCGTGACAGGTCTAAACTGCAGGCTCCAAGCAGATATGCTGACTTTATTGTTTCTACTTAGATCAAGCTCACGACGTACGAAGACGCTATAAAAAGCCCACACAAGACTGAATGACTCGAGGCTATGAAAAGTGAAGTTAAATCTTTAAATGCCAACAAAACTTGGATTTTGGTAGATCGGCCAAAATATAGAAAACTAATATCTTGTAAATAGGTCTTCAAGAAGAAGATAAATGCCGACGGAAGCCTTGACAAATATAAAGCACGACTCGCGGCAAGAGGCTACATGCAAGAGAAAGGAATTGATTATGATGAAACATTCAGCCCTGTAGCTAGATTAGCGACAGTCAGATCAATACTAAGTATCGCAGCAAACGAAGGGTTAACTCTCACGCAACGTGATTTGATTGATTTGATTTGATTTGAATGGCTCACTTGATGAAGATATCTTTATGAATCAACCAAAGGGATTTAGCGATGGCACAAACAAAGTTTGCAAACTGAAGAGAAGTCTGTATGGACTCAAACAAGCCCCACGTTGTTGGAATAAATGCATAGTAGACTATCTTAAGAAAATCGGAATTAAACAGTCAGACACTGATCCTTGTCTATTTATTCGATTGGTTGTAAATAAACAACAAAAAATTGAGAGTAAAACATAGGACTCTGTGTTGATGATGGTTTGATTGCCTCCACTAATCAAAAGGAATCCTTAAAGTTTTTGGCTGAACCTAAAGAGAAGGTTCAAGATTACCACGAAGCCAGCTTCCTACTTTCTCGGGCTAGAAATTTACAACCACAAAGATGTTTCCATCAAGGTCTCTCAAAAATTGTATACCAAGAAAATTTTGGAAAGATTTGGAATGAGTGACTGTAAGGCAATCAGCACTCCAAAAATTAAAGAAGGACAGTCAGTTACGGAGGTGGATAATGAACAAGTCAAGTTTCCATACAGGGAGGCTGTCGGTGAACTGGCATACCTAATGACAGGAACTAGACCAGACATTTCATGTCTGGTCACTTGACAGTCCAACGAATGAAGATATTCGTAAGGTGAAACGCATATTTCGTTACCTTAAAGGAACACTAGATTCGGCGATTGTTTACAGAAAGGTACACAAACTGGGAGAGTTAGAATGCTACAGTGACTCTGATCACGGTGGGGATCAAAGTACAGGACGTTCGACTCCTGGAATTATGTGCATCTATGCAGGAGGAGTGATCTCTTGGGCAAGTCGCAGACAGACATTTGTAGCAATCTCGAGCACAGAAGCCGAAATAGTCGCAGCAAGCCAAGCAGCACGAGAGATAGTTTGGCTGAGAAGACTTTTCAATTAGAATTTTCAAATTGATATCCCAATTTTAAAAATTGATAATGATGCAGTTATAAAGCTTGCGCAAAACCCAGAATTGCACAGAAGGACGAAGCACATTGCGATTAGACATTTCTATGTCAGAGAATTAGTTACCGATAAAGAATTACTACTCAAATATGTTTCTACTGAATACCAATGTGCTGATACTCTGACTAAGCCCGTTTTCAAACCTAGATTGGCATGTATTTATGGGCTGATTGGGTTAACGTTATAGAGTTTTCCAAAAAGGGAGGATGTTAGAAAAGGTTTGCTAAAACCTTTACCTCTACTCATATTCCTCTCTATATTCCTGGCTTTATGATTTCTTTACATTCTGTCAATATGTTATTATGAATACCTCAACAGATGCCGTCTATACCGTCACATACAAACTACGACGACAAAACAAACGTCACCCTAAATCGAGCAAGCAATATTCTCATCTTGGTTTGAACATATGCAACTATGCTTACCAGCGGAACTAATGGCGGGAAAACCGACCTCGAGTAACGGACAGTGCCGAGGTGGAAGAAGAAGATTTTAACATACCAGCCCTTCAACAACCACCGGTCAGTTGCTCACAGATTCATCACCTATCTGGTTGGAGGATCCTCCCTTTTCAGTGGAGGATGCGAAACTTTGCTGCATGTTAGGTTTATCAACTGTACTATTCAGCCGTTGAGGCGTGATTGTATAGCGAACACCTGATGTAATTTCTCTATAGTACCTATTGTAGATACCTCCTTGTGTGTAGTTTGTCAATGTGTCATATGGAATAAACCCTTGAATAGAGACAGGGATTCTCTATTACAACAATTTATTCCACATGAAAAACTAATTGAATTGCATTGAAAAACAGCAGGTACCATCATGGATAAATATCTTCGTCCAGAGTGATTTGATGGAGATCCCACATCGGGGCAACAACAAAAACTTTCGTCGCAGTGGAGACATTGGGAAAAGACATTTGAAAATTTTATTGGATCGAGTGAAACAAAGCTTTCAGATGCAACAAAACTAGATATGTTAGTAAATTATATCTCACCAAGCATATTTAAATATATAGAACACTGCGAGAAATACTCAGAAGCTATTGAAACATTAGAAACACTTATTCTTAAAGCCGAAAAGTGAAATATTCGCCAGATACCTATTATCAACGAGGAAACAGCAAAGAACTGAAACCATTGACCAGTTTATTCTGGCTTTACATTTGCTGAGCAAAGACTGCCAATTCAAAGTCAACAAGGCTGCAGAGAATGAGAAGGAGCTCATCAGAAACGCTTTCATTGCCGGTATAACATCTCCGGATATACGGCAAAGACTCCTAGAAAATAAAACACTGAGCCTGGAAGAAGCGTGTAATCAGGCGAGAACTTTAGAATCAGCAAAAATACAGACAGCGGGCTATGCGTCACAGTCAGCAGAAACATCGATTACCGCTGCAAATGGCTCGAACCGAAGCTCAACTTATATCCCGAATGATTGGTTTTTCTGTGGCAAATCTAGGCATCCACGTCGTTTTTGTCCAGCTGCCAACGCAACGTGGCTCAAATGTGACAAGAATGGACATTTTGCAAAAGTCTGCAAAGGCCAACATAGAAATGCATTATCAGTAACGACTCAAAAGGAAAATCATACATCTTCATGCATTAAATTGGCGTAAACTGGACTTCAGAAATGTACAATACCTATATTTGTCAATGGAGTATCAGTAAAAGCACTGATAGACACTGGAAGTACTGCTAGTTTCATTGATAAGGAAGTCATGTGACAGTATGGGTTACAAACGAAACCGTGGCACCAAAATGTAACAAAAGCGTCATCTATTTTAAAAACAGAAATAAGAGAAGTCTGCTATGCTACTGTAAACATTAACGATCATGATATAACTAATGTTCCGTTGCGGGTAATGAAGGCTTTATGTACACAAGTCATACTGGGTCACGACATCCTCGAACATCATTCTGAGATGATTCCGATAGAGTCGGAGGATCTGAACCGCAACTCAGGGTCGCATGCAGTGCATTAAGTCAAGCTAATATACAACCAGTCAATTTATGCTCAAATTTATCCACAGACTGCAGACCCATTGCAATCAAGTCTCGTAAACACACGCCAGATTTATTGAAACTGAAATAAAGAAACTGTTATTAGACGGAATCATAGAAGAGAGTGTTTCTCCATGGCGTTCTCAAGTACTTATCACATCTAGTGCTCACCACAAAAAACGTATGAATGT
The DNA here is from genome assembly GCA_948252205.1 of Orthosia incerta. Lineage (NCBI taxonomy): Eukaryota > Metazoa > Arthropoda > Insecta > Lepidoptera > Noctuidae > Orthosia > Orthosia incerta. Next base: position 3,572,971 of record OX411748.1, read on the forward strand.
GCATAGATTACTCTCAAACTGTCAATAAATTCACTTACCTTGACGCCTATCCTCTGCCAAATATAGAAGAGTTGATTATGAAAGTATCTAAGTTCAAAGTATTTAGTAAAATTGACTTACGGTCATCTTATCATCAAATACCTATAGAATGAATAAGCCCATGACGGCGTTCGAAGCAGCAGGCAACTTGTACCAATTTTGTCGTATTCCTTTTGGAGTAACAAACGAAGTAGCTTGCTTTCAAAGAACCATTGATTCGATCCTGCGAGACTCTAACCTTATCGATGTGTAGTCATATATAGATGATATCATTGTTTGTAGATCAGATCAGGTAGATCACGATAAGAAACTAAAAAAAATATGGAGGTAGCAGAAAATTATAATCTTACTATTAATAAGGAAAATAGTGAATATTCGATAATGAACCTAAGCATACTAGGATATGAAATTAATAATGGTGAGATTAAACCAGACAAAGTCCTCTACTGTAAATGCCGGTGCCCCAAGATTCAGTTACACTCAGACGTACTATTGGACTTTTCTCACATTACTCGAAGTGGATATCTGATTATTTGAATAAATTACGATCACTTGTCGATGTAGAAAATTATCCACTAAACGATAGACAGATTGGTGCATTTCAGAATATCAAAGAAATCATATCAAAAGTTTCACTTTCTACAATTGATCCTAACGAATCATTCACTGTTGAAACAGACGAATCTGAAAATTCTATAGCGGCTTCTTTAACTCAAAACGGAAGACCGGTAGCTTTTTTTGCACGAAGGCTAGGCGATGGTGGACATTCCACCCATACGCACCAAACGTTTTGGGAATACTTTCATTATGCGTACAGCTAAGGAGTGGAATCCCCTGCCGGAGTCTGTATTTCCTGAGAGCTACAACCTGGGAGTCTTTAAGTCAAGAGTGAATAGGTTTCTTCTAGGTAAGCGCGCTACATCGTCGACGACATCATCACTTACCATCAGGTGAGATAGTGGTCAAGCGCGAGCCTATCAATAATAAAAAATAAAAAAAAGAAGGCTTAACGAAAATATCCATCTATTGAAAAAGAAGCATGTGCTATAATTGAAAGCCTTAAGAAATGGAGACACTTCTTAATTGGACGGATACCTGTTACCGGTTACCTGTTAACTGATAAAAAATCTAGCTAGCAAGATAAAAAATGAAAAGATTCAAAGACGGCGTATGGAACTTGAAACTTTGAACTTGAAAGCCCAAATAGCGGCCAAAAAACTGGGCATCCTAAATAAAGTGAAGCGATACTTTACGCCTGGACAGCTTTTAACCCTATACAAAGCACAAGTCCGATCCTGCATGGAGTATTGCAGCCACCTTTGGGATGGTTCAGCTAAGTATCAGCTTGCCGCGCTTGACTCAGTGGAACGCAGAGCCAAGAGGCTCATTGGCAACGTTGAACTGGTGGACGCCAAGCTTTACAGCTTGGCTCATCGCCGCAAAGTTGCCTGCTTGTCGGTCTTCTACAGACTGTACTTCGGTAAGTGTGCTCAGAACTCCACGACCTCATCCCACCAGCCCCCTTCTACCATCGGACATCTAGACGCACTGCAAGTTATCATCCTTACCTTGTTGTCATTCCACCAATTCGAACCAAGCGCTTCCAAACATCCTTTATAATGCGCACAGCGAATGAGTGGAACTCACTGCCTGCATCTGTGTTTCCAAACGCATTCAACCCGAATCTCTTCAAAGTTAGAGTGAACAGGCTTCTTCTGGGTAAGCTCACTCCATCGTAGACTCTGTCTCTGTCACCTATGACCTAGACTAGAGTCAAGAGCAAACCCATTAAAATAAAAAAAAAATAAAAAAAACTTTACTTTTGATATTAAATATAGGAGCGGTAAAGAAAATATTGTGGCTGATGCTCTGTCACGTACAAAATACCCGATTGTATACCCAATCGTTCAAACATACATATATGTACATTCACATTTATTTTATTAGTTTCTTTTATTTTGGATTAATTTATTTTTAGATTTTTAGGCTTAGTTAGTAGTTTTTTATTCACGTGTGTATGTATGTCGTTATAGTTGATTAAGTATTTTACGCACTGTGTATATTTTTAGCTTTGTAAATAAGTAGGGTTTTTATTTTTATGTAAAAACATAAAAACATTATGAAAAGAAGACATGAAGAAAACTGATCGGGTCAGCTTGTAAATAAATACATTGAAAGTATTAATTGTACTTACTAAGTTGGCAGGACTAAGTAGATAATTGAAATATACGAGAATTCAAAAAGTTTATTTTAACATAACAATACGAATACTTATCACATACCTAATAAAACCTAGTTTATAAGTATTATGTTGCTGGATTTGTTCCAAAACTGGGCGAACTTCATGAACATTTCTTGAGACTGCAAACGAAACAAAATCATTAAAAAAAGGTTATCAGAAAATATATATAAACGAAATGTTTGCTATGAAAGAAAGACTTCAAAAATTATTCAAAATGATTGTCAGCAACAGTTAGACTGTTAGGCGCAGGCCACACAGACTCGGTATGTCGTCATAAACACGTCCGATCAGCGACATACAGTGTGTTCTAAATTGCACGTTGTTTCTATACATTTTGTTTTAAATTTGAATGGTATAGGAAGCCGCCCGTGCCACGTCCGCGCCCGACGCCATTTCTGTGTGGCCTGCGCCTTAGACGCAATCTATTATGACTCGGCCCTGTCCTTGAAATAATTGCCTACAGTAGCGCGGTACGTAAACACACGATAGGGCTGTCTGCCTACAGTATTTTGCCCCTGTGAGGTTTTTGTTGTGTGGCTAAAACCAAATGTAAAATAGGTTAAGTATTTTGGAAATAAAATAAATGAATGCAGAATGACTTGAGTTGCTTCCTAGTTTTGTGATTGTATTTTTTTTTTAAATCGCTTTAAATGACATAGGAAGTGTTCAATAAATTTGTTTTGATTATTAGATTTCTGGGTGCGTTATTGAAGAATTCAAGCAACCAAAAACAGCACAATATAGTTTTTAAATTATATTTGCCATATGAAGTACAAGTATGTACTTTCTTGTACTTAATCAATCAAATATTCACAAATCACACGCTTACTGCTTACAAAACCATCACATCGTTTGTCCGTCTTTGAACGATTATATACGAGGCCAGGATGGCTTTCTTACTGGTTGAGGCTTGTATAATGCTTTTCTCAAAAATGAAAGAAAGTTTAACAACAAATTCGTTTAATTAATATTGAAGGTTACATTCACATTAGGGCAATTACTGATAGATATTGTGATCGATTTACCGGGGGCATTTATATTTGTTTTATCTTTGTTTGTCTTGATTATCGGACTCAAAAATATATCTAACTCATAAAATGTCATACCAAAAAGAGAGATAGATATATATTTGGAGCCTCCTTCCTATAACAATGTTATAATGGCTAAACTCTAATATGTGTCTGGCTGGTACTATGTTTTTTTTTCTAAGCAGATCTGAAGAGGATAACCTACTGTCTAGAGATGGGTGTTTTCGGTTTTTTGCACAAACGGTTATGTAACCGATATATAGATTTCATATTGATATCGAAAACGGTTTTCAGATTTCGATATCATTTAGTACAGTTTGCATAAGTTAAAATTTTATTTAGATGAGCAAACTAACAACGAACGCGAAATAATACTTAGAAAGAGAGGTAGCGCATAATTATGGTTCCTTTCGTTTGTGAAGTTTGCGTTTTGTTCGTAGTTCGTACGTTTCCGCATTGTTACGGTTTTCAGTTTTGACTTATTCGTTCTCGCACGCTAGTAAGGTTTTTATTAGATACAGTTTTTGTAATATCGGTTATTTTGATATAGGTATCGATATGATATGATATCTAACACATATCCGATTTTGACAGACAAAATGTGATGAATGTGTTGTTGCCCATAGTTTGTAAGCATTGACCTGGTATGTTATTATTATTAGGCTAATATCTTTTTATTTTTTTCTTGAACATTGCACTTGACATTTTTGTATTATTTAAATTTTTTCGTAATTGATGCTTTTTTTTATTGACATTATTTTATATTTCTCCTTTTGACATTTTGTAATATATTTGTTTTGTGTTTTTTGTTTATTATTAGTTTTTTCAAGAATCTATTGCAATCCGTTAATTATTATATCAATTTTAATATCAATATAAGCCATGAATATTTGTACGCCTTCTGGCATAACATAGCGCGCTTGTATTTTTTATAACATCAATTTTTTTGTACCTATGTTAACAAATCATTAAATGAATTATGAATTGTAAGCCGCGCTTTTTTATTTACCTCGAGTTTAAATAAGTTGGTTCGTTTTTTATCATTTACTGTATTCATCGGACTAGAAAGTATTTGTATATTATATATAATTTCTAGTACGGGTACATGGATCCCCATAAATTATAATTATATATTTGTAAACGCACCCACGATACAGGATAAATTCCTAGTGTGAGGCAACGGCAAAAGAAAAAAAATAAATAAAATATCATAGCCATAACTAAGTATTAGCATTTTAATTTTAGTCAATTTTAGCCTGCGCACTTGAGTACAACTTTGTCTTTTTCAGAATACGAATAGGGATGTTTCCGGGGTAGAAAAATTATAATTCTATTTAGTCCGTCAGTGAGACTATCAAATAATATTGGACTCGTATTTTTTGCTATAACAAATAAATAAAAATTGACAAAGATAAAGCGCATCAAAGTTCAGGAGTGTGAGTGTCTTGTGACGTCACTTTGCTATATTGTAGCACACCCTGACGTTACACAATATTTCAACGCACTGTATCGTCGTAATTTTTACTTTTTGTGGCAAATGAAAATACGGACCTACGGAACTGACGGACTAAATAGATATTTTTTGTCAACTAACCTATTCTCAGTCTTAAAAAAAACACTGTGGAATGAAGGTAAAGAGCTTGCACTATGGATGAATGACGAAGAATGAATGATGTCTATCTTCCTTACCACTTTCTTTGCACCACGACCACGTTCAACATCAGTCTTTACCATCTGGGCCGCTTTCTCTGGCAGCTCGAGTAGACCAGGGTCCACTTTCGTCATGAGGTACAGGAACGTGAAGAACAGGCTTATCACCAGGCACGAATACGCCAGAAAGTAGAGTATGATTCGCATTATCTCTTAGCTGTAAATAAAAATAAGGCTTGAATTACAAAAACAACTTTTTTACAAAAAAATACTACCGACTTCCAGAAAACTACAAAGTTAAAAATAACTTTATTTTTGGAAGTCGGTGTCTTTCGTAGGTACCATTTTTTTGCGTTATGGACACCGACTTCCAAAAATAAAGTTATCTTTCACTTTGTAGTTTTCTGGAAGTCGGTAGTATTTTTTTGTAAAAAAGTTTTTTTATTTTCACTTTTTAGTTGTACCTACCTAATAGGCAAGTTGTTTAGTATGTTTCCTATAACGCCAGAATAGATTAACCGAATATCATGAAACTTCAACAAAACCGATCATTGAGAGATCTGCTTACCCCTTAAGAGCGTACTGGCGTGATGTTATGTTATGAAATGGTATAAACAATAAACAGACATGCGATTGCAGCAGTCCCGAGAGATTTGCCGTTATTTATTGAAGAGTTCTGTTGTATATCTTCGAAGTTCTTCATCAGATCTTCACCAAATTAAAATGGGACCAATTTCGTAATATACTCTCTCAAACAAAAAAAGAATTTTCGAAATCGGTTCACAATTGACGGTGATATCGGTGAACATACATAAAAAAAAAAAACATGCAAGATGTCGAACATAGAACCTCCTCCTTTTTCGAAAGTCGGTTAAATACAAATAATCTTTATTGACATAATTTTTTACAGCAGTTATCGTGGCGGGACTCGACGTCAAGGTAACAAATCTAAGCTTCTGACGCCCGAACTAGGCGGACCTGTATGACAGGAGTCAATTGAATCACATTTATCAGTACCTATTTATTCTGTCCATCATAATTTACTATTTTGTATGAAGCTGTAAGATCTGCGGTAATTCTCATGCATAAGATTAAGGGATTGCATTGTCTTTGTCCGTCATGTTAACTTGAGGCTTGAGACTTTTGTACTTTGAGGATAAGGCCTTGCGCATACTTACAACTTTTAGTTGAAAAACAGTTTTGTTGTGTCAAAAGTATATAGAAATATGTTGAGATCATAGAACAAAGAGAACCTGCACATACTGTCAACTCGATAGTTGCTCGACAAAAATGTCAAAAAGCTGTACCGATTTGCTTTTGATTAAAAAGTTGGACAACTATCAATCAAACGCTCAATTTGTATTGCGATCTATTGGTGTGCACATCATACCATCGCTTAAACAGTCGATCCGCGACTGATCAGTCTCGCATTAGCATTTGAAGTGGCGGGCGCCACGTTTCTTGTCGCCATGACGGAAAAAAAACTTCTTCTTAATCTCCTTTTCATATTTCTTTTAAAATGTCTATAGAACAAACCACAAACAAGATATTTTTACAAGCTTTTATTTAACTTGCAATGTATGTATGTGTGTTCAGGTCAAATCATGCAACTGAATTTTAAAGCAGTTATCCTCAACAGATTAAGAGAAATTTTGAACACACGTTTAGTTTGGGTGACAATGCATGGTTAGCTTAGTAACGTCTTTCTAAATCAAGATAGCGGACTAGTTATTTATTGTTCACTGCCATGATATGGGTATAAAATGAAAGAAGATTACGAAAAAAGCTTGTTTTAAAAAAAAAAATAGATAGTTTTATACATTGTGTGGTGAACTTCTTAGTCGCCGCATTCAGACTCATTAGGAGTCTATGCTTTCTAGTGTTTGAAGTTGTCATTATATTATCCTAATGTCGCCTTATATTTTAAAGTTGAATAAAGCCAACATTTGGTCTTAACTCGTTATTGTTATTTCATAACAATTTATTCAACTTTAATTATGAAAAACACTCTTCAATACTAACTAACGATGGAGAAATATCTTCGGCCAAATATTCTCGACCTTGATCCGTCATCGCCTACTGCGGCCCGAGAATGGACCCATTGGGTATCTACTTTTAAAAATTTTCTGATTTCGAATGAAGCAGAGATGAAAATTAATGATGCGATGAAGATGCAACTTTTTATTAATCATGTATCGTCCAAAGTATACGAATACATAAGTGAGTGCACATCATACGAAACTGCAGTAAGTACACTTAACAACATATTTGTTAAACCAATAAATGAAGTTTTTGCGAGACATATTCTGGCCACAAGAAAACAGCAATGCAATGAAAACATTCAACAATATCTTCAGCACCTGAGAATTTTAAGCAAAGACTGTCAATTTAAAAATGTTGATGCAGAAAGTAATAAGAATGATTGCATAAGAGACGCATTTATTTCTGGCATTATTTCGCATAAAATTCGCGAGCGCTTGCTAGAAAATTTTAACCTGACGTTGGATGAAGCTGCTAACCAGGCACAAGCAATTGAAACTGCTGAAAATAATGCGCAAACATTCAACAATCCGACGATTGGTGAATCTCTGGTCATGGCATTGCCAAAGACGGCAACGGAAGACAAAAATAAATTACTAACATCAGAATACCATTTGAGACGATGCTTTTTTTGCGGAAATAAAGTTCACCGGCGTCAGAACTGCCCAGCGTTAAATGCCAATTGCCAGAATTGTCAAAAAAAGGGACATTTTGCAAATGTTTGTAGGAGCCCTCAGACAAATATTAACGCTGCTACTGCTACTGATGCGGGATCTCCTGAAAATAAATTCAATGATGTTACGGCTATTGCTGCTCCGGCTAGTTTAAAGAAATCAGTTGTCACCATTGAAGTTAACGGCAAAAAAGCAAACGCCTTAATTGACTCCGGAAGCTCAAAAAGCTTTATCAATTATGATTTTTATTCGAATTCTTCTTTTATGAAAGCACAATGTACTGAATCTATAACAATGGCCCAAACAACTCACACAATCAATTGTGAAGGGCTACTTCAAGCAAAGATTGCTCTTAACGGCAATGTTTACGAAAAAGCTTCGCTTCTCATTGTTAAATACCTTTGCGCTGATGTTATCATAGGACATAATATACTGAAAGAACACTCGAAACTTGAAATTACTTTTGGTGGATCTAGAAAACCATTACAAATATGTAGTGTGCTGGCTTCATCTGTTCCACCAGTTCCTTTATTTTCGAATTTACATTCCAACTGCTTACCAATTGCTATTAAGTCTAGGAAATACAGTAACGATGATCTGAAATTCATAGAAAATGAAATAAGTCAGCTCTTAGCAGACGGAGTTATTGAAGAGAGCAGATCACCTTGGCGAGCGCAAGTTCTAATCACGAAAAATGAAAATCACCGCAAACGATTGGTCATAGACTATTCTCAGACCATTAACAAATATACAGATTTGGATGCCTACCCTTTACCAAATATAGAAAAAATGGTGAACGACATTTCAAAATACGACTTCTTTTCTAAAATTGATTTAAAAAGCGCTTACCATCAGGTATGTATAATGGAAGCAGAAAAACAATATACAGCATTTGAGGCGTGCGGGAAACTGTATCAATTTTGTCGTATCCCGTTTGGCGTAACAAACGGAGTCAGTGGATTTCAAAGAGTCATGGACTGGATAATAAAAGAAGAGTATTTGACAGATACATATGCCTACTTAGATGACGTCACTGTATGCGGAAAAGACAAGGCAGAACATGATAATAATTTAAAAAAAGTAATGGATGCTTTTCAGAAATACAGTTTAACTGTTAACAAAGAGAAATCTACGTTTTCAATAAACACAATTAACCTACTCGGATACAATATTTCGAAAAAGTCCATTAAACCTGATCCAGACCGACTTCAACCACTTATTAGCATGCCAATACCGACTGACAATACTTCACTTAAACGAGCTCTCGGCATGTTTTCCCATTATTCAAGGTGGATACCAAAATTTTCAAAAAAAATACACTGCCTCGTGAATCCAGAATTCCCATTAAATGATGAAGCTATATCTGCTTTTGATGACTTGAAGAATTGCATTGCAAAGTCTACAATATTTGCTATCGATGAAAACAAAATGTTTACAGTCGAAACAGATGCCTCTGATAATGCTATTGCGGCTACATTGACTCAAGAAGGACGCCCAGTAGCTTTCTTTTCGCGCACACTATCCACAACAGAAAAACGACATTCAGCCATAGAAAAGGAAGCGTATGCCATTGTCGAGGCTCTCCGTAAGTGACGACACTACTTGATTGGAAGATCTTTTCGATTAATCACAGACCAACGATCAGTTTCCTTTATGTTCAATCGCACACATACAAGCAAGATAAAGAACGAGAAGATAGAGAGATGGCGATTAGAATTATCTTGCTACAAATATGATATTGTATATAGACCAGGCAATGAAAATGACGCTGCTGATGCACTGTCACGTATCTGCGCTATTCACACGGAATCTAAATTGAAGGACTTGCATAATGAACTTTGCCATCCAGGCGTTACACGAATGTATCACTGGATACGAAGTAAGAATCTACCATTTTCGGTAGAAGATGTCAGAAAGATGACAAATGCATGTTCAGTCTGTGCAGTCGTGAAACCTCGTTTTTTTTAAAATAACAGCAATTTGATAAAAGCGACTTCAGCGTTCGAAAGATTGAATATCGATTTTAAAGGGCCAGTACCGTCATCTTCGTCTAACAAGTACATACTGACTGTTATAGACGAATATTTGCGGTTTCCATTCGCATTCCCGTGCCAAGACGTTTCCGCTGCGACTGTAATTAAACATTTATCGACTCTTTTCTGCACATTTGGATTGCCAGCTCATATTCATTCAGATCGTGGCTCCGCTTTTATATCAAAAGAAGTAAAAGATTACTTACACAAGAGAGGTATATCTACAAGTCGAACGACAGCATATAACCCACAGGGCAATGGACAAATAGAGCGCACAAATGGAACAATTTGGAAGACAATACAATTAGCTCTAAAATCACAGGGATTTAAAATAGAGCAATGGGAAATGGTTCTAAATCAAGCACTGCACTCAATAAGATCTCTGCTATGTACAGCAACGAACCAAACCCCTCATGAAATGATGTTTGTACACAATAGAAAATCTAATAACGGACATTCGGTACCAACTTGGTTTCCCGGTCCTGTCCTACTCAAAAAGCACAACAGAACCAACAAATACTCTCCCATAGTCGAGGAAGTCGAGCTGTTGGAGTCCAACCCGGACTATTCTTTTGTGAGACTGAACAACGGCCGAGAAACGACCGTGTCTAACAGACATTTAGCCCCAACAGGGTTAGAGAGCGGGGAAGAAGGCGAACGTACTAAAACTGTAGAAACAGAAAGCGACTCCTCATTTGTCTCTACAGAGAGTGCTGCCCCAGATACTTCTCCAATTCTTGAGACTACCAGGAATAGAAGACCACCGGCCTATCTGCAGGACTACGACACCTCAAGCTAGAATGCAGCGGGGGAAAATGTGGTGAACTTCTTAGTCGCCGCATTCAGACTCATTAGGAGTCTATGCTTTCTAGTGTTTGAAGTTGTCATTATATTATCCTAATGTCGCCTTATATTTTAAAGTTGAATAAAGCCAACATTTGGTCTTAACTCGTTATTGTTATTTCATAACACATTGTATGTACTCGGACTCAAGCGTTGCCGAAGAAAAGATGTTCGATTTGCTTAGAAGATAAAAAACGACGATCGACTGCATCGATTGTATGCGCATCTCCATCGACTAAACGGTTTAGTTGTGTGGCATTCACGAGAAGCACACATCTCGACTGAACTGTTTGGTCGATGCAAAAGTTGTGAGTATGCGCTACGCCTAAGATGATGTTTGTGTACTTTTTAACAGACTTCAAAAAAAAGGAGGAAGTTCTCAATTCGTCGGTTTTTTTTTCAGGCTTCCGATAGATGCGAGACACATAATACCGATCAGTTTGGCGACGCTTATCACCCTGGCGAAGACGTCCACTGCGGCCTATGTCCTGCAGTGGACAACTTATGGCTGAAATGATGAGGATGATGATGAAAGTTTACAGGAAAATACTGATTTTAGGTATTTTTAAATTTCAAAAGAAACCTTACACGTAGTAATCTAATCCTAAAAGCTGTCTGTGCTTATTTTCTTTGCGTTCTTTCGCAGTATAGATATATTTTCACTATAAACACCTTCCATAGAGAAAATAAAACTGACACCTTTCACTTTTCGACGTTTTTCAGAATGAACCACAGAGCACAGATAAACTAATATATGCCACAGAGTACATTATATCATAGACTACTATTTTATACTAGATTATACTATACTGAAATGGAATTACAGAATCACTGTGAGGTGTGAGGAATCTCGAGTGAGGAATATTTATTTTGAAAATATTGACAGTTTGACACAACGGTCTGTCAGTCAAAAAGCAAAGACAATACTTACGTGTTAATTATTTCTTGCTGCTGCACCATAAAAACTGCGTTGTAGCGCAACTTGAAAGAACGTACAAAAAGAAGATATTGTTGTAAAGATCTTCATGAGAAAAAAAAATCGGCCAAGTGCGAGTCGGACTCGGACACAAAGGGTTCCGTACCATTATCGCAAAAAACGGCAAAAAAATCACGTTTGTTGTATGGGAGCCCCACTTAAATATTTATTTTATGTTGTTTTTAGTATTTATTGTTATAACGGCAAAAGAAATACGTTACAACATCTGTGAAAATTTCAACTGTCTAGCTATCACGGTTCATGAGATACAGCCTGGTGACAGACGGACAGACAGACAGACTGATCGCGGAGTCTTAGAAATAGGGTCCCGTTTTTACCCTTTGGGTACGGAGCCCTAAGAACCAAAACCCGACTACTGAAAAATCACGCTCTAAAAAGTATGAAACAAGAAAATATTCTCATCTGAAATTGTTATGTACAAACTATTGCGTACAGAATAACCGTGGTCGTATGCCACCTACCGTAACAAAACATTACATTCTGTAAGGTGGCATACGACCACGGTTTTTCTTGTTTCATAGTTTTTAGAGCGTGATTTTTCAGAAGTCGGGTTTTAGTTTTTGAACTTATTTTTTATTTAAAGCATTTTGGGGTTTTTGCAGAGCCACATCACATTTTTTCTGTTTAGGGTTTGTTATTTTAAATGTATCTAGATAATTCATAAATGACAAGAGTGGACTTTGCGACGCCTCGTAGTCGGGTATATAATTAGGTTTAATGACTTTGACAGGATATACCACGCAAACGGTACGCTTGATAAAACAAAGAATCGAATTAAGTATATTGGTGATTTCAAAAACATATAAGTGTTATATGTTTTTGAAATCACCTCTTAATAACCTTTATTTTGATACCCCACACGATGGTTTTGGCAGAAAAAATAAAATTGCTCCCCCACAATATGGCGCCCAAAAGCCACCTTTTTTTGTATTTTCCAATTTTAATGTAATCAGTGACACTCGCAAGGTTAAGACGAACCGATTGACGTAAGAATCATCAAAATCGGCCAACGCGTTTGGTCTCCAGAACGCCACATAGGAACAGACATACATACATACATAGACTGATAAACACATTACCCTCCTTCGGCAGTCGGGTAAAAAGGGCTCTGTTTGTTTAACTAATAACTCGCTCTATAAATATAAAGTGTCAATATATATTTATTTTGCTCAAGATCATTAACAAGTTTTCGAAGAAAAAGGGCTTTGAAGCCAAAGTTCCAAGAATTGGGTAGCGCTTGAACAACAAGTGGGAGCACCACTCACCACGCTCACACCGACCCCACGCCCACACCCACGCTTAAATAGCGTGTCATAATGTAATCGAGAGTGACAGTGGAATATTAATTACTACAAATTTATATTATTTATCTTCAGCATTTTTTATATTTATTCAATCCGACTGCCAATCTGACGGGAGGGGACGCTCTAGAAGAACCGATCTTTTTGGTGATTATCTTAAGAAATACCAGCAGTGTAATTGCGTCAGTGAATTCGGCAAGGCAAATGGTTTGAACGCCATCAATCGACCAATCACATAGGTGGAAATCCACATCACGTCTATCATCTCGCATGTGATTGGTCGATTGATGGCGGTCAAATCATTCGCCTTGCCGAATTCACTTACGCAGTTACGCTGCTAGTGCTTAGTTCTCGCAACCAGCGTGTGTATGAAACGTAGCAAAAGGATGGTATCTGGTGGCGTTCTCTAGGTGCTGCCTATTCCCTCGGATAAAGGGCGTGATTTTATATAATTATGTATACCTCCACAGCCTAGTAACACGATAGACTTTTGTAAGATTGTCGTCTGATTTTCCGCCTTCTGAATCCCCGTAACAATTATCTAATATTTAAAAGACAGCCGTAACCCGTTGGTTGCTTATCATGCACAATTAAGGTTGCCCTAGTCGACAGCACGAACTATTTTGTGCGTGGAGTTAAAATACATGCTATCTCATCCGAAAACACGTGGGAAAGATATAGATGCTGTGATGAGCAGTAAGAAGCTAGCTCGCGTACGAATTAGCACTTTTGCAAATTTGTAGCGAAATGGATGATGATTTAGCTCGAAAACGAGCGTGCGAAATTTTGTAAACAGATCTTTGTTGGAAGTATGGATATCATGGAAAAACCAAATAAATGTATATTTTCAAAATAAAATTATTTTCATTGTTGAACTACTAATCTATTCCTGTATGGTTACTGTTTTGCAATATTCCTTCTTCTTATGGTATTTATTTCCGCCCAAGAATGCGTTAAAATTACTAAACTTTACTCATACTTTTTTGTTTCCATACATGAAGGTTGGATATGGCAAAAAAGACATGAAAATAGGATTAATGCAGTAAATATGCTTTCTTTGCGAAGTATGTGTGGTGTAACTTTAAAATTTAAATGTTAGATTGAGAAATGATGCAATAAGTCGACGTTGTCGTTTAAAAGAAGATGTAGTGACTAAAATTGAAAAGAGTATGTTAAGATTAAGATGGTTTGGCCATGTTGAGAGGATGAATGAAAGGCATTACAAGGCAGACGTGAATGGAAACCAGGTGCGCAGTACTCATAACCGGCATGTGTGTATGACTAGATGTATGAATGTGAGTGACGCAAAAGAAGCATGTAAGGATCGTAGCAGGTGGCGTTCTGTAGTTTCTGGCTACCCCCATGGGAAGAAGGCGTGAGTTTATGTATGTATGTTTCCATACAGGACAGGGCTAAAAAATGATAAGAAAAATTTATTTTTATATTTTTATCGTACATCGTCAAACAGTAAAGTAATCGCCATACTAAGTTTGTATGGAAGATTTAGCGACTAGGGCAAACTTAAGGAACACATAAGTTTCAGAAAGAACTAAGTGAATAAAACCAATGGATACCGAATTTGAAAAACAACCTCAGAAATATCACAAACAGGAAAGACATTAACAAATAGGCAACATTATTTTACCAGAATTTGTACTCCAACAAACATGACACCGAAAAGGGAAAACCAAAAACCGACAATGTTGATCCGACAAACTTAGAATTTGAACCCGAAATCCTATACAGCGAAGTAAGAAAAGCTTTATTGAGCCAGAAACTAGACAAGGCTCCAGGGCCAGACAAAATCACAAACGAAATACTGAAGGGAAACCTCGAGGAATTAAAACCAATCCAATTTTCAACAACATCTTGGCATCAGGAATGTACTTATTCACACATAATACTTATTCACAAGAAAGGTCTAAAGAAGTTATAGGCAATTACAGACCAATTAGCTTGATGTATAACATACACAAGGTTTTCTCCAAAGTCATCCTTGACCAAATGACTATGAAAACCAACTAATGGAGCAGGCCGGTTTTAGAAAGAACTTTGCCACAATCGACCATATACATACAGTTAAACAAGTAATAGAGAAATACAACGAATATAACAAGCCTCTGAATAATGGCCTTCATCGACTACGCGAAAGCCTTTGACAGCATAAAACATGAATCTATATGGGAGAGCCTGGAAACTCAGGGCATCAGTGTGGTCTACATCAACTTTATCAAAACCATCTATTCCAACATTAACGAAAGAATACAAGTGGCAACCTTAGGCGAAGAATTTAAAATCAAAAGAGGAGTTAGACAAGGCGACCCACTGTCTCCAAAACTATTTGCCGCCGTTTTGGAAAACGTTTTCCGAAAACTAAATTGGGACTTATTAGGACTTAGCATCGATGGAAGGAACTGAACCACCTCAGGTTTGCATATGACATTGTCTTATTCGAAGAAGAACCTCATAAACTGAAGAAAATGATCCATGACCTTAGCAATGAGAGAAAAACATAGGATTATCACTAAACACAGATCAAATTAAATTACTACCAACCTCCAAACCAGTTCAAATAATTATAGATAATCAACCTATTGAATATGTGGCAGAATACATTTACCTGGGCCAGATCATTTCCCATAAAGACCAGACTACCAGGGAAATAAATAGACGAATCGCAAACGGCTGGAAAAGGTACTGGTCAATGAAGGAAGTGGTGAAATCTAATGACCTCAGTATGGGAATCAAACGGAAAGTATACAACACCTGCATCCTGCCTTGTATCACATATGGTTGTGAAACATGGTCACTTTCAAAATGCCATAGAGATAAATGATAAATGATTTTATTTCTGTAAGTTGGTTTGTACAAACCACAGTACAAAAAAAAAACGCCTACTACGTACAAACACAAATGAAATGTCGATCATATTTTTAAAACTAGATGGGGTCGGCGTTTCCTATCTGACTACTCTGAGAAGGAAGGCTGAAACAAACTCAGAGGTCACAGTCTCTTTTAAAATCCAGACAAAAATCTTGGTTAGATCATGTGAAGACTATGTAGATTGATGTCTGAAATGGTCTTTTGAGGAAAGAACCAGCCAGATTGAGTGGACCTGTCCAGTCAGTGCACGCATTTGTCAATAACCGAGCAGCTCAACACAGAATTTAAGGAGCTCAACGATTCGACGAACAATACCAAAGAAAGGACATTCGGGTAGGCCGCATAAACTACTCAAACTGCCAGACCACGATTAAAAACTAAGATAAATAAAAAATTAATATGAGATAGATATGTTGGATCATTAGATATGTTGGACATTGCCAAAGAGCTATTGGAAAGAAGCATGCTAGGTATCAAGAAACTAGATAACAGAACACTTTCATCTAAGCAAAGACCAAATTAAGTGGAGATGAACAGGCCATATGCGTAACCCACAAGAAAAATGCAGCAAAATTGTGAGTGACTGCCTGACTGGTATCCTAGAGGTGGAAAAAGGAACAGAGGAAGACAGAGAAAGATATGGGAGGACGAATTAAAATTGACAGAAGGTCCTAATTGGAAAAGAGTCGCTAGAGACAGAAAACAGTGGAAGCTGTTAGAGGAGGCCTTTGCCCGGAGGCACACTGAATTGAGAGATATACTTTAAAAAGAACTGGAAAGAACTACAACTGAGCAAAGAATCAAAATTCAGGATGGAGAGGCTTAATTGCGGCAATAAGGCCCCTCTTTGAGGAATGGCTTGAAAGGCGCCACGGCGTCCTCACCTTCCGCCTGACGCAGGTCCTCACCGGACACGGCCGCTTCGGGAGGTTCCATTTCAGGATAAGGCCGGAGGAAACGCCCGGGTGTCACCATTGTGTGGATCGCCCGGAGGACAAGGTGGAGCATAAGGTGGAGGTCTGCCCCGCTTGGGCGGAGCACCGCCATGTCCTCGTGGAGGCGATCAGCGGTGGCGACCTCTCGCGTCCGGCCCTGGTTCAGGCCATGGTATGGAGCGAGAGGGCATGGGAAGCTGTCACTTCCTTCAGCGAAGCAGTAATGCTCGCGAAGGAGGAGGCGGAACGCGTGAGGGAGACACAACGGAGACGCCCCGGGTGTCGGGAGTCGCAAGCCGAATCCCGGCCTCCGTACGATAAGGACCAGGACTTAGGGTCTACAAAATGTCAAATTTCATAGTATTTTAGCTTTGAGCGCGAGTTTTTTTGCATTTTTAATATTGTGAATATTTTCCAAATATTGCAGATTAAGATAGGTACGGGTTTTACCAACCAATGCTTTGATAGAGCTTTATGTTTTAGAAAATTTTATCACCATTTTTTTCGAAAAAAAAAGGTGCTGCATTTTATATTTAATCGAACTTCTATGGCATTAGAAATGATTTTAATTCAAACTTTCCTTACGTGCGCGAAGTAACAACGTGTGTCAGCTATATTTAAGGACCTTACTCGCCAGTGGCGCCAACTGGTGGGCACATAAACGAAAGCCCTCATTTATTAATTACTGCAAAATTATATCTACAATAAAAAATTGTAAATAAACACGCGTTATTAGCCCACAAACAGTGTTTGACAGGGATTCAGGGACTCAGGGACCACACTTACCACTAGCGCCTCTAGCGGCTAATTGAAACGCGATAGCCCATTGGCATACATGATTACTTCATCGATGGGTTCCAATATTCCTAACAGCTCTCATCATAAGCATCTCATCTTATCTTTACTTCTTTTATTAAAACCTCTTGAAAAACTATAAAAAAGCTAAATGAAATATGAACAGTGACATTGACACTTTTGCACAAACGCATTTTATTAATGTAAAATGTTTTCTATCTAGAATATAAATACTGAAAAACATTGGCATAAATATTGAACGACTAAACTTCAAAAGTGGTATCTAAAAAGTACGTAACCTATTGTTTTTCTACCTATATTTGTAACACCGGTCACTTTACTAACTTATAGGTGAGCTAGTTTACTTAATCAGAAACATGTCTTTGGAATGATTTCCAAATAGGTACATACACACATACCTTCCATACATACATAAACTCACGCCTTGTTCCCATGGAGGTAGATTGAAATGAACGAACGCCACCTGCATCCTTACATACTCCTTGTTCACAACAGCGCAGCGTGCTGGTGCCTACCCTTTACACCCGAAGAACAAAAGTTGTAAATATTAAAAAAGTTAATTGAGGCAATTTCTAGGAGTCTAGGAGTCTATAAAGGTAAAAAACTTTTTTACAAAAAAATACTACCGACTTCCAAATAAGAAAACTACAAAGTGAAAAATAACTTTATTTTTGGAAGTCGGTGTTTTTCGTAGGTACCATTTTATGTACACTGTTATGGACACCGACTTCCAAAAATAAAGTTATTTTTCACTTTGTAGTTTTCTTATTTGGAAGTCGGTAGTATTTTTTTGTAAAAAAGTTTTTTTTATTTTTCACTTTTTAATTGTACCTACCTAATAGGCAAGTTGTTTAGTAAGTTTCCTATAACGCCAGAATAGATTACCCGAATATCATGAAACTTAAACAAAACCGATCAAATGAGAGATCTGCTTACCCCTTAAGAGCGTACTGGCGTGATGTTATGTTATGAAATGGTATAAACAATAAACAGACATGCGATTGCAGCAGTCCCGAGAGATTTGCCATTATTTATTGAAGAGTTCTGTTGTATATCTTCGTAGTTCTTCATCAGATCTTCACCAAATTAAAATGGGACCAATTTCGAAACATACTCTTTCAAACAAAAAAAGAATTTTTGAAATTGGTCCACAATTGACGGAGATATCGGTAAACATACATAAAAAAACATACAAGAAGTCGAACATAGAACCTCCTCCTTTTTCGAAAGTCGGTTAAAAAGAAAGGGTTATCTTTTTCGGGCGAATTTTGTATGTATGTAATATGCATATTTGTTTGTATGTATGTAGTATTCTTTATTACCTCATATCTTTTAAACTGCCAGACCGACTTGGATAATTAAGACATCGTTAGATACGTCTTGACCGCACAAGTGTTCTTAGATAGATAAAGTTAAAAAAAAAACATTGCGGATTTTAGGCATCATAATGTGTGGGCTCGAATTATTTTTCTGCAAAACTCGTCGAGTGAGGTATCAAAATGAAGCGGTTAAGAGGTGATTACAATAATATATACCACTTATGTTTAAAAGTAATTCGAAAAAAAATTATAACAAAAAAGTTGTAAATAGATATAGTTAATTTAAAATTCTAAACCAGCCAAGTGCGAGTCGGACTCGCGCAACGAACCCACGTTGCGCGAGTCCGACTCGCACTTGGCTCCGTACAAACCTCAGCTTAAAGGTATTATATATAGACCTGAGTATTGGAAAGGGTTAGTTAGTTTAAAATTATTAAAAATATTTTAAATTATATGATGTAACTAAAAATTTACGGTATTAGCAATTTTTCCTATATCTTAAGACGTTGCTTCGTATCAAATTTCAAGATTCTGTGTTCACGTGAAGTACCCTGTAGGTTTTGATTCCCTTGCGAGTGTCGAAAATTTGCGGCATAAACGGCTGTATATTATGATTGCGTTCGCTTAGGAGATAGATTTTTTCACAGCTTTAAGGGACAGTCTGAGTATTTGATATAAATTTCAGCTTAATACACCTCCTCGCGTTCCTGAGAATAAGGGTCTTGACAGACAGACAGACAGGCGGACGGACGGACAACAAAGTGATCCTATAACCAAAAAATATGCTATGCAGTTGGAGGATCAGGAGGCAGCCAGCTCGCGAATATATATCCTCCGACTGCACGCTATAATTTATTTCTTGTTTACAGCTTTTTAGCTCGCTTCTTAAGCAGTCGGGTTTTTGATTTTTATATATTTGTTTTTTTTTTTTAAACTGCGATCAGTAGCTAGCTTCTGCCAGCGGCTTCCTCCACGTGAAAAGTGTTTTATCATACTAAGGAAACATTACACCGGTATAGAAACTAGCCTATCTCTGTGCCAAATTTCGTCCAGATCCGTTCAGCCGTTCTCGCGTGATTGAGTAACAAACATAAATCCATCCAAACTTTCGCATTTATAATATTAATGTAAGATAATTATTTATTTAAACAACTTCATCATTATCATTTATCAAAAAAAAGCCTTTTTTAACTAATTCTCTAACAAATATCAATAATTTTCTACAAATAAACAAAATCAATGTCTGAAAACATTTGAAATAACATAATAACAATTATTTTAACTTAACTAAAAGGCTATGGCACCGTTGACCACATACAGATGCTGCGGCAGGTAATACAGAAGACCGAAGAGTACAACCTGCCTTAGCGTTTGTGGACTACGAGAAAGCCTTCGATTCGATCGAGAATTGGGCTGTACTGCAATGTCTCCAACGCTGCCAAATTGACTACCGGTAAATCGGGGTCTTGAAGCGTTTGTACAAAAAAGTCACACAGTCCAACTTCAGGATCAGTGTGCTTATTCCGAGTTTTTTAAAGTACTCACACGTAACAACGTAAACGATCTCTTAGGCCTTAGTGCGAGTTTTTACTCACGCTCAATCGCGTTAACGTTAACATCAATTTGTATTGAAACTGGATAAGCGCCGTCTGAGGACGGTAAGGAGAAACCTCTTTTTTTGTATACATTTTGACATATGAGATAGTTTACGTTAACGCGATTGAGCGTGAGTAAAAACTCGCACTAAGCCCACTGATGTCTAAATGTAAACAAACAAAAGGTTTTGCCTTGCTGTCACCAGACGGTATACATCTATACAAATAAATAAAATTGAAGTGTTTGTTTGTAGGTAATATCAAAATAACAACGTATTATTGATGCATGTGAAAGTATTTACGGTACTAATAACAAATATCAATTTTTAAGATGTTTGTCTGTCTGTCTGTTTATGCCGGATAATTTCCGAAACGGCTGGGCTATTTTGACGGGATTTTCACAGCTGATGTTATAAGGAGTACCATAGGCTACCTACTTTTATTTTGGAAAAACAGTAGGGTTCCGTGTGAAAATAACCCTTAATTATTTTTCACTTTTACGGGTTTGACGCAGACGAAGTCGCTAGCAACAGCTAATAATGTATAAATTATAAACTACGAATTAATAGCTTCTGTCTTTTTACTTTCAGAAATGACAAAGGCAAGACACAGCGTAACTGACTCAGAGATAGGATCGATTCGAACGGACCGCGCGAGCAAGTTAGGAGCCATCCTATGTCCCACAGTCTGTGCCCTTCTCCTCGTGTGTATCTTTGCAGTGTCCTTCATAGGCACTAAGCTAGCCTACGACCAATATGACCAGTTCTGCACCAGCCGTCGTTTTGACGTCGCCAAGTTGTATATCTTCCCAAATATTACTATAAAAGCTCATCCTATACAGTTCCAATAAATTGTTGTTTGATTAATAAATGTTTTTGACTATTTGATTTTGCATTATTTATTTAATCAAACCACGCGAAAGTTCAATCACTCGCTGCCGCTGGTCAGATCAGCTAAAGGCGATAATAGGACTCTAGGATCGCTGCGACCACAGCCCTGAGAAGAGCCGAAGGCAGAGTTGGCTGGCAGCAGCTTTTCAGTGAATCTGTTAATGCTTTCAAAGACGAGCGCAACGAATAAGACGAAAAAAATGGTACTATTATCATCATTGGTACTCATGTTCATTCAAATCACTGCTAGTTATAAGCGTCCTACTTTTAATCTATACCTTCCTGGTCTGTGAGAGGCTTCCAGTCCTGTGCTTCAGGTATCCAGTAGAATCCGGTGACCCTCACCAGGGTCATCGGCCCACCTAGTTGGAGGCCTTGCAAAGCTATCTTCCGGAACACGCTCGCCGCTCCGGTACCTTTGGCCCCATCGGACTTGCATTCTGCAAGCAATGGTCAGGCGCGGATAAAGGGGGATACAACCAGGGCAATTGCTCCCCCCTGGGCCTCGACCAGATTAGTAGAATGAATGTTCAACACATTTATCTCCGAGGCAGGGCGCTATATAAAAATGTACTCTGTGCTAAAATTTTCTTCACTATAATACTTTTGAAGAATGGTCAAAACCTGAGCTATATCTGTCAATGACGTCCTAAAATTTTCAAACTCGCTACGCTCGCTCTTGAAACAATGATTTAAAGAGTACATTTAATCCTACTGGCAAAAAAAACCAAGGAGGTTATTAATATGATCTGAAAAGCAGGTACAGCATTTTTCAATGACACTTCCCCAAGACGTTCAACCTGAACAAGGCAATAGGTTACACGCGCCAACAACACCATTACAGCGTCAGCGACACACATTCCGTCCACGCGCCAGCGTCACCGGCACACCGTCAGCGCAAAGAAATGGCCTAATAAAATATTCGCTTCATCGGCTCAATACACACACAACACACATCTAAAGACGTATCAATGTGTATTGACCACAAAATTTGTATATAATTAAGTTAATTGTTATAATAAATTAGTCATCAAGCTGGAGTTGAGTTTGATTCATCTCTCCGTGATTCCTCTTACTGTGGCCAAGACACCCTTAGCCTTCAACGATCCTGTGAGTCTGTGGGATCGGCAGTGAGAAAACCATTTCCTGTGTACATTGCACGACGTACACAAAACCCCTATTCCTACCCAAATTCCGTCTGTTACCGTAGGTCTCATTGTAACAGACATCCCGCACGTAAAACCGACGTAACCTACGTCTGGTGTGGTTTGTATGATAGGTTAGGGCGTTAGGATAACTAGGGTGCTAGGTGATTGCTGTAGGGCTAGGTTTGTAGTCAGTAGGGCCTTAGGGATCTCATAGGTCCAGGGCTCAATTAGTGCAACCGTAGCCACACTGTACGTACTTGGAATAACGGCCGTACTAAGCTGTAAGTCCCGGTGCGTACATTTGGTCCTTCGAGCCGTTGTTTTTTTTTAGGGGAACCAGGGAATTTGTTTAATCGGTACTTTAACATTGTGACAGTTACAAAACAAAAGAAACATAGAAATAAAATACTTCCTTTTTGTCTTACACTAATACCGACTAAATGACGTTTAGGCGTACTTCAAACTAGCGTTCTCGAGAAGCGCTTGTTTGTTGTATTTATAGGGACTGACATACTTACAATTGGGTAGCGTTCTTAACAAATAGGATTAGTAGGGACAGTAAAGAAAAATGGACATACAAGAAATAAACGAAGTTATAAGAAGCCAAGAGGCAGATTATAACGAACTAAGACAAATATTCATTAACATCAAGAAAGACTCAGCATCGAGAAAAACTCAGAAATATATCACGGAAAGAAGAACTCGACTTACAGAAATATTTACTAGAACGTCCGTAAACCATTCACGGATAAAAAACCAAGATGTTTTGTGTGATCACAAATATATTACTACCAATTACTTTAGTACTATCAATGCACAGTATACGCAGGCTATTGAATACCTGTTGATGTGTGAGAAAAGACTACAAGTAGTAAACCAACTATACGACCTAGAAGATATAGAACCCGAAGAGGAAGAAGGCATTAGCTCGCCCAAACTATTTATTCAACTATTTCGGATTAATCAGATGCAGAAAAAGTTACATTCAGCAACTCAATCGGTGACTGAAGAAAAAGCGAGTTGGTATTTAGAATCCTTAATAGCCACGTTACAAAAACAGTGGCAAGAAATTGAAGAAACGCATGTACTCATTCTAATGGAAGATAGTACGTTGGAACATAGTTATTTTCAAGGGAATATGTTTGAGAAAACCCAAACGGAATTCGATCATGTGATGGAAAAATTAATAGCAACAATAGGTCAAAAATCAACACAAAACAACCATAAAACCTCAGTTAAGTTACCAAAAATAATAATTCCAACGTTTAGTGGAAGTTATGAGTCATGGAATTCCTTTTATGATTTATTCTTAAAAATAGTACACGAAGATAAATCGTTAAGTGACACGGAAAAAATGCAGTATTTAAAAACACATGTGCGAGGTGACGCCGCTAAGCTGATCAAGCATTTAACCGTATGTGACGCTAATTACACAACTGCATGGAATCTGTTAACAAGACGGTACAAAAATGAAAGAATAATCATTACTAAGCATATTGATAACATTCTGAGTATGTCGAAAATAAAGAAAAGTAATGCCTCAAACTTAAGAAATCTGCATGATACAATCAACGAGAACCTAGAAGCACTAAAAAGTCAAAATATCAACATATCGACTTGGGACCCAATTTTGACAAGAATACTCAGTAGAATATGGGACTCTGAAACTGATGAAAAATACGAACACCAATTAAAAAAGCCTAATGAATTACAAGAATTTTCGGCAATGATGCAATTCTTAGAAAAAAGGTTTAAGTGTTTGGAAACTTCAAGCTCTTTGAGGGAAGAGGTTTCTGCTCACAGATAGCGCCATGAGTCAGCAAACTTAACAACAAAACAAGTCGATAAACGTGTATGCTGGTTCTGCCAAAGTAACGAACACATCATATATCAATGTGCTAGTTTCAAAACGCTAACAGTGCAAGATCGCAATAATATCGTAACCGAAAAACAGATGTGCAAAAATTGTTTGATTCATGAAACGTCGATAAAATGTCACAGCAATAAAAGTTGTGGATACTGTGGGAAAAGAGGTCATCATTCTTATTTACACTTGAACAACAATAATAATACTATAAGATACGCTAAAAGTGAGTCAAAAAAGGACGACTTGTCAACCCCATACACAAGTAAATCCATGGCAAAAACTGTATCAAACATGTCTACTATTAACAAAACTAATATACCAAAAACCACACTACTAGCGACCGCCCTAATAAAAACTCACTCGTCGGATGGGACATCGCACTTACTAAGGGTTCTGTGTGACCAAGGTTCAGAGGCATCTTTCTGCACAGAAGAGGTTGCCCAACTATTGTCATATCCACGTATTAAGATACATACCGAAGTAATCGGGATCGCTGATGAGAAACCTAAAACATCTAAAAACTCTATTAATATCATGCTACAGCCAAGATTTCCAAGTGAATATAGGTTACCAGTCACACTTATAATACTACCAAAACTAACTGGCTGTCTACCAGAAAAGAATCTACCAGAACTAAAATCAGATTGTTTACAAAACAAACTGTTTGCCGATCCTACGTACTACAAAAAAGGACCAATAGATATAATATTGGGAGCCCAAGAATATAGTAACTTACTTCTAAACGGGCTACACAAGATGCAAGACGGAATAATCGCTCAAAATACCGAGTTTGGGTGGATTTTATCCGGTATTTGCGGCAATACTACCAATACAAATACAGTTATTAGTATGATGACACGTACGACAGAAGTTCAACAATTGAACAAGTTTTGGGAGTTAGAAGAAATTCCAGAAGAATACCAATTATCCAACGAGGATCAGGCTTGTGAAAACTATTACCAAAAAACTACTATAAGAAATCCAGATGGAACATACACAGTGAAACTCCCATTCAAAAACCACAACGTAGATTACGGGAATTCACGCAAAAAAGCTGTTGCAAGACTATTACAATTAGAACGGAAGTTCGATAAAGATGAAAACTTACGAAATAAATACCAAGAGTTCCTCAATGAGTACTTAGAAATGGGCCATATGAGGAAAGTTATTAGTACTGACTATTACCAAGGCAAATACTATATACCACATCAACGAGTAATCAAGGAAGATTCACTAACTACTAAGCTACGAGTAGTTTTTGATGCATCGAGCAAGTCAAGTACTAACCTAAGTCTAAACGATAATATGTTTACGGGACCTAGACTACAGCAAGATTTAGCAATTATACTGTTACGTTGGCGTAAACACAAAATAGCATTTATGGCGGACATCGAAAAAATGTACCGATACATAAATATTAACGAACAAGATTACACATACCAACGAATAGTATGGAGGAAGTCTCCGAAACATGTTATCGACGAATACGAATTAACTACTGTAACGTATGGAACTGCAGCAGCCCCATACTTAGCGATTAAGACGCTGCAACAACTCGCTATTGATGAGAAAGCAAACTACCCAATAGCCAGCCAAAGAACTCTCCAGGACTTCTACGTAGACGACATTTTGTCAGGAGATACTAATGTTGAGTCAGCAAAAATATTACAAGAAGACTTAATAAATATGCTACGAAAAGGCGGATTTAAGTTACGGAAATGGTCGTCTAACAATACTGAATTGTTAGAAAATATATCTAATGAATGCAAAGACGACCAGGTGATGAAAATACCACTAGATGAAACTAGAAAATCATTAGGAGTATTATGGTCACCCTTAGGGGATAGTTTCTTGTTTCAGATAACTATTAACAAAAATGAAAAACCAACAAAACGATTCATTTTATCAGAAATCGAAAAGATATTTGATCCTCTGGGATGGTTAGCACCTGTTGTCATAAATATGAAACTCATGATTCAGGAACTTTGGACAAATGGCACAGAGTGGGATAAGCCCGTAGAGGAAACTGTTAAAATAAGATGGATTGAACTACAAAACCAACTAAAGACAATTGAGAAGATTTCCATCCCGAGATGGTGTCATTTTTCAAACAATTCGAGAGTCGAGCTGCATGGGTTCAGTGATGCTTCTGAAAAAGCCTACGGTGCAGTGATATATTGTCGGATACGAAATAATAATATATTTAACATAACCCTGTTACAAGCTAAATCAAAGGTAGCGCCAAAAAAGCATAAAACTACATTACCAAAATTGGAGTTATGTGCAGCAGTATTACTAACCCAACTGATGGAGAAAGTTGTTACTGGAATGGGAATGCAAATCGCAAATATATACTGTTGGACTGACTCAATGATTACTCTCGGCTGGATAAAAGGTGAAGCTGAGCGATGGAAGACTTTCGTGGCTAACAGGGTATCCGAAATACAAAGAAAATTACCACAAGTGAAATGGAATTATGTAAATACATTACAAAATCCAGCTGACCTAATTACAAGAGGTATTGCGCCAAACACATTACAAAACTCATCTCTATGGTGGAATGGACCAGAGTGGTTAAAAAGTGATGACATTCCTTGTACAAAAACAGTACCAGAGATATGTGAGGAAATTAAACGATGTTTCCATATAACTATTATACCTAAAAACGAAACCTGGATAAGGTTTTCAAGCTTTCAAAGGATGATACGAGTATTATCGTATTGCTACAGATTCGTAAATAAACACGAATACAAAAAAACATTAAGTTGTACGGAAATTAATGTAACAACTAAAAAAGTACTCTTCCTAGTCCAACAAGAAGTATTTTCCGAGGAGTACAAAACCATAAAAGCCGGACAATCATTGAAGAAAGGAAACAGGTTAGCATGCCTTGATCCGTTTATTGATAATGAGGGCTTACTGCGAGTAGGAGGAAGACTTCAAAACTCCAGTTTACCATATGATCAGAAACACCCAATTCTGTTATCTCATGACCATCATGTAACATTAATTATAGTACGTGATGCGCATTTAACCACATTGCATGGAGGGAACAATTTGACCTTGGCATATATACGACAGAAATATTGGATACTTGGAGGCAAGCGAACAGTGAAAAGTAGCATTAAAAAATGTGTAAAATGTACTAGATTCAGATCATCCACCGCTACACAAAAAATGGGCTCATTACCAAAACCAAGAGTGACGGAATCATACCCATTCAGTCACACAGGCGTGGATTATGCAGGACCAATATCAGTGAGAACAATGAAAGGAAGGGGACATAAATCTTACAAGGGCTACATTGCAATATTTGTTTGCCTATCCACGAAAGCGGTACATTTGGAGCTAGTAGGCGATTTATCAACAGAAACGTTCATAGCAGCACTACGAAGGTTTATGGCACGCAGAGGTCCAGTATCACACATGTATAGTGACAACGCGACCAATTTCGTTGGCACTGCCAATTACTTGTATAAAGAAATGTTAGACATAACCCAGTCTGACGACTTTCAAAACACGTTGACCAACATTGGAACACAATGGCACTTTATTCCCCCATCATTTCCCCACTTCGGAGGGATTTGGGAAGCAGGAGTAAAATCTATGAAACACCATTTGCGTAGAGTGATAGGAGAGCAGACATTCACTTATGAAGAAATGAGCACGTTTTTACAACAAACGGAAGCATGTTTAAACTCAAGACTCTATGTGCACTAAGTGAAGATATAAACGACAATATCGTGTTAACACCTAGTCATTTTTTAATAGGGAGAGAAGCAGTAGGGACACCAGACCCGCTATCCGAAACTAATACAGATCACATAAACAGATGGAAACAGATCCAAAAAATGAAAAAGGATTTCTGGAAAAGCTGGACTAAAGACTATTTACACCAACTACAACAGAGGTACAAATGGAAAGCTAATGAAGGAAACTTGTCAGTTGGAACACTAGTAATCATAAAAGATGAGAAAATGTCTCCCAGCAAATGGCCACTTGCAAAAATAAAGGAATTACATACGGGTAACGACGACTTAACCCGAGTAGTGACACTGCAAAAATCGTCAGGAGCAACTCAAAAACGGTCAATCCACACATTAATTCCATTGCCAATCGAAACAAAAAAATGGAGTAATGGTAGTAGTAATGAACCTGTGCATGCAATACAAACAAATACCGCTACAATCCTAAGAAATAACAAAACTAAACAACCTAAACGACGTAATAAAATAACCAAATGGTTAACCTTGCTTTTCATCATTTTACAAATATTGGGTTCAGCAAAATCGTCTACAACGACATACTCTTTAAAAACGGTACCACCAGGATTTTATGTTGAACAAATAGGAACAGCAAGCATTGACAGAGGAATATTTAGAATTGAAATAAATTATGAAAAACAACACCTAGAACAAGAGTTTCTAAAAATGAAAACAGTAACGTCACAATTTAGTCAACTATGTACTAATGCGGAAAAAGTAACAGATCCCGCATTTTGCAAGCAATTACACCATCATTTGTTAGA
The DNA here is from genome assembly GCA_948252205.1 of Orthosia incerta. NCBI lineage: Eukaryota > Metazoa > Arthropoda > Insecta > Lepidoptera > Noctuidae > Orthosia > Orthosia incerta. The sequence continues at coordinate 3,601,799 of OX411748.1, forward strand.
AGAAGAAGCAAAATTTGAGCGGACTAAAGAATATTTGACAGAAATGAACCAAACTAGGAAGAAAAGGGGCATATTGGGACAGTTACTAACGTCTATCTTCGGAGTGAATGACGAGGCATACCGAGATATAGAATCATTAAATGTAAACCAAAAGAAACTAATTGAAGCTGCCAACCATCAAACCAAATTTATGATATCAACAATCTCACAAATCAACAAAACTGAAGAAAGAATTAAACAGAAACTTGTAGGATTCCAAACTAAACTAAACCAAGTTATAGGTTACATGGATAGTTATAACCGTTGGTTCAGTACAGTCGACCACAACAGTATAAACATACGTGTTATGCAGACTTACCAATTAGCATATAACTACATGGAAGAAATCATGAATCATTACAACGGATTATCAGAAATATACCTAACCAGGGCAACGGTATATAGTGTATTAACACCAAAGAACGTCAGTGACCTGATATCATCAGCAAACGAAAAATTACCTTCTAATTTAAGAATCGTTCAACAACAGTTACTGGACACCAAGATATCTGACAACAATACTCATATAAAAGTATACGCATATTTCCCTATACAAGAGATAACTAAATATACTTTGATGTATATTACACCAGTCCCAAAGACAAACTCAGATAAATCTGCCCAAAGCCTAGATGTACATAAAGCTTACATAGGGTTAGATTACAACAACGAACTATATTTTGACTTGAACTATGAGGAGTTCAAACGTTGTTTAGAATGGACTAACCATTTTATTTGCTTTCCTGGGGCCGTGAAAAACATGCAATTAAATGAAAATTGCATTGTAAATCAACTGTTCAAAAACCAGACACACACGAAATGTCCTACTAAAACGTTTTATTTACCCAATAAAGTAATATGGAAACAACTTTACATGCCAAACACTTGGTTATTCATTGTAAGAGATCGGGTTACGACGTCAATACTTTGTGATGGACAAAGAGAAGAATTTGAGCTTCAAAATGTTGGTGTAATACGAATCGCAGATAACTGCGTTATTAAAACAACTAATAACATATTAACTGCCAAGAGAATTGTTTCAGTACCGATTGTAACATCATACTCAAAACAAATAGATTTTCCCATTAACACGCACATGGTAACTAAATCCATGCTAAACATTACCAAAGAAGAAGTCATAACTAACTCAAAGGAGATTTTTCAGCATTTAATTAATAAAGAAAGTGCCTTACAAACCGAATTGGACAGTACTGTTTGGACTCAAATTAGTTCTCATACATACTTAACAAGTGCAATATCTTGTATAATCATGTTTTTAATCTTTTTACTTTTAGTTTGCTACGGCCCAGCAATACTGAGACGGATTGGAGTCACAGGGCAGCACAAGACCAGAAAAACCACCACTGAGACAGCTAACCAACCAGCAAGAGAACCAACTCCGTTCGTTGCCAACAGGTCTACCCGACGAACAACAGGCCTACCAACTACCACAACGGACCCTGTCTACAGTTTACCACATCAACACGAAACAATTGAGTTATACCAACTGGAGTCCAGGTCCTGAGAGGCGCCAGAATGTTCAACCTGAACAAGGCAATAGGTTACACGCGCCAACAACACCATTACAGCGTCAGCGACACACATTCCGTCCACGCGCCAGCGTCACCGGCACACCGTCAGCGCTAAGAAATGGCCTAATAAAATATTCGCTTCATCGCGATCGGCTCAATACACACACAACACACATCTAAAGACGTATCAATGTGTATTGACCACAAAATTTGTATATAATTAAGTTAATTGTTATAATAAATTAGTCATCAAGCTGGAGTTGAGTTTGATTCATCTCTCCGTGATTCCTCTTACTGTGGCCAAGACACCCTTAGCCTTCAACGATCCTGTGAGTCTGTGGGATCGGCAGTGAGAAAACCATTTCCTGTGTACATTGCACGACGTACACAAAACCCCTATTCCTACCCAAATTCCGTCTGTTACCGTAGGTCTCATTGTAACAGACATCCCGCACGTAAAACCGACGTAACCTACGTCTGGTGTGGTTTGTATGATAGGTTAGGGCGTTAGGATAACTAGGGTGCTAGGTGATTGCTGTAGGGCTAGGTTTGTAGTCAGTAGGGCCTTAGGGATCTCATAGGTCCAGGGCTCAATTAGTGCAACCGTAGCCACACTGTACGTACTTGGAATAACGGCCGTACTAAGCTGTAAGTCCCGGTGCGTACAGAGCCATTTGCCGCTCCCTGAGGGAAATTCTGGATCCGCGCCTAGCAATGGTACATGGTATAGATAGCATATTCCTTATATTTATCTAAGAGTTGCACATAATAGTAGGTACTCAAAAAAATAATTACTTGTCTGCCAGCCCCTCTACAAGTGAGCTATGAAGATCTTACAATTTTTTTCAACGAGGTATGTAACGACATCTATCGAACTCACTGTAAACTTTTTTGTATAATGCCTAGGTACTTCATGTATTCCGCTCATAGCTTCGCCAGTTCAAGAGGGAAAGCGCTTTCCTTGATACGTTTTCCATAGTTTTCACTAGATGGCGCTACATACATAGAGATATGTTTTCTCAGGTGTGTTGATTTCCACCATTTTCTTGAAGGTATATTTGGTTAATAAAAGACTGTATGGCATTGTCTCTACCTTACAATAATAAGATATTGATTGATTTTATGTTCTGGCTTACCGTCGTTAATACTTATAGAGACTTCAGTAAGCTATTGATATGTTTAAAATTATTAAAAATGATGTTTTCATGTAATCTGTTTATTATAAATAGGTTTTTAGGAAAACAATATAATTCATGATTAACGCTAAGTAACATCGAAAAAGATGCTAATAATTTGAACTGATCGAATTCATCCATAAAGATATAAGGTATTATTATATAGCCCTAATATTATTAGACTTTTTCAACATGATCAAGTCAAATAACCTAAAAATTCGCTGTTTTTTTCGTAGAAAACACTAAACCAGTAAAAGAAAACCAAAACCGGGCTAAATCTACAAAATACATTACAGTATTCGAAGGTATTTTACACCAAAAGAAAAACTTCAGCATTTTCGCAGAACTCCATAATTTCCCGACAAGGTTTTCGAACGCCAGCACAATTTTCAGGCGTTTTTATTTGTGCTGGCAACGTGAAAAGTGACAGAAAACAAAATGGGCGGCCGCTAGTCGTCGGCAGATAGTTTCAAGTAGATTTTTTCCTAATATTTTATTGTAATAACATATATATTTTGTACTCGCGGCTTTGTTCCTTAGTGCTAGTGTTGTTAACTTCGGGTGTCCTGTTATAAATTGTGAGTATTCCATCTGTTTTCTTTGTAGTGTATATTTCACAGGTTGTATTGATTGTGTTAGCGTAGCAAAGGCCAATGTCAGCCTTTCTGTAGGGGTGAGAAGTAAGATGCGTGCATTCTGAGAATTTAGGTTTTAATTCTATCTTATGTTCGCGTGTTTTTGCCGTTTTTTGTATAAATAGTTACTTTCAGTTAACGAATGTTATGAGTAAATCGTTTTAGTATTAAGTTATGGATATCAGTACTTAATTAGGTTATTACCGATATAAATTTGGTTTATGAGTAAATAAATGGTTGGTTAACTACTTTCGTCTGTAATTAAATATTTTAATAGATAGTTAAGTAAGAGAAAATGTAATTATTTGGCAATATGTCTTACAATTAGAAATCGATACAGGTAGGTAGATACTTAATTATTCACTAACTTAATACTTACCAAACCTATTTACTTACAAGCGTTTATTTATTTTTTATACCTTTACATGATTTAATATTTTATGTAACCAAAATACGTGTATGATTATGTTTTAAAGTAAATAATGACATTTAATGTAGACCTAATCGTAATAAAGAACGTTATGTTAGAGAACTTTCATTTTTCGGGAATGCCATTGACTTTGAGGATATTTTAGCCTAAATTCTTGCTACACTAGTTTTCTATCACTTTAATAGTTTTTACTAGTTACACTAGTTTTATATCCCATTCTATCGTCTTGAAGAAAATAATCGGTTAAGGAGGTTTTTAACATTGTGTTGAACAAATAAATAATCTTACTATTAACAGCATAATCATTCTGATCAAGTCTCAATAAATCTGCTGTGAAAATGTATCTATTAAAGATGCTGTTTCTGGTTAGCCAAAATAACATAGAGCAGTTATACCTAATAATACCTATCAATTTACGTTTAATGCACTTACGTATTTGTAAACAGATCAATAGGTTACGAACATAGACGTGATAACTAACATAGTTTATTGAAAAATTTTTGATAAGTAAAAAATACAGACAAATATAAAGGATTCGATATTTATTCATTCATTCTAAATTGCTACTCTACTCTAACACTGTCCGCGATTTCTGAATTAAGCATTGAGGTTGAGTATTTGTCAAACTATGTTTTAGCCAGAAAATCTGTCAAAATTTGACACAAAAGTATGGTTTGACACGTTCTTAACTCCAAATACTTAATTCAGAAATCTTGTAGCTTGAGAAAAAGATTTTTAAGCATCCGAGGTCGAAGGTACGAAATTTATATCGCGCACAGAAACGTATTTCTTTTTCCTGTTTCAAAGTTGTTTCGACCCTAAAATACTCTGTCAGTTTGCATTCATATTTTATTTCAGAGCAAAAATATTTTTTCAAGTGCGCGCCCCAGTTGCTAAACTAGAGACGGAACATTATCCAGAGACAAAAAAGACGGCTTTGATCATTTATAACCGCTTTTAGCGGGTTATGAAGAGATGCAGCATTAGTGGATAATGATGCATGAAAAACAGTATAAAAGTAGTTGTTTAGTGTTGGGCAGTATTTGAATTACTTGTAATTCAAATACATAATTGAAATACAAATACTGTTGTGCTCTTAAAATTTGAATTTTTTGTTGGCATTTCAAATACCTGACATTGAGGTATTTTGTAATTTGAAATACCTTTGGCTTCAATACATGAAGAACATGAATACATTAATTAGCAATCTTATTAATGGGTGCGTTCTACAGAATATAAGTAAAATTTCGTAAGTAAAATGGCGACCGCGTACGTCAAATTGTCAAGTATCTAGTCAATTGTCATTTCAAACGGAATAACCGTCATGAAACTTCTGTGAATTAATTTAGTTTAATAAAATGAATGTCACGATGGATGATCGACTGTATTTTGTAATTTGTGATTTAAATAAAAATAGTTGAAATACTATATTTTATATTTGAAATACTCGACTTACAAATAGTTTGTATTTCAAATACATGCGAGATAGTATTTTGAAATTTTAATTAAAGCAAAGCATGTATTTTGCCGTTAGGACACACATTCAAATGAGTACCAGTATTTTACATGGGGTGACTACCTATCCGATGTCCACAACCCAATAACTGGGTAATACGACACCCCTTTGGTAAAACTAGTGTCAGATGTCCTGGCTTCTGAAATTCTGACTATCAAAGATGTTCAAATGACAGCTCGGACCATTGGCTGGCAATGGCAGCTCTAAGTATTTTACGAAGCATGGAGAAACCTCCATGCAACTGTTATTTTTTTTAATTCGAAAAACAGAAACGAAAGATAACCTAGTTATCAATAACAACACAACACTACTACACATTGTGGTTTCGATATTCAAAAATGCACATCGCAATATTAAAGACCAAATTTTCTCATGCTGCTTACATAATGCATCCCCTGCACATTTTGGCACGGTACCCTAAAAGCCGTTACATCATTCTCCCGCTCTGCGGTGCACCTTTGTAGCAAGGCCTCATTTCAGCCGACCTCATCACAGCTTCTTGCCGTATGCATGGAGCAAACATTAAGTAGCGCACCCTCAAGCCTTCTTTTTTTTTCTTTCTGTTCTTTTTTTAAAAATAAGCTAGATGACCTACTTTTTACCTTGCTTTTTTTCTTTTGTTTACTTCTCGTTATGAAGACAAAGGTAACTCTGAATGAACATTTGAATGGGATGTCTTTGGTTGCTTTTGCCTCATTGGTTTTGTTTTCGTGTTAAAAAAAAAAAATAAAAATAAATAAAATCTTTATTGAGCAAATACCTTACATTATTTTGCTTAATATTTAGCGTGTTACACAATTTTTGAAAGGCGCACTAATTTATTAAACCCTGCCTCCTAAACTAGGATATCCTGTGTCTTAGGAGTCAGTGTTCTACTGCCGCTTGGACCCTTATCAAGTAAACATTATTTATGCTAAATCAGCAGATTATACACGAAAAATTAGATATACAAAGAAAACAACGCAGGCAAGAAAAAGAAAAAGAGGTGAATAAGAGGGTAAGCTGTGAGTGAGTGTGAGTTCGTGTGTGTGTGAGTGCATGTGTGTGTGTGTGTGTGTGTGTGTGTGTGTGTGTGTGTGCACGTGCGTGTGTATGTGTGTGCGTCTGCGAGTATAATAGTTGTTGAGAATGTTATAATAAATATATTACATGTGAACGAAGGATTTGTGGTTATACAGTGACCTGTTACTAATAGAATTTAATTAAGACATGGGCAACAGCAGTTTCTCTGTCTGCGCATAGTCAAGAAGATACAGCAGATTTTGTAATTTATTTTTAGCGTCGTGTTTGTTGAGTCTAGTTATAGATGAGGAACTATTTATGTTTCTATAGATTATTGAGCTCAACACGTACAAATGTCTTCTAGCAAAGGTGGTTTTATGCGACACACTCGGGCAATTTATCCTGTTTCCCCGTTTGCCAGGGTCTGGTGGTGGTATTTGCTGATGCTTCCAGAGTGTGGCTCTGAGCACAAAGAGCTGTCGCACCGTTAGAATTTTATGTTCGGCGTATAACTGATGTGTGGGATACCGGAAAGGTTTATTTAACATTACTTTAAGGACAGCTCTTTGTGCCCGTTCCACATCTAGGAACTTTGTTTTAGCGGTGCCACCCCATGCCAGAATGCAGTAATTAGCGACGGACTGACAGAGGGCAGTGTATACCATTTTTAGAATCTCAGGATCTGCGGAGTGCCTCAACGATTTGACAATATGAATGGTTTTTCTAATTTTGCAGGCGGTATTTTCTATCTGATTATACCATTTCAGTCCGTCATCAACCATCACACCTAGGTACTTGACAGATGTAGCTTGGGGGACAGATGAGCAAGTGCAGGTTGTGGGGTCCAGACACGTATGGGCTATGATAGAATATGTGTTAGGGGGTTTTGTTTTCGCATTAATCGAGAAAGGGATATAGTTAGTCTTTTGGAGGTTCAATGTTAGAAGGTTCCTATTTAACCACTCTTTCACTATTTGTAGGGAAGTTTCTGCGTTAATTTTGACATCGGGCCAGTTTTTACCATGTACTACAATGGCGGTGTCATCGGCATATGTAAATATATTAGCAGTTGGTAAACTTAAGGTGCACAAATCATTGATGTAAATTAAAAATAGTGTTGGACCGAGGACACTACCTTGAGGCACTCCGTAGGTCATGGTCTCCTCGGCGCTAATGTGTGATCCTATTCTAACACAAATTTTCCTGTTTACTAGGTAACTCTCAAAGAGGTTATGCACAATGCCACGTATACCGATATTCTCCAGCTTGGAGAGGAGGGTGGGAACAGAGACTGTGTCGAACGCCTTTGTCAGGTCCAGAAATAGGCCTAGGCATTTCTGTTTATTGTCTAACTTCTTTGCTATAAAGTTTGTTAGGTCTAATACTGCATTTTCGGTAGATACGCCTTTTTTAAATCCATATTGGTTATTTGCTATAATATTGTGTTTGTTTAGGTAATTTACTAGTTGTTTATTAATTATTTTTTCCATTATTTTAGACATCAGTGGAAGTACAGCAATTGGTCTATAGTTGTCAACACAGTCTCTGTTACCACTCTTATATATAGGATGGACAACGGCTTTTTTGAAAGTGTTTGGAAATATACCTGAGTCAATAGAACAGTTAATTATATGTGTGATTAGTGGTACAAGGTTCCTTTCACATAGTTTTATTACTTTCATGGAAATCCCATCCCAGCCTGTGGCACAGTCTTGTCTTAGGCTTGAGATAGTACAGGCTACCTCCGCGTTATCAACGGGTAGAAGAACGAAGGAATCAGGAAATGGCCTACTTGTTTGGCTATGTGGCTCGGTGGGCGGTACCGAAGGCGCTATCGCAGATGCCAACTTTTGTCCTATGCTAGCAAAAAAGTGACAGACTTTGTTAGCTGCCGCATCTTGATCAGGAGCCGCTTTTAGTAATTCGAGGGGGGGAGACTTTGTTTTAGTAGTATATGTAATTTCTTTGATTTTGTTCCACAGTGATTTTGGGTTACTTTTGGCTTTGCGCAGTTCATTTTGTTCGTACACCCTTTTAAGTTTTCTTAATAAACCGTTGCAGAAGTTCCGATAGCGTCTATACGTAGTTTGTATCGTTAGATTGTTAGGCGCTTTTCGGGCTTTTTTGTGGAGTTTATCACGGTGACGTATGCACCGTAATAAACCAACCGTTATCCAGGGACGAATATTTCGTACTTTTTTAGGGACCGTTACTAACTTAGTGTGCCTCACTGTAGCGCTATGTAATATTTCAGTTAGTTTGTCTGATGCTAAGTTAGGATCATTTGTATTTAATACTTCTGAAAAATCTTGTGCTTCAATATCTATTTTGAGACTTGTGTAATCAGTTCTAGGTATTTTATAGGCTGGTATCATAGGCGGACGTGTGTTACAGATTGATAGTAGAATTGGGAGGTGATCGGTGATGTGTGACTGGATGACGAGTACGGTAGCTGTTCTGTCCGTTTTCAGTAATGCATGGTCTATACAATTATCAATTCTGGTTGGTAATCGATGTGCTGGAAGTAAACCGTGTGTGGCGTTTAATGTTAGATAGTCACTAGCACGTGCTTGTATACCTGGGGGTTTTATATCTATATTTGTGTCCCCGATTAGACTTATATTTGAGTAGTTTTTGAAGGACGTGAGGACAGTGTCTAGGCTGTTTAAGAAGTTATCATACTCAGCTCTAGTATTATATGACGGCGAACGATATACCGATACAATTGAAATTGTGTTGGCAATTTCACATGTTAGGCAATTTCCGTTTAGAAAGTTGGGTTCTTTAACTGTGCAGTCAATTTTATCTTTTATAAATAAGACAATCCCGTCATTTTGGTTCAGCGTGTTTTTTGTATAGTATGACTTGTAGCCATACATCACCGGTAAGTTGGTAACTTTGTTTAACCAGCACTCAGTTAGTATTATAACGTCGCAGCTAATTTTGAGTGAAGTTATCAAAACCAGTAACGCATCAAAATTTTTATTGATGCTTCGTATATTTACGTGTTCTTGAACTAACTTTTTTGATGCGTTAATTTGATAAATCTAACAGAAGCTGTGTGTGTGGACTGCTGAGTTGGTAACCCTTTCGGTTTGGGCACGTTCAGCGCAATTTGTCTGTACACTTCTGTTTTGTCTTTTACTCCATGTTTGTTGCTGTTGTGTTGTGCCTGTGTCGAATAAATATATTTCTATTCTATTCTAATATAATATCATATTCAAGTAATCAAATTGATACAATTATTATTTGATCAATATTTCGGCAAATATTGCGGTTTTCAACAGCTTGTAACCTTTTGTTGGTTGCAAACGTACCTATAACTAGCGCCCCATATTTAATAGCCATACACACATATATAATAAATAGCTTCTGCCCGTGGCATCGCCCACGTGATAAGTGTTTTATTATCCCGAGGGAACATTATACCAGGATAAACACTAGACTATAATCTATCTCTGTGCCAAATATCGTCCAGATCCGTTCAGCCGCTCTGGCGTATTGAGTCAATCATCATTGAAACAACAATCCATCATTATACAAACTTTTGCATGTATAATATTATATAGTAGGAAATAGGATAGTAATAATTCGTATCTGAAAAATACCTTATTTGTTCGTAATGTAGACAGTGACAACCATTGAGCTTACTGCACCAGACGACCTCTTTATACAATTCTGAATTTAAACTACGTATACTACTATAAGAAAATCAATATTAATAAAACCTAAAGGCTAAGCCAGACATGCAGGCTGGCGACATCATCCGCCTGCCCTGTCTAGTTGAATGTAAAATGACATGGCGGCGTTATCGGTTGGAAACTAGCCAAAAGAGACCGCGGAAAAGAGGTTAACCGACGCTTGAATAAATCGAGGATACATGGATTCTGTTTTAGGTGAATTGCTCGTTGGATCGATAGAACACTGTTCTTTCTGTAATCCCTGAAAGATGGAAATGAGAAAAGAGTCTACTTAGAGGCTATTTTAACGGAGGCGGAGGTGGATTGAATCCACGTGATAGTCAAAATTTTAAAGACGCAGACTTTTTTTCGCAAGGAAACAGTTTTCTGGCATTTCCAATTTAGTGGTTCATAAAACAAACCGGCTCCACTAACAAATAACCCACAAAGTATTCTACCTTGCAGCGGCAGTGACATGGGTTCGAAATCTTGAAACAAGCGTCTTAGTTTTTTTGGGCAATTGCTTTAAAAATTGTGAAAGCGGAAGTATGATGACTTGCAGAAGTTCCGCATTTGCGGTGATGGATGCGAAGTTCCGTTACCTATGCCTAAAGTCTATTTTTTTTCTCGGAGACTAAATTGACATATTTGCGAGCTGGCTGACCAAAACCAGATTTATCTTCCGACTGCACAGCATGATTTTCTTCTTGTTCACGTCTTTTTAGTTCGCTTCTTAAACAGTCGGGTTTTTTTGATATTTTGAATTAACTTTTTTATTTATAGCTTTTTCGTTAACCTTTTTTTTTCAGAATTATGTACATTTAAACGTATAGGTGTTATGTATTTTTGAAATCACCTCTTAACATCCTTTATTTTGATACGCCCCACGATAGGTTCGGAAAAAAAACAAAAATTTGGTCCCCACAGTATGGCGCCCAAAATACGCCATTTTTCTATTTTTCAATTTTAAAGTAGCCAGTAGACACTCACAAGGTTAAGACGATTGATTGACGAAAAAATCATCAACATCGACCAACGCGTTTGGTCTCTAGAACGCCACATAGGAACAATCATACATACATAGACTGATAAACACATTACCTTCCTTCGGCACTCGAGTAAAAAACAGACTTTAAGTACCTAATTAGGCGAAAATATAATATATAATAATAAATATGTCACATTAAGACTGGCACTCGGTGACATTGGCATCGCTCTACAATACAAAGTCAAACTTATTTTCAAACATGAGCCATATTTAATGCTAGTTACAATACTGCCTACACTATCCTCTTTCTTGTCTATCTCCAAAATCTAACCAAAAACAAAGTATGCTACTTAAGTACGACAGTTAAGGGTCCTTTGATCCTATCACACGTTATGGGATAAGGAAGAGCCCTTCTAACCCGCACGGAGGCAGCCAACTGTCCCGGATTCTGGGGAGTGGGTCGGAGCGGTGAGCAAGGTCGCGAGTTACATAAAACGTTCCGCCTTTGCACCCTTTTGACATCGGATTTTGGAAAAAAAGCGCAAAGGCGACTATTAACATAAATATATTATCCAAATCTATAATAAACGTGAAAGTTTGTGAGGATGGATGGATGGATGTTTGTTACTCTTTCACGCAAAAAGTGCTGAACGGATTTTGATGAAACTTTACAGAAATATAGCTTATACATCAGAATAACACAAAGGCTATTGGGCTAGGATATTGGGCGAAATATTAATACCACGCGGGCGGCAGCTAGTACGATATATATGTACATTAAAAGCCGTTTGAATTATCTAATGTAACATTTACTTGATTCCACTCGGATTAAATGTTATGAATACAGTTTTAAAACTACAAAATCTTGAACTGCAAATAAATCTTAATCTATAAAAATCAGTTAAAAAAAAACAATTCTTATACCACGATTGTTGCTATAGCCATTCCACCAATTCGCACCAAGCGCTTCCAATCATCCTTCATAATGCGCACAGCAAAAGAGTGGAATTCACTGCCTGCGTCTGTGTTTCCGAACTCATACAACCCGAATCTCTTCAAAGGTAGAGTAACAGGCTTCCTCTGGGTAAGCTCACTCCATCGTCGACTTTGTGTCTGTCATCTCTGACCTAGACTAGAGTCAAGAGCAAACCCATCACAATTTTGTTTTTTTACAGAATAAGGTTTTAAAGACTTGTCAGATATACAATGTGGGTGCGGTGCCCCTTTGCAGAATATGACACACATGCTGGAGTGCCCCAAAATACTTCGCATTTTAGACGACCTAATAAGGCCGTACCCTGACCAAAAAATCAGCATGAGATATGAGCATTCCTATTGGCCTAGCGGCATTGTTGGCGCATGAATTACGGTATTGAATACGCCCAGATTTTAGAATAAAATCTTTATAAAATCGAATATTGGTCTTTTGAAAAAAATAAAACTAACAAAATGTTCGTTATCAAATTGTCTATCCATTATTGTTAGTATACAAAATAATTAAAGAACACTTTACGAGGAGATGCATGCTATCAATAATTATTTCACATTTTTATAGTTTTGCTGGAAGGAGATTAGTGACTCATATATACCTCTTTAAAAAAAAGTGTACTACCATTTTAGAATCAACATTATGTAGAAATTTTATGTATTTTTATTAATTGATATTTCTTTTTAAATAAAGAGTAGATAGCTCTTAAAAACTGCACAAAATTCGACTAGCGCGGCGTACTATTGCTCGGGGAGGCGCCATAAGTGCCACGCTGAATGACGCTACGAACTCCCACTTCCATTGCATTTTCTTGTTCCACATTGCTTTTTTGAAAGCTAGCCACTAAGCTGTTTTTATTCACTACTAAATTGCCTCTCTCATAAATGACATCCATGTTCAATTAAAATAAATGTCTTTAAACACATAGACGGCGAAGGAAGTCTCATCAAACATTTCAGTATTTTTTTTAATAATCATATATTTCGGTGGATTGTACGGCTAATTTAAACACACGCCTAATAAAAGAGATACAGAAAGAAAGAAAGAAATAGTACATTATTGCAAAGGCCGTGAAATAGGCAATTGCAGGTCCAGTATGAGTTTGATACTTCACTAATACGAGACAGGCAATTGCCATTTCCGCCGAGGCATATATAGTGCTTTTCTCAAAGGAATGCACGGAAATAAAACATACTTTTATAATATACATTTAATTAAATTAATATTAAAAGTTACATTAGTCACATTGGAGCAGTTACTAAAAGAACATTTTCTTTTAGTAACTGCTCCAATAATAATAATATTTTTTTTATTGATTTCCCCGGTACATTTATGTTTGTTTGTTGAACGTCTGATGAGGTTTGCAGGCGGGCATTGGATGTAGTGGTAGATGGCTGAATATGCTGTTTTGAGGTGGATGGCTGTGGACTTAGATGTTGGCAATTTGCCAGCGGGTGAGATTCTGTTTCCGAATTAGGTTGCAATATAATGTTTTGATTTATTTTATTATTTATGTTTTGTTTTCAGTTAAGTCCTCAATATAGCCTTCAGCCACTTCAGAGTCGTCAAATTCGCTCCCGAATCAGCCAGAAAGTGGCTGAAGCCCTACGGAAACAATATCCAGTGTAACATTCAGGATTTGTCAAGTTTAAATAAGTTGGGTATTTTAGCTATTTTGTGTCTTCCAATGACCTGCGTCGTGGAACCCCTGTCCTGCACTACCCTTTCTGAAAGTTAAGAAAAATCCTATCTGATATAAGTTTTTAAACTGTCATGGTCACTAACATTAACATTAAAAGCGGGATATTTACCATCTTTACTGTTGCTTGCAACAGCACCGAAATATCGGGAACTCGCAACAAACAGTAAACATGGTAAATATCCCGCTTTTAATGTTAATCCTATCTGATGTTGTGTTCGCTGTACGAAGACTACAATTTTTTTTACAATAAACCGACTTTCAATTAAAAACACTACAAAGTGAAAAATAACTTCAGATTTTGGAAGTCGGTGTCAAAAACGAAGAAACGACCATAAACACCAACTTCCGAAATTGTTTTTATTTTTGACTTTGTAGTGTTTTTAATTGGAAGTCGGTTGTAATTTATTGTTAAAAATTACATATTTTTTTTAAACTAAAATTAATTTAAAAAAAATATGAAAATAAAATCTGTTTAAATGTCCGGGTTGTAAACGCCAAAATCCGGGGTTTTCACGCTCCTTGTCCTGGTTGGCAGATTTTAGAGATGGCAACTCTAATGTTTTAACATTTCCAATCAATTTAATTCAGTTAATGACTATTGCGTTATTTACTTCACCGAACTACCGAGAATACAATAAAGTCGATATTTTAATTTGAATGGTGAACAAAGGAAAGCATTAACTACCAATTATTTAAATTACACACATCAAAAGTGTTTTTAACTACAAAAAAATATCCAATTAACATTACTTCACAACTCAACAATTTAGTTTAATTATTGTATGAATTTAAACATTTTGTAATATTTTTGCAATTTTTGCAAATTGTGAAGAATTAACCTAAGTTAATGTCGTCAATTATATGGCAAAAAAACGCAAAAATGAGGAATTTTTTAAATTTTATTGTGAAGATTAAAAAATATAATCTGTGTTGCCACGGTTCATACGAATCACACAATCTCAGCGATTTGGCATGCTTAAAATCAGTTCATCAAAATAACTTTGAGGAATGGCCGCGGCCCTCGTTCTTTCTAACAAGTCAAAATGTTGTTTTGGGTTATGTACGGCATCCATACTCGGCAGTGCTCTTCTTAGAATCATATACCATGCGTGCTCAATTGGTTTGAGGTCTAGCAATTGAGCAGGCCACTGCAGAACGTTGTTGCGAGCGTCGGCAAGAGTGCGTATTACAAATCTAGCCGTGTGTGGACGTGCATTGTCGTGCATTAGTCGAAACGAATCACGCAACCGGCGTTGCAAAGGAATCATCACGTCTGAAACAATACTCTTCACATAAATCTGAGTTTTAAAGTTGCCCCTAATCCAAATAAGATCGGTTCTTCCACCGACCAAAATACCGGTCCAAACCATTATGGTTCTCCCCTCATATTAATGAACTTCCTGACAAAACTTTAAAAGTTCTTGACGTCCTTGGGTTCTCCAAACTAGAGTACATCTTGTATCCGGCCTCATATCGAAACAAGATTCATCGGAAAAGCAAATACAACGCCAGTCTTCTTCCTCCCAATTTTTGTGTTTTCAAGCCTTACAATAGGCTCTACGGGCCATTCGATTGCGGGGTGCTACAGGGGGAACTCGGGAACGCAGAGCAACTTCATGTAATCGATTTCGGATGGTTTGGTCCCTTATCAGCAAGCCTGACGAGCTATGGAGCCTCGTAGCCAACATCATGGCGGTAATGGTACGATTCTGTTAAGCAGTATTTTGGATGTACCGGTCCTGTTTTCGAGTGGTGATTTGAGATCGTACTCCATGTCGCTCGGCCATGCTGCCTGTGATACGATAGCGTGTCTAGAGGCGGCTTATGACTCTCTGTGTAGTTCCAAGAGCGACAGCTACAGTACGTTGCTTGGAACCAGCTTGCAAAATTCCGACGGCTCTCATTATCTCTTCTCGTGTCAAATGTTGTCGTCGCTCCATATCGATGCATTTTTTTTCAGTTCTTATGCAGAAATTGTAATGGTTTTGTAAAAACGCTATTACACACTCTTATAGGATGCCTGATTGACTGTTGATTTTCTACTTTTAATCAAAATGAAAAAAATACCTTTTCAACACACTTGCTAATAAAGTGGCTCTAATTTCACGGCAATTAGGCACATAATGATACCTGTTATCAAACTGTGACTTTTGCATTGCTATTCACAAGTGAGTTATAGAGTTTTTTTTAATTTATTGGTTAAGTTGCTTTGTTCTTAAAAAAGTTTCGATACAAAAAAGATCGTGCTCAATAATACAAATAAATTAATGTACCTATTGCTTGCTCATTTCATGCAACTTCGTATTTAATTAGATAAATTCAACTTGTACGTGCTTAATAAATGAAACTTTCACTCAAATGTAAATTTTATTTGCTCTGTAATTAAGAAAAATTGAAATTCCCTATTTTGTACGTGGCTAAAACACTATCCACGAAAAGCCGAAAAAAAAGAAACCTCACTATTTTGTCTATGGCCGATCGCCATTGTTAAATGCGCGCGCATAGGAAAACTAATTAATTTTGCCCGCCATTGTGAAAAAAAATTCACAACTCGTTTTTACTGTTGAAAATGATTTTTTAGTATTATTTTCTTCACAAGTGTGTTAAAAAACGTCGTATGATACACGTGTGTATTGATGATTACCGTCCTCGGCTCTCTTAAGACCCTCACCTACGGCTCGGGTCTCAATGGCGCCTCAGCGGTAATCACCAACATTGCACACTTGTACCATAATGTACTATTATTCACTAAAATAATCAATAATGACACAAAGAAGTTAAAATAATCATCCGCAATTGCGGCGATATTCTAAAAAGTACTTGAGCCCTAGACACTTTTGATGTGTGTATGTAGGAACTTAGCTTTGGCAGGCAAACCCGCAAAAATGTAATATCCTGTCTAAATCACTGGTCCATCTCAGCTTGTCTCGCTGACATTTTTTCCTTTGCTCAACTACATATTTTAGGGTAGCTGCCAGTTTAACTGGATATAGCTGAGTATCATTATTTTACATGGAACGACCGCCTATCGCACAAAACGTTTTGGGGACACTTTTATTATGCGTACAGCTAAGGATTGGAATTCCCTGCCGGAGTCTGTGTTTCCCGATAGCTACAATCTAGGGGTATTTATGTCAAGAGTGAATACGTTTTTCCTGGGCAAGCGTGCTTCACCGTCGACCACATCATCGATTACCATCAGTTGAGATAGTGGTCAAGCGAGAGCCTACAGACAAAAAAATGTTCTCCACAACCCAACCAAATAAGAGGGTAAGACCAGGGTAAACGGGTCTAGCCGTTTGTCAAGACTGGTGTCTCATTTCCTAACTTTGGACTATCCGTAATGACAGTCTAAGATCTTCAAATGCCACCGTGATCAGTTTAACGTGCTTTTGGAGGCACGGAGGCATCTTGGTACATTAAGATGGTCACCCATTCACGGACTTACTTTGGCAAGCGTTGCTTGTCCTTGAAAATCAACGCATGCGCTGTTATTCTTTAGCCATGCATTCGGAATAAAAACCCCATCTTGCATTCAGAGTAGAAACTCTTATCTTCACGGTTTGGATTAAGCATGACGAAGTCGCCGCAAACAAACATTATGGAGATTTTTTTTGCTGACGCTATAAAACATCACGAATAAAATAACGTAAAATCTTGGTAATTTAAGGAGGCAGCAGGTGATGTCCTTCCCATTATAAATGCAAGGCTAACTGCAAAGAAGCACTTTCCGTGGATTAACGCACTTCATTTTTCCGATGTAAGTCGCTGCAAGGCACATTAAATTAGACACCATTTTTATTAGAACCCTAATTATGGAAACTGCATTAGGTTAAGATTTATCTCCCTTCGTTTTACAAACCCCTATTGTTTTCTTAGCATACTTAGGTGCATTTCACGGGTAGGTATGATAACCGAAGAAAAATCTAATTTAAATACCTTTTCTAGGATATATTATTATTTTTCAATTCATCACCTTGTGAATGGCGTATAAAACTCATACATACCCTCTTTATAAACATCACTTACAAAATCATACGCTCCTGACGTACTCGCTGACCTATTTCCCCGTTTCACCTGCGATGCGCTCTGACGTCATGGTGCTACGTCACCAATGACACAGTGCCCTATTTTCCAGCAAGCGTCCGTGGCGGGGGGGTGTGTCCCATTCAGCTTTAATCCCTGCACAGAGTGCCTATTTTTAGCCCACTACTTCATTCATTGAATGTCATGCAATACAGATGCGGTATACGCTTGTCCTATTTTCGATATTAATAGATCTTCAACCTTGTTGAAGGTTTATTGGTGATTGCTGTCCTTGACATGCGTTTTAGCTTTATTAGGCAGCGAATGGGGGGATTAGGATGAGATTTGGAGGGAATGAAATGGTGGGGTACAAATGGGAAAGAAGATTTGGGTGTTTGAGTAGTTGGTTATTCGAGTCACGGTGTTAAGGCATTAGGGGGTTTATTTAGAAGAAATATTACAGCAATAGTAACGTCAATGCTAAATGATGAATGTGACATAAATTAATAGATTTATATAGGTTAGCAGATTATTAAGTTTAAGATAAGGCTGGCCATTGAGGTAATTTCAGTATCCTACAGTAAAGTATGAGGTGCTGAAATTAAATGTATGGTTGGCTTACACTAGTCGACGGCACGTACTATTTTGTGCGCGGGGTTAAAATGCCTGCTATCTCATCCGACAACTCGTGCGAAAGAAATAGATGCTGTGATGAGCAGTAAGAAGCTAGTTCGCGTACGAATTAGCACTTTTGGAAGTTTGTAGCGAAATGGATGATATTGACGAAAACGAGCGCGCGAAATTTTATAAACAGACCTTTGGGAGTCTAGATATCATGAAAAAAAGACAAAGGTTTTTTTTTTTTTTTGCATTGTTGAACTACTAATCTATCCCTGTATGGTGGCCGTTTTGCAATTTTCCTGCTTCTTAGGGTATTTATTGCCGCCCAAAGATGCGTTAAAATTAGTGTTGAAATATGGAACTTTCGATGCTCATAACTTTCAAATATTTTTCTTTTTTACTTTTTTGTTTCCATACAGGAATAGATAATGATGAGACAAATTGATATCATTTTATTTTGAACGTACATCGTCAAACAGTGGAGTAATTCCTAGACTACGTTTGTATGGACGAATTATCGACTAGTGTAACCTCAAACTTTTATCTTGTCTGCAAATTCAAATCCTCAATGAGTGGTATGGGGATGCCTCAAGGCAGTGTATTTAGGCCAATAGTAATTACGAGTTTAGTGTTTGTAAAACTTTCACTGATTAACAACAAGAAAAAACTACGGTGGTTAAAACATAATAGGTATCTGACAATATTTTTAAACTATATCGAATCTTTGAAAAAAAATCTTTGAAAAAAAATCGAAACGACTAGGTCTAGATAAAAGTCCATATTTTAATTTAAAAAAGATATTATTAATTCAGCTGTAGTCGTTAGGGTAGAAAATGTATTTCATTTTCCTTTGGTTAAAGTTTTATTGCCGTATCATTCACTAATATCATAGGCAGGGATTGGAACCTGGAGTGTTTTATATAGAGAGAGATTATTATTAATAAAAATAAAATGTAAAACAGAGAAAGAAAGAAAATGTTTTGTTTGTGACTCACACAGGACTTAACAAACACAAATTACTAAAGAATCCAAATTATTATATAGATCGATAAATTGAATACTTTTTATTGAACCTCATTACAAGTAACATTTAAGATGATTTTATAGATGCAGCGCTGACGGAGTAAGTTACAATATAATTATTATGTTTCACTACTAAAGCCACAAGCTGAAAACATTTCTGATGATTGTTTTTCTTATTTCATGATGAGCCATCTCTTGGCCTCGATCTCGCCTGATGGAAATCTGTTGAAAATATAGAATGAAAAAAAAAAAAAAAAAATATTCATATATATATGGATATCTCTAACTATTCTCAATCTCATTTTTTTTTCTCTTTTAATTACACTTTTTACAATATTTTTCAATCATCATTATAGCCCTTTGCTAAGAATAGTTACAGCACTGATTACAGTATTTGTGCCACATGTTAAATTTAGTGTTGTGGTTTTTTTTTTTTACCTTTGTATAGATTCTTTTACCTATTGTGAATGTGTGAACATTGTAGGCTTTCTAGTTTTCTAGATGATTGTTAACATTTGTTAACTTTTTATTTCGTGCATTATTTTTTTTTGTTTGTTTTTTTTTTTCAATTTCGTACGACTTATTGTCGGGCCTACGTTGTCCCCCCATATCCAAGTACTAATGCTGTAACATGGAAATATTGTAAACAATACAATTTAAAAGAGTAACCATGGAGTTTCTTGCCGGTTCTTCTCCATGGGAAACGACTAACCCGAACCGTGCACCTTTTGTCGACGTTTTATAAGTGCCCATGTAGGCCTATGTAAAATAAAAATATTTGATTTTGATTGATTTTGATTTTGAATGATGATAGGTAAAATGAAGTTACTGATGGAACGAGTGACCTCAGCAGATGCCTGTTCACTTTTTCTCTGAAGGCTGTCTGACGGGTTATAATAGGTGGTAGAAAACACGGACGGTAGCGAGATCCTTGTGTGAAAAAAAGTGCGTAGACGTCAGGATATCAATTAAGTGTGGATGGTACTATATCACGTTCCTGTTTAGTTCGGTAGTGTAAGGAGATGGATCAGGATATCGAATTTGATGACTCCAAGCCACTATGGTATTAGTGTGAGAGAGACGGAGTTTTACAAGATGTAGCACTATCCCTTTTTTACAACGGATTCATGATGGTAATGACATGCCATGGTAGGGGTAGGGGCTGGTCGTGTAGTACCAAGACGCACACTCTCATAATTATTTAACCGACGAAAAAAAAGGAAGAGGTTATGCATGACTAAGCATCCATTTCAAAAATTCTTTTTTTATTGAAAAAAGAGTATAAGAAAAATAAAGTGCGTCCCTGAAGGTAGAAAAAAAAGGATGTATTTGCTTACTGAATGTTCAATTGTGAACCGATTCAGTTGCAGTTTTGTTTTTTCGCTTTACTTAATACGAAACTGGAACGCGAAAAAAAGGTAAAACGTTTAGCATTTTTCGCTTTTATTAAAGATAGTCTGGCGTTCGATCTGTATCTCACCTGATGGTAACTAAGCGATGATGTGGACGGTGAAGCACTCTTGCCTGGAAGTAACCTATTCACTCTTGACTTAAAGAGCCCTTGGTTGTAAGCATCAGGAGACACAGACTCCGGCAGGGAATTCCTCTCCTTAGTTGTTTTGTACTGAAGTTTGGCTGCGTTTATCAAAATATTTTTTTTATTTAATTGAATGTTAAGATACCCTCACATGCCTGAAGCCGTGATTACACGAAGATGTCAGCCGTGTCGCTGATTTAGTCTTAAATGTCGTCTTTATTGATCGTGAAGTGACAATTGAATAGGTTTGACCTCTGACCACGGTCCATAAATACATTGATAATTGGTCTTGCATGCTACACATGCTCAATCATATTTAGTGTAGACTAGCTGTGCCCGCGGCTTCGCTCCCGTCAACTGATTGCCTATAGTGCCTGTCTACCCAACCTTTTTTAGGGTCTTTCTTTCCCGTAGAATATTAACATCTATCGAGTACGGAGTTCAACTGTCCGAGTATCTGAAATGCGTGTGTTAAGATAATTTTACTTCTTGATCACTTTAAATTCATTTAACTTTTGATAGAGTGAACCGATTGAAATGAAACAAAAATTAAGTAATACTTCAAGTTACGCACATTTTTTATGTATAATAGTTATCACCATTGGTTTCGTACATTTAACGTGATGCGTGCACAAATAAACAGACAATAATTCCAAAAATGCTGGAAATGGGTTCTGTTGGTCATCATTTAACACCCTGGCTATTTTTTTGGAAATATTTTCGATGTACAAAAACGACTTTTCTTCAGATTTATTATATGTATTGATGATGATGATGTACTGTGTAAGGAGTGATATGAAAGAAAAGGGAGTCTGGGAGAATAGGTTAAGTGAAACTGTGTGAAAGCATTTTGTACAGTCGCCTGAGAAGAAAACTTTTTATCACGTAGGAAATTGTCCAAATCACGAAAAAAATGGTAGTCCGTTGGAGCAAGGTCTGGCGAATACGAGAGATAAACAAAATAAGTACCTTTGTGTATTGAAAAATGTGGGTGGATCTCTACCTATCCGTTCGGGAAAAAGGCGTTATGCTATGTACTTACTGATTGCCACCAGGCAACAGGTCAGTTCATACAGGAATGTATATGTCTAACTCAGACACCAGCTCCTCACACATTCTAGACTACTAACATATTATATACTGTATTTTTTACTTAAGTAACTTTATTAATACAAACAAACATACATATATACACTTATGAATTTTGGCACACGTGTAACATAACAGAGAGCAGAGTAACATATGTGAATATTGTGAAATTCCAACAATATTACATACATACGTGTCGAATTGAATACCGTCTTTTTTGAAGTCGGTAAAAATGTCTTAGCTTTACTGTCAATGTTGAAACCATTATATATTTATATTATAACATAATGTAACGTCAAGCCTGTAAGTCCCATGTACTAGTACGAGCCTATTGACATCAAATGGCAAAACCCAATAACATTTTTGATTCGAACCCAGGACCTTATATTCAGCAGTCATCATAATCATCATCATATCAGCCGAAAGACGTCCACTGCTGGACATAGGCCTCCCCCAAGCGTCGCCACATTGACCGGTCTCGTGCGTCCCGCAACCAGCGGATCCCCGCAACCTTCACCAGGTCATCGGTCCACCTGGTGGGAGGCCTTCCAACGCAACGTCTTCCGGTTCGCGGTCGCCACTCCAGAACCTTTCTGCCCCATCGGCCATCCGTTCTGCGAGCAATGTGCCCTGCCCACTGCCACTTAAGTTTGGCAATTCTTCGGGCTATGTCGGTAACCCTGGTTCTCTTGCGGATCTCTAAATTTCTGATTCGATCACGCAAGGAAACTCCGAGCATAGCCCTCTCCATTGCCCTTTTGGTGACTTTAAGCTGTCTGCGACCACGTCTCAGAGCCATATGTCATCCCTGGCAAATATTCAGCAGTAGCGCTTGCAATATAACATTTATTTTATTAAAAAATGACGTTCTGGTTACAAAACAAAACTTACCAAATTAACTATTCAATTCACAATAATGTACCTCAGCTCACAATAGGCACTCCGCACAATGAAATATTATCAACGCTGTGCAGTGTCGAGGAATCAATGCAACAGGCTGCCCTGAGGTATAATATTGCTACTCAGTTTTCGACAGGCGCATTTGTGTTAACCACTAGGGATTCGGACAGTACTAATAAACGGACTGCATTTTCTTTTCATTTTAACATTCCCCTTTCTTTATAGTCTATAAGTCTAATTCTGTTTTAATTTATTTCAAAATTCTGACAAGTTTATTCCGAAATGGTCACATTTAAATTTGGTAAAGATCTGATGAAGAACTTCGGAGATATACAACAGAACTGTTCAATAAATGACGGCAAAACTCTCGGGATTACTGCAATCGCATGTCTGTTTATTGTTTACACCATTTCATAACAAACCATCATGCCAGTAAATTACGAAGGCTGTAGCCGGAGGATTGAAAAAAATACAAAATTTATTTAACTAAATTTAATTATTAAAATTACAATTATATAAAATGGCTTAAAATAGTCGACAGTTGACCGATGCCGTGCCAAAAGTGACGATCCCACGAGGGCCTCGATGTCCGGTGTCGGGCTGCATCACGTTGTGCTGCGTCGGCGCCTCGTGTCCGCGGCTGTTGCGATGTGCGGTAATGGGGTAATCGCTTGTCAGCGGTTTGGGTGCTGTGCGAGTACGTAACACCTCCCCCCGAAGATCAGCGACTATTTCGAAATCTTGCGTGACAACGATGATGAAATGTTGCTGTGGTTAATTCTTATCTTGCTGGGGCTGCTGCTATTTGATTCTTGGATTTCAGCATAATTTCCTGAAGGTGTGGCGTTATCTGTTCCCATTGATTGATTTTTCTGAAGTTGTTTCAATCGATATCGTCGGTACATCAGTGCGATGGTGAGTACACTTGCACCGGATAGTATTAAGTAGACTGGAATCGTAGTATGGTAGAGAGATGTATCGGTTATTTCATTAAGTTTAACTGGAGTTTGTAGCATGATTTTTGTGTTTATGGAGTGCAAGTTTTCTAGATCGGCAGAGTTTAGTATGATTGGTGCCTCGTTTGAGGTTTCTAAGTCTTCAATAACTGTAGGCAATTGCATAATTTCCAGAGCGAATCCCTTGATGTGATTGTTAGAGTTCGCTATAGTAAATTCGGGCGTTTTGATGTGACAATTGTGCGGGATAATAGCCAGATAGCTTCCTTCAAGGATTTTGTACGTTTCTTGTCTGCAGGATATCTTCACTTTGGTTGGATATGGGAAGCTGATGGTGTAGTGTTTCTCGTCGAGTTGTTCCACAGCTTCTCTCTTCAATGTGACTGAGGACAGCTTGCAATATGGGAGAAGTTCTTGCTTGGAGATCAGGTGCTGGATACAATCCGGATCATCTTGGGTTTTGTACTTTGATTTAGCTTCGCAGAGGTACAGAGAATTTACCTTCGGGCATTCAGCCTCCATGTACATAGAATCTTGTCCGGAAATCGCAATAAAAGGTAAGGTAGGTAAAAGGATTTTATTGTTCTTATTAGGGACAATGGACAGTTTGTAAAGACTATAGATTGGAGGGAAGGCAATCGGCACCTTAAATACTATAACTATCTGATTATCTATATAAAAGTATCCTAGCTTAATTACGTCATAATAGTCCCTTAACTCTAGTTCGAGGATTTCATCATTCGAGTATAAAATCCTCAATTTATCTAACATATTCCTAATTTCAGCTATGCTAACTGCCATATGGGGCGTGCTTAACGTACGTATTAAGGCTAAAGTGTACTCCAGCTTATGGAGCTCTTCAAGTAAGTTGTCTATGCTATCGCTTAAGATAATTAAGTGTTGAGCCATATGGGCGTAATGGGTAAAATTGAAGTCTGCTGTACTATTGATTATTTGATTTAAAACATTACCTATTCTCTCCTGGTTTTTCGTTATGTTAGTTAATAAGTTGGCATTATATGAAATCCAAGTTTTAGATAGACTAACATGCTGATTAAGTTGAGACTGCATCTTGTACTCATTTTCCTGAAGGACTTTTATAGCGTTATTATATTTAATTGCATCAGTTTGGTCAAGATTACCGGATATGCTCTTAATAACAGAACCGAGACCATCGACGAGTCCTCTTTTATGACGATTATGTTCAAATGACTCTAGCTGTACTGATATTTTAGTTAATTTAGATAAAAGGTAGTTCATGTGCGGTTCAAATAATAGAGACGTCTTGTTATTTAGTTTATGTCTAACATCAGTCAATTGTGTACTAACTGTATATATCTGGGATTCTATACCGTCGAGATTAACATAGTTGAGAAAGGAATGATAATGGGAAATGATACGCGTCGTTCCTAGATTGAACGGAAGTATTCCAGGGCCGTTTCCTAAAGGATCAATCATTACTTCTTGTCCTTGCGTCATTTGCAGGAGTAGCAGCAGTAACATCCTGTAACAATGTGGGATCTTTAGGGCTTCTCTTTAGACGAGATTTTGCAACAGGTCCTCGTTTCTTTTTGGTATATATGTGTATGGGAAGATCAGCCATGACTATGTCTTTAGTGAAACGCGGGGCTAACTTTTGTCTGCTAGCTAGAGGATTGCGGACGAATACTTGTTGGTCAGGGTTATATTCCTTTTCAGGTTCGCGATCTTTATTCCTTCTTTCAGTTAATTCGGTCCTACGGTGGAGGGCAGTTTCATTTATTATTTCGTAGACTTGGGTTAATCGTTTTTTATGGTCTTGTAAGTAGTTTTGCAGTAGATGCTCAGATAAGTTTAGATCTAAGGAATCGCGGGGATCAAAGTGTCCTGTGATTAGATCTATAGGCCTACATTTGGTGAAACTATGTATTGAGCTGTTATAACCTAAAACTGCATAGGGCATGAGATTTACGGCGGGTTCGTTACGCTTTTCCAACTTCAGGATTCTGAGGTGTTCGAGAATGGTAGAATGGAAGCGCTCTACTATACCATTATCATTAGGAGTATGTGCGAGGATTTTATGATGTTGTATCTTATGAAGACGGACAAATTCTGAAAATAATGCATTAGTGAACTCAGGTCCTTGATCCGTGACTACCGTATAGGGAACGCCATGATGGGTGCAAAACGTTAAAAGAGCTTGAACGACACTTAACGCGGTACCATCTCTAAGATGATATGCTTGCGCATATTTCGAGAAAGCGTCTACTAAAGTGAGAAATTTCTCATTTTGTGCTGTGAAAAGGTCCAGGTGTAAAATTTCAAAGGGTTTAGTTGGGGGAGGAACTATGGAGAATTTTTGTTTAATGGGGTTGCGATCGTACTTTGCTTGGCCGCAGATACTACATTCGTTAATGTACTTTGATATACTTTCCTTCATTTTGGGCCAATAATAACGATGTGATAAGGCAAGGAAACATTCTGTTATACCGCGGTGGTTGGTTTTTCCTTCGTGGTACTTACGAATGATTTCTTGTTGGTCCAGGTAATTTTTGACGTTCTCTACTTCTTTTTTTGTTAAGACCATATCCAAGGCGGAGCTTTTGAATTTATCTTGGATGATCGGGATTATATTGTACATGGCTAGAGGTGGATGAATGAGAATTCCTGTTCTTACTTTGGGATTCACATATTCTTTAACGGCATTAATTACATCCTGTTCAAGGTTAGACTCTGATAGTTGTATGGTAGTTTTAGTGTGGGTTTCGAAAGGTTTGGACACAGTTGGTCGTTTTTTAATATCTCCTACGATTACAAAGGATATTTGGCGGTGGAATTTATTTAGGGGTTCATCAGAAATCGGTATTTCCAATATGGGGTTCTCAGCACTGGTATGAGCTGTTGCAGTTGTAGAACCAACCACTGAAGGGGGTTTTTCGGACGTATTAACTGCTATAGAGTTCGCATCCTCATTATTGATTTCGATGCGGGACAGAGCGTCTGCGTTAGTATTCAGCTTACCCTGCTTATAGATAGTAGTGAAGTTATACTCGCTTAGCTTTAGTCTCCAGCGGGTTAAACGAGAATTGGGTTCCTTTAAACTCATGACCCATTGTAAAGGCTTGTGATCCGTAACGATCTTAAACTTCCTACCAAATAAGTAAGGGCGGAAATATTTGGTTGCCCATACAATTGCCAGCAATTCTTTTTCGATTGTACTATAGTTAATTTCACTGGTGTTTAATGTGCGGGATGCGTATGCAATGGGCTTATCAGTACCTATCTGACCTTGTGAGAGAACGGCACCAATGGCAAGGTTAGATGCGTCAGTTGTTAGTATAAAGTCTTTGCTAAAGTCTGGATATTGTAAGATCGGGTCATTGATTAAGAGGGTTTTGCATTTCTCAAAACAACTGATATAATTTGGATCGGTTATGGAAATATTTGAACCTTTTTTAAGACATTGTGTCATAGGTTTTGTTATACGAGCGAAATCTGGAATGAATTTCCTATAATACCCTAACAGACCTAGGAAACGTTTAATTTCGGTAGCTGTTTTGGGCAGTGGGAATTTCTGGATGGCTGATTTATCATGTGTTCCTGAAGGGATACCGAAAAAACGACAATATCGTCTAAATATACTAAACACACAACATTTTGGAGGTCCCGTAAGACATTGTCCATCACCCGTTGGAAGGTTGAAGGAGAGTTTTTTAAACCCATCGGCATGCGAAGAAATTCGTAATGTCCATGCTCGACTGTAAACGCGGTTTTATGGATGTCATCCGGATTCATTTCAACCTGGTAAAAACCACTCGCGAGGTCCAGGGTGGTGAAATATTGACAGTTACCTAACTTGTCTAAGACGTCCGAAATGTTGGGTATGGGATAGCGGTCGTCTATGGTTTTTTCGTTTAATTTCCTGAAATCTATAACCAAGCGCCATTTGTTTTTTCCACTGGCGTCGGCTTTCTTGGGAACTACCCAGATGGGGGAATTCCACGCAGACTGTGAGGGACGTATGATGTTTTGTTCCAGCATTTTAGTGATTTGATCCTGAACTTCCTGTTTATGTATGAATGGGTATCGGTAACTTCTAGTATAAATTGGTACATCATCCGTTGTTCGGATGGAATGTTTTACTTGGTTAGTGAAAGACAACGATTCCCCATCAATATAAAATACGTCGGCGTACCGAGAGCAAAGTGCTTCTAAGTTAGCCTTTTCTTCGGGGTTCAAATGGTCTGTACGTAGACGGGACAAAACTTCGTTTACGCGATCGGACTGATGATCGGTGCGCATGCACTGCACGTTGAATATTTCCGCACCGACAGGGCGATCCATAGAAAAGACTACGTCATGACGTGAAGGATTAGTTACCTCTATTATACCCCTGTTATTTTTTACAGTTGTAACGCAATCATTTATTAAACAATTTGAAATACACTGTTCGGGAATTAAAACGTCACCGTCCTCAGAATTTATTGGAACTTTTATTAGTTTAGATGAATTAGCCAGTACTATGTCTTCGTATAGGTTACTATTGCGCGAGTCGTACATCAATAAAGGATTACTAGAGTTACGAGTGACTAGCAGTCTGTTTTTCAGGTCGATGTTAGATTCTAATTTCTCTAACAAGTCATAGCCAATCAAACCATCAAAAAAATTATGAAACGCATAAACGAAAAGAGTTATATCACCTGGTTCATTAAATTCCTTGAAACACGGTAAGGTAATGGAATAATCACTTCTAGTGGTAGCGTGAATATTCGTTACTTCAAAGGGATCATAATTACACGGTATATGGGATAAGAATTTTTGAACTACTGCGGGGCTAACAAAAGACATGTTTGCACCTGTATCAATTAATAATTTAAGCGGAGGGTCTGAGATTTGTATATACGGCAGTTGCCTTTGCGTCTGTAAATTAATCTCTATTTTAACTTTTCTGATTTGGGGCTCTTCTGAAAATCCTCCTTTTCAGCAGGTGGAATCGGATCTTTTACTTCCTCTACAATAACATATGAATCTGTAGGCTGTGGGTGCTCATACACGTATTCGTTCGGGTGTGCGTAACCGGTATACTCAAAATATTCCTGGGGGTAGTGATCACCGTTAACAAAATAATCGCTATAATAGTCATACTGCAACTGGTCGCTAAAATCATTGTAGTTGAATTCCCTTGTTCTAAAATAATTTGTGGGCGGCGGATTTCCAGCCCTAGTCCAATCGTGGGATGCACGTGGGACGAATGGTTTAGCCACATAGTGACTTACGCCACTCATGGGTTGCTGGGTGTTACTAGTAGCTGGCCTGGGACCAGGCATTCTAAAAACTTGACCTTGGGGTGTATAATTAGGTGGCGGTGAACTAAACATCTGCTGCGTACGTGTGGGCCCGCGGTATGGAGAAGGTTGATTTCTCCAAATCGGAATGGGTTGCGGCCCTTGAGGCATAGACGGTCGCGAGGGTCCTGGCATATTGGAAGGTTTAAAGGGTGGCAAATTAAAAGAGCGCGGTGTAGGTGGTGCCGCGTGATTCGGTGGCATGAGGCCATAAGGAAATTTAGGACTGACCTGGTGCTGAGGCTGCGACCTCCTGTCAGGAGCATGGTCGTTACGCTGCTGCAGGTATAACGTGTTCATCTCTTCGTGCACGAACTCTAAAGCTTTTTCAATCGTATCAGGCCGCATGCACCGAATGCGAGAACCCAACGGGTCTCGTAGACCACGTAGGTAAGACTGTAACGTGAGCTTCTTGTACAAGGTACGTTTCGATTCAATGGTACTCGCTATCGTTTCATGCAGGCTGATATAAGTCATAATAGTACTAAAGAGATTTTGACACTGTTCATAAAATTCTTGCGGAGTTGCTGAACCTTGTGTTAAAAGCGCTAAGTCATTGTACAAGGATGTCTCATCGCGTTGATCGGCGAAATTATTAACTAAAGCACTCCTAATTCCCTCCCAGGTCTCCGGGATACCATTGGAATTAATCGTACGCGATGCGGGTCCCACTATCTTATTTAAAATTCCGTTTAATAATGCCAAATTACTTAATTGAAATTCCGGCCCATTTCTCACAAGCTGTTGTACTAACTGATCATATAATTTTATAAATCTAGTTAGTACGTTCGAGTTCCCGTCGAATTCAGGAACCAAACGTAGGGCTTTGTAAACTTGATCCACTGAGTCAGCCATACTTGATGTCTCTAAACTACTACTATCCCACGGTTCCGCCTCTAGATTTCTATTAGCGTCTAAAATACTAATTCTACGGTTACTATCTAACCTAGGGGACCGAGATTGCCGTGGATGGAAAATCTTGGAACGATTAAAGGGTAACACTTATGGATAAAAAAAGGAAGCGACTCCAGAACGATTCTAAAGTACTTACTTGTAATGATTTTGTACCTCTTCTGTATCGATGTCTGGATACTCCTCTGGACTGCAGCTCTCGTAGGTTCTGGATACTCGTATGGTGCCCGATGGCCACCCGGGTGACTCGCGGTCCTATCAATTTAATCTCGCGAACCGGCCCGCGAGTATCCTACCGACTGCGCCAATTACGAAGGCTGTAGCCGGAGGATTGAAAAAAATACAAAATTTATTTAACTAAATTTAATTATTAAAATTACAATTATATAAAATGGCTTAAAATAGTCGACAGTTGACCGATGCCGTGCCAAAAGTGACGATCCCACGAGGGCCTCGATGTCCGGTGTCGGGCTGCATCACGTTGTGCTGCGTCGGCGCCTCGTGTCCGCGGCTGTTGCGATGTGCGGTAATGGGGTAATCGCTTGTCAGCGGTTTGGGTGCTGTGCGAGTACGTAACAAGTATGCTCTAAACGGGTACGCAGATGTGTACAGTTCACCCTGGTACACTCTCATTCCACTGGTTGGTTCCATTTGTTCAAGATATATGTTCTGGCATCACTGTGGGCATTATAGGTACCTTATATAGTAAGGTACCTTGTCCATTATATACCACTAAAAAGTGAAAAATAAAATAGAAGTTAAATTTCACTTTGTAGTGTTTTTATTTTATACTACACAAAACCCACGTCATAAACTTGCCTGCGGGTAAAAATTCTGCATAATACTCGTAGAGCCATTACCGCATATCTCCCCTTTTGAGGTTACTACCGCTTATTTTCCTTCATGCAAACTAACCTTTTACCGCTGCGAGTGTGTAAGAGAATGCTTGTATGTACTTGCTTATTAGTGCACAACAAATTCAGTTAGCAAAGCTTGACTCGTAGTATGGAAATTACAAGGATAATAATAGCAACGGAAAATGCAATTATTGAGCCGGAGAATATTCTGATGGAGATGAAATCTATTCTCTTAGAATAGTATATCTGCTCGCTCAAATAGAACTATGTCTAGTAGATAGTTTGCCCTCAATTTGACTATTCTAGACACCTATTTTAGAAAGCCAAGAATAGTTTGATTACAATCAAGCCGTATATTATTAACGTCCATGTTAATTATACTCTTTGTCTCTAGACAAAGTATGTTAGTTGTTGTGTAGTATGTTCTTTTAGCTTCGTTAGCAACGTTTTCGGGGTTTTCCAATTTAAATGGTTAACAGCCTAGAAAGGGTGCACCAAACCTTTGTTTTGTGCTATACCGAAATTTAAATTATATTGTATTATATTCTACTACTTCCTTATAACCCAGAAAAGTCTTGACTCGTTTGTTTGTCCAACTGTTTGTAGCACAGACTGTTTGTGACATATTAAAAATTATGTAAATTATTTCACGTAACAAATCTTTAGAATTGTGTGTCCTCAATTGTGTGTTGTAGTGTTCACACAAGTTTGCATATATTAAATTAAAGGTTTCCGTTTTAAAAGCAGTTTAAAGTGTTTCGGTATTTTTATACAAAATTACAAATGTACATCATCATCTTCCTGTCCTTGTACCATGTTTTCACCCAACCCATATTTTTTTCATTGATGCCATCATATTAATACAGTATTGTTATATTCTATTGATTATTCTCTAATTTTAGTAGTGCTGGATGAATTCTTATAACACATACCAAGCGCATGCAGGTCTATTATTACTTTGGCGTTTATCTCATAATTATCACCATCATTAGCAGGGTCTACTATTAGGTACCTATTTATGTAACAGGGCACTTCCGTTGATTTGCTCAGCGAATATTTATTGATTAATTTGCATCCATCTTCTCCCAATGACCTTGGCTTGGTTGTTTTTCCCTATTTCTTATTTGTTTTCATAACTTCTTTGTTTTATGTTGATATTCCTAATCGTAACGAACGTAAACACACGTATTGTAGTTTAGTACAATATATTATTGTGTATTGTTTCGAATTGTTAACGACCACAACGAGTTGGTATATTGAAATTTTATTTAGTCAGTTGCTTTATTTTTATCATCATCAATCTATATTGATGCTTTGAATTACATATATGCATAACTCGTATATTTAAAGAACACCAATTTATTTTAAATTTTGACCTAAAGGCGGTAAACAAATAAATACAATATCCATCTGCTTTCCAAGAAAATCAAGCACAAACATAATTCGGTGTATCCGATAGAGGGTGAGAGACCAAACCTGATGATTGGCACAATTTTTTAAGCAACCTTCCTGACTTCGTAGTTTGCAACCATCGAAACGAGCGTTCGGTAAATTATCCGTACCGATACTGAACCAAAATGATAATGCGGTTCTGCGAAGTAACATCACAGAGCCATCTGCCTCAAGGCTTTGCATAAAGACTTTACCATGGATATATTTGTGAGCGAAATTTATTTCACTCCGAAGGGCAGCCATAAGACCTCAATGAATAATAGAGATGGCAAATTTTTGCAGTTTGGTGTTATTAATAGGGAAGGAAAGCTGCTGCCTATCTCGATGTAACGACTCCCTAGGGATTAGATAAGGCAGTATTGTTCTTTGTAAAAGAGATCCGTTGCTGTATAACTTTTTGGTCATGACTGTTTTCTTTTTCTTTCAATTTTTGGATGTGGAAGACTAGAATCTGGCAAAAGAAAGTAGACACCGAAAAAGCGCGGCAAATTTAAAAAATATCAGCATAGCAACCCCAAAAGCTAGTATGAAATACCTGGAATAACCAAATTTGATACTTTAGAATTATTTATATTACTTCGTCTGAATAAAAATACGATAGGTACCGTAAGCCGTACCGTACCGTAAGCTTTTCAATAGCTTTCACTATCTCATCAACCTATAATAAATCCTTCAGATTTTATGAAAAAGAAAAAAAATATGTTAAAATTAAAATGCAAAATTTATTAAGGTATGATAAATATTATTATAAAATGAATGTAAATAAAAATAGAGAAAATGTTTTTACAAAAAGAGTGATAACTAATTAAAACAAAGTATCAACTCAGTAGCGTCATACGGAAAATTGGGGTTGACATTAGTGTAGCAGTGCCATATAAAAAGTTTGCAAATAATTCGAGTGTCTACTTTCGTTTGCCAGACTCTATTTGTTTGTAGGACTCAGTGTGTTTTTAAAACTAAAGCGTAATCCACGAATTCTTCCGAAGTTACAGTGTAAAGTGCAATATAACCAAGGGTTGCCATATAAGCCAATCATAAAAATAGCAGCCTGTTTCTGTCCCATTGCAGGACAAAGGCCTCATCTCATATGATCTTGAGAATGCACGAGCATTATTTAACACTGCTCAAAGAGGGTTGGCGATTTCAAACTTATATGAAATAAAGTCAGGGTTTCCTCACGATGTTTGCCTTTACCGATGTCAGCGATGTATAAGATAAACTATTTCGTTGAAATCAAGGATACCTTTTTCAAATAAATTATACACTCGGTTCCAAAAATAACGGGTCAGTCACATAAACCCGAATATCGCCCGAACTACGTATGCCATCCTAATGAAACGAAGACTGTTCAATTGAGAATTTAATTATACAGATAAAAAATAAAATAAAACTTAGTTGCACCCACAATATTAATCTCTAAATTAAAAAAAAACTAAAGTAGTCATATTTTACTTAAGATTATTATTTTTTTATGATTGTTTTTGTGCTGTTTTTCATCACTTTCTTGATTTAATACTTTGTATTGCCTCCACGAGCTCTTCTGTCAGCTTCCAGGCGATTAGGCATGCTGTACACCAAATTTCGGAGCCAGTGCTGAGGAATACCTTCCCATTCCTCCACCAGTGCTTGTTTGAGCTCGGGAAGCGTGATTGGTGGGGGGTTTCGACCTTTCACGCATCTCTGAAGCTCGTCCCAGGCGTGCTCGATGGGGTTTAAGTCCGGGCTTCGCGCTGGCCACTGCATGAGTTCGATACCGACCTCTTCAAGGTAGTCATGTACAATTCTGGCGGTATGGGGACGCGCATTATCATGCATTAATATGCCATGCCGGTCCATCCTGGCCATGAAAGGACCTACATGTTCATTGAGGATCTCTTCCACGTACCTCTCTGCATTTAGAGTTCCATTTTGAATGAGTACCAGCTCGGTGCGGGCCTCAGCAGAAATCCCAGCCCAAACTTGTACGGAGCCTCCACCGTACGCCACTTTTTCCTCCACACACGCTTGATGGAAGCGCTCCCCTGGTCTTCTGTACACCAACTGCCTACCATCATGCTTATAAAGCATGAATTTAGACTCGTCCGTGAACATTACCCTAGACCAATCGTCTAGTGTCCAGTTTAGGTGCTCGCGCACGTATCTCTGTCTTGCAATACGATGTCCCCGTTCCAGTTTGGGGCCATTTGCGGGCCTCAATGGTTTCAAATTTGCTTCAGCAAGACGTCTTCTTACTGTTTGAGCGCTTAAATTGCCACCTCCAAAGCGAATAAAGTGAGTTTTTAAACCAACAGCAGTTTGAAAACGATTTCGGAGCATTGTAGCCACCAGTTGTCTGTCTTCCCTGGCCGTTGTGCATCTTGGTCTGCCATTTCCTGGTCTTCTAAGGTGTGATCCGGTCTCTTGGTACCGCTGGACTACCCGCTGAACAGTCGACAAAGATACACCAATGTTTCTGGCTGTTTCACGCTGGCTCCGCCCAAGTTCCAAAAAAGTTAGAATTCTGGTACATTCCTCTAGCGTGACTGCCATGCTTCACCTCACAGAATAATAATTATGCACGTGGAAGACGTTCACGATATTTTTTTTGTGACAGAATAGAAATGGAATGCATCCATAATGACATGAAACAAAAATATTGTTTTTAAAAATAGTCATTTTTTTAAATTTTGTTTTTCTAATGAAGTTTTTTTCATCAACCAGTTTAAATAATATGCTATTAGAAGCGCAACTAAAAAGTCTTTATTCTGTTTTTTATTTCATTGATCTAACTTTTACAGTTCTGGAGGTATTTCAATTTTTGTGACTGACCCGTAATTTTTGGAACCGAGTGTAGTAATCAGCGTTTTCCTTGTCATGATTACGTACTACTAACCCGTTTTTGTCCTACCCAACTTTTTGCTAACCTATTGGCAATTCATCACGAACAAAGTAACCTCGCTCAAGTTTAACGATAATCCTCTTTGTCATAGATATTTAGTTATAAATTGAGTTGCGTTTCGAACTTTCGACCTTACTACACGCCATCGCGTTACAACAATGTACTATTATTATATTATTAATCCGTTTTTGGATGTAATTGTTAGTCAAAGTAACTTAACGTTCCGATAGAGCTGTTAGAATGGAATTAGTTATTGTATTGTTTTAGTAATGTGTGTCTATAAAGATGTTCTTATCTTCTTTAAATTCTCATTTAATCAAAAATTTTCAAACGCTGCTTTTTGAAATTGTTTGTCTTCTCTCTTTTTCTTCTCATCGTGATTTTGATTTCAACAGCCGGAGATATTTTTTTTCTACAAACATTTTTCATTGATATCAAATCATATCACACATCATCAGCCTATTAATGTTCCCACTGCTGGGACACAGGCCTCCTCTCTGTGAGAGGGAATGGGCCGTAATCCGCCACGCGGGCCCAGTGCTGGTTGGTGGATGTCACATGTCTTCGATTTTTTGGTTCTAGGACATGCCGGTTGCCTCACGATGTTTTCCTTCATGGATATGATTGATAAATATTGCGGGATTCCGGTGGATGAGAAACGCACGGGACCAATCAGTGTGGCGACGCTTAGGAGAGGCCTATGTCCAGCAGTGGACGTCTTTCGGCTGATATGATGATGATCATGATTGATAAAGGATGTAGCTTTTTCAATTTATAAACGTATCATTTAATTGTCTATAATATAGCAATAGTAGATTATTAACCAAGGGGATAAAGCAGTGTCTTCTGTCGCGGATGACGATTTTACCTCGCTACACTCAGGACGCGTCTTAAATCCCTCGCTTCGCTCGTGATTTAAGTTTTTAACACCTACGCTCGGGAGTAAACCTCGAGTCCTTCGTTACGCTCGCGATTTAATTTCACCCAAGATTAAGACAGCTTTATCACCGAGGAAAATACTCTACTTTTCGTACCATTTGCGAAAAAAATAACACAGTAATAATATGAGATAAGCATTTATTAAAAATAATGACAATTAAAAGTAAAAGTTAACATTCGAAACATTGGTCCAATTATTGATAGAGAGAGTTACATTTTTGTTTGGAACATTTATTATTGATGAGTTGATTTGAGTATTTCTCTGTTCCTGCGTCTGAGGAACTTGCGTTTCATTGTAGATAGTATACGTCGGAGATAGTGGTGGTGGTGCATCGTGAGTTACGGACGAAGATAAGATGCCGGAAGTTGATGGTTGTGCCTCAGATGGATTAAGTTTTACATTTTTGTTAATTTGACTGCTTAATATGGTTTTATTCGCCATTGAGCTTTTGATATAACCCTCAGCTACTCTATCAGAGCTCCAACCACCGTGACTTTTTATTGACGTAATATCCGCCCCTGAATCTGCCAAGAAAGTCGCCGAAGTTCTTCTAAAGCAGTGACCGGTGTAGAGTTCAACATCTTTAAGTTTTAAATATTTAGCAATTTCCTTTGGCATATTGCTAATTTTATTTTTGCCGATGGCTTGTCGAGTACATTACCCATTCCGATAGTTTATAAAAAATCTATTGTTTTCCATGTTGGTGGGACGTAATGCTTGGTATTTATGAATGATTTTAGTATATTGTCCTTGTACAATGAATTACTGATTTTTCTTCGTCTTAGTTTCCTTTACATTAATCAGCAGTAACTCATTGGAATGATTTTCAACGTCCTCCACCTTTAAGATTACAAGTTCACATCCGTGGCAAGCACCATTGAGTCCAAAACTTAAGGCCACAAAGATAAAAAACAGGTAAATATATAGAATAATTACCATTACTAAGATACGAAATATTCATAGTTAAATCATGTATACTTACTTTTGTGGCCAGAAAAATTTCGTCAGGAGCTTCATTAAGAAATTTTTCCACATTTTGGGTCGTAAAAATTTTAGACTTCTTGGCGCAATGCCCTTCTGATTTTCTTTTAAAAAAAGGCAGTAATTTCGTGAATCTATTTACTTCAATGCTGTGTTTGATGCTTATTGTAGCTTTCAGTTTTGAGTATATGCACCAAAGTGTATTCGGATTCTTTGTCTTGGATAAATAATCAAAATAGACAAGAAGTACTGATTCTGAAATTGATAGGCCTTTCGCACTTCTCCACGTTGAAAATTCTTCATAAGTTTTTAAATAATTTTCCTTGGATTTTGTTGGAAGCAAATTATTTATATTTGGGGCAGCAGTTGCACTGATGGAATCCGACAATTCACTGTCACTGTCGCTTTGATTTAACATCATAACGTATTTTTAGAACATTAACTTATTTATAAAAATAAATTAAAATAAACTTAACGTTTATGTATTTGAAGAAAACAAAAACGCGGCAAATTCATAGACTAATATTTTTTTGTCGGAAAAGCAAAGGCATCAAGCTCATACGGCCTCGTCGGTTTTCGTAATTTTATTTAATAATCATAACTGCATAATAAATGCATATTCCTTTTTCAAAAAGATGTATAATGCTTTATTCTTATTCTTATTCTTTATTGTACACAAAAACATAAAGACACAGATACAATAGGTAAGCTTATGTACAAAGGCGAGCTTAACCCATAACTGGGTTCTCTTACAGCAAACCTCAGTTGCATTAAGAAATTTGCATATGAGGATAATACATCCAAGTGCACAACAAAATTTAAAAAACACTTAATATTTAAAATTCTTACATACTAAATAAACTTAAACAAATACGTGTACAACACACAATGTATAAACTAATACATACATTACTTTATAATACAACCAAAATCTTAAGTTCATAGATAAATATCTTCGCATCATGTTGACAGGAAATGATACCTTATTCTTCTCCTGAAAACCTCTAACGAAATATATATAAACCTCTAACGCTTTATATACAAACTCAATGGTGTAAACACAGATGTAGTTCAGTATAAATTTCGGTAAGTGTTCCAAATTTAAATCACATTCTCCCCCTAGAGGATGAATGAAATTCAGTACAATTTTCTTTTTCCTGTTTTTAACAGATTAAAAATGACTATTGTTGTGTTCGCTTTTTGTGGCATAGAATGTCACTTTTTTGAGCAAATGGTACGAAAAGAGAATTTATGATATAGGATCTGCTAAATATGATATATTGTTTTTCAACCAACTTAGCTAATCGCAGTCGCAGATAAAGATAATGAGGGATTAATAAAGAGTACAATCATTTACTGATAATAACAATATATAACACATAACATCCATAACTGGTGAAATAAGTGTAGCTGTACGCACCTATTATTATAGGTGCGTACAGCTAAGGAGTGGAATTCCCTGCCGGAGTCTGTGTTTCCCGACAGCTACAATCTAGGGGTCTTTAAGTCAAGAGTGAATTGGTTTTTTCTAGGCAAGCGTGTTTCACCGTCGACCACATCATCGCTTACCATCAAGTGAGATAGTGGTCAAGCGCGAACCTATAGTATAGAAAAAAAAAAAAAAAAACCACTGCCCAACCCTTCAGCAAAATCCGGCGTAATTTTATGTATGTAAAATATCTTCAAACATCAACTAGACCTATTTGAGTTGTATGCTACTTTGCTTTCTAGGGTTCCGTACCTCAAAAGGCAAAAAAAGGAACCCTTATAAGATCACTCTCTTGTCCGTCTGTCCGTGTGTCACCACCGATTTTCTCAGGAACGGGTGGACCTAGCAAGTTGAAATTTATACCACATACTGAGGTCTATAGTCCCTATTAGGTGTATAAAAATCAAGATCCTGAGCCGAGGGTTCCGTACCTACCCATCATACCGCCATAATAAAATTGGAATATTTTTTATTGGTGGCTAAGTTTTAAAGATATGAGCAAATTTAGATTTTCGCGAAAACTTGTAAGTACCAAAATTTACCTTAATTTTTCGGCAAAATTGACAATTCTAGGTCAACCGGAAGTACCCTATAAGTTTTGGCTCGAAAACCTGGAAAAAGTAAGGTCTTACAGGACAAATAAAGGAACAATTAGAAAAAAAAAAATTGTTGAAAATTAAGGTAAATTTTTCTCGAAAATCTAAATTCGCCCTTATCTATAAAACTTAGACACCAATAAAAATGATTCCAATTTTATTATGGCGGTATAATGGGTAGGGACGAAACCCTCCGCGCACGAGTTCGACTCGCACTTGACCGGTTTTTTATTGATGAGCCCTAGTCAAGTCATTTGAAATTATGATCGGCTAAGGCCAACTTGCACATTTAATCGGGTTTTTTTTTATTTTTTTTTCTTAATACTAATCCCGCTCAACAAAGTTGGCGCCTATTCTGTTCAAATTCTTTCATTCCATTCCTCTTTCATGCCTCTCGCACTTTCATTCTTCATACCATGGTTCTTCTTGCATACGTCTTCTTGTATACGGTGGGTGGGACTCCCACTTTGTTTAAATACATAAAAGGCAACTTTATTTATTTAGTGTAAGGTTAAAAGACAAAAAGTGCCACATATACAAGAATACGAAAAGTGCTGTTGATCGCAGACTGCGATCATTTAATCGGGTTAAATAAATACATGTAGAGTTTGGAAACACGGTGTTAAGTTATAAACATTTTAACTAATGATACGCGTTACACTACTCATTAATAAGTATGTTTACTAACCCGGTATTTCAGGTGACATATTTTGTCAACGTCTTGTAATTCAAGGCAGATCTTATAAAAAACATCACCATAGCTACGATGATCGACTGTTCCTATAATGCGTCCAATAGAACCGAATGGACACGCATGGCAAGAGCCATCATACCACGACTATGTCAGTGCCCGACTAAGAAGAAGAATTATGTCAACGTCTGTGCCCTGAAACGTAATCCGGCAAAAATAAATGAATGAACTATGAACGGAACTTGTATGGATGTCTCTTTTACACTACATTATGATACGTAACACTCTCTTGTCTTTGATTTTTTAATATGACATTTCATTTTAATCGTATTGTATTTGTATCATTCTTTTACCGCTACCATGATTTAATTTTTTTTGCGGTAAATTTAGGTTATTTTTTTCATAGTATCATTTCATCGCGTTTTATTTCCCCTAATTTCACATCTAGTGATAATTTACTTCTATGTGATATAGTAACAAAATATAGACATATCAAAGAAAAATTTCTTCGTTATCATCAGAAACTAACAATTCATTGATCATTGCGATATTATAAATAAA
Organism: Orthosia incerta; assembly: GCA_948252205.1. Classification (NCBI taxonomy): domain Eukaryota; kingdom Metazoa; phylum Arthropoda; class Insecta; order Lepidoptera; family Noctuidae; genus Orthosia; species Orthosia incerta. The sequence continues at coordinate 3,642,319 of OX411748.1, forward strand.
CCAAATCACATTCAAAATAACTCAAAATAATTTATGAGGCAAAATAAGATATCAGCTGTACCTCATGACCTTAATTTATTTTGACAATTCTTCGCACTCACCCATGGTTTAGCGACTTACCAGTCCCACATCGGTGGTTTAAATATTTAAATAAATATGCAAGTTTAACTCTAGGTTTACCTCTAACTCTTGGTGGCGCAAGATGAATGATGTGATTAACACCGAGTTATTTAGGATAACCCAGGAACGCGCAAGTGGCCCTTATAGATTTAACCTTCATAGTAATCTTTATAGCAACTTTGGACATATTTATTGGTATATAATGTACGTATAGTCAAATATTAGGATTTCTTGTCCTGATAAAACTTCAAGTACTATATCCGTTTATTTTTTATAACGATCGTAATTTTATTAGATATACGATCCTCAGTTATATTGAGACCTTGAGAAACTGGTTTTTAAAGTAGGTGTAGAATTAAATTGCTATACTACGAAATTACATATTGTATTTTGAAATTATGTTTATTTATATTCAGATATAAACCTTCTAAGGATGATACGCATTGGTCAAATATTGAAAAGATAAACTTTTAAGTAAAACTAAATCTTGAAAACCAATATTTATTCTCAGTAGTTGAATATCGCCATCATTTGCCATAAATGCGAACAAGGCGTGGGTTCAAGCTGATGTCAAAACTGCATTAGAACAGCCTACACTAAATTAACTAACTTCAGCTATTCAAAAAATAACTTTGTATTGTTCGGTCTAAAGTGCATATTCCTGTAAACAAAAGTTTGAAGGCTATACTGCGATGCATCTTAAGGCGCGTTCAGTCACTGCTGGACGTTCATAGAGAACGGTCGCGTTACTCGATTCGAAGTCATTCGCGTAGAGTTTCAAACTAATTCGTGTCAATAAACTTTTCAAGTTTCTCTGTGAGTGAGACAGTGATAGTTGGTGAATTCTTTCCAAAGGTTACATACATTTCCACCCTGGATTTCAATTTTGATGGTAAGTTTGCCCTAAACGGTTCGAAAATCTTATCCTGTACCCAGTAATTTTGTACGCTTCGCAACATTATAGCATATACATTCGTATTCTGCAAATACGTATTCTAAAAATACGTCTGTTAAAGCATATGTACAACAATTAGTTTCAACATTAAACCCTGAGCAAGCCGATAGCAAAACTGTTCTTACAACTTTGTTTTATATTTGCTTATCAATTGTATCAATATTTGCGACCTTGTTTACTGTTCAAGGATAGATTGATTTATCAACGAGCACATTACGGTTAATGTCTCGACGATTGTTATTTCAAATCGTCTTGGATTCGTGACTGCCCGTGATGGATCGTTTGGTACATCCGTCAGTCGTATCGGGCATTCTATAATGGAGTATAATATCTAAATCATTTTTATGATAGCTCATAAACTACAACTCTTTGTCAAAGACGAAGTTAGCTTGTAAACGTTTTGGGTATAACATTCAACGAAACATGACAACATTTGCATATCTACATCATAATACTTCACAGAGATGCAAATAACTAAGTTAATCCACAGTCATTCACCAACCTACTTATTAACTGTTATGATTACAAACTATAACATCAACTTTGTTTGTAACTGTATTATTGAAAGCAGCAACTCCGTTTCTAAATCTATCAATAAACAGTACAACTCAACCATATACCTAATTGAACTCTACGATAATTCTTACAATATTCACACTGATTCTGGCCACAACCCTTCAGTAGCACAGTATAAAAAAAAACTGACAACTATACACATTCGGCCTAAATTAGTAAAAAGCGGCGCGGATGTAGAGCCGCTTGACCTGAGTGGGGTTTATCGACCCAGTGTCTCAGTCCAACCTGTTACCAACGATCAAGCTGCTTTGGTTTGCAACCGCAATATATTCTTGAGATATAAATAGAGGAAGGTAGTTGACAGTGTTCAGAACAAAGAAACCTTTAGTAGCAGTTTTTGTTTGTAGGTAATGTATTTACTTCAAGTTAAAATCAAAAATATAATATAAACAAAAATATTAATAATAAAAGTATTAACGATAATTCAGTTGTAGTTAAAACTATATTGTGTACAAATAATATATACTATCGTCTTTGATATTTTGGAACACAAAAACATTTAAAATTTTTCGGACAACTCCATAATGAAGTGCTACTTATTTACCTAACTTACTCTAAACATTTCATAATGAAGGAATTCACAAGCGTTTTACAACATTGTGAATGCTAAAATCTTCAAAAGAAGCATTTTGTTATTCCATTCCGTAGAGGCCACTATAAGACAGTCGTTATAAGGCGCGATGATTCATTGAGTGCTTCATTGATGTCCCCCAATTCAAATTCAAGTTTCGGTCGGACAAACTGTAAACAAAAAAGTCGCTCGAAACATACAAAATGAACGTGTTTATCTGTGTTGAACTCACCCGTGTTACCTGGCTCAAGTGTATTTAACACTTATCTAAGCTAATGACAATACAGTCTTATCTCTTCAACGACAGCAAACATATATTTGTCGTTTGTATTTACAAATATTTCTCAAACAGCATATTAATATGTATTAACAATTAAAAAAAAAACTTGTATAAAACTGTTTTACTATTGTTTTCTCATCTCGGCTTATATACAAATTGTGTTTGAGGTTGTATTTGTAAATATAAATGAAGAGAAAAATAATAAATATTGAAACAACAATTTCTTTAGCTTATACAGGTGAATGTTCCAAAGCAAATGTATATGACGGTTATGCTCTTACCATTACGCACGTAGTCGCTAGCATCGCTGACGCCAATTAGATACGTCAAACTATCCGATCATCTCTTGAATATTGATGTCCCTTACCCTTTATGGATGCGGATGGCAATTTTCGTACTCTCGCATCTGGGTCAATGTACGTTGTGCATAATTATATAGACTGACGTGAGATTGCTGGCAGGACTTGCTATTAATGTTGGTAAGGATGGAAATGATTTTGTGAAAGATAAATTAGAAGAAAAAGATAGAAATACAATAATATTTCTTCTCGTGTAAGGAGATATCACAGAGGTAGACACTAGGAATAATAAAAAACTTTTTTACAAAAAATACTACCGACTTCCAAATAAGAAAACTACAAAGTGAAAAATAACTTAATTTTTGGAAGTCAGTGTCTTTCATAGGTACCATTTTTTGCGTTATGGACACCGACTTCCAAAAATAAAGTTATTTTTCACTTTGTAGTTTTCTTATTTGGAACTCGGTAGTATATTTTGTAAAAAAGTTTTTTATTTTTCACTTTTTAGTTGTACCTACCTAATAGGCAAGTTGTTAAGTAAGTTTCCTATAACGCCAGAATAGATTACCCGAATATCATGAAAATTGAACTAAACCGATCAAATGAGAGATCTGCTTACCCTTTAAGAGCGTACTAGCGTGATGTTATGTTATGAAACGATATAAACAATAAACAGGCATGCAATTGCAACAGTCCCGAGAGATTTGCCGTTATTTATTGAAGAGTTCCGTTGTATATCTTCGAAGATCTTCATCAGATCTTCACCAAATTAAAATGGGACCAATTTCGGAACATACTCTTTCAAACAAAAAAATAATTTTTTAAATCGGTCTACAATTGACGGAGATATCGGTTAACATACATAAAAAAAAACATACAAGAACTCGAACATAGAACCTCCTCCTTTTTCAAAAGTGGGTTAAAAACAGAGATAGACACTTGAATAAAACGTAATCAACAAAGCAGACTAAAACAAATAGAAAACTACCATATTGTTGGGAAAAAAAGGTGTTTCATAAAATAGTGTGATATAACAGTCAAAAAAGGGTCAAGCAAAAATTCTTTTATTTTTGCTTGACCCTTTTTATTATCAATAAATGCAATTCATCAAAAATGCAATAGGAGTTTTTGTGTGATTCGAACAGAACATTTGACGAAGATAAAATTTCCATCGGACAGTTACGTATTATCCATGAATCTAACCTTTTCAACAATTCACTATTCGGTATTTCGCAGACCAATTTAGATAAAAATCAACATCAATGTTACCTTTATTTTTGTTGTGCAAATGTCTAGCGTTTCTATACATGAGTCACATGAAAAAAAACATATAATAAAACGTAAATACAATTTCAAACGTGTTTGTTTACATCATCTCTAAATATGACCAAATCCTGACGGAATTTTACTTAATGCCAAAGGTAACTTTTTGGAACCCAGCTTTCTTTGTTTTAATTACAAGGTTAATATAACGTTGCTTTAGTATCTGTGGCTGCAAAATATTAACAAGCACTTTCAGCTTTTTGATTAAGCTGAAACTTGACTTACTTATGTACCTTTAGAACTATTTATATGATACTAGCGACCCGTCCGGCTTCGCCTGTGACAAGTTTTATACAAAAATCTTTCTCGTTTCAAACTCTTTTTATTGGTGAAAACCGCATGTAAATAAGTTCGGGTCGGGGAACTTTATTTTATAATATGTAGTGATAGTGATGGTATTATAGAGCTTGTCTCATGTCTCATCATGAAGCCGGAAGGTGACCATAGTAACTCCTCAACCAGAAAAGATAACAACATTGTGTTTAGGCTCATTAGTTGTGTATTGATAAGTGATATTACAATTAATAACTTTCTGTTCTTGTTTAAAAAAAATACTTAATACTGATTTTACAATGATTGCATTATCTAATGTGCCTAATTGTAATTACGTTTCGATGAGTCATGAGTCATCATTTTTTGCATTTTTTTTTTAATTTCCTATCTATGTCCATAGCAGGCAGTTAGCAATGGTGTGTCATGCATTTTAATGTAAACGACGTCACGACTGCTAATTACTCTGATCGTTTAGTGGCTCTATTTTAGACCGTTTACTATCTTTATGAATGCTGTTATATTATCGCAACTACATCATCGCTTATTTAATTTATTCATTTTTATTTATTGATAGGAACGCCAACTACATATTTACAAAAAAATCTTACATATATATAAAACATCTTTCTGTGCAAACGTCTCACTTATAGGTGAATACAACATCTAAAAATTAGATTGTTGGATAATACATTAAATTAGATGTTAGACTGATAAATTAATAACAGTTTTTGCATGCTGTGTCGATCGCTTCATATTGTATTCTATGTTTGTATCATATTGCTTGTATTATTAGAATAAACAGTGTAACAATTGTAGATAGGCCAATAAATAAATAAATAAACATATTATGAATTATATATAACATTAATAAAAACATTTGATAAAAAATTATTTAATATATAACAGTTAATAATTGAAAAATATTTGACAAAAAATTGATAATATATTTAAAAATTGAAAAACTTTTCAAATCATTTATTAACCTCTGCACTGTGGAGCGCGCGACCGCCCGAAATCCTTAACTGTGGCGGGTCATTCCGGGGGTCTTTCCGGGCGGCAATTGAGCGGCTTTTATTAATTTATCACGAAAGTTTTGTATGGGAGCCATACATGAAACTTATGTTGTTGTAATGTCAATGAACTAAGCTATCAGATTTCAAATGGATTTTTCATGTTTGGATTTGTTATGTATTTGCAAAAATTGTGTAAAGTCAGCGAAAGGGAATATTTTGCACAGTTTTTGTATAGAGGTAGTTAGAAATAAAAAAATAAAAAATTATTTCAATAAGTTTTTTTTTTATTTACATAAGAATACCCTATTTCACATAAATCAATCAATAAATAAACCTCCCCACACATATTTTACGAAAAAAAAATTTTTCAAAATACTTGACCCGACCGCCGTAAAAAAAAATGGTGGATTTTTTGTTTGTTATTGTTTTTGTTTTCGACTTCATTCAAAGAACCGGCGTTAGCACTTCAATTAGTGGCTTTAGTGGCGTTGTTAATTAACCTACTAATGTAAATAACGACAGTTTGATAAGAATACGGCAAAATTAGATGTCGAAAAAGGACTTACGGCAAAACGGTCGTCATGGCTGGAACAATAGAGGACTTTGTTCGTTGAAATACGTATTTCTGCTGGAATTCACGACACATACACAATCACGCTAGTAAAAACACTTCATCACTTATTATTCCATGATATTTTAACACCCACAGCACTAAATTCACCATAAACTCGAAAATATAACCATCGCCGACCGGTCGGAACACCGCGAACGCGCTTTGACAGGTCCGAAGCAAAAAAAAATTCATCAAGTAGCGAGGATCGGTGTTGCTGGTTATTTGCATGCATTTCTACCATCCTTGTCTATTGCCCCGCCACGGAAACACGCTCCCGCATACGGAATCTACCATTCACCAGAATAATTTTGTAGCGCGGGAACACCTGCATTTTTTGCCTCCCCACAGAGGGGGCCCAATGGATGACCGGCAAAATTTGCCGATCCACAGTGCAGTGGTACTTTTATATTTTTTATCAAATATAAATAAATATATAAAAGTTAATTAGTAAATAGTTAAGTTAAAATTTTTGCAAGTTTTTTTTTGTCATAAACTTAGTGCATTGCCGTAGCAAGACATTTTAATTTTATCAAGCGAAATATAAAATTTGCTATCGATAACGAATGTTAAATCGTTGACAATATTTATTGTTAACTCACTCTAGTAATCTTATAAATCCCAAAAAAATACAATGCATAGCGTGATGTTACCGTATGTCAGAGTTAAGACATGCAATATAACCTGAAGAACGTTTATTTAAGTATACAAAAAAAAAAAAAAAAAAATTTTAAATAAAACGGGGGCAAACATTAGGGATTACTTCCTGTATCGTGGGTGCTTAAATAAACATTTAAACTCACATACACAAGACACCCAGATCCGGCACAACTATCTGTAGGCCATACAATTATTTATTCCGTGCAGGAATCGAACCCGCGACACGCAGCACAGCAGCCTATAATTACAATTTCCAATACAGTAAATATTTTTGTTTATTTATGTCATTCCATTGTGATGGTGTCCATTCTTGGCCTAATAATACCTACTGTTGACTTTCCTGAATTCTTCTCACCATTATCACAAACCCAAAGCATTGTCTACCATAATGACCATTCATAAATTCTTCAACAACTCTATCTACGATTTCGCAATCCTCATTCATATAAAATTCTCACATTACACCGGCGGCCAATGAATTAGTGCAGCCATTCTTTGTGCCGCGCCGTTGGTCCGTGAATTGCACTCGCTTTGTAATACCGTTACGTGGTGATTCGTTTCGTTGGCCGCATGTGTTCATCGCGCGATACCGCCTCGTGGTTGTTTCTGTTGGTTTTCATATATGAATGCATTGTACCGTGGAGTGGATTGATTGAACAGTTGTTACAGAATTTTACTATTGTTCTTTTTATTTATAGCTTTATTTGTAATATCTTTGCAAAATTAAATTTCCGCTTCACAATTATTTGCATCATTATTATGTTTCATTTTAAAACTACTGTTATCTCAAAATATTATTTCTGTTACTTCAAAACTATTACACTTACTAAAACATACTACTTGTAATCTATAAGCCCAGTCTGACCTTGTAACACACAACCTTCACAAAACATTTGCATCAGTTAATCTGCAAAGCTACTTAATAATAGACAACAAATAACGTTATAAACTGGAAATAGGATAGGCACAATCCGGCAGGGCTTCTCCTGGCCATGTCGGAAGCCGCTGAAGTGTATTGACGGTGAACCACGAACGATACCTATATCAGATTAATACGGATGGATGGCGCCGCGTGAAATATTTACGTAATTGGACGTCGCTATGCAGATGAGATTTTTCGTGATACCGTATTGGAATTATAGAATAATCTATCCTTAACGTTCTTCAGCTGCGTTTTACAGTGTCTGCCTTTGTATGAGGTGCTGTTTTGGCTTGAAGTATCCGATCCTTGGTTTGCTTCAATTACAGATACTTTATCATAATGCGCCTTGCCCTTTACCTACGAAGGACGTTTGTAGTGGAAGGTAATCTGTGGTTGACACAGTTCCTCAGTTCCCTTTTGATTTTGTTTATATATCAGCTGAGACTCTCATAGCACTTGGCAAGTTAAATCTGATTAGAAAACCTGAGCTCTAAAATAGCGTCCATATTGTAAGAGGATATACTGGGAACTTATGAAACAGTCTAACTCTAGGTCACTGTGAGGGTCGAAATGAGCGGAGGTCACGAGATGCAATGTTCAAAGCTAATATCCCGAGTATTCCCGAGTGGCCTTCTCGGGACGTGACATTCGGGTTCCACGTTCGCAATTCGAATAGTTGCAACTGTTTGACATTTGGGTTTTATTTTTGTCTTTTGTTTAAATGGCATTCCATAGCATTGGCGTCGATTAGATGCTGCATGGATTCGTAACCTACCTTTTTTCAAGTGGATGCTACATGGTTTTCTTTGGCTCCAATATTACGTGTGAATGAAGGTTTATCTAACTATTATTAATGATCGTTATCATTGATTTGCAAGGTAATGAATTTCTACATAGTTTTAATGTTTATGACAGCTGTAATGTGTGAACTAAAAACAGCTATTATTTCACCATAAGTCACAGCAAACCACTAATATGACAACGCCCACGTTTCGGCGCTAAAAGTTAAGTAGCCTACGCTAAAGCGCTACCTATTAACATGTTTACGCGAACCCCAAACAACGGCGTGCAAACTTTTTAAATATGAAAGAACACACATGCGGGTGTCGCAGAATAACATGAAAGCAAAAGGTTCACAACAGGGCAATACTTACTAAAACTGCGTCAGAAACAATACAACACAGTCACATCGGTAATACATATATGCAGAAGGCCAGTAACGATAGCGTCTGTTTCTAAGTCACCTACTAACTCCCTATGAAGGCTCCCTACGAAACAAATGCGATATGCATTTCCCAGAAAAAGGAGGAATAAATAGGGTTATGGAGGTCAGATAGGCAGACCCTCAATAAAAATACTGGTATCAGCCGCACCCGGTTAGATTGAAAGCCGTCTCTGATATAGTTGGTAAAAAGCTAGGCACATGATGGAGATGAGAAGGACAAAGGAGAGAGACAGAGAAAACCACCTACTCCCACAAATCATACCTATAGGGTTTAGTCCATCTTCAGACAGCATACAGAACAGGTCTCCCCAAGTGTTACCACATTGACTGGTCCTGTGCTTCTCTCTTCCAGCGGATGCCATCAGCCTTCACCAGGTCATCGGTCAAAATTAGTATCCTTCTTCTTCTTTTCGATCCGATGGAAAACTCTTTATATATTTTGGCCTATAGTGAGAAGCAAGCTCGTGGAGGAGGAGCTCGTGGCTAAATAGTAACAGCCGCATGGGTCGATCATCAAGGTTAAGCAACGCTTGACGAGGTCGGTCCGTGGATGGGTGACCATTTCAACATACCGAGTTTCCTCCGTGCCTCGGAAAGCACGTTAAGCCGTTGGTCCCGGCTGTCATTTGAAGATCTTTGACAGTCGTTACGGGTAGTCAGAAGCTTGAGATCTGACACCAGTCTTGCCAAGGGGTACCGTGTTACCCAGTTACTGGGTTGTGGAGGTCAGATAGGCGGTCGCTTTATATAAAACACTTGTACTTAGCTGAAGCCGGTAAGACTGGAAGCCGACCCCAATATAGTTGGGAAAAAGGCTAGGCAGATGATGAGTGAGAAGCAAGCTGTGGGAAGAAGTTAACCTACCACCATCCGATTTCTTAAAACCCCAGGAACACCTACCATCTAGACGTGGACTGCAATGGCCTATATGGAAAGCACTTTATCGTTTGCGCACCCAAGTTGCACCCATTTTGCCAACACAATTTGGCAAAATGTTTTTATAGACCGTCTGATACCCAGTGAGTGAGTGCGGTGCTCCTTTGCAGAATATGGCACACATGCTGGAGTGTTCCAAGTGCACGTGTATGGGTACTTATGCTCGCCACTGATGCCGCAATAGGGTAGTTTACTGAAAATTTGTTTTTTGTCCATCAAGTAATAAACAATATTGGACACGTATTTTTCTTTTAACACGTAAACGACGATATAATGTTTTGAAATATCGTGAAACGTCAAGACGCTAGTACACTTTATAGTGACGTCACAAGCTCCCACTCCTGAACTTTGATGCGCTTTAACTTTGTATTGTTTTATTGATTTGGTAAAACAAAACATACTTGTCCAATACTATTTGATAATCTCACTGACGGACTGAATAGTATTATCATTTTTTTACCCAGGAAACAATCCTATTGCGGTGGCCACTTACTAAGCCCAAAAAAATCCGGCCAAGTGTGAGTAGGACTCGCGCACGAAGGGTTCCGTACCATTATCGCAAAAAAACTGTATGGGGGGCTCCCATACAGTTTTTTTAACTAAATATTCATTTTATGCTGTTTTTAGATTTTTTTTGTTATAGCAGCAATAGAAATACATCATCTGTAAAAATTTCAACTGTCTAGCTATCACGGTTCATGAGATACAGCCTGGTGACAGATGGACAGACAGACAGACGGATCGTGAAGTCTTAGTAATAGGCCCCGTTTTTACCCTTTGGGTACGGAACCCTAATTAGTATTAAGATTTTATTATCATGTTTTCCGTCTTAACCTTCTGCAGCCATCCTTTTCACATAACAACTATTATATTATTAAAAGGCTGTCTCGCCAAATAAAAGGATAATAAATTGCATTCGTTCGCGTGACTTTTTCGACAGTTAACGTGATGGTTTATGGCGTCTACCCTAACAGTTAAATGTTGTAATAGTTTGACATTGACCCGAACATTCGGCTGTTAGTAATTGAACCATCGGCTTATAAGAAAAGCGATGGTAAAAGTTTATGTTGATTTGAGTGATAGGAAATGATGGGTTATTGTTACAATTATGTAAAACTGTGTGTGTGTGTTCGATAACTATGGTTAAATATAGGTTTTAGGAGTGAACTGGTTAAGATTCACGCAAGTATTTATTCAGCATGATGAATATTTTTCTCTGTTTAGTTTTTAAGGCTGTCGAGCCTCTTTTTAGGGTTCCGTACCCAAAGGGTAAAAACGGGACCCTATTACTAAGACTCCGCGGTCCGTCTGTCACCAGGCTGTATCTCACAGTTGAAATTATCACAGATGATGAATTACTATTGCCGCATACTAAAAATATAAGAAAATAAATATTGAAGTGGGGCCGTTTTTTGGTATGGAAACCTTCGTCGCTCGAGTCCGACTCGCACTTGGCCTGGCCGGTTTGTTTTCAAACAAATTAAGATTAAAGAAAGAAGAAAGAAAGAAAAAAAAACGTTTATTTGCGCCAGGCACGACGCCTACCATAAAAAAAACAAAGGAAAGCTAAATAAGTGCTCAATTGCCGCTGTTTTTGCAATGCTCTTGAAAATTAAGTGGTATTAGTCGAACTGTCTTTCATACCTAATTAGTATTTGGCTAAGTAAAGAATTTAACTATTTCTACATTAATACCGCTTCACCCAATTGTTGTTGTTTCATCGGACACAAATATGATAACGCAATCTTTGACCTCAAAGCACTCCCCTTTGCCTGTCACCAAGCCCATTGCTTATGTCTTATCTTTTTAAGTACCTAAGTAAACATTACCAACGAACCCATAGAATATACTACCAATGCTATACTATGCTATACCGTGCTAAGCTATACCGTATGCCTCGTTGGCCTAATAATTGTAAGCTACAGATGTGCATAAATTCAATTCTCAAGTCGGGGAAAGTATAGTTTGGTTTTCCACCTAGTTTTTTTTAGTTGCTCAGAGTTTGGCCCGATTGATGGCAATAGGCTTACCTTAATTACATGGGATTTAAACACAACTGACGAAATGTGGGTTTACTTAAGTACACCTCTGCCTAACTCTTCGGCGAAAACAGGTGTGAAAGAAAGAAAAGAAAGAAAAAGTGTTTATTCGCCACAAAAACGACATACAAAATTTTTGACATCTTAAATTAAACCCTTAACGATTCCTATATAATTAAGTCACGATGTTATGGATAAATTACCAACAAAAAATCAATCAATCTGCCTAGCTTTTTCCCAACTATATTGGGGTCGGCTTACAGTCTTACCGGATTCAGCCGGACTGCCTATATGACCTCCATAACCCAGTAACTGGGTAGCACGGTACCCCTTGGCAAGACTGGTGTTAGATCTCAAGCTTCTGACTACCCGTAACGACTGTCAAAGATCTTCAAATGACAGCCGGAACCAACGGCTTAACGTGCTTTCCGAGGCACGAAGGAATCTCGGTTTATTGAAATGGTCACCCATCCACGGACCGACCTCGTCAAACGTTGCTCTTGTTAACTTTGATGATCGACCTGTGCGGCTGTTATTATTTAGCCACGAGCTCCTCCAATACCAACAAACCAATAGAGTATTTAGAAGCAAGAAATGATGGATGATTGCGTCACTTGTCAGTCTTGATTCGTAGATCGTGACTTCCAATATGTAAAGAAATAAACAAGTATAACAAGAGATTATCATACACAATGAGTTTTTCCCTAGCCATTAGAATTGAGGAAAATATCTAGAAAACTAGTACTTATGTAAAACTAGCTTCGTCCGTGTGAATGTCGAATATTATCCGGAGGGAACATTTTCCCGGGCTATAAAGTATTATCTGTGCTATTTCAGACTATAATCTATCTCTGTGTCAAATTTCATCCAGATCGGTTCAGCCGTTCTGGCGTGAGTGAGACAAAAATACACACATCCATCTCTACTTTCGCATATATAATATTAGTAAGATTGTTGTTAGATGGCCATGCACCATTATACGTCATGGTTTGTGGGGACTCAACCGAAGTCACGGTATAGATAAACAGAATATACTTATCTGTACACCAAAATGTAACACAAATCTTTTCTCATCAATCTGTGGCTGTCGAAATAAGGGCAGGAATATGTCATGCTCATAAGAATAAGATTAGTAGCCTCCTCCTGCCCCCTAATTAACTTAAAACTATGATCACCAGCCCGTTTACCGATCATCCTAGTATGTATTAGCTATGTTCACGTTGAATGTTGATTGTAACCGAATTCGGAGATTCATGTTTAACATTATTTTGGTGTTAACCAACACTTTGTCTTTTTTTGATTATGATGTCAGCGAAAATAACATCCTTATGAAGATTATATTTTTTGTGCTAAAACACAAAATCCATATCTTATTCTTCGAAAATCACACCAATGGCATAATTTCAGGCGGTTTCTGCGCTTTTTATTTCATTTGCCTCTTCCGTGTCATCTTCCAATTTATTATGAAATCGACTGCTTATATACCATGTGCAGATTTCGCTTGAATTGTAACCGTGTCAAAACTGCATAATGATTTGTGCAAATTAATTAAATGAATGCTAATGAAAACATAGACGTATTTGACAACAAGTTACAACATCAAAGATGTTGTGATAAATATACATGGTGTTTTTTTGATATCTCTAACCTTGTATAAGTAAACTTTTTGCGGCAAAACCTGTTGTGATAAACTTAACCAATTTATTATATCGATTTCAAGCCTAATGTCGTCTTGCGCTGAAAATAAAATTTATTAATTTAAATTTTACAACAAGTCGATAACAATAAACTCATTAGAATTAAGTTACACGTCTCGTTTCTTTAATAAATAACCGGCCAAGTGCGAGTTAGACTCGCGCACTAAGTGTTCCGTATACCATTATCGCAAAAAACGGCAAAATAATCACGTTTGTTGTATGGGAACCCCACTTAAATATTTATTTCTGTTTTTAGTATAACAACTACTAAAAACAGAATAAAATAAATATATATAGTTATAATTATAGCGGCAACTATATATATAGATATAGCGGCAACAGAAATACATCTGTGAAAATTTCAACTTTCTAACTATCACGGTTCATGATATACGGCCTGGTGACAGACGGACAGACCGACAGACATACGGACCGCGGAGTCTAAGTAATAGGGTCCCGGAACCCTAAAAAGAAAGAGACTGTTGAATCTCTACGACTTTTTAGTACCTAAATTATTGAAAATTCTAATTTGCATTACCTTTGATGCTAGTATTATATTATCTGTGACCTTTGATTATTCATTTCTGCATATTTCGGAGTTTTATTAGGTACTCACTTACTAATGAATATTAATAAATAATTCATTATTGTAAGTACACCTACTTACGTATAGCGAATTAATTAATTAATCGGCAAAGAAACACAATTTTCAATCTGTGTTTTAAAAAAAATGCCTCAAGCTAGCTACGACATTCTAAATTCAAATGGCCAAGATAAAGATAAAGTTATTTGTTTCAACATGTGTAACATGATATGTGAATATGCACATAAACATGTTTTGCTTCACACGGCGTACAAAATGATAATAATATGTTATTAATTAGAATTAAATTGGCAATTATAAATTAAATAAATCAATGTCAGTTTCATATATAAAATTAGAGTGCAAAATATTATCAATAATTCAACATACAATCAGAGTCAGTACAAAATTAAATTAATTCAAAATAAAATTCAAAATTTATCATTTTAAAAAAGCTAATGATATAGTAGCTTTTCTTCTCAGAGTAGTCAGATAGGAAACGCCGACCTCATCTAGTTTTAAAAATATGATCGACATGTAAAAGTGTTTGTACAAACCAACTTACAGAAATAAAATCATTTATCACTTATCAGTAAGCAGCTTTTTAAGTGTTTTCTTAAATAAATTAAAATTCAATTGTTTAATGTCATTCGGAATTTTATTGTAGCCATGCATGTTGCAGTTCTGTTTTGGCCGAGTGTGACTGCACCCAAAGTCTATACTGCCAACGTTCATTTCTATCGGAATTATTTGACAAAAGGGGAAACCCTTGAGGATTTTTTTCAAATACAGCTATTGCCAATATGTAGAGTGACACCAAACACACTTCGAACTTCAAATCAGTTACCTCCATGGCTTTAATAAGTACTAAATAAGTTACCTCCATGAATAACAACGAAGCTATGACGTCACATCTACGTTTATGATATATCAGTTAGTTTCACATTATCTATTGTTGTGGTCTGGTGTCCATTCACAATGGAAACTATAACTGTTCTTTGTTTGTATTGATTGTAAATTGTTACCGCGGTTTTAAACATGAATTTTAGGTCAGAAAGACAATTTTAGTACCTTAGTAACAATTATTGAATATATTAAAAAATGAGGTATTTTTAACCTCCGACGGAAAAAGTTTGACGTGTGTTGCTGTGTATCAGTGTGTCTGTCTGTGGCATCATAGCTACTAAACGGATGAACCGATTTTAATTTAGTTTTGTGTTGTTTGAAAGGTGATTTTGACGAGAGTGTTCTTAGCTATGTTTGAATAAAATCGATTCAGACGTTCAAAAGTTATGGGCGTTTTACTGTTTGAATCGGGATGTTTTCGCAAGATATCGTGTCATAATTACGTGTTCAATAGATTGCCGATCGATGCGTACCTACTATGTACTAGATAAATTATGTAGCATGAAATAAAAATGTTTCGAGGGTTTTTTAAATTTTGAAATTTTACTTGTATAAAATGAACGCTCGTTGTGTTTAAGAGAAATATGGGCAGAGAGCGTCGACTAAATTTTCTTAGTAAAAAGTCATAATTCGAGGTTTGGCTCTCGTCTCTTCCCTCCTTCAATATTGGATCGATTTAAAAGATATTCCATAAACTGCTAAAGTAAGATATATACTATGTCCCTATGTTTTCCTTTTTGCATTTATATTTGTCAAATTTGTAAACTAAGCCTCTGTTGACAGCGCAATTTTGAGCATTTTTTGAGGGCTCTAGCGCTTCTAAAGATAATGTATCATCAAAAAGGAAAACATAGGGACATAGTATATATCCTTAATTTTCAGTTTACGGAATATCTTTTAAATTGGTCCAATATTGGAGGAGGAAAGAGACGAGAGCCAAACCTCGAATTTTGACTTTTTACTAAGGAAATTCAGTCGGCGCTCTCTGCCCCCGTTTCCTCTTAAGGGTACACTAGTCGACGGCACGAACTATTTTGTGCGCGGGGTTAAAATGCATTTTATTTCAACCGACAACGCACGGAAGAGTTAGATGCTGTGATGAGCAGTAGGAAACTAGTTCGCGTACGAATACACATATACGAAACCGAGCGCGCGAAATTTTATAAACAGACCTTTGGCAGTCTAGATATTATGAAAAAACGACTAAATCTATCTATTCAAAATAAAATTATATGCATTGTCGAACTACTAATCTATCCCCGTATGGAGGCCGTTTTGCAATTTTCCGTCTTCTTATGGTATTTATTTGCGCCCAAAAATGCGTTAAAATTAGTGTCGAAATGTGGAACTTTCGACGCTCGATAACTTTCAAATATTTACTTTTTTTACTTTTTCGCTTCCATACAGGGCTAGATAATGATAAGACAAATTAATATCACTTTTTATTTTGAACGTACATCGTCAAACAGTGGAATAATCCCTAGACTACGTTTGTATGGAAAAATTTCGACTAGTGTAACCTTAATCACCAATATAGTCAGTGTATTTTGTCAGCATCTTGTAACAAAAAAAGAAACATTCAGTCAATCACAGTTATATCATTAGGTACCTTCGTTCATTTATTTATTCGATCGATTTAAAAATTACGTTTTACAAAAATAATCTAATGTTTTTTTTGATAAAACGGTTGATCGATTTCATTTGCCCTATTTCTATTTAAATACCTAAGGAATTATTAACTAGTAGCACGTCGTTATCTTAACCCATCAAAGATGTATAGGCAGTCGCAAAAAAAATTACTGTTATCAATTCAAAAGAAAAACCTAAACTGTTGCACCAACAATGCACAATTTGAATATATATTACAATCTTCATGAATCAGTACACCAACATGAACTTTGAATCTACTCAATCTTTGATATTATTACGTTTGTCAAAACTAGAAGCCAAACCCACAGACTAACTATGGTTTGTTACTGTGTGCATAGCCTTGAGCGTGTACTAAGGACAATGACATCACCGCTTGCATGGTTGGATAAACCTTTTGGTGTACCTACCTACTGCAATAAAAACTCAGGTAATAGTAATTTTGAATTAAGAACGAGTTTTTGAATACAGGCATTACTGATTATTTTTTTAGTGACCATTCGTTTTAAAAAGGCCCTAAAAAGTATGGGTTTGCATACTTGATGCAATGAAATTAGTTGTGTATGATTAGAGTTTGTTGTTCCATTTTTTTTTTTAGTTGAATTCTGTATTTAAATTAATATAATAAGCAATGAAAAAAATGTCGTGAGAAAAGTTTTGAGTATGAAATTGGATAGCTTACGAGTAGGGGAATATCAAAGTAACTATGGATGGACTTTATGAAAGATAATCTATCTATCTCTCTATATATATTATATATCAGAGAAAGTATGTATGTATGTTCCTTATAGACTCTGAAACTACTGGACCGATTTCAAAAATTCTTTCACCATTAGGAAGCTACACTATCCCCAGGTGACATACTTTTTATGCCTGTATTCCCACGGGAACGGGCACTATGCGGGTGTAACCGCGAGGCGTCCGCTAGTATAGCTATAAAGGGTCTTACTTCTGAAATGACTAATATTGAAGAAGTATATATAAATGCAAGAAGGTTACACGTTGCGCCGATCCTCGATAAATTTAATAGAAGCAAAAAAATTACGACCCTTTTTGCTAGGATGCATGGTAGTAAACCAATGTTGGTAAGTCTACAAAGTTATCAGTGTTGGCGATAGATGGTCAAACATTTGACCAACTTCCAAGCTTCGTCTCTACATTTGATGCAAGTTTCGCAGACTTAGTTTATTTAGCTCACACGGCAAACTTTGCACAAATTTTGGTAAGCCAATAAATTCGAGCCGCTTTTGCATGTTCCAGTGGTTGCACAACTTTGAGTGTAAACTAAGTTCTTAGTTGGGATGTGATATATTCTTGAATGGATTTTCCTGCTATTGCTTGTAGTCTTCTTTGCATGTAGGTAATAATTATATCAATCTGCATAGGCTTTTCTTAACTATGCTGAGGACGACTTCCAATCTAGATGGATGCAGTTGAGTACCACATGGAGAGACTGCCTTTCTGACCTCCACAACCCAGTAACTGGGTAACACGATACCCCTTGGTCCTGACTTTATATCCATAACAACTAACAAAAATCACTGATGGTCACCCCGTTGCTTAACCTTGATGAATCCGTGCGGTTGTTGTTCTTCGTTGTCCGTTGCATGTAGGTAATAAATAGTCATGATTTTATTATGGTTATCATAAAATCGAACTTAAATCATTTCAATGCATCGATGATTGATGTATGGGCAAGTTATGATGGTAATTAAATTGTTAATGACCCTTTGTATGTCTAAATGTGGTATAATGATGGTGACTAACTTATTATGATTGCGTTCGTCATCTTTCAGTCCGTCATTCTCAGTCACCTTTATAAAAGTACATTTTAGTAGGTGCTTAAGGCGTATATATCCCTAAACGCTAATTCAGTACTGGCCGTGCGCGCTCGGAGCCAGCCAGAATATCAATATTGTACCTCATTTTGGACAGTTTTGTTTGCAAAATATTTTTTATTTACATGTGCAATTTCAGTCTAGCCATCAATTCTTCTGTGTAAAAGTTTTTTTAACATCCAAGTCATTTTGGACGCATATCCAAAAGTAGCGAAAACATATCGTGTTGTTATTTTTTATTAAAGCGAAACTATTAGTTACTCGAATAAACAATGTTTCACAAATAATGTACATGAATCAGTTATAAATATATATATTGTTTCCAATCTTTTAGCCTAGCCTAGGAGTATGCTTTAGAAAGTAACTTTTTATGGCACTAAAGCTGTGGAAGGCCCTTAAATAGCGACAAACCTCAAGAAGCGACAAAAGACATACTTACCTTATTTAAGCACATGATGTGATTATAAGTATTATGACAATGTATGACTAAAATTTACTAAAATAACCTTATAATATCACCAAATCTAATTACAGAACAATTTGCTTTGCCCAATGACGTGTAACCTAACCTAAAACGTAACGTAAACGTAACTAAGTTTAGATTAGTTTGCGTCTATATTTAGCCCGACGAGTAAGTGGATAGGTAGCAGTGTAGGTATAATTCGCGACGTGTCCTTGGCTATCGATATAATAAGCCTAGTCTGTTAGTGTGGGTGTTTCTAGGTAGATAGATACGTACCTTTTAAGTTATCACTCAAACTAAAAGGTAAGTACGGATCAATTCTAGAAATTTTCGTTGAAATGGGTGGGTTTGGGTTTTAGGAGGCAAAAATTATCCCAAAAATGACATATTTTAGATTAGGTTTGCAGACAAGCGAAACTATGGCTTTTGCGAAGCAAAGCTAAGATAGATTTCAAGGGCTGTGCAGTTGCGATCAAATTTCTTGTCCTCATGTTCTGGGAACATTTCTCAAAGGATACTCAAACCGATACCCCAACAGCATCTAATATTCACAAGGACTCAGACATTATTTATTTGGAATAAATTATAGGTATAGCAGTAGGTACCTAGTAGGTACACAAAATGAAGGCCTGCAGGCTTCACCAGCCCAATTAACTTTTGATCCTATAATATCCGCATAGCTAAGTAAACGCTTAAGTAGGTAAATAATAATAAAATGTGGTAACTATGACAATCTTAATAAAGAAACATAATATAGATTATAAACAGGTTCTATTGATTGAACCTGTTCAGACAGGTATAGGCATAGGTAGGTAGTTGTTATGTGTAACTGTTACTATTTGTATGATGTCATTAAGGATACCTCTTAGCAGAAGACAAAGGATTGGGTATTTTAGTGAAATAAGGCAGGGATACATTGCATACAGTATAACATGCTTCACTAGCCTCTAACCATTTTATGTGCCCAAGTATAACTTTTTTACAAAAAAATATTACCTACCGGCTTCCAAATAAGAAAACTACGAAGTGAAAAATAATGTTATTTTTGGAAGTCGGTGTCTTTGGTAGCGACCAATTTTTTGCGTTATGGTCACCGACTTCCAAAAGTAAAGTGATTTATCACTTTGTTTTCTTATTTGGAAGTCGGTAGTATTTTTTTGTAAAAAGTTTTTTATTTTTAACGTTTTTACTTCTACTTGCCTATTAGGTAGGTCCTAATAGGCAAGTAGAAGTAAGGTACCTATAATGCCAGAATAGATTACCCGAATATCATGAATCTGAACATAACCGATGAAATGAGAGTGTACCAAGGTGAACTGTACACATCTGCATACCCTTTTAAAGCGTACTGGCGTGATGTTATGTTATGAAATGGTATAATCAATAAAGAGACATGCGATTGCAGCAATCTCGAGAGAATTTCCGTTATTTATTAAAGAGTTCTGTGTATATCTCCGAAGTTATTCATCAGATCTTCACCAAATTAAAATGGGGCCGATTTTGGAACATATACTCTTTCAAACAAAAAGATAATTTTCAAAATCGGTCCACAATTGACGGAGATATCGGTGAACATACACAAAAAAAAAAGTCGAACATAGAACCTCCTCCTTTTTGGTAAGTCGGTTAAAAAAGGAATTTGAATTTTGGAATCGCAACTAAAGAGTGGACCATAAACAAACACGCGGGGTGTTTGGTTATGGTCCACTCTTTCAGAGAGACGATAGGAGTCCCAGCAATGGAATGTTGTAGGCTGATTGTGAAAAGTACTTACAACTACTATACTATATACATTCTGTTGAGGAAATACTCGTCGCAGATTCTTTCCAATTAACACCCTGCAGCTTTAATGCCTTGTCTCACACAGAGAAGGTAAAAGCGTTATTCACTACGCTTGTTTACTAAGCTGGCAATTTCATTGATTGAATAACTACAGACTCCGATGTTCTCTTTATAATTTCTTTGAAAAACTACGACGGTTCTAGGACATGTTGTGTGGTTTCCTCAAAATGTTTTTCTTCACCGTTCTAAAAACGGTTAAGCCCTTGATAGTTAGCTGCATCTGCCAGAAACATTGGCAATGTAGGTTTGCTTCCCTTAACATGTAACCATAGCAGTCGATATGTGAATGTACCGGTGTACTATAGACCTCTACCAAACCCTTCGAGGCATACAGCGTGATGTTATGCAAGCAACCGTTTATACCAACGGAGCGGACTCAATGTATCTTTGCATAACAATTTGTTGGTATTTGCATTCTGCGTGCAGCTCAATCGATGTAACTGTTCGCAAGTGCACCATGTTTTTCCTTATCATGCTTTATAAATCTAAGCAAATATTATGAAAAGGTCAAAGTAATTCTTTGTAGTCTTTCTCAGGGGAGACACTTTTTCAGTCTCCAGGGATGTGTTTTAACAGGCGTTGCACAGGCGGGGTGCCGAGGTGCACGTTTATAGGTCAGGAGGCCTGCCATGTGCTGATGGCGATCACCGGTGTAGTTTTAGTGAGGTAAAAATCCTACATCCATCTCTTCTCTAAATGGTTCAGGTGCCTTTTGTTGCCTCTAGTTAAAATAAAGGAGGTGATGTCTGGAAATACAGATCAAAATACAAAAATTATTTTACTGATAAAAGTTCCAATATCACTCAAAGGATTCTTTTTATCCCGTAAAATATACGGTTCAACGCAAAGCGAGATAGTAGTCAAACGCGAGCCAATCACAAGAAAAAATTGTAAACCGGCCAAGTGCGAGTCGGACTCGTGCACCGAGGGTTCCGTACAAACCTCAGCTTAAAGGTATTATAGACCTGAGTATTTGATATGAATTTCAATTTAATACCTCTACGCATTCATGAGGAAAGGGGTGGTAAGTTTAAAAGTATTAAAAATATTTTTATTACATGATTTAACTAAAAATTTATAAGACGTTGCTTCGTACCAAATTTCAAATTCAAATTCAAAATGTTTATTTGCAAGAAAATACACAGTTTACAAGGGAAGATCTTACAGCCTTAAAGTCATTGTATTCTGCCTGCAAGCAAGCGTGCAAATTATTTATGTTTAAATATCATTATGCTGAAATATTATTATATTGTTAGTACATTATTATTACATTCTTATTACATTATTATCACACATTATTACATACAAATGTCATAAATTTATTTACAATAGGTACACTAATTAATACACTGAACAAATATTTTAATGTTCCAAAAATTCCTTAATGCTATAAAAACATTTTTTTTGTAACCACTCTCACAATTTTGTTTTAAAAACATTCAAGATTCTGTGTTCACGGGAAGTACCCTGTAGGTTTTGATTCCCTTGCGAGTGTCGAAAATTTGCGGATTGATCACCACGCTTGCTCAAGGCGGGTTAGATTCCCAACTTATATTAGCTATAATTCCAAGTTACCCCACGATGTTTTCCTTCAACATTGTCAGTGATGTTCAACATAAACTTAGAAAGTACTCATGAATTTCAAAAATGTCACATTGGTACCCGGATTTGAAGCCACAACCACGCACGAGAGACGAGATCTTAGCTACTGGGGCTACCACGACAATTTACAATGTATATCATTTTGTAAATCCACATTCGAATCGTCTCGAATATACAGTGTGTTTACAGAAGCAATCTCTCCATTACATTAAATCAGACTTTGTACCTTTGTGATGCATAAGAAATAAATAAACCGCTTGAAACAGAACAATAAGATCTATGTAACTCGGTGGTACCCTAGGTATACAAATTAAAAATAAATACAATTTCCACTTCGCTTTCTTTACGACAACAAATTCAAAAATGACCTACAAAACTACTTAAACTTAAAATCATATTATAGCCTAAAAGAATTTTTAACTGAGAAATAAATAAATTAATATCGACTTGAACACATTACACATACATAACTAGGTACTCTGTAAGACATCAGTCCGCTACTGCCTCACTCCTGTACTTTTAGTGTTTTTTTTTTTTTTTTTTTTCTTCTTTTTATTTTATCTGAAAATGTGACATATTATATGTAAAACTAATCTATTGACATAAAATTAACTGAGATAATAAAGACATTTTAGAATCTCTATTGTAGTATGAGATTGTAATATGAAAATGATAATTTATTTATTTAGTTTATAAGAATGACATAATGTATAATAATAATTAAAAAATATATATATATATTCTATATCAACAAATTATATGAATAATAAATAATGATAGCATGTTAAATTAATAAAAACCTGTCGCCTATACATTGCTGTGCCCTAGCAGGGTTCATTGTTTGGAACTATCATAATGTAACAACCTGTACACAACATGAAATGCAATAAATGAATATGAATACCTTTAAAGTTATTCCAACTTTGCAATTTGTACTACACATTTTCTTTTTTTTAATTCTATTTTACTGCGTAGTAGCGATGCTAATAGATACTCGGTTTCGTAATCATGATGTTAAAAAAATCACTTTGATTCAACTTCAAGCCAAAAGTTAATAGGTAGGTAGGTATCTTTGGGATGTGTTAATGTAGAGAAGATTTTATAGACAAAACACCCGTATTTGTTTACCAGCCAACCATCTACCATGGGCATCATTCTATTTTATTATCATGCGACTAGACTTTTCTCAACTTTGTTGGAGTCTGCTGCACACTGGGGTGTTTCAGAAAGCCAGTAAGTATAGTATTATATTCTACTAGCTGATGCCCGCGGCTTCACTCCCATGGACCACCCCACAGTACCCGTTTACGAGATTTAAAAAAAAATAGCCTATGTCACTCAGGAATAATGTAGCTTTCTATTTTTGAAAGAATTTTGAAATCGGTCCAGTAGTTCCGGAGCCTATTCGGTTCAAACAGACTAACAAACAAAAAATCTTTCCTCTTTATTATATTTTAATATAGATAATAAAATGTTATTTTCTAGTTGTAAAAACTGTTTTTAAAGAAGCTTTTTAGCTTACCGTGCTTTCTCATCCAAACTAAACCTGTATGTAAATTTCAGCTCAATTGGTGAAGGATAACTGTTTAAAATTCAGATGCTTGATTTGACCCACACATAATAATCTACTAACTAACAAATTAAATAAAACCTTGTAAGAAGACTGTTCTTTTTGAGTCCACTAATTATCATGGCAGACACCACTAATGTAAACGATTATTTATTTAAATATACTACTGAATTATTAATTCACAACCTACATTTCACTGACCCAGTCATATTAGAATTTGCAGTTGTCATCTAGAGACAGAACAAGAGAATCAATGTATTTACTAAAATTTAAAATGTAAATATTTATACAACTGTCTCTGTATCAGACAAATAGACATAACGATTCAATCGTTAAACTATAATTATGTATGAAAAGAGTTTTTGCGATACAATAGCTTTACCTACGTACTGTTATTATTATTATTTATTTATTTATTAAAGTACAAGTTTATACGATCTTAGCTTAAGGGCCTACATACGCTTTAGTGCCGTAAAACAGCAACTTTCTAAAGCATACTCCTTAGTAACGGCTAGGTTAAAAGGTTTGAAAAAAAAATATATTTATTACTGATTCGTGTACATAATTTTGAACACAAGGTTTTTACGTGTAACTAATAGTTTTGCTTAAAAAAAATAATTAACAACACGATAATTTTCGCAACTTTTGGAAACTCCTCCAAAACGACTTGGATGTTTAAACATATTTTTACACAGAAAAATTGTGGCTGGTATTTCTTCATAACGAACATAGCATATGTAAATCAAATAATGTTTTGCAAACAAAACTGTTCAAAAGGAGGTTTAATTTTGATATTTAGGCATCGAGCGGGCGCACGGCCAGTACTGCGTTAGCATTGGGGTGTATATATCGCCTTAAGAACTATACCCCACAAAACCGTTTTCACGGTTTGTCTGTGGGAACGGAACAAAGAGGATTAAAAACTAAAGCTAATATTGATTGTTGACACGCCACCTCTAAACGCGATCCATTTAAAGCTATTATGAAGCTGAAGACAAGTCCTTTTGTAAGCGTCCGTGAGTAATCATTTGAAGTGAGCGTGAGTGTTTACAGATGTACAGTCAGTCAAGGGTCAAATGTGCAGTCGTACTCTACCAAAACTTGAAAGTATCTAATAATATTTTTAGAAGAAATTCTATGGTCAGTTCAGTGTGGCATCGATCCGCCCACGCCAAGGAAGTAAATGTTGCTCTAAACAAAACATGCCGTACGATCACCGGCTGCCTCAAACAGATCCCGGCCAGCGTACTATACCCCACAGCGGATATAGCAACCCACACATCCGAGGGGAAGTTGCGAGTGCAGTCGAGAAACAGAAACAGGAGCGTGATACAAGGCACCCACTATTCGGTGCACAACTACCAACGCAACGGCTGAAAAGCAGACACAGCTTCTTGAAATCCGTAGTTCCCCTGTCGGGAGACCCGGTCGATGCCCACTGCAAACTGTGGCAGTACAACTTTTCTCCACCGACTCAGTATTTACCTCCAAGCAAGCATCTGCCCGTGGTCTACCTGGAAGTCCCTGAACCGCCGCAGAACCCAAATAGGAAGGTGAAACGCCAACCTTGCAAAATGGGGCTACCTCGACAGAGCAGCAGCAGGTTGGCGCCGAGTTGCAAACCATGCCCCCCTCCTGCCATGTCCTCTGTGCCCCAAAATATGCAATCAGGGCGATCTATGCGCTGCCACCGATGACGCCATGGAAGTGGCTAAGTTTTGGGCCAAGCAAATTTGAACGACTGTCGTGCCAGCAGCGATACGAAGAAGAAGAATTGTCCATGACTAGTTTAATCTACATTTATGTTAAAGATTTAATCAGTTGTTGACCTAGTCCATTGACCACCTTCACTTTAGTTTTGACAGAATGCTACTGCACTTTTGACCCTTTACTGTACAGACAGTTGCAACAATTGGGTACCCTTCACGCATTAGAATGTTTTCGAAAAGGATTAACCAATTGATGAAGCTGTCTATGCCTACTGCTAACCATCGTCTACCTATCCTTTCCGCAAGTGTGTTTTGTTCGGCTTCCAGTGGAATATCAATATTTTACATGAAATCTATCCGACCTAGTTATTGGGTAGGTAAAACAATACCTTTTGGTGAGACTGGTTATCAAGATCTCGGGCTTCTAGATACCCGGAACTGAAAAGGTTTATTCGGAAGTAACTAAATACACACCAGGGCCGCAGTGTATTCGGGTTCTGTTCGGTCAAACCAATTGGTCAATAGTCAAGTTTCACGATAGTTTGTGAAACTTATTTGAATTGTGTCCGGAAATCTTCATTTATGTATTCTCACCAGTCTCTCGTTGGTGTTAGTATGTATCTAGTTTATGTGTTCTGTGTTTCGTTCGGACTATTCGGCTAGTAGTAGCAGCACATATTGTCTTGTTATTGATTGGTTTTTATACAATTAACTCAACTACTTATTGAAACGTATCAATTCAAGGTTTTACTGTCAAAGGTTATCTAACCCGTAGTGAAATACTACAGTTCATCATTATAACGAATATAATGTGAAAAATGAAATGTTTGATAATAAAATATGTTCCTCAATCAGCTAATGGCCATAAACGTTTATCTATTTGTATGAAATCATCAACATCTTCCTTCAGCCTTAGCCAAACATTTGGGATCAATACACCATGTCTACTTCTTCTTCCATTAATCTCTAGTCCACCTATCGTCATTGTAATCTCTGTGTTCCAAAACATAATTGTTTATTTGTTTATTTAAAACAGTAGCTGAATATAAGGTATGTAAGCTAAGCACTAGGAAAAAGTCATAACAGTTCACTTGCGATCTTTGAGAAAACATTTTATGCAACGTTGAATTAAAAATGGCAATTGAATGAAGTGGAGCACCTCCTGAACTTGTGACCTTAAGATCTATAAATAGCAGTAACATTTAATGAAAAAATGCGAGGCTGTTTCTGCATTACAGACAAAGAAGTTTATCCAGAGTAGATTTGTGAATACTTGGGCGAAATTTTATCTGTGGCTTCAAATGGAAAGCGAATAGCAAATAAGGCTGGTGAGTGGTGACTTGACCAGATGCAAAATGAAATGGATTTTGCAATACTACTCGATGTAACAAAGTCCAACGTGCTTGTCCTTTACAAAAACGCAAATACAGCAGTTATTTTTAACAACAAATTACTCAATGTTAAAGCCAGAATAACACACAAACATGGAAGTTTTATAGGCAAAGGTTATGTCATACAGAAATCAAGTAATGGAAGCGAATCGTAGCTTTACCAATCGCCGATCGAATCTACCCCCGAATTTCTAAACGATTCATCGTTCTCTGGGGATGGACAAACACGCAATGTAATTTTTCAACATGGAAAAGGATTGGAGCTATCCGTATCACTATAATATACAAAATGTCCAACGGTTTTTCAGTGTCGTCTCTGTCTTAAATCCCCAGAATTTTAAATTTAAGGGTATTACCCTCGCGTGTCCTTTTACCCTTAATCACAATTAATGTTTCTGCATATTTTTTGTTATTCATTTCTTGTTTGCCTGTTGTCGGGTTTCTGTATGTTTTTTTGCTCTCTTAAGTTTTTTCTTTTACTTAAAGTTTTTCGTTTTTGCTTGTGGTTTCTTTATTTAAATTGCTATTTAAAAATCTTCTCATTTAGTTTTTTAAGTGTGTTCAAAATAAAACAACATCTAAGTAATGTAGTTACATCTAGTACTACTGATACTGCTTGTAAACATGATGTCTGGGAACATATATATAGTGTTCGGTTTTGGACCAACCTTTTTTAGAAAATATTTGCTGGCGGCTTATGAACCGTAGAATGTTGTATGTAAAGAAGTTGTGGGTGGAAATTGTTCGTTCCTACGATCTCCAAGAGGGCAATTGAACACCACCTACCTCGTCTCAACTCCCGGGTCAGCAGAAGACCTGCAGCATGCACGGCACTTCACAGATAGGCAGCCTGACGTTCTCTGGGTTCAAAGTTCTTGAAGATCGCACACCACACGGTAGTGAGTTCGCAAACACTCCCGATGCTGAAACGTTCAGCTTGAGACACGATCAAGGCAAGAGAGGAAGAAACGTTCATCCAGCTCAGGGCGCTAAGTCGTACTGCACGCCACGGATATATTGAACCGCGACGTAGGCCGAGGGCAGGTTGGCGATGATTTACCAACTACCCTCAATTTGATAATAAGAATCGAACATATAGACATATATATATATAGACTTAGAAATTTAATAAAATGATTAACCAAACATACTACGTTACTAACATACTAGCATATTTAAAGAGATGATCTGGGGGTGACCATAAGCTCTTAGAGCGGTATCAATTTGATATCGAGTAAGTGACAGATGTATGTCAGATACATCTGTCTCTTATTCGATCTCAAATTGATATCGCTCTAAGAGCTTATGGTCACCTCCCTGCTGTCATTAAATTAGGAGATACCTTCTCCTATAATCCAAATCAAGAAGACCAGTATGTTTTGGTATTACACGTGACAACTAATATCAGATGCCTATCTTCACACGTACATTTATGTCGATTGTAGGACACCATGAGTTGCTAGGGCTATCACTTTGACCTAGGCTCGTGATGGCGTAATCAATAATACTAGTTTACTTTAGTAATAGTATGCTTGTATTATATTATCTGTGGTAATAGTTATTCAAGTACTTACTACATGAGCAGAAAGCGTGAAGGGAAAAGAAAGCTGTCGAACATTTCTACGACTGTGCATTGACTAGTTTCAATTTGTGAAGGTTCTCCGTAATCTGTTTAGCATAGCGGGCAAAGTTGGGATTCATTGACGATAGACTCGTGAATACGGCTCAAAGGATTTGTAAACCAGATTTGAACAGCTCACTATAGTTCCAGGCCACGTTTGAAGTATATAAATGTTAAGAATTTAATATATAATATTAAAAAAACATATTTTCGTCTGCGGCAATCTGCTGGATGCGAGACGCATAGAACAAATGATGATAATAATGACAATGATATTTCTTTCAAACCTAATCGGTCCATAACTTATTAGTTAAAGATTGTGTTTTTATGCTATGTTAGTAACCTAGCTTTAGCTACCTCCATCATGTGTCTTTGGATGTGGCAGTCCTGTCTTCCGATCCAGTAGACCATTTTTTATTCATACTAATTTATAGGAGTACCGGCAATCATCCGTTGTTATCATGCATACAAGCGAATGCCAGCACCTGGTTAAATAAATATGGAAACAGAACAAGGCTTCTGTTCGAAAATATTGGAAGTCCAAGTCTGCCATCTTACCCTTTGCCCTTTCGAGAAAGCTCATTGTTATTTTTGTCTTTCTACACCAGACGTGTCTACTTCGGTCCAAATTAAGTAAGGCTGACAGCTTTTTGTATCAACATGCCTTTCAGAGTGCATTACTGTGTTCCTTGTTGACTAACTGCAGTAACCTGTTTCTCTTTATTGTGCTTTTTCTTTTGACATTTACATATACTTGATTTCTGTGGTAAACAACATACTTTTCAACTATTTATTCTTTGTTTTTTTTATTCATTTGTTCTTTAGTATCTACACCATCATTATTTTCATGTTGAGCTTTCCTTACAGCCTTTCTATCATCATCAAAATTATCTTCCAATCTATCTAACTAGCCTGTCCCACAGCTGGGCTAAGGCCTCCCTCTTCCTTTTCAACTTTCTTCTCAGTAATATTTCTTTGAGCATCAGAATCTACTACATCCATCGCCTGAGTTTCAATTATCTCGTTATTTTTCTTTCTCATCAGACGAAAATTAAAACATCTTTAGACTACACGGTCATCGAATATCTCTGCCAATGTTATGACTACAATATCTATGCTATGTGATAGATGCACTAACAGAGCTCCCAGTAACAAAACAATTGTACTGTATGACATCATACAGTATCGAATAGTATAATGTATATATAGTAGGTTGCTATATCATTGGTACAGTTAGCAATTGTGGTCGCTGTGATTGCGATTTTCTCTGAACACAATTCAGTTTGGTTGTTGATGATAATTGGCAGTAACTGTACACTGATTGTCAATTTTTACGGCACACAAATTGTCCGCATCGTTTGTTGGTTGAATACGTGTAATGAATAGGTTCGGATTGTTAGTTTTGTTAATTAGAGCTGCAGTATTTACACAATGGATTAACAGGATTTGTACCGTGCGAACGTAATTTGCGATCTCTCTGATATTTGTAAAAGGATTATGGTTTGTCTGCGGATATTTCATTTATATAGCTTAATTTTGAATAATTATAGTCTATTTAAACATAATAAAATATTACTAGTTCCTCTCTAAGGTGCACTTTTCTCTACACATTTTTTACTTGTAACTATATGATTTGTCCTCACTATTTTTATAAAGTATTTTATGTCTTTGAATGTAAAGTCACAGATAATTTAATACTAGGTAAAGTCCATATGATTTTCCCTTCAGATAGACATCTGGAATGATATATGAAAAGATAGACGAGACGGAAGCTTAATCACACCAACGAGATGCTGACACTGCCTGTTGAAGTCATTAGCACGATCCCATCAATTTCAGCACTTAACCCCGATGTAGTTCATTGCACCAGCTCCATTGCACGATGAGTTGATGAATATTTCATAATCTCGACGTTGCTTCCGACACTATTAGTATGACGTTTTGAATTACAAAACAGTTGCTTCCTTGCTTCTATTTTGGATACGGGGAAACTTTATAGAGACGGTCACAAATTGCTAACAAGAAATGAATTTAATATAAAAATAAATGTAGATAGACTTACTAAAACTACATGAAGAGAGATAAATAAATGAGTGATAATTAAAGATGAAAGAGGAGCTCGTGGCTAAATAATAAAAGCCGCACGGCTCGATCATCAAGGTTAAGCAACGCTTGACGAGGTCGGTCCGTGGATGGGTGACCATTTCAACATACCGAATTTCCTCCGTGTCTCGGAAAGCACGTTAAGCCGTTGGTCCCGGCTCTCATTTAAAGATCTTTGACAGTCGTTACGAGTAGTCAGAAGCTTGAGATCTGACACCAGTCTTGCCAAGGGGTACCGTGTTACCCAGTTACTGGGTTGTGGAGTTCAGATAGGCAGTTGCTCCATGTAAAACACTGGTACTTAGCTGAATCCGGTAAGATTGGAAGCCGACCCCAATATAGTTGGGAAAAGGCTAGGCAAGCTAAATACTGGATTTTTTTCTTAAATGAAAAATATTAAAGCACTCTTTCAATCCCTTACTTATTTAAAATTTTACTGAGCTTGGCAGGGTCGATAATTGTCTATGGATATAATAAAGATTGATGAATTAGTCAAAGGACAACTGCACAAAGAATATACAGAAATAAACAACCGTGTAAAAACCGAAGATATAAATAACTATATAGCTTTATTATTGCTTTATATAGGCAATATCAATGGTTCAGAATTCTTGTTTAGTATAATTGACGATTTCCTCTTATTAGGTAGTTAGATAAGCGAGTCAATTACACTGTATTTTAATTACCTATTATAACTGTTAGGCTACAGTCAGATAACTGCTATCTTCTGCGATCTTGACTTTATTATTGTTATCTACGAAAACAAGTGTTATTAAATCGATGACAATACATGTTTGTTTCTAACGTAGAATTTGGAGATTGATAGGTCTGTTTTGACTGAGACAGTTCAACAGGATTCATAATAACGTAACTTCATAGCATTTTTCGAAAGGTTAGGCAGAGCCATTCGCCATTTATGTTTAAATCCCATGTAGTAGGAGGGTGAACTAGGGCATGCAATATCGCAAGGTTCCCAATTCCGGAACTGAGTTCATATGGTCAGTAGTCCGGAGAAAGTGAGGTGAACCACCATTTGGTTGACATTAGGCGTCTGAGAAAATTGTTGTGGGACCCAGTTTATCACACAATAGAATTAAACAATAATATGAATAGTATGTATCACGTGTCACGTACATTTCATACCACATAGTCTCCTTCCAATCTTAACATTTTCGTAAATAATAACCAAATTATCAAAAATTTATGAACATCGGCATTCCGGTATTGCTCCTCTCAATTCCGGATTTGAAATATCAGAAAAATTGAGATTGAATTCCGGCATACCGGAATGCATGCCCTAAGGCGAACCTATTGCCATCAACAGCACAGATCCAGAATTCCACACAACAAGACTCATCCCCCAATTATTCTGCCGTCAGTCCCAAGCCAACTTATATCTGATTGCTTGTTCCAATCAATTGCTCTATGCAAGCAATGCTCGACAGTGAGCTCTAAATAGAATGTCATCCTGTCAGCGATGGCGATAGTCGAAATGCCAGAATGCAAGGGATAGCGCTTGACATTCCAATACATTTTTGACGTTTTTCCAATCATAAAGGCGACACTTTCGTCGACAGAATATCACTTTTCTAGTCTATTGTCACCAATGAGAATACAGCTTTGTAGGACTAAAATCTAATATCTAACCTTTAAACGAGCAATTCTTGTATATCTTATACCTTTAAACGAGCATATATGTATCTTTATATGTAATCTGAATCTCGGAAACGGCCTCAACGATTTTCATGAAGTTTTGTATTCAGGGCCTTCCGGTGGCGATAAATCGATCTAGCTAGTTTCATTTTTAGAAAACGTCGTTTGCTGTATTATTATTATATATCGGTATATATTCACCCTAGCAGAGCTCGGTCGCCCAGTTACTGATACCTTTAAACGAGCAATTCTTGTCTATATATAATCTGAATCTCGAAAAACATTTGATTGACATTTAATTTTAATTATTGGCATTTTAAATTTTAATTATTGACATTTTGATTTATTTAAATTGTATGTTTTTTTTATCTTATGTTTAAAATCGTGTTTTGGGTATGGTGTCTAAATACTTAATGACTTTATTATCTAACAAGATTTGCACGCTTGCTTGCAGGCAGAATACTATAACTTTTAGGCTTTAAGATCTTTCCTTGTTAAACCATGTATTTTCTGGCAAATTAATATTTTGATTTGATTTGAACGGCTACAACGATTTTCATGGAATTTGGTATGTAATGGGTTTCGGTGCCGATAAACCGATCTAGCTACATTTTTCGGTTTAATTTTTAGAAAACGTTTTGTCTACTTTCACCCGAGCGGAGCTGGGTCCCCCAGGTACTATTTATAAAGATGGATATTTCATTCTGAGTTGCAATCATCGCATTATCCGTTATATTATAAAGTGCCGTAAATAGAACAAAAGGAATATAAAGTAATCGTAAAAGCTTATGTACGACGATAATCACTTTTTTGTAACAGGTCTAATCTGTGTTACATATAATGGTAGGTAAGGTAATTTTAATTTGATATTCTTGTCTTTATGCGAATACAAATTGTATTAAGTACTTTGTGTTAAGCGTTTTGTATTACTTTAAACATGATGAAAATATTGTAGAAGGATTGTGTAAAAGATGATATGGCTAGATAGGGGTTCAAAACTGAGACGCATGAAAATAAGGCACATGCTATAATACGCTGAGCAAATTTGGATAAGGGTAAGATGATGATTATATATCTTCTCGTCCAACTTACCACAGTGTCTCAAGACAAAAGTCTATGACCAGTGTGTGTTGCCAGTGATTACTTACGGGACAGAGACGTATTCGTCACAATTTGCCTCATCAGACGGCTTAAAGTCACCCAAAGGGCAATGGAGAGAACTATGCTCGGAGTTTCCTTGCGTGATCGGATCAGAAATTAAGAGAACCAAAGTTACCGACATAGCCCGAAGAATTGCCAAACTTAAGTGGCAGTGGGCAGGGCACATTGTTCGCAGAATGGATGATCAAGATTCCTGTGCGTTGGAAGGCCTCCCTCTAGGTGGAGCGACGACCTGGTCAAGGCTGCGGGAGTTCAGTGGATGTGAAACGGATAGGATCGATCAGTTTGGCAATGCTTGTGGGAGGCCTATGTCCAGCAGTGGACGTCTTTCAGCTGAAATGATGATGATGATTACGATAAAATTAGTGATTTAAGAAAACTATATAATTTTTCTTAGACCTCTTAATGATGCAAGGAAACAAAACAGTAAATACGCTGTATTTTGCACAGAAATTGAAGTCGTCCAATAAAACATCAGCATGTTATTTTCTCAGTAAAGGGCAAAAACCTCGCCTCATACAGTGCCTTGAATTAATCATGCTGACTTAATGCGTTTTGGTTTTCCCCCAGCAGCAGTCGTTTCTTTTATTTAGTAAGCAGACCATGCACTTGGTTATAAACCGTTAATACCTTAAAAAATGCGATCTATATTTAAAAATATACATGGGGTAACAAGTGAAATATGGGTGTACAATTGGTATGTATAGCTTTGCAACCTTTCGGGTATTACAGGCGAGAATTTGTGATTTTATGTAATAAAATTGACATTATTAAAGATTACTTTATTTATTTCAATCGCCCATACCGATCTCCTCCGACGTCCAGAACCCAGTGTCGCTTGTCGAAGGGGACGACGTGGAAGACCGAGATGTAACGCACCGGATCAACTCGGGATGGATGAAAAGGCGACAGGTTACTGGATCAACTTGCGACCCACGGATGCTCCTTATGTTAAAGGAGGTGAAAATCAACAAGTCCGTGGAGGAATGTTGGGCTGTAAAAAGATGGATAAAAGAGATTGCATGTGGAAAAGATGAGAATGTTGAAATGGATATGCGAGTGACGAGAATGGATAAAGTGAGAAATGAGTATATTAGAGGAATTTTGAATGTGGTGTCAGTGACAGCAAAATTAAAAGTCAACCGTTTGTCCTGGTATGGTCATGTGATGAGGAGGGATGAAACGCAAGTTACAAAAAGAGTTATGAATATAAATATGGATGGATGGAGAGGGAGAGGAAGGCCAAAGAAAAGGTGGATGGACAGTGTGAGAACTGATATGAAAGAAAAGGGAATCAGTAATAGCGTGACCAGCAGCCTTATTTCGTAATGAATTCGGCAAGGCAAAGGGCAAAGAGTATGAAAAATCGACCAATCACATTAGACGGAAATTCACATCGCGTCTTTTATCTCGCACGTGATTGATCGATTGATGGCGCCAAACCCTTTGCCTTACCGAATTCACTTGCGCAATTAGGCTGTAGGGGACAGGACGATATGGAATAAGAAAACGTGTTGCGCCGACCTCAAGTAACATGGGATAAGGGCAGGAAGGTGATGACTTCAATCTATCATATTTAAGTAGGTATGCATTAAAAAGGATTTACGGTAGACCCTAAATAACGTGTACCTTTCGAGGTCAGCAGTAATAATAACTTTGTTGCCACGCTCTTTCCTTTGTTTGACTGTGGCATTTTCTTACGACACACCGTTCTAGTTTTACATTCGCTTTATGGTTGCACACAGACGTCTTTTAATTGTCTACCTCCTGAAAATGAGCCCTCTTTAGGAAGCTAATTTTGGTCGGTTGTATTGTACCGTTTATGAGAATTAGTGGTCACAATTTGTAAGTAATTTTAGCGTGCAGAATATGACACATTTATACTAGAGTGCCCCAAGCCCCCAAGTGCCCATAAGCCTGCTCTTTAGAGGACCTAATGGACGCAACGTGGGCACCTACTGGGTCCGAAATATTTAAAAAGTTTGCCATCGACTCATAAAGTAGAAGAAGTAATTTCAGCTGTTTGCATCTCTTCTGCACATAAAATCTCACACCCCGGTGAAGGTTGCACAATATGCTTAAAAAGTGTCACAAGATTTTATCTTCAAGTAATAATACATTAAAAAAACCGGCCAAGTGCGAGTCAGACTCGCGCACGAAGGGTTCCGTACCATTATCGCAAAAAAAGGCAAAAAAAATGCGTTTGTTGTACGGGAGCCTCACTTAAATATTAATTTTATTCTGTAATTAGTATTAGTTGTTATCACGGCAACAGAAATACATTATCTGTGAAAATTTCAACTGTCTAGCTGTCACGGTTCATGAGATACAACTTGGTGACAGACAGACGGAACGCGGAGTCTTAGTAATAGGGTCCCGTTTTTACCCTTTGGGTACGGAACCCTAAAAAACGACGACGAAATAACAAATTGAAAAGCGAAAAATAAATATAATATTTAGTCTGGCATTTTGAGTCGGTGCCAAACAAACAAACATGCAAATTAATTACCTAAAGCCTAGAATGATTGTAGTTAAGTTGGTCCTCAAACCAATAAAAATAAAATTAAATCGGACCGCTCTATAAAAAGTTATGCGTAGTCATACATAAAAATAATAGTACCTGGGCGACCGAGCTCTGCTCGGATGAAAATAGAAAAAACGACGTTTTCTAAAAATGAAACCTAGCTGGATCGATTTATCGCCTCCGAAACTCCCTGCATACTAAATTTTATAAAAATTGTTGGAGCCGTTTCCGAGATTCAGATTATATATATACATACATAAATACAAGAATTGCTCGTTTTCTTAAATTCCCCACATTTATCTTATACCTATAAGATAAATGTGGGGAATTTACAAACAATATCATTCTTTCGTGAAATGTGGTTTATCATAAATCCAAACCTTTCATACATGTCGAATTGAGAACCGACTCCTTTTCTTCTCCGGTTTAAAATTACATGTTTCGTCGATAAATATTTGCTTATCAAAAAGGTGATTAGAAGGCGGAACTGTAAGTTATGCTGCGTTTCAGTAACGAAATATGTAAATCACCACACGTAACATTTATTGCAAGTAAAACTGCTGCACAAAACGCTCATTTTGGTAGAATCACCGCTCTTGGCAACTATTCTAATGTTCACAAAACTGATCTTGACTTGATCACATAACAGTCGGCTACACCCTCAGTCGCCATTTTCCCACGAAGTTTCAGGAAGCCACTATTTGTCGGTCACACAACTCCACTGCGCAATAAATACACGCATATTTCAATTCGTTAGTAAGTCAAAGTTTCAAAACAACTAAACATTTACAATCGTCTGCGATAGCTATGCTGCGTCAATAACAGAACAAGACGATGCTCTTTTGTTTTTACTTCAGTCTGCCATTACATGACGCATGTTCCGTCTGGTTACACATCGTGGATTTTAGCAGATACCGGAGAGTAATAAAATAAGAGTAATGAGACAAGTAAAAATAATAAACATTGTCGTTGCTGGTAGAAGCTGCGTGTAAGTAAAGTTTGTCAATATTTTTGAATGATTTAAAAGTTTTCTAGTCGTATTTAGATGCATAATTTTATTTTTTTTCTATTTCATTAGGTTTTGATTTTTATATCTTTCTACCACAGCTCGCCATTAAATTACTCAATCTACTACTAATATTATAAAGAGGAAAGATTGTTTTGTTGGTTTGCACCGAATAGGCTACGAAACTGCTGGACCGATTTAAAAAATTCTTTCAGCAATAGAAAGCTACATTATTTCTGAGTGACATAGGCTATTTTTATCATCCCGAAAATGGGTCCTGTGGGGTGGTCCACGGGAGCGAATCCGTGGGGAACAGCTAGCTAGCATCTACCTTACTCGAGAAAATAATTTATAACATTTCATGTCACACAAAAAAACTAACAATTCGAATTTTAAATAGTTACTGGACTACTATAAAACATGATTTATTATGCAAAGCACCGCTCCTCGCTCAAAACACACCATTTTCGTTGCATTAGTCATACGAGCGAAGTTATCTTGTATACAGTCCTCGACTTAACTATGCTAATCCATACTATCTCTTATATTTAAACTAGTATTAACATTTTCTTTGTCCACAATAATAATTTGCACTTCGTCTGAATGTTAAATCTTTATGGTTTTATTCTGAGTATACACTACTGTATGTTAAATACATCTTTTTGTAACGGTTTTATGATGTTTTTAATATTTGTAATGCATAAAATAACACAAAAAAATTGTGTGACGTGAAATTTAAACAGTTGCCAAATCTGGTCGGAATATAATTATTTTGCTATCATAAAACTTTCAGATACAATATGACTAACAACAAACAAAGTATTAAGTTTAATATAGTAATAAATCAAGAACCAAGATAATAACACAGTTTAAAATGAATAATAGTCTGCATGTACTTTACATAAAGACAAAAATGAAATAAAATTGTTTATATAAAGAAAAATACCACATATTTCATCGAGCTTCAAAGTTAGAGTGAACAGGCTTCTTCTGGGTAAGCTCGCTCCATCGTCGACTCTGTCTCTGTCACCTTTGACCTAGACTAGAGTCAAGAGCAAACCCACCACAAAAAAAAAAAAAAAAAGCTAAAATTGTGTGTTTGTCTGGTAGGAGGTTATCTCTAGAAGTCCTGATCCTGATAGAAAGCATCACTACCGCTAAGGGCCATAGGCAACTATTTATCCCAATATCAAAATTCACAGTTCAGACGGGCGAAACCTCCAAAAAAAAACGTGTGCATTTACTTATTTATTTAAAAGTAGCTGTTGCCCGCGCCTTCGTCAGCGTCAAACTATCCTATGATAAAAAGTATCCTACATATGTGACTTCCTATGACATCAGCTATCTACCAGTCAAAAAAAAACGGTCCAGCCGTTTCGAAGATTATCTGAAACAACCGTAGTACTGTACGAGTATTTCCTTTGAGTAAAATTTTCTATCTGCAGTATTAAGAGTACTTTCCCTCCAGGTGGCATTACAAAATTCCACCCTGTATACTATAACATGCATTCAATAAAACATTGCTATTTTGATATCACGTACAGACACTTAAATTTTATTTATTTATATAGAGTTCAGATCTCCAATTAAATCAATGGCTCAAGAAGGTTCTCTTACCATGGATCGATGTACATTTGCCTTTACAAACACACAAACAGTTTATCATGAGAACATT
The DNA here is from genome assembly GCA_948252205.1 of Orthosia incerta. Taxonomy (NCBI): domain Eukaryota; kingdom Metazoa; phylum Arthropoda; class Insecta; order Lepidoptera; family Noctuidae; genus Orthosia; species Orthosia incerta. The sequence goes on from OX411748.1 coordinate 3,681,112, forward strand.
AACATTTTAGTATCAATGGCATTTTAAAGCAGTCTTCAGTCAACGGTCGGATCATGGCGATGGCGGACCAATGAATTATGCAAGAATATCGACTTATTGTGCTTCATTTGAAATAACGATATCTGAAACTGCTCTTGGGATTATGAATACACAGTATAACCTGCATGCAATGGGTTTTTCCTGACATGCTTCTTAAATTACATTGTGGAGGTAGCAATTAATGTATATCTTTATACCGGATGATGGCATGGGCCAGCTTTTAAAGTATTATAATGATACACCTGTCAACAATGCCGTTTTCCTGCGTGAAAGTTAAAAAACTGGCCAAGTGCGAGTCGGACTCGCGCACGAAGGGTTCCGTACCATTATCGCAAAAAACGGCAAAAAAATCACGTTTGTTGTATGGGAGCCCCCCTTAAATATTAATTTTATTCTGTTTTTAGTATTTGTTGTTATAGCGGCAATAGAAATATACATCATCTGTGAAAATTTCAAGTGTCTAGCTATCACGGTTCATGAGATACAGCCTGGTGACAGACGGAAAGACAGACAGACAGACGGATCGTGAAGTCTTAGTAATAGGGTCCCGTTTTTACCCTTTGGGTACGGAACCCTAAAAATGACCTAATGGAACCATATTTTTTTTGGAGTGAGAAATCATCCAATGACATCTCACGCTCTGGGTTCACCCAGAGGGCGTGTCAGACATTTACTGACAAAAACCCACCCGTGTTCCTTCAGATGCTTGTGCCAGGGTCGCGGTAACTCTCTTTCAAATTTATCCGCAACCCAATAGAACTACTCCTAGGATAAAAATACCCTGTCCTTTTTCAAGGTCCAATCTAAAAATACCAGCGGCTTGGTTGTAAAAACGTAATAAACCAACGGACATCGGCACTTTTCTGGTGGTCGCCTCTGTTGATTCTGGCTTTCAGGAGTTGCATTCGTTTGGAAATAGTGTGATGGGATTGTCACAAAAAAAAAACAACGGCAGCTGGAATTTATTTCAACATTATCATCATTTCAGCCGAAAGACGTCCACTGCCTGGACATAGGCCTTCCCCAGGCGTCGCCACATTGACTGATCCCGTGCATCTCGGAATTTCTTTTGCATGTATAAGATTAGTACCTACATATTGTGCATTCCACAACGTGAAGTGAGGTGGTAGATTAACAAAGACATGATCAATGTTGATTGGCGTCCCCTTCGGACCCAATATTGACTAACAATAAAGTAAAGCAACGCTTGACGAGGTCGGTCCATGGATGGGTGACCATTTCAACATACCGACATTCCTCCGTGCCTCGGAAAGCACGTTAAGCCGTTGGTCCCGGCTGTCATTTGAAGATCTTTGACAGTCGTTATGGGTAGTCAGAAGCTTGAGATCTGACACCAGTCTTGCCAAGGGGTACGTGTTACCCAGTTACTGGATTGTGGAGGTCAGATAGGCAGTCGCTCCATGTAAAACACTGGTACTCAGCTGAATCCGGTAAGACTGGAAGCCGACCCTAATATAGTTGGGAAAAGGCTAGGCAGATTGATTGAAGTAAAACTCAAACCCGACGATTTTACTTTGTAGGCCGCCAAAATGAACTACTTTCGACAATTCCGAGTTATATTAATACTCCTCGTATATATTTATAGAACGGTCGATAACATTCTCGTTTATAATTAATTGTCGTCGAATTCCTCTTATCTAAGCCAGGCAATTTACACAGCCATTTAATTACCAGTCGGAAGATCAGAGGATACATTTGGAGATTAAAGAACACACAGGTGTCAGTTAGAGGATCAAGAAAGGTAGTCCTTGTCTTTGTATTATTAAACCTACTGTCATTTGACAAGGGGTTTTAACCATGAGTAGATTATGATAAAAAAAAACATGCAATCGCTCTGACACGTGTAAATAGTGAGGGTTTAAATGATGCAATGATAAAAGATATTTATTTTGTAAATTGGTTATAAAAAAAACTTTTACACGTCAATCGGTTTTGGTAAGTTTATAAAATCCTAGCTGAGAAAAATACGGAAAAAAACACAGAGTCCGTTCTCTCACGTCGCTTTTAAAGTCTATACAACACGAAAAAATTTAAAAACTCCCGCCACATTTTTTTTGCATGCTACATAACTTATCTATTAGTAGACACGCTTCGGTCTACAATCTATTTAACACGTAATTACAACATGATATCTTTCGAAAACAGCCCAATTCAAACAGTAAAACGCCTATAGCTATTGAAAGGCGGAACCGATTTTCATCAAACATAGCCATTCAATGATCACTCGATAATGTCACCTTTTAAACAAAAACAATGAAATCAAAATCGGTTCATCCGTTTAGGAGCTGTGATGCCACAGACAGATACATAAATACACAGGTACACACGTCAAATTTATTACACCCCACTTTTTCCGTCAGGGTTTAATAAAATAATGTACCTAATGGTCAAATCATATATTATTATGAGAACCGAATGGTTAATGTATTTTCTCTTTACATGAACAAGTCAATGCTAAAATCACTTACGAAAAAGAGTTGTTTCGGTAACAATGAGGACGTTATTGTACCATCGATGTAGCGATTTATTATAGTGGTAACCGCGGCCTATGTATCAAGGACTTTGTCAAAGCATTGTCAACCTTATAAACTTTGTCTAATACCTCGTGTGCCGTACTTAATTTAGTATGAGAGGAATTGCGGTCGCAGACATCCGACTGAATTTCCTACGTAAAAAGTCATAATTCGAGGTTTGGCTCTCGCCTATTTCCTCCTCCAAAATTGGACCAATTTAAAAGCTATTCCATAAACTTAAAAACAGATATAAACTGTGCTTTGTGTTTTCCGTTTTTCATTTATAGTTATCTAATTTGTACACAAGGCCTCTGTTGACAGCACAATTTTGAGCATCTTTTGAGGGTTCTAGTGCTTCTAAAGATAATGTATCATCAAAAAGGAAAACATAGGGGCACAGTATAATATATCTTGCTTTTTCAGTTTATGGAATATCTTTGAAATTCGTCAAATAAATTCACCTAAAAATAAAATTTCCTACTTGATACCTCCATAAATCAAGGCGATTAAAATCGGGTACAAACTAGTTTTTGTAATTTACGGTTTCAGGCACTTGATTGCTGCGATAAGGGACGCATTCATCAATCGTTAAATATATTGTTTTTATTCAATTGAATACTTCGAGTACTTAAATACTCGATTACGTTTTATAGCCAGTATAAAGTTTTAATTAGCCTAGTACAAGGTTTTGATAAGACATCACATCATCAGCCTATTAATGTTCCCACTGCTGGGACACAGGCCTCCTCTCTGTGGGAGGGAATGGGCCATTAACCACCACGCGGGCCCAGTGCGGGTTGATGGATGTCACATGTCTTCGAATTTTTGGTTCTATGACATGTCGGTTTCCTCACGATGTTTTCCTTCAGCGTTTTTGAGAGCAGTGGTGATGAAATTATTTACACAAAGTAAAGCGCCGGCCTGGGCTCAAACCCACGACCTACAACTTGTAAGTCGTGGCCGATACCACTGGGCCACCACTGCTCTTTGATAAGTCATACGTGTATAAAATAGAATAAAATACAAGGTCTTTCAAAAAACAAACGCGCATTACATGTTTAAACCCTGAAAAGTACATACACTTTCAGGATACTCTCCACCCGGAAAATAAACTTTTCATGCGGGTAAAACCACTATGAAAATAAACAATGCAATGAGATGTGTATTTTTTTTTTGTTGTACAATAAAGTATATTCTATTCTATTCTAATGCCTATCGGCACCTCGGACATCGGGTCTCCGGTCTTTCATATGGCACCCCAAATTTTATCGTACAATCTAAGAATTGGGCACATAACAGGATTCTTGTATGCATTACTTGATAAAGCTTTACTAAATGGATACTTATTTCTCTTAAATCTTAACCACACGCATATTAAACTTAAAGCAAAATTAAATATGCGTGTAACACGGCCGAGTTCACTTGCACAGTTCATCGGGCCGGGATTGAACCCACGACCTCTCGTTCAAGAGTCATCGCCCCGGTCGGCAGTCGGCTGGAGCCGCTTTAAATAAGTGACGTGACGATTAATAGTTATGGTAAGGCTATATGGGGAACGCTATAGTTTGTTCTGAGGGTTGAGTGAGATTAGCTCTATAGAGACTGCATATTATGTAGGTCTAGCTTGTGCAGTATGGATCTCTAGATCCATACACCCAGCACTACTCTACTACGTATCGGTATAAAGCATTACAAGCACTAACAGGTAAATTCATTCATTTGATAAATAGGAACATGGTTCTCACATAATTACAAATTTACTACTTTCTAAGTAGTAAATCGGTATAAAGCATTACAAGCACCAACAGGTAAATTCATTCATTTGATAAATAGGAACATGGTTCTCACATAATTACAAATTTACTACTTTCTAAGTAGTAAATTTACGTAGATACGTAGTAGAGTAGTGCTGGGTATAACGTCTTCACTTATATGAATTTATATATGTATGTAAATGTTGTAAAACACTTTTTTAAGAATAAGTGTGGAGTGTGTGTGTGTGGGTGTGTGGAGTATCTTGTCCGTTCTTCTCCATAACAAGCTACTTTTCCGAATGGACGGTAGAACCAACTATTATTTCTTTGAATTTAATTTTTTTGACGTCCAAAAGTGCCGCTTAATGGCCTAGTTGAAATAAAGAAGTTTTGCCTTTTGTCTAGGGCAAAAACAATAAATATATATACAATAGTATATCATAATATATACAATAGTATAGCATAATATATACAATAGTATTAATTAATATTAATTAATTACAATAGTATTTTTCTTTCATTATTTTTTTTGTAAAAACTTTGCCACACACTAGGCTTTTCTTTATGTATCGTGGGTGCGTTTATAAACATTTAAACTCACATACACAATACACCCAGATCCAAAACAACTATCTTTAGGCCATACAAACATTTGTTCCGTGCGGGAATCGAACCCGCGACACGCAGCGCAGCAGCCGATCGCTCAACCACTGCGCCAACCGTGTCGTCGTTTTTACTATAAAGACTTAGATTTAAATTATTATTATAAAAACAGCTTTTATTATTCTACCTTCTCCAAATAAGAAGAGTTAATTGACTATAACATAGCAGGTTAACTATTAGCTCTAAAGCACCTAATGGTAAATTGTAATTTGGTATGATGGATAAAGAATATTCGGTAGAGGTCGCCCTCTTTCAACCTTAGTGGTCAAATATAAAGAAAGACCTTTTACGAACCCAACAGCTTGGACTGTCCATGTAGTTGGCACAGAACAGTGAGGTGACGAGATCCTAAATAGGTAATGGGAAAGATAAAGATGGGAAAGATAAAGATTCAATGAAGTACATCATTGCCTGTCTCATGTTTCCGTTAAACTCTGAGCTATTGTCATCTGTACCTGTATGTTTGTGTATCCGTCTGTGGCATCATAGCTCCTTAACGGATAAACCGATTTTAATTAAGTTGTTTTTTGTTTGAATGGTGACTTTATAAAAGCGTTCTTAGCTATGTTTGATGAAAATCGGTTCAGCTATTCAAAAGTTATGGGCGTTTTACAGTTTGAATCGGGGTGTTACCGCAAGATATCGTGTTCAATAGATTGTCGATAGAAATGTGTCTACTACTCGTATTAGATAAATTATGTAGCATAAAATAAAAATGTATCGGTGATTTTTTTAAATTTTACTTTTTTAAGTTTAGAAACTATCTTTTTCGGACCCATTGTTAAGCCAATAGCTTTTCCGAAATGAGGCAGAATGATATCTACAGTTCCGTTCCATCTTGGCACTGTGGCCAACGTCCAATTTATGTTTTGGTAAAACGAGTAACGGAAGTGCTGCCATATTCAATATTCACAACGGTGGCGAACGAATGTGTAATGTTTTAACAGATGGACACAAAATACTTGCAAAAACGGTAGTTCAGTTACTGTTACAAAAGCTAGCCAACAACAAGTCAGTCAACAATCTGAGTCAACCCAAAAAGAGAGAGCATTGTACCTTTGCATATTGTTAATAGTATTCCAGACCATAATTTAGTCATGGTTTTCTCACGACATTTACCTTTGTTTTACTCAAAGAGCACGGCATCGCTGCGCCACGACAGTAATTTATATTTTTTTGGCCCAGAACTTCACCACGAAACAAACTCAGAGGTCAAAGTCTCATTAAAAATCCATACAATTAATCTATTGGTCAAATCATAGGGTATCGTATTACCCTGTTAATGGTTTGTGGACGTCAGATAGACTCATACTAGATAGAAAGAAAAAAGAAAGAAAGATGGATGTGCGGATTGACGAGAATAAATAAAGTGAGAAACGTGTATATTAGAGCAAGTTTGAAAGTGGCGCCAGTGACAGAAAAGTTGAAAGGAAACCGTTTGTACTGGTATGATCATGTGATGAGGAGGAATAAAACACATTTTAGTAAAAGAGTTGTGAATATAAATGTGAATGGATGGAGAGGGAGGGGACGGCCAAAGAAAAGATGGATGGACTGTCTGAAGAGTGACATGAAAGAAAAGAAAGTCAGTGATAGCGTGGCGGTGGACAGGACGGTATAGAAGAAGATAACGTGTGCGCTGACCACAGGTCACTTGGGATAAGAGCAGGAAGATGATGATGGTCTTTTGAGCAAAGCACCACACACATTTTAGAGAACCTGTCCAGACAGAGCAAACATTTATCAGTTATCGTGTAGCTCAAAAATCGGTATTGACAATATCGTCTCTAGAAGTAGCTTAAGACAATTTTATCAAACCACTCCATACATTTAATATTCTACGGCCAACGACAAAACAAAGTAACAGCATTAACACATCATGCTAATCGCAAAACAATTGAAGACGCAAACATGGCGTAAACTAAGATTATCCTCTGAATCCGTCCATTGTTATCAGAGTTTACAACAAAGACACAGTTTTACGATTCAACACTCCGCTTTGTCTGTTTTTTTACTCAACTTTGATAGTAATGAGGTCATGTACTGTTTAGGAATGATGACTAAATGTTATTGTGCCAAAGTGTGTAAAAATGATTAGCAAGGAGATGAGAAAAGTCACGTAGATAAAGATATACATCGCTTCAGTCAAGGCAAAGTAGCGAACTAAATACAGATGTACTAAAGTTCGATGTGCAAGAACAAACATATTAAAGTTCATGTTGTTATAAAAACTTTTTACAAAAAAAAATAAACCGACTTCCAAAACAAAACACTACAAAGCGATTCCGAAACCGCTTCCTATCGGAAGTCGGTGTCTGTGGTAGCATTTTTTTTTCGTTTTGGATGTCGGTTTAATTTTTATGTTAAAAAGTTTTATTATTTTTCTCTTTTGATTTTTGGTATTTACCTTATATAACATGACAATCATTTATAGCCGTTGCTTTTCATAATAATTCCAACAAGCCTAAACACGACTGGGGTAATTTTTTTTACTATGGAGTTCAATTGCCTATCTTCCGGCTTCATAATCAGATCAATTCAAATTTCATTAGAACCATTCATTTGAATTTGCTTTATCACATCGTTTAACTATTCGAGATATCTTATACACAAAACATATTTATCAATGAGAAATTCTAGTAGCCATCCATGGTCATTTTCATCAGTTCCACTTCACCAAATTATACTTTCGTAAGCCATTTTGATGAAACTAGCAAAATCGCTTCAAGTGTGTGTATCAAATTAGAAGAGTTCCTTCGATTTCTCTAGGATCGCATCATCAGATCCTGACCTAATGACCATAGGACCACCTGGGAAGCCTACTACACCTACTTTCTAAAAAAATTAAATCCAAATTATGGTCAAAAATATGATATTCTTAGCAACTTTTCTATTCAGATCCTGTAAAACTCCGACATCTCCAAAACTACTTCTGTGTTTCATGGTGATCTCTAAACACCAAAGTTAAGATTAACCTAACTTGAAATATAACCTTTAACTGAACCCAGATTCAAAAAGCTTTTAGGAACCGGCAGGCTTATTACGTAAGAAACAGCAATCAGCAATCATCGCGCGATGAAAAGCTTTATATATATTTTTTTTTTTTTTTAATTGGAATTACCTACAGCGTAGTTATGACAGATCCTACGCAATCGTTTACTAATCCCTCGTTTTTTTTCCAAATGCACTTATTTCTAAAAAAAAGTCGCCAAAAAATATGTTCAAAAATTAAAACCCGACTAGTAAAAAATCACGTTCTAAAAACTACGAAACAAGAAATAATTCATATCTAAAATTGTTATAAACTTGAAGTTAGTAGTCTGAGAAAGCGACCATGATGTTCATAACACATCGGCAACGATTCGGCATGCTCAGAACAAGGTTGTCAATGTCTTGCTGCGGAATATTGTCCCATGTCCTTCTGAGGTGCCCAAAAAGTTGATCTTCTGTAGCCAGATTTTCAGGAACTTCCTTCAGAGCTCTTCTTTGCAGCATATCCCAAGCATGCTCAATGGGATTTAGATCTGGCGATTGAGCAGGCCAGTCTAAGGCTCTAACATTGTGTGTATGTAACCAAGCTGCTACCGTTCTCGCCGTGTGTGCCCGGGCATTGTCGTGCATGAGCAGGAAATCTTGCCCCATTTGTGTTCTGTGGGGCAAGATTACGGGCCCCAGCACTGACGTATCGTTCTCATACTGCCCCGCACCCAAACGAGATCCGTCCGTCCTCCAAGACGAATTCCTGCCCAAACCATAATTGTTCCTCCTTGGTATGGGTGAACTTCCTGAGGGTTCTGAAGACGGCTCCATCGTCCAGGAACTCGCCATACACGCGTCCTTTGTGAATCTGGATGGAAGCCGAACCTGGATTCATCCGTGAACAGCACATTGGACCATTGCTCACGGCCCCAGTCCACGTGGTTCCGAACCCATTCTAATCGTCGTCCACGATTGCCTCTCCATAAAGGTGGGACCCGGAGTGGTCTACGAGAGCGTAGATTGCTTTCATGCAGTCGCCTTCTTACAGTTTGGTCACTCACAAGCACTTGGTGTTCCACTCGTCGCCTTTGGACCAATTGAGTCGCCGTTGCATTTGATTGAGCTCGCGCAGTAATTTGCAAAAATCGGTCTTGTCTGGGGGTAGTGATGCGACTTGGCCCCCGGTGCCTCTCCGCTACTTCACCTGTGGCACGATAGCGTGTCCACAATCTTGAAATTAAATTTTGTAAGTCCCTATGGCCTCAGCAACATTACGCTGAACAGACCCAGCTTCCAGCATTCCCACAGCTCGTAACATCTCCGCCCTCGTCAAGTGTTGGCGTTGCATGGCTACAATACCTCAATTTTAACTTTATCTTTCGTTTAAAAATGAAAAAAAAACTGTAACTAAACGTAATTCGTATTGTTTTCTAAATTTCGCACAAATGAAAATTCCCTCTCCTACACATCAAGACATTTTTATGCCACCGAAACAAAAGAATTTTCAAAAATTTGAATTTGGAATTAGTCTGAGATAAATTACAAACAAATTGGTGTATAAAAGATTCCAATGCGGCCAGTACTTTTCGAGTTATTTAATTGAGTACGTAATATCCCTAGACCGTGTTGATGTGTTTAGTTCATACATATTTATAATGGTGTTCAGAGGATAACCGTGGTCGTATGCTACTTTGCAGAATATATTGTTTAGTTACGGTAGGTGGCATACGACCACGGTTTTCCTCTGAATACCACTATGAATCTGTATTTATATTTTATGTTCTTGACTTCGTGCCCCCTAGAGGGCGCCATATTCTATTTAATGTGACGTCACATAGCCGATAACCAGCGTACAAACAAGACGCTTCTAACGACACCTCATTTGTCAAATTATGATAAGTAGTTGAGAAGTTATGAGGGAACAGATGAACATAAATAAATACCGGTCAAAAACATAACCCTCCCTTTTGCTTCGCCGTAGTCGGTTAAAAACTCTAAAGCTTTTGTATTGTAGAGCAATTATTGCGCAAATTCGCTACCATTTTGCTCTTGAAAGATACTTAATAAGTCTGCCGGACGACCTAACACAACTCGACAAAAAATCCAGTTTAAAAAAAATACCTACCTCTGTCAACGTCTGTCTCTTTATCAGTCCCGAAATTTTTACGTCCAAAAGTTAGTCACATTTTAATTTCAATATTCCTCATACAAAAGGTGAAGTATTTAATAAATGAAGCGCCTATAACAGCCAGATTCCTTCGACATTTTTCGCTGAAAATTTTCCGAACTTATTGGACAACAGTAGCTTTTGAACGCATGAACGTACGAACCTTTTTGTAATAAATACCTAAATACTAGCTGTACCCGTGACCGTTAGAAGTTTATAAATTCTTGCATGAGAGGTATCCTGGTATCATAAAAAAACCTCGTTTGTTAAGGTGGAAAGTGGCTAAAACATTTTTTACGTTTCCGTAGTAATTCAACGAGGAATATTGTTTCACCACCGATACTGAAACGCACTTGGCTAGCTTTTTAACCGAAGAAAAAAAAGGAGGAGGTTCTCAATTCGACATGTATACATTTTTTTTAATGTAATATGACCTCGCATAACTTTTTATAGTGGTCTGATTTCAAAAATTCTATTTTATTGGCAAGTGTAGGTATACCTTAAAATTAGCCCCATTTAAATTTGAAAAATAAAATGTACCCCTAAAGGTAAAAAAAAAAGATTTGTTGATAATTTACTCACTGAATTTTAATTGTGATCCGATTCTGTTGAAACTTAGTAAGTAAACTAAAAAGCGAAAATATACATTTTAACAAAAAAAATACCGACGAAATAACGAACTGAAAAAGCAAAAAAAACCTTTTAGTCTAGCATTTTAAGGCGGCGCCAAACAAACTATCAACGAAGATAAACCTAGCTACAATTATTCCACGCTTTAGGTAAATTAATTTGCATGTTTGTTTGTTTGGCGACAACTCAAAAAGATTTAAAGATTACTTTTAATTTTTTGCTTTTCAGTTCGTTATACCGTCGATTTTTTTTTTGTTTGAATGGGTTTTTGTCTTAAACTTTTATCCCTGTAAGAAAAACTTAAACTATAGGCTGCATTAACATTTACAAGCGTTGCGTGTCAGAAACAGAGCAAATAACAGCCTGCGTGTCACGAAATATAGTTTAGTTTTCTGACTAAAAGAAAAACTGTGTAAATCGATCCTACATAAAGTTGAGAGGCAATGCCCGTTTTTATAAGGGAATTTCGTATTCACATCGCAGTCGCAATCTGTTAAATAAGCAATCATATTTAAAAAAAAGTATTTTTAAACAAACTTTTTTACAAAAAATAGCATTGTCTCGAGACAAAAACGTGTGGGCAAAATTTCAGCTCAATCCAACTTTCAAGATGAAGGTCGCATTTAACTTGCTAGATTTTTGACTGGGAGCTTGTAAAATACCTCTATTTTCCAACATTTCGTCAATTTTTTGACTTTGATTGTCGCCGAGATGATCTAAGACTTAATTGTGAACGATTTTCAACCGACTTCAAAGAGGAGGTATGTTTTTGTACGTTTGTTATGCGATTAATCCGGCAATTGTTATGATCCGATTTTGATGATTCTTTTTTTATTTGAAAGCTTCTTCATGTGTGGTCCCATTTAAATTTGATCAAAATCTAACGAGTAGATTTTAAGTTATCCTTAATAATGCGTATTTTCATGGTAATATAAGGTACCAAAACTAAAAATTTAAAAATAAAACCATTTTAACAAAAAAAAATAACTGACTCCCAAAACAAAAAAAAAAGCGAAAAATAAATTTATTTTCGGAAGTTGGTGTCGAAAACCAAAATAATAGGTACCAAAGGCACCGACTTCAGGCATTGGCGAGAATCAGCATAGCTAGTCCACAAAGAACTGCCAAGCCACGATGACAACGTGAATATAAGCAGCTGATAACGCCACAAAATGCGCTGTCATATTGTGGGCTTAACCGACAAAACGCTTGCAAAACGAGGGCCGTATCAGGCGGAAAATGGCCATTACCTTCTCAATGTAGAACGATCCTACAAATGGTCCCGGTAGGGCTATAGTGACCGAACTACGTAAACTAGGCATAGACTGATTGATGATTGTAGTACGTTTAATAGCACACTGGTGAATGCTGGCTGTTATCCACCGTCTTTCTTGACCTATTCATAGCTTAAGTGGACACAAAGGTAACATAGGGAACATTATGCCAGTATTGCCGGGGTTACGCTGTGTACCTACTTTTTGTAAACCCACATTTTACAGTTATGCTAAATTCCCATGTAATAGGGGACTATAGCACCAACAATAAGACACAATAAGACTTTTTCCGACATAGAAATCGAATTCAAGGCACCTTGCAATCTGCACAGCAGTAGCGGTCACTAGTCTTATGAGGCAGTCACATAGGTATTAGTAAATTTTGTTGAAAATATTTTGCAGAACGAAGGACCGTGTCATTTCTGCCGCCAAGGTAGCATTGCCGTGTTTGTAGTGTACATTTACGTGTGCTAGTAAAATTATAAAGACAATTGAGAAATTTCAATGTGGGCAACATTGAAATTTCTCAATTGTCAGCGAATTCTCAATTGTAACTTATCAGCGAATTTGCAAGGGTCGTCCCAAAAGTGAGCTTCTGTCTTGCAAAGTACACCTACAATTTTTTACAAAAGTGGTAATACGAGTTAGCTTCTTTATCTCATTTTAATTGTCTTTACCACAACTTCAGCAACCAACTTGGCAAACTCGTAACCTGTTTTTAAAATTGCAACCCAGTTCTAATCTGACAGGTCTATTAAACTCTAAATATATATGTTTGAGTTCAGTACAAGGCAAAAGGCAAAGTTAAATAGGAAGAGATAGAATAACAAAGTTTAATGTAGCATAGTCGAGAAAAGTTTCCAATGGGAATATATTTAGTACAAAGACGATTTCATCTCGCGAGTTCGCGCCTTTTGTTCAATCCAAGATGGCGCTGCATTTTCGTATCAGGCGCCATTACGGCTTTATGAAAAGAGAAATAGATTATTTTAAATCTGATAAGTGGCGATTATGTTATCACAAAAAAAAAAATTTGGAAATCTCTAGGATTAAGGTCAGACCGCACTAGGCGTAACTGCGCGTCAGCGGAGCGACGCGACAAAATATATTGTATGAGATAAAGTGTCGCGACGCGTAGTTCCGCTGCCGCGTAGTGCGGTTTATCTCATACAATTTCATACAAAGTATGATTATTCATGTCGCTCCGCTAACGCGTAGTGCGGTTTGACATTTAGGATTACAGTTCGCTTCTTTTCTCCTCCTATTTTTCTTCTTCTTTCGCGACCTTACTCCTTTTACTTAGGGTCAACTCAAGTCAGCCCTCCTAAAGCTGTTTCTCTACTGCGCACGGTCTTGAGCTGAGCTGGCGTCTAATTGTGTTTCTTTCAGGTGGTTTCACTATTGGTAACTATTTAGATTCCCTTAAATCATAATCCAGCATAGCCAATGTAAAAAAAAACCCGCTTTGTTTAAGTATTTTATTAGCCTAATTACGGCAGAATACAATAGAAAATGAAGAAAAATTTCATCGGAATAACGAAGTATTGCAAATTCTATTACTTAATTGCATTTGGCTTGTGCGTGTGGGTTTCATAAACGATAGAAATGCCTTTTCATTTAATGAATAAAACTTCGATAACAACACTGACCCGTTGCAGCAAAATTGGCGAGACCATGCACATGTAAAAAGAAAAGAAAATAATTAAAATGTCGGCATAATCACGTTCTATGAAAATGCATTTTCTACGTGCTTATCTACGACTCCAACCGTAAAAGAACTGCGCATTGTTAATTTAAACTCAACGTTATATTTTTACACAAAGCATGCTTCAACCCGCTAAGACTCTGTTTTAAAGTAATAACCTACTAACTCGAACGACCTTGTATCCGAATCCGAATCATCAATATCGATCAAGAAATCCTCAATGATAATCCAAATGACACAACTTATGTAACGCAAAGACAATTACAAAAGGCTCTATCAAAACTGGCAGATCGAACAACCCGATGACCCACTTCCGCGGGTCGTCGACCGTGTGACGTCACGCAGGCCCACCCCCACCCCTTCACGTCACCCGGGGGTGTGTCCCCTTCCCGCCGGTTCGAGGTCACATGCCGCTCGCGTTCCGAGCCGTTCGGACGTCCCTGTTGTTAATTAACTTTTTAATACCAGTGAGTGTTTTGTGTGATTTTGATTCAGTGATCGAATTGTGATGACGATTATTGGTGAGATTTTCATTTCTTTTTTCTTACGTAATTTTTTAAAACAAATGTTATTATATTGTGATTAATTTTTGCTCCGTTCATTATAATGTTTAACGCAGTTTTCTAACAAAGAATGTGTACTTAAAAAGCCTTGTAATACAACACGCAATACCAACACAACGAAAATTCCTTCTGTATGTTATGTAACACAATTTTACCATAAATGTGACCTTCAGACGACAGTACGTATTACGCGTAAGTACAGCTACATAACTTGTGTGTTTGATTTCTTTGCATGCGTCCCTTGTCAGAATTTTTTTCGGTGACGGTACGGAATCGCGATGTTTCGTGTCGTGGGCAATGTTAATCGATTGCGTTTGCTCGTAAAAATGCCTTAAATGTTGTCCTTGATTTTAAAGACAAAGGATGGGAACTTACGATTGTACATTATTAGTATGTAAATGTTTCCGATGTAATAAATCAGCTGTTCCGTTCCTCGGTTCAGACGCAAGTCATTTATTTATTGATGGATCACGAAATCAAATTCTCATCGGTATCAGAAATCCTGCATTATTTATAAGCCCGCCACATAAATGATGATTCTATGACTTGTATTCGATGTTATAAGCTTCTTTCAGCTAATCTTTACGCTCCTTTTTGATTTAGACTTCTCGAGTCATTGTCTGGTTGCATTAAATTTCTGAGTTTTTTAACTGACTGAGTGTAAAAACTCATGTACCTCGATGTAAGCTTTCTGATAAGGCCCATTGTGAGTGACCACGTCTCTGTCCCGTAAATAATCACCGACAACACTCACTGGTCATAGACTTTCGTCTTGAGACAATGTGGTAAGTTGGACGAGAAGATACCGCGCATCTTCCCGAACGCTGCCCAGACGAGTCGAATTCGGCGGTTGACCTCTTTCTCGAAGTTGGACCTACCTAACTGGACCGTTTTTCCCAGGTAGACATAATCGCCCACAACTTCGAGTGTAGAGTCTCCGTTTTGATAGGAGTGGATGCAACATGTTCATTTTTAGACCCACTCTTTCGGTAGCTCTACTGAGGTCATCGAACATTGTACTGAGGTCCTCAATGGTCCCAGCCATGACCACTATATCGTCGGCAAACCGAAGGTTAGTGATGTACTCGCCATTGACGTTAATGCCTAGCCCTCTCCAGTCCAGAACCTTGAAGGCTTCTTCCAGTACAGCAGAGAACATTTTCGGAAATATGACGTCTCCCTGTCTCACACCTTGCTGCAAAAGGATGGGCTCCGAGGTCTGATCCTGAAGTTGGACTGACATAGTGGCGTTTTTGTACAAACACAACTCAGGTTCAA